>CM046351.1:25349164-26060381 GCA_025403435.1 Artocarpus heterophyllus | reverse complement strand
AACTTTGCTTTATTGGACTGCTTGAAGTTTCCATAGATCTCTAATTTCCTTTAGAAAGAAATTTTCATGATTGGGATTTGGGAGATGCACTAATGTGGAATAGGAAACTGAGATGCTAAATGCATGTTCCTTTTCTTGCTAAGGCAATTATTTGTGTCTTTTACAATAAGAGTGAGCTTAGCAAACTGTAAAGGAATGTAATGAGAAAGGTAATGGGATTGTAAAAGAAAGTAAAGTAATAGGAATGAGAATCATTTATTCCCTTTCTAGGGTTTACTTATATATTTGATGATAGAATGGGAAACGATCTCGTTCCTTTTCTAGTGCTTACTAACTAGGAACGGTAATTGCATCAATGTAATTACTGAAATACTCATTCTACATAATTAGTAACCATTGAATTATAACAATTAATTTGGACATTTAAGTCAATTTGATATTCATTCCCTTTTGATAGGGAATCAATACTAAGGGAACGCGAGGGTGACATTCCCTATATTGTGTAGGCCATAAAACTCTTGATATTATAAGTTGCCACGTTGTTAATAGGGAAAGAGAAGCACCCCTTATTTTCTTTTCCTTAAACCGCACCCTAGATTTAAGTTCTTGTACTTCCCCTTTTTCATTTTGGAATTCTCCTTTGTTCCTATTCTTCTGCAGATATGTGTTTATTTTACTAAGTCAACACAATTGGGCGGTATTTGTTTGGAGCACCGAAGCTACATTAAGCACAGATTGTCCAAAAGCTTGACAGACAAGACTGTCACTGTTGTCATTTGTCCCTATGTGCTAAAGGGGTTCGTCTAATTCTGATGAAGATCCAAATATCACTTGGGATACACATGTTAAGCACGGACCTGTGATCCGTCAAATTATGAGAAAGTCACAAAGAAGAAAAAATGCACCTGTCCTGGGTTGTAAGAGAGATCCTAACATTTGCAAACACACTAAAGTGCAGGACTTGCTTGGTAGACCATTGTTTGAAGCAATCGGTTTGGACCTGACCACAAGTGTCCTGGACCGAAGAAACCTGAATCGAGTTTCCCGTTTGCGGGTCTTTTAAATAGGAGTAGGAAAGAGGAGCAAAAGCGTAATAAAGCTGCTGCTACATCTTCACCAAAGTGGGCTACGAGCTTCCTTAATGCAGCATCAAGCGCTCGAGCCTCTGCTGAAGCAAGCTTGACAAAGTTGAGCAATGAGATTAGCCAAAAATGGCAGATTGCAAAAGATGGTGTAGGGCAGAGCAGTAGCAACGGCAGTAGAAATGGCGAAATGGAGCAGTGCCCACAATGTGGTGCAAGGTTTTCTTCTGTTACAACTCTGGTTGAGCATGTGGAGAAAGTTCACGAAAGGGGTGGAAACAGAGTTGGCGGGAAGAAAGTGACAATTGATGTCTGCCCCAAGTGCAGTCAGGGATTTCGTGATCCTGTTGCGCTTGTGGAACATGTTGAGAGGGATCATGTGGCACTTCACGAGCATAGGCCATGGAATGGATATATGTTGTACTTGTGGGGACGTTGTTATTTTTTCCATAGAACATGGCTTCTTTGGTTCCATGGCTGTCAAATTGAGAAGTCTTTGGAAGTTGCGCCAGTCAATTATTTGTTTCATCAACTGTGAGCAACAATGGTCATTTATGCATGTTGGAGTAACCTGCTGTTGGCAAGACAATACGCAGCGGAATTTTAAAATTTTATATCAAAGTAATTTTTAAAACACAAGTTGACATGTTATATGTATAAATTAGACAGATCTTACTAACCTCTGTGTGCCGAAGAACCTTCGCAACCTGTGTAGAGAAGTAACGTTCCAGAAGAGCCTCAACCAACTGATCTTCTTTGCTATTCTCTATTCACAACCGGAGTGAGTGTGAGCTCACATGTACAGCTCTTTCACCGGCGACTCTCCTTCCAACCAATGGAGAGAACCTAAAGCTAGTGTTCGTGATTTTTGAACAAAAGCTCTCAGGGAGTTTTTAGATGCTCACTAGAAAGGATATTACTCTTAAGTTTCTCAATTGATCTGAGTAAATCATAAGACTCACTTCTTTTTTATAGCTATGGGTCTTAGTGGGTTAGTCCTTATCAGAATAGGTTTCAAAAATTCGAAACAGAATCAAGTTTGGATCAATATCTGATAAGATCCGCGTGAAAATGCGTAATCTTATCTCTCGCTGATCAGTAGGGCCGAACACGTCATTTCGGCAGGCCGAACCTGTCGAGAAAAAATCTATGTGAATTTTTATTTTTCACTCGAGATTCTATAGGATAAAGTCTTAGTTTTGATTCAAAACAACCCAATAGAAAAGTTATCTGATCAAAACAAACTTTATCAAGATAATCTCTAAGAAAATAAATCAATTCACAAATAATCTACAAGTTTATCTTGATCTAATTTGTCCTAAAATTAAAACAAGCCGATAACAGACAAGAATTATCTGATCGCAATAATTCAACAAGTTTATCTTGAACTAATTTCTAACAAAATTATTCAATCGATTCTTTCCAAATTTTAAATCAATCTGATTAAATCCGACATAAGTCACCAATTATTGAAAAAAAGCACGTCATGTCGTTAAAGGATTTTCTGAGCTAGTAAGGGGGGACCAAAATGGACCTGTAAAGTTCAAGCTTATGATAATTATGAAACCTAATATCCCAGATATACATTTCATAATTATCAATTCCAATGCTACTTTACTAAAAGCTTGGAGCTACACTCTCGAACTTTAGAGAATTACGAAGCTCGTATAGCTATTCTTCACAACATATCATAGTATATCGTATCCCCATATGAAAATCCATAATCGGGCTAAGGACAAGTTCTGTCTTACCTTTTCGATTATTTTTATCTACGTTCCATTGTCTCACTATTAGAAAACTTATTATCCAAAGATAGTATACCATTCGGTTACACCTATGTATCCAAATGGTTGAGCGCTCCAGTTTTTCAATTACAAGACAACGCATATAAGAGGATATCATTGCTCCTAAAGAAATTCCATATCTATGAATAACAAGTCTACGCTATTAAGAGTCATGCCTCCAACGTACCGGCATGCATACCACTATTGAGATGTGGGTGTCACCCTTTGGCACATTAAAAGACACAAGTCGAGACAACGGGCCCACTATTCATCTCAGGATTAAGATACAATACAAATGATTGTCTAAAGTGAATCGATTTGCCGAGACAAAATTATTAATCCAAATCAATTCACTTTATGTCCCGATCCAACACATCGTCACCTATGACAACGTGTTAATGTTTCTATTCACGGAGTCCAACTCCGATAGTCAAGACAAACCATCTCTCAAAAGAGATATAGACAACATAACAATCTTTACATGAATAAAGCGTCCAACTTTATTCCCTCGATTGCGGATCATATGTTTTAGACCGTCACCTTAAGAATCGTGTCTTCCGCATAATCAGTCCATTATATGCCCAATTCTTAAGGTTTAGACTAACAGTCTCAGTCTACTGTTTGCTTAATATACATTCAATAATTATGAACGTAAAGAGGACAAGATTTGGTATATATAAATGAATAAATTCTTTATTGATAAAAATGTCTCTAAAAACGTATTACATCTTTATTTCTTAGGGCATACATGTCTAACACCTGCTGACATAAAATCAAATTGTGCTCGTGATTCATTTGATGTTTTGCGTTTCAACAGGGTAGCTGAGAGAAGTTTCTTAATGGATGAAGTCAGATTTCGAGTTATATATTTCAATATCTTTCTGTTCAACCAAAATGTCTCTGGAACTTGCTATGTGATATTTTGTAGTGTCCTTTTTGAAGGAAAAAGGAAAAAAAAATTGAATTGCAAATTTATATTCTTGCACAAGTGTAATATATGGACCTGAAGAAAGATCCATTTTATTGCCTTTTCCGCCATTCTATGAATAGTTGTTATGATTTCTTATTTTTTTACTTGAGAGTGAAAGACTCTAGACCACATTATCAAAGGTGATGTGCTTTTACCATTTCCAGAACCACTGATTATAATTTAACACATCTACTTCTTGAGACGCAAAAAAAAAAAAAAAAAAAAAAAAGGAAAAAAGGAAAAAAAGAGAGAAATGCTTGAGTGCAGAGGAGGAGAAAGTTGTCCACTGTGTTTGATAGAAGTAGGGGTGTTTGTAGGGGTTTGAATGGTTTTTTTTTTTTTTTTTTTCAAACTACGCACGGTTTGGGTTTTTTTTTCTTATTATTTATAAACGGTTTGGGGCGGTTTGGTCTGAACATTTGAGTTAATTTTTTTAATATTTAACAATAATTATAAAATATCTAAAAGTTTACCATTTAAAGTTTTAATACAAATCAAAGTCAAACTTAAAAGTCATAATAACACAAAAGTTTACTAATAACCAAACTAAAGAGTTAAAGTACATCTAAATAATATAACACAACACAATTAAATTTTAAACTTAAATTGAAGCTTTCTAGTTCTTGGTTTTTTAGTTTGATTTTGTTTTTGAATGTTGATGAGTGATGCTTAATATTATTTTAATGTGATTAAGGGAAAATATAATCATAAAATGTTGAAAGGATTATCTTATTGGCGTAGAACTTTTTTGAATGAACAACAAAAAATAACCTATGTAAAAAATAAAAATTATCTTATGTAAAAAAATATTTTAAAAATATTTGGACAAGACGAGTTAGCAGTTTGAGAAGCTTAAACTTCTAATTAAATCACCTAAAATTATTTAGACAAAAACCATCAAAATTGTCTAAAAATGATAAAAAAAACTATTAATTTGATTTGAATTAAACGGTTTAGCGGTTCGATGGATTGTTTTTTTTTTTTTTTTGAAACTCTAGATAGGGAGATATCAATGCAAAGCTCCAGTGCAGTTTGATTTTTCTTCCCATGAATCGACTATATGACTACTTTATATGCATCATAATTAATAGCCACGGCCACCATAATCATGGTTCCGAGAGGTGCTCGAATACTCTCATTTTCAAAAAAAGAAAAAAAAAATTTGTGGGCTTCCACAGCTGGATTCTTAAGCAAGCAGAAAGCAGTCCAACTAATATTTTTCTCCTCTGTGTAAGTATATATATACGCATATGTGTATGATTGTCTATGTTCATCTCCAGTAAGTATATCTTTTTTTATTTTTTAAAAATTGTTCAGTAAGGTGTTTGGTTAGTGGTGAGAATCATTAGAAGAACCATTTTTATTATAACATATGAGAGCTTCATACATAATAATTTTTTTTTACTGTAGCATGTGAGACCTTTACATTATTTATAAGGTAAAAACCACTCCCAGTCAAATAGAAGGGTATTTGTAAATGCCATGCTCAAGGCGATGAATAAAAGTCAACAAAACAATAGATTAAGAATTTATTTTCTACATTTTTATTCCAAACAAAAAGAAGAAACGAAACAATAGTTTTGGAATCTATTTTCTTTTCTAAAAAATGTTGGATATTTTTTTATTTGGAAAATTTGTTCAAACTTTGTTGGAGTAACTCAATTAGGGTCTGTTTGGTAAATGGATTTAAATTGTGTTGATTTAGATTATTTTGATTTGAGTTATATGATTTGAATTATGTAATTTAAATTATTATTCTAATTGACTTTTGAATATGCATTTAAGTGTTAATCTGAATATGAAATAAAATTAAAATTTATGTTTGGATAGATAGTGGAAAAAGATTTTCATTTATTAACATATCTAACAAAATTTTAAGGTTCATGATATTAAAAAATATGTGATATGGATCTTGATTTATTTATTTCTTTATTAGTAAAGCAAGAAAAGAATAATCCTATTAATTGGATATTAAATAAATAAGTTATGTTTTTTTTTCATAAATATATTAGAGAATACATGATTTAATTGTAACAAAATTGAGTCTAAAAAGTTTAAGGAAAAGTAGAACTTAAAATTTTGAATTCAAAGATTCATTTGATTTGAATTTAAAAAAAAAATCTATGTAAAGAATTTTTTGAACTTAAAGTAAAAAAAATTATTCTAACATGTTAAACAAACGAATCCTTAGAAAGTTCTATAAAAAAAAATGAAAAAAAAAAAAGAAAAGTCCTTAAAAAAATAAAAAAAGGAAAAATTCAAAAGAGGCGCGTAATCAAACTGTCGAGACAGCACGTCTAATGTACAGCAAAAGCATTAATTTTATCACGCACTCCCCAATTCTATGTGGGCCCGAAGTCAACGGCAACGATGATCTCTCTACCTCGATTGAACGTTCATGATCAAGCGGAAATTATGGGGCAGCACTATATGAGAGAGCCGGCGTTGTGGGTCCCACTATTACTCACATCCGTTGAACGCCTAGACATTTTTCAATCATCATTGGCAGGCGCCGAGGGGACAATATTTGCGTTTGCGTTTAATTGGAGAGAAGAAACAAAAACCAAAAATTCAAAAAAAAAGGAAAAATGATTTTTGGAATGAATTCTAGAGAGAGAAAGTGAGAGGAAGAGAGGGAAAGGGAGAGGGAGTAATCAGTTTGCGGAGGAATTTGCTGAAATTGCGGTGCATTGTTTTTTTGCACGGCCTGGAGGGAGCAGACGGATTTCCATTTGCTCCAGCCTCTGGACTGCTCTTTCTGGAAATTGATTCGAGGTAATTTTGTTATTTTCTTTTTAATATTTTCTCTTTTTTTTTGGTGGAGAAACCGGAATTTTTCAAACGATTCAATACGAAATCATCGAATTCTGATTCCGTTTTGGCTTTTTTTTCTCGAATTCGGAAGGTACATTGTATTGCTTGTAGGATTTTTGATTGAATTTCTCTGAGATTTGATGAATTTTTGGGAAATTTTCAATTTTCCGATTTGCAGGCTGGTTATTCGTTTGAGCTTTTCTTTCCCTTCTGAGACCAAAGCCAGAGGTTTTTCTTCGTTGGTTTGGGAGGGAAAGGAAGCTTCGTCGTTTTTGAAGCCCCATTTGGCTTTGTGAGGACAAAAATATATTCACATATATACACACACATTGATATATTTGATACGAAGATGAGCGCCATTGAAGGTGTGATTTCGAGGCAAGTTTTGCCTGCTTGTGGCAGTCTTTGTTTCTTCTGCCCCGCGATGCGGGCGAGGTCTAGACAGCCTGTGAAGAGGTACAAGAAGCTTATTGCCGACATTTTTCCTCGGAACCAGGTTTGTGTTTCTGGGCATTTTCTAGTCGTGTTTCTTTTTTTCTTTTAATGGGAAGGTTAATAATTGGTGATAGTTACTTGTGTGAAAAATCTTATCTAATCTGTTCATTTTAATTAGTACGTTGCTTGACTTGAGGATATAATTAAGGCTAAGAAGGCAAATGATTTTAAAAAGTGGGCAGAGGATGGTGATCAACTTGCTGCTCTTTGATCTGTGTATACTGTTGAGATAATAAAATTTTATTTGTTTCGTTTTTCTAAAGCATTTTGAGCAAGTAACTGAAAGGATTCACAAGCCTTTCGTTGTATCCTTGCAACTAATGATCATGTTGTGGGGTTAAGAGGATATCTTTTGAACAATGCTATAAAGCATCAATGGTATGCTGAGTACCGTATACTAATAGAAGACGGATCCTATCGTTGGGCCCCATTTGTTAGTGTGTGGTACTTAGCATGGGTGTACCCCCAAGCGTTTTTCATATCTTTGCTAATAGTTATAGTGTAATCAGTTATCAGTCACTGAAACTTCTACAACATTGTGAAATATCCGTGCTTTCTATTTAGTTTATTGCCAAATAAAAATAGTAGGAATATGAGTCAAATAATGTAGATGAATATTCTTCCTTTGTTTTTTATTTTTATATTTGGATGAAAATAATTGTGATTGCTGTGTCGCTCTGTTTATTTTTTCTACACATTTTTTTTTTCTTTTCCTTATGTCACTCTTGCTCCCCTATAATTACTTTATTTTCTGTTTTTTTTTGTTCTTTTGCAAATTTTGACAGGAAGAAGGACCAAATGATAGGAAGATTGGAAAATTATGTGAATATGCAGCTAAAAATCCTCTGCGTATCCCAAAGGTATGACTTGTAATGAATAATTGAATTATAATTTTTTTTGTAAAGAAATGAAGGACGCTTTTATCAACTAAAGCTAAAAGGACTGTTCATAGAACAAGGACAAAAATTCTTTAAAATTGCAAACAAAAATTATAATAACTGAATTATAATGTGTATTATGGAACCAAAAAATATAATATGATCAAAAAGAGAAGGAATGTGAATGCTTCGTGTTGTCTAAGCCAAATGAAGGAAGCTTTCAATTGGCAGCATCTCAGTCTCAAATTGATCATATAAATAAGCTTTATAAAAATTTCATCTTTCTTATTTTTTTATTTTTTTTATTATAGTCCAATTGCCGGTTAATATCTGATGGTAACAGCCTAGCAGGAAACTCTTTTGTTCTATATTTTTTTTAACCTCTTTATGAACTTAGAGTTTCATTTGCACATACTCAAATAAGCGGATCTCTCCCCTTATGTGCCGTTTTTACTTGCTTGTGAAACTTTCGCTTTGTTTAGCAGTTTTTATTTTTCTGGAAACTAAGATCATTCTGCTACATTTCAATGAAAAGATCACTTATTTCAAATATGTTGATCAGATCACAAATACCCTTGAGCAAAGGTGTTACAAGGAATTGAGAAGTGAGAACTTTCCATCTGCAAAAATTGTAATTAGCATTTGCAGGAAATTGTTGGTTTCTTGCAAGAAGCAAATGTGAGTCATTCCTTTTCTCATTCCTTATGCCATCAGTTTTGTGTTTTGAAGTTTCTGGAATTGGAAATTCTCTTTGTTTCATTTTCTGTTCCAGCAATTTGTTACATCACGAGTAAATTTTTAGTTTATTTTTCCTTCCATTGTTAATTCTTTTTTTTTTTTTTTTTTTGAAGCAGAACAATGTTGACTTTATTTACTAAAAAGAATGACATGAAAGGGGTAAATAATTAATGAAAAAGGAGAAAAAAAAAAAAGATCTAAGTTTCTGCACTTTAATGATAAAAGAAGACTTTAAAATCTCAATCCTTGTTGCCTAACAGCATTATCAACTCCCTAGATTCACGAGTATAGTTTATTCTAGGGATTTCATGTATTTGATTGCTCCAATAGAGTAGAAAGAATAATATCACATTAGAATGCATGCAATAATCAATATTAAGTTGAGTTGAAAGAGAAGGGGACTTTTTTACAGTTTCCAATTTCATATTTTTTGCTTTTTTTGGATTTTTTTCTGATTGTTTTCTCAAGCCGAGACACTTAAGAACAAGAGAAATTTTGGAAATGTTCCCTCTTTAACTCATCTCTTTAGCTTTATACCCTTCTCTTATCCCCCTCTTTTAGTTAACTTATAAATGGAAAAATTTAGGTCAGAAATCTTATATTAAGAAAGGACATAAATCCTTGTGCTTTCTCACTTAAGGGACATTCTTTATGGGGTGTTTGGAAAAATAGTTTGAACTGAAAAAATAACTTCAAACACTATAGCATGTGAGAGCTTTACACTATGGACAATTCAAACTCATGAGTTTGAACTCATCTCCCAAGCACAAGGCCCGTGTGTAGGAAAATTTGAGGCCATGCCTTTCAAGCCTTGAGGCATATATGCCTAAGAGGCACATGCCTCTTTAGGCATGAGGTATGAGCCTTATTACCTCCAGCATCCTCTCCTTGAGGGGCCCCTCGAGGCGCCCCTTGAGGCATAAGGCTCCCACAATAATACCAAGCTAGAGGTACCTCTGGTCAAATATAACTAAGATGATAAGTTTTAGTGGATCACATGGTTAGCTTGGGCAGAAATAATCTGGTTTTTCCTTTGATGCTTACAGTTTTTTTTTTTTCCTCCTTTTTTGTTATTATATTATATAATCGCTGTCATTTTACTTTTTGGTATCTATTGCAACCATTTCCGACTTGTACAGACTTGTAATAAAATTCCTTATTGGAAATATGTGCGTATTTTTTTTCTTAATCTCACAAGTTAAAACGGCACACATTCTTCTATGTTTTGTTTTTTTCAGGCCTCTCCTGGCTAGTAGCTTACTCAGTATCATGCATGCTCTGCTGGAACAAACACGGCAAGATGAAATGAGAATTATAGGATGTCAGACTCTTTTTGACTTTGTAAATAATCAGGTCAGTCCCTAGTCGTGCTTTACACTATAATACAAGTTATTGGCAGTTTATCTGGCTGCTAGCTTCAATATACCATTGACTTAAGGTCTTCCCTCAAGGAAAAATTCTAATGTGTGAAATATTGAATTTTGCAGGCAGATGGGACTTACGTGTTCAACTTAGAAGGCTTTATTCCAAAACTCTGTCAGTTAGCTCAAGAGGTGGGTGGAGATGAACGGGCAGATAATCTACGTTCAGCTGGACTGCAAACTCTTTCTGCAGTGGTACTTTTTGCACCTTGCTGATGTTAACTGGAAGATTATACCAACCTGTTTTTGGTCCTCAGGAAATGAAGAAATGAATTTAGTTTTCTGAATCATATATCTGCTGTTGAAGGGAATAACTAAGTGAAAACTAGAGCAAATTGGCCACATAATTCTCAGAGAATTCATGAAGTTCAGTCTCCCTTTTAAATATTATTTATATATAAATTTGGTGTTGCTAAGTGATGCATGGACAAGAATTTCACCAGCTAGTGAAATTGTGTTGAAAATAAAGGATGGAGATCCAAGTTGTCTTTGTATATCTTGGACTATTGTTTGTAATTAAAAATTTTAACTGGAATTCTCAACAGAGAATACTGCAACGTTGACATGCCCCTTCAGGAGACGGAATGACAAGCTCATATCATCTGATTTACCAGTCAATATCTTAAGTAATTGCTTGAACATTCGAAAGGTTCTTGCCTTGTATCTAATACATAGAAAAGAACTTTTAAGTGCTCTTAATATTACCAATCATGAAAATAAAATATTCATCTAGTTCTCAAGCTTGATGTGTGTATCTTGACGGTTGATGCACTTAAATTCGAAACCAAGATTAAGTGGCTTCTTTGCTTTTACCTTCTTAAAAAACATGAGATTGAATATACATACATACATACGCATGCATGCACGCACACACGTACGTACATACACAAGCACACACACACATATGTGTGTGTGTGTGTGTGTGTATTCACAATTATGTTCTTTTTCTCTTTTACAACTTGTATTTTCCTGGAATATGTATTATGCATTCCATGTGCGGTTGAATGGTCAAATTTTCTTTGTAGGTTTGGTTTATGGGCGAAAATTCTCATATTTCAGTCGAATTCGATAATGTAGGTATACTCGACTTTTTGCATTTTTTTTAATTGTTCGTTGGTTTTAAATATATTGTTTGCATAAAGTTATATGATGGGAAGTAATTTAAAACAAAACTTGCTCCTTCACCACAATGTTATTCTTTGGTTTTATGAATTCTGTTTGGGAGGCAATTTATTACACTGCTTTATGATGACTAGGTATTTCTAGAATCCTTTAGCCGATAGCAATTTTGCTTTCTTAATTACGCGACAGGTTGTTTCAGTAGTGTTAGAAAATTATGGAGGCTGCAAGGAAAAAACAGGGAATCTTGAAGGTCCACAGAATCGTTGGGTGGAAGAAGTGCTAAAAAATGAGGGACATGTTTCTCCTTCACCAGACACCACAATCAGGGTACCTTCTTGGAGGGCCATTGTTAACAACAAAGGCGAAGTGAATGTGACATCGTAATCTCTCTTGGATCAAAATTCTTAGAGTATTTCTGCATCTGTGCATGTGTTGATGTCTGTGTCTGTAAAAACATGTGTGCTTTTGGTCATAACAACTAGTTCTTATTAACTTATTTTCTTCTTCTCCTAACAGGGAAGATGCCAAGAACCCGTGCTTTTGGTCCAGGGTTTGCCTCCATAACATGGCCAAGCTAGCAAAGGAGGCTACAACCATACGGCATATTTTGGAATCTTTGTTCCGCTACTTTGATAACGGAAATTTATGGTCTCCCCAAAACGGGCTTGCTTTCCTGGTTCTCAAGGATATACAATTTTTAATGGATAGTCCTGGTAATTTATTTTAAAAACTTTCTATTCAGTAGTGCCGATTTCCTTTCTGTTGTTTTACGCACTTATTTGATTTTTAAGCCCTTGTCTAAATTATTTATTTTTGTTCCAACTTCATGCTTTGCAGGACAAAATACGCATGTTTTGCTGTCCATCTTAGTCAAACATTTAGATCATAAAAGTGTTCTTAAGCAACCTAACATGCAGCTTGAAATTGTTGAGGTTATAACCTCCCTTGCTCAACAAGCGAAGGTTGAGCATTCTGTGGCCATAATTGGTGCAGTAAGTGACATCATGAGACACCTAAGGAAGAGCATGCACCTCTCACTTGATGATGCAAATCTGGGAGAGGATGTGATTGAGTGGAACAAAAGCTTTGGAGAAGCTGTGGATAAGTGCCTTGTGCAGTTATCCTATAAGGTCTTAGTTCTGAAATAAGCATTATATTTGAAATATGAATTAGCTTATAATACTCAGCCAGAAGTACTTTTTATTTCTTTGAAAATTGCTTTTCTGTTTCTAGTACTACTACAAGTCTTTATAAGTTTTCAACTATTCTGTTGATTATTTTATTTTATTATTATTATTTTGTTGTTAATATATCCCTGCTTAAGTACTGAGGTCTACTTTGCTGACAGGTTGGAGAAGCTGGCCCAATTCTTGATGTTATGGCTGTCATGTTGGAGAATATCTCAACTATCACTGTCATAGCTAGAACAACTATTTCTGCAGTTTACCGTACTGCTCAGATTGTTGCCTCTCTTCCAAATTTATGTTATCAAAGCAAGGCAAGAATTTAGCATTGATATCAGTTATTTTTCTTTGTAAGCTACCTTCAGCCTTACAATGATGATGATCACTCATACGTCCATATTTGATTTAGGCATTTCCTGAGACTTTGTTTCATCAGCTACTCCCAGCGATGGTCCATCCGGACCATGGAACAAGAGTTGGTGCCCACCGTATTTTTTCTGTTGTTCTCGTGCCTTCTTCAGTTTTTCCTCGTTCCTTCTCATCTATTCCTGAGTCAAAGAAGGGCTTGGATCTGCCAAGGACATTGTCCAGAACTGTCTCTGTCTTTTCATCTTCAGCAGCACTTTTTGAGAAGCTAAGGAGGGAAAAATTTGAATCACAGGAAAATGTTTTTGAAGATTCCCAAGAAAATTTTTTTAGCTTCAAAGAATCGAGAGATAGTAATGCTATGCCATTGAATATATTGAACTTTTCTCACAGTCGGGTACATAGCATGAACAATTCACCTGAGCCTTTGATGAAAGAAGAAAGCACAAACATTTCTACCAAGGAAACAGTAAGTTTGACTTCTCTCTCTCTCTCATTCGCCTACCAAATTTTAGCTGTATACTTTACCATTTTAGATATGTTCATCAATTGTCAGATTATATGGATTATTCTTTAACCTCATGATCCCTAAACCATATCCCGTTTGGCTCTTCCAATTTGAAAACCCAATAACGTTGTACATGTGGCATAATTCTGACTTCATATAGATGTCAAAATCACTTCTCTCTCTCTCTCTCTCTCACTCTCTCTTAGCACAAACAACTAAA
Source organism: Artocarpus heterophyllus (assembly GCA_025403435.1). Lineage (NCBI taxonomy): Eukaryota > Viridiplantae > Streptophyta > Magnoliopsida > Rosales > Moraceae > Artocarpus > Artocarpus heterophyllus. Next base: position 26,046,799 of record CM046351.1, on the reverse strand, counting down.
TAAAGATGTACTAATCACCTCGAGTAACCATAGTAAAATAATAGGACTTTGGCCTCTACATTTTGTGTGTTAGCTTATATGATTTTTGAAATTATACTTTGCCTTTTCCATGACATGATACTTGTATTCTATGGTAATTTTTTAAGTGGGTGGATGAAGGCTCATTGTTTGGAGTGTCGTACGGCCGAAAACTAAAAGATCCAATTTTCCAACAATAAATTGTTAGAAACTGGCTATAATTTACTTTATGTTCTTTTTTATGTATGTTCAATTTTAGGAGGCTCTTTCCTTGAGGCTGAGCAGCCACCAGATAACTCTCTTGCTATCGTCAATTTGGGCACAGTCCATCTCTCCTGCAAACATGCCTGAGAACTACGAAGCAATAGCTCATACTTATAGCCTTGTGTTGCTGTTTTCTCGAGCTAAGGTTATTGTCATTTTTTAAGGTTACTTGATGAGATTTTTCCTATTACATAAGCTGTTGATAATGATGCTTCAATAAAAACGTAGTTCATAATTCACATCTCTACATTGATCTAGTTATAACTTTTATTTTTGTTATCTTCTTCTCTAAGTATATTTTATTGCCTTACAGAATTCTTGTCATGAGGTTCTAGTGCATAGTTTCCAGCTAGCATTTTCCTTGCGGAAAATTTCTCTTAATGATGGAGGTGAGCTTCCAAAAATTAATCTGAACTATGTTGGTATTCATGATTATATGCTTATTAATTCCTTAATTTGACAAAATTGGACGAAAATCACGCAATCGGTCTTCTCATCTCTAAGACTCCCTATATACTATTAAGCTTTTAAGCTACACATCTTCTTGTACTTCCAGCCAAGTAGGTCAAGCCAGTTGTCGTTGTTGAGTTAAACAAACTGTAGTAAAATAGAGGCAGATGTTGGCCCTATTTCTGACCGTTTATAAGCTGTATCCTTCTGCATTGACATGGTTATGAATGAATTTATGTCTTAAGGTTATTGAAATGGTTATGAATGAGTTTATGTCTAACCGGAGCTAGGAACTTCTCGTGTCTTCCTATGGAAGCAAAAATGAAAGCATTATTTAAGATGTGATTTGTTCAAAATATAGGACCATGGTGATGAAAAAAGTCTCTGTCAGATGCACATCCTTAAAATTGGCTGTGCCTCCACCAAATCGCATAGCCACCATCATGACTTATATGTATATATATATATATATATATATTTTATAAGAAACTGTGAAATTTTACATATATAAATATATGTTTTATAAGAAACTGTGAAATTTTACATATATATATATATATATATATATATATTTCCCTTTGAACAGGTTCAAATTATATTCTAATGATATTAACTTGTCTTTTAGTTCGGGAATTTTTTTTACTCTGGTTCTTTGAAAAGCAACCTCATATGAGCAATGGTTGAAGATACCATAAAGTTTAAAGGATAAAACTTTGTCAAAAGAATATTTGGTATAATGGAAATTTTCAGGCCGCCGAAATGCAAGCATAAGGGTTCAATTTCCAAAGCCACACGATAAGAAGGCAGCTAAAGTATACAGATCTCCCCGAGTACACCGGTTATAACTTTGAGATGGTGGTAGACTCTATTTGAAAAGTGTTTCCGGACGTTTGCTTGTACCTACAAGATGGTTAATTTTCTTAAGTGCCTACTGACCAGTTTTCAACTCGATATGTAACATAAAAATATTGGGTAATAAGTAATGATGGTGGCTATGCTAGCTAGTAGATAATTAGGATGTGGATACTTTACTGCATAAATTGACTGCACTTAGTTGGCCTCTATTTTGTGTTTTTTATTTATTTGTTTTGTTTTTCCTACAATTGGGATGTCTAATCTGTGTTCAAGACGTTTCCCTTCTGTTGCAGGGACAATTCCACCATCACGTCGCAGGTCTCTCTTTGTCTTGGCATCTTCAATGATTCTTTTTTCGCTAAAAGCATACAATATACTTTCCCTTGTTCCTGTTGCGAAAGCAGCAGTTAGAGACAAAATGGTATGTTATTTACTGCTGGTGAAAGTTATGCTTGTATGGTTTACCTTGGAATTTATTTATTACATGACTGATTTTCTAAATTAATTAACGCTGTGCACATAAGAGACAATATTTTGTTAGGAATTCTCACAGTACTGCTTTCATTTCCTGTAACTTGCGGTAATTAAACATCTCCAGTGCCATCTTAATTATTTTTTAGCAACTTTGTGTTATGTTATCAGGTTGATCCATTTTTATGTTTAGTCGAAGATCACAAGTTACAAGCTGTCCACTCTGGATCTAAGGCAAATACTTATGGATCTAAAGAAGATGATGATTTGGCCTTGAAATCTCTTTCAGAAATAGAGATTAATGAATATCAAACTAAGGAATTCTTTGCTTCTGAAATATTGAAGAGCTTGGAGGATTTGTCAGATGTAAAGTTTCTACATGATAGTTTCCCTGCCTTTCTGACTTACTTTAATAATTGATTAACAAGCCTTTTGGAAATTCGAAATTTCAAGCAGAATAGAATCCTATCTTTTGGGTAGCGTTGATCATTGATTTGTTAATATTAAGTGGTCTCTTTTTGCAGTCTGAGTCATTGGCTATTAGACAGAAGCTCCTTAATGACTTCATACCTGATGATGTTTGTCCCCTTGGAGCTCAGTTGTTCTTGGATTCTGCCGAAAAGATATACAACGTTGATTTGAACAGTAGTGCATCTAAGGAGGTTATTACTTCTCAGTACTGTAACTTCGCTTTCCTCCATTAGTGCTGGGGAGAAAACTTATAAAACTATTGTCACTATGTAGGCTGCTCCACTTTTTTCGATAGATGAGGATTCATTTGCAGATTCGTTTGATGGTCACAAAAATCATTCAGAATTTGCCGTGGAAATTCCTAGTCTATTGAGTGTGACCCAGCTTTTGGAATCAGTATGTTAGCCAGCGAAATCTTTTTGTTCAAAATACCTTCATAATATTAATGATTTTAATTGTTTATTCATCAAGCTAGTTACAGGGTGAGGATTCTCTTCATTGTAACATTGTGATAACTCGCTTTATATGTACAGGTTTCCGAAACTACACATCAAGTTGGAAGGGTTTCAGTCTCGACAGGACCTGATGTGTCTTACAAGGAAATGGCCCGCCACTGTGAAGCGCTTCTTATGGGAAAGCAGAAGAAGATGTCTGGTTTAATAAGTGGCCATCAAAGACAGACTGACATCTCATTTCATGGTCAAAATGATGAATCGAAAGCAATTGTCTCCTCTTCCAATGTTAATGCTGGTTACCTTGAGGTTCTACCCACCTTCTGGAAATTTAATACGGTCCACTCTTGAATTTGTTCATATGCATATCTGCACATAAGATTGCTATGTCCTCCAATTAGCATCAAGATAGAGTAGCATCATAAATTTGCTTTTGGCAGGCATCTATTATATGATTATGATCTCAAAAAGTTGCTGGTTTTGGCTATTCCTGTTATTTAAGTCTTTCTTTATGTATATTATTATCTATGGGATCATCTTAATTTGTGATCTTAAATGCAAATGCAGGTTAATAATCCTTTTGTTGATGGGACCTTCACCGCCAGTGCATGCAAAACTTTGGCAGGTCCTGCTCTTACGTTGTGCACTACCGAAAACCAGCATCATCCTCAGTTCTTTAAACTACCAGCGTCAAGTCCGTACGATAACTTCCTGAAAGCAGCTGGTTGCTAATAGCGTAAATGCAAGCGTGAAAATATACATCTTGATTGGTAGGCACTAAGCAGGAATGTGTCAGTACTCTGGTCAGCCGTAGATTGTTCCAGGCTCAAAGGCTCACCAGATTTGTTGTATAAATTTATTCACATTTCTAAAATTCTCCTTAGCTCCACCACATTAGAGACCATTGTGATCAAAGACCAGCCGAGTTTTTTGCTTTTCCTTTCTCCGGCTCCGATTCTTTCAATTCTTTCCCTATTACCAGAGCTACATAAAAGGCCTGCAAAGAGGGAGTTGTTTTCTACCATGTCTTCTCCTCAGTCATCTCATGGTTCTGTGGTGCTTTGGAGCTTCCATTGTCATTCAATCCGTTGATTATATAAAATTGCATGTATATTTAGTCGTTCTATTCTTGTTATAATAGTGAATGTACAACTTCAGAACTTGATCACACAAGAAACATAGACTTGTATAGTTTAATCACACACAAGATGTCTTAGGAAATAGATCTGTGTGTTTCAATGAATCTCTTGGATTCTTCTATATAGCGGAAATGACTTTTTTTGGCTGGAGAGTATCTTTTATGGATTTATTATTATTATTATAGAAAAGAAATTTTTTAGGGAAACATCCCATTATTGCTTTTATCATATTTGGATATTATTATTATTATTATTATTATTATTATTATTATTATTTCAGAATTTTAAGGGAAACATCCCACTGTTGCTTTGATCATATTGCATTCTTTCCTGTCGGACAAAAGACTCCCCGCTTGCAATTTATTTGTCCCGTAGTTGGAAAAAAAAAGTGTTCGAGTTTTGTTGTTGTATTTACAAGTGGAGTTTGTGTGGATTGGTGCTTATAATGCCATTTCATATTTTGAAAAATTACTCTATGATTTGGAGTACAAGAAAAAAATTGAAAACTATTTTTTTTATAAAATATTTTTTTTGGTTGTGCAATGTGTTTCTTTTATCTTTTGTCTTTTTTCTTTAGAAGGTAAGTAATATATATATATATATATATATATATATATCTATCTATTTATCTTGAATGTGAGACTGTAAGGATAAGTAAATAAGAGAATGTTTGGTAAGAGGGAGAGATGGAGGGAGGGAGTGAGATGGAAAGAGAAAGATGAAGAGAGTTTTAATCTATTAATTGGAGCAGAGATAGTAATATATTTCTCAAATATTTTGAATTAATTGTCACATATATTAAGTAAAAAAACCAAGTGTTTTTTATTTTGGTGACGAGGTGCTAGAATTGTAAAGCCACGGCACTAAAACTATGCAAAATTGCGGTGGGGACAGTGGACCCAGCTCTTTGGCGTCATGAGTGCAACGCCTCGGCCAACACAGTGCACTTGGCGCCTATGTGATTTTGCTGATTTTCAAGAATATGTGATTTGGATTCATTTCGAACAGTTGTGTTGATTGGTCGTATACTTTCATAAAAAACTAAATATCTATTATCAACAGATATATCTATTGTAATAGATATCTTATCTCACAAAAAAACACTTTTACATAAAAGATTGTACGAGTTACAATAGTTGCATTCATTCATGAAAGGACACCCCTATTGTTTTATTAATGCTCCAAAGTTTTCAAGTATCATACCTCGTTATGGTATATCGTATTATTGCTAGATATAATATTTAGGGTTTGTTGTATTTTGAGGTAATTTATCGCATAAACCTATTAATAAACTTTGATATTAAGAAAAATAAAACCTTAAAGAAAATATTGCTACATGCCTCAAACAGAAACTAAATTATTGTTTCCAGATTTTCTCACTTCAATTTTCAAATTTCTACTCACATTATTAAACAAGAACATCTTCACCTTCATGTCTCATAAAATTATCCAACATCCTTATCAAGTGACACATATACAATCCACAAATTAAAATCTTCCAAGCATAATATCAATCAAACCAATTAAGAGTAAATATTATCGCAAATAGCTTCTTTAAAAGTACAGAAAATGTAAGTTGATTTTGTTTGTTGATTTTTTTAACATTTAAGAATTTGTTTGATAAATAAGTTGGAACTTTAAGTTCCAACTTATTACAATATAAAGCTCTTATAGGCTGAAATTTTAACTTATTACAATATAAAGCTCTCATATGCGACAATAATTTACTACAATGTAAAACTCTCACATATTAAAGTATTTAAATTCTAGCTTCAAATTTTAACTTACACTTCAAGCAAAGTGTAACATGTCTGTATTTGACTGTTTCTTTTGCTGTTTTGTCGTGACATGTTTTGACACCCAGGCACCACTGTTATTTCTACATAAAATCTGCAAGTGTAGTTAAAGAATGAATACAAAATAAACTCTCTGCCTAATATATTATGCAATTTAAAATGTTGAAATAGTTATAAAGGGGTGAATAAAATTAATGATGACGGAAAATAAAAATTAAAAAGCAACAGCTATAAGTATGTGTTAAAAGGGCAATTAAGATGAAAAAAATGTAAATAAGCCAACTCAACCTTAAAAAGGCCTCATATATATTAGAACGTTGACTGTTAGAATGCCTTTTCTATTATTTTTTACATATTGTGAAAATGTAAATTTAAGTAAATTTCCAAATGTAAAGAAGATTTGTAAATTTCAAACACACACTCTCACACACACACACGCACACGTATATATATATATATATATATCCTCCAACCGGATTGGATTGAACGGGTTGTAGTGAGCCCCACGTGATGGGCCTTAATGTGCATGAGCCACTTTTGTGAAAAAATCACAAGACATTTTAAAAACTGACTTTAAAAAAAGTTAATTTGGTCAAATGATTTTTTTTTTGACAGTTTTTTGACCTAAAAAAACATATTTTTTAGACATAAAAATTACTTCAATTTTTTTTTTACTCTGTTAAGATTTATCTTCTTGTTACAGTTATTTTTGCCTTTTTTTTTAAAAAATAAGATAATTTACCTGTTTTTGTGCCAAAGAAAAGAAGTTATTTTTTTAATTAAGAAATTTTTTTTGCCCTTTTTTCAAATTCTTCCCGTTCCGGGTCAAAGCATAACAGACTTGCCCAAAAATTAAACATAGGAGACAATTCGATTATATTTGTAAAAAGAAATTACAAAAGAACAAATTAAGAAAATATAGCACAAGAATCAAGATGACGTGTGTTTCTCTAGTCTGCATTGCAAATAGAGTAGCACAGTTGTAAAAAATTATGCCCTCTATTTTTATGTTGCCGAGAGCAATAAACACAAGAACATATAAAATCATGTGAAACGAAATAATAATAGTAATATTGAAACATACCATTCTAGTTGTTATGACATAATAATAAATCAAGTTGTTGGTTGTTAAAGGTGCCCTAGGTTCAAGTCTTGTCATATTTTGGCCCTCATGATTTTTTTTTTAACTTGTTTGTTCTTCTTTAAATTTTTAAATTGTTAGATTTATTGAAATTTATTGAAAAACTTCAACACACTCATATCTTAATTTTGAATTTTTGAATAAATGAACGGCAACGATATGCTACTATATAAATTTATAATTGTTTAGACTATATTTTAAAAAGGTGAATTAAATTTTCTTACAAACTTAATTCATTTAGAAGAAAAAAGAGATTAAAGAAAAGAAGAAGAAAACCATAATGAATGTAAATGGAGAGCAAACTTAATTTAAGCTATTTGGTATTGTTTTGGAAGTTTTTAAAAATATTTTTACATTTTTTAAGTAAAAAATTTTATAAACACTCTCAACATGATTTTTTAAAAATTGTCATTTTTTAAAACATAATCATTTTTATCCATTTTGAAAACATCACTGAACGTTGCATTACAATTTTAGTTTCTCCACCCCTCCCCACAAGTGTTATTAGTTATAATAGCATCTTTAATCAAGGGTTGATCATATCTTCAAGCAGCGTCTTGGGAACGTGAAAGTGTACGGACAGTTTAAAGAGTACCGTTAGGAATTTCTGGTGTGCACGCTGTTTTACTAAAAAAGTGTTTAAAAGAATGGTATAAACTGTTGGTTAAAACTATTTTTATTATAGCATGTAAGAGTTTTATATTGTAGCAATTTTTTTATTGTTATTGGAGCATGTGAGAGCTTTATATTGTTCATAACTAAGTTTATGGTGGAAACCTTTGCCAAACAACTAGTAAGTAAATTGTCATCTTGTCATTAATATATGTGACTTTTTAATATTAATTAACATGATGATTGGTTATATATTCACTAATAAAAATTATAATTGGCATGCCATATCAGTGAACCAAAAGTGAATTTTTGTAAACATATATCATAGCCCTACCTTCATAAATCTCACCGTCCTTTCTTCGTCATGGTCCATTAGTATGAGCGCTTCATAATGGAAATTGGAAAACTCTTTTGAGGTTTCCCCTTGCATTATCATATGAGTTTGAGCTTTGACATGTTTACCAAGTATATATAAATATACGTAATCAATATCCCTACCTAAGTCTATCAAGCCTGTTTAGCATTAATTAGTTTTAACTAACTTTTTAATGAGAAACAATACCAAGCTCTCATATGCTACAATAAAAGCAAAAAAATTGTCACAGTATAAAGTTGTCACATACTATAGTGTTTATAGTTCTAGCTATCATACCAAACACGTAACGATTGTAGTGGTACTTAGAATTGGTAATTGCTAGAAGAAAAAGAAAAAAATATCTGAAAGAAATATGTGATTCATTTCTATGTTTAGTGGTTTTGTCACAAAGCACATTATCAATTTTTATAGCATATGAGATTTTACTAAAAAAATTGGACACATTTGTAGATGAATAGGTAAAAGAAATGAACCGAGATTCTATACTTTTTCCGTTCTTATTCTAGGTAATGTCCATCTTAACCTTTCCTTGAATCCAAGAAAATCCTCTCTTTTACATTTTTTTTAAAACTGTTCTTTTAATATTTATTTTTTTAAAATTTATTTATCAAAAGGCTTTACTGTCCCGCTCTCAAAACAGTTCTCTCTCCACAAAGCCCTAGATTTCTCAACATGGTTCTCCGAGAATCTTTACAGGATCTTCGCCGTCGTTGTCCTTATCGGCACCGTCGTGGCCCTCTTCTTCCCCCAGAACGTCGGCGACACAACGGTGCTCCTCTACTTCGAGAACCAGGTGCAGACGATCGGGTCGATCAAGTTCCCGAAGATGGATTGGAATTCGATTATGAGGATTGTTGATAAAAGCTCTCTGTAGGCGATTATTCGACGGATTCGGTTTGGCGGCTGGTGAAGATCAAAGGCTGGCAGGCGCTGGCGATCGGGAACTCTAGGACCCGTTGTATGTGCAGCAGGCTAAGTTAGGTCTCTGAGTTGTGGATTATGTTCCTTTTGATTCGATGATCATGGCGGATTACGCTTCAACGATGTCACAATCGAGCAATTGATCGTCAGATTCTCAAACTGGTCTGTCCCTGCTTTGCCGTTCGAAGTTCATGGCTTCCATGTTCACTATCAGTCAGGTGAGTCGCCGATTTGGATGATTTTGAGTTCAGTTAAGCGAATATATTTGTGTTTGGTTTTACTGTTTTTCTAATTTGATCGTGAAATTTGGTGTTTTCTTGAATGAATTCGGAGAGAAATTTGAGGCAGGCACGGAAAAGAAGAGAAACGTTTGCTGATGGCATAAAGAAAAAGCTTTCTCAGATTGATGCTGAGGCATTCCTATAGTTTGTTGAAGAACAAAGCTTTTAAAGTAGTTTTATACATTATTTGTATCCTCTGTTAGTCGAGAACTTGAAAATTGAGATCATGCAAAACTTCTTAGAATTTCTATGAGCTTCAATGGCAACAAATTTTTGGCAGACTTATTTTTGTAGTTATACAGAAAGATTAATGGTAAAAACGACAATCCTCCAAACACAAATTTCATTTAAGGTGTTAATTGCAAAAGCTATCAAGGATTGTCTTAGTCCTAGCATAGGGGCTATTTTAGTTAAGCTATCTAGCTGCTTATGCGGTGACTGTATGATATCGATAGATTATTCTGATGAGTTTGCCTTTCTTCTACTACGGAACATTCTCAAATACTTTCAAGTGATGAATGAAACTTGGAAAGAATGAATTTCATATACTCATTGTTCGGTAAAATTCACTAACGCAAGTGCACGTTATCGATCAAGTAATACAATAGTGAGTAAGAGTATTGTCTCACAGGGACTGTTGTATAATAATCTAACTAAGTATTAAAGTTGGATTAACTCTAAGATTTATCTAGCTGATCATAGAAGTTGAGATTGAATAAACTACTGAACTAAAGTATTAAATTAAGAAGAAAAATTACAATTAGTTTCAAGAGATACTTCAATAAGATAAGGCGTTAAGGCATTTGATTTCACCATAATCACTAGATATGAATTTCATTAAAATTATGCAACCCAATTAACAATACACATGTGATGACGAAAATTCTTAAATTATTTACTATCCTGTCTCTAGGTATAGCAAATCTACTCAGTTTATTTACTCACTATATCTCTATGTGAATTTAAATAAATCGAAATGCATTAGAATTCATGAACTTTTCAGATAAAGCCACACAAATAATATGGTATATCTCTATCCATATTTAATTCATGGTTATATGTTAGATGAAGCATTTGCATAATTCTCCCTTCTCAGTTTTGAACATGCACATTAGATCATTTAAATGGTAGCTAATCATTCAAAAGCATTAAGCATAATAACAAATAACTCACATGAATAAAATCAATTATGATGCATAACTAAATATGAAATTCACATCGTCATGATTAAGCTACATCATAGCCCTAACTAAGAAAATTAGAACATAATTGAAAAAGAAATAAAAACTGAAAATTTAATTGAATCAAACATTAAGAGTTAAGAGAACAAGAAATTCTGTCACCAATCTCTCACTTCTTACTCCGGATTGTTTGACGGCTCCTAAGAAAAATAAACAACGCTCTGAAAAATAAGAAAAACCTAGCTCCTAAGACTATTACATTGTTGTCTATTTATACTACTCTTAAGTTAACTAAACCCTTGTTTCACGTCCAGAAATCACAGTTCAGAATCACCCTCGGCGCCGCGGCCTTTCTTTCCAAGCGTTGCAGCGCTTCCTTTTTTTTCTTTTTTTCTGTCATAGCGCCGCGACGCTACTTTCCCAACGCTGCGGCGTTGAGTCCTTGTCAAATGCCATCAATTTCAGACCACCTTGGGCGCCGCGACACTTCTTCTCTGCCAACAAGTTCCAAGTTCGTGCTCGATTTGCAATTTTTCTCCAATTTCTTGTGCTCGTGCTCCCTTTACTCATCTTTTCTGTCTTTCTTCAACCTACATCAATAAAAGCATACTTTCATGAAAAATTTGAGTGTTTTATGTAATTTGTCTCAAGAATATAATAATATTCGCTAACTAAAAGTGGCCAAATAACTCTCTAAACTAGAGTTATCACTTATTCATGAATTTATGTTGTTGGGTGGTTCTAGCTATAGAAGTCTTATTGCATGATACAACTCTTCAAAGGAAGTTAATTTTTGGTCACTGAAAGTAGGTTTATTTATATTTTTTGGGGGTACATTTATATATAGGTGGAAGATCAAGATAAATGGCAGATGTCTTGTGTCGTGCCCTCAAAGTGTGATGCTCTTTAACATGCAGGAAAATAAAAGAAAGTTTCGTTCTTTTTTCTTTTCCTTAAATTTCAATCAAGCGAAGCCTCTAAGAGATCTGCATTTGTTCTGCTTATGTTGTTCAGCTTATTTCAGGCAAGTCTGCACATTTGGACAAATATGCCGAAGTTTTAAAGAGTTTGTATAGAATTTTTATAATATGGTTTTGTGGTGTTTTTGTTGTAACCTTCTTTTTTAAACTTTTGTGTATTTTTTGATGTTGTGGATTCCAATATGTAATTTTTATGTTCTTTTTGCTATAATTTTTTTTAATTTTTTTTGTGATGTTTCCTTTGGTAAATTGATTTTTGTGACAAATTAAAAATAATTTGGTAGATTTCACTTTGAAACTTAATAAGTTTCATGATAGAATCTGACAGGCTTCATAACAGAATCTAGCCGGTTTTAGGACGAAATCTGGCAGGTTTCAGCTTTAAGACCTACCAAATCATGCTCCGGCTTCTTACGCTGGTCACCAAAGGCGGTTGGCATTTCTTTGTTTCAAAAAAAATATATTAGAATTGGTAGGTTTCGGCTTTGAAACCTACCAGATTATGTTTTGGTATCCCACGTCGGCGACCAGTGACGGTTGGCATTTCATTGTTTTAAAGAACATATGTTGGAATTGTTAGACATGTATGCCCTAAGGAGTAAAAATGTAACAAGTTTTTGGAGACATTTTTATCAATAAAGAATTTATTTATTATTTATATACTAAATCTTGTCCTCTATACGTTCATATTTGTTGAACGTATATTAAGCAAACAAAAGTCTGAGACTGTCGGTCTAAACTTTAAGAATTGGGCATATGATGGATGGATTATGCGGAAGACACGATTCTTAAGGTGATGGTCTAAATCATAAGATCCGCAATTAACGGAATAAAATTGGGCGCTTTATTCATGCAAAGATTGTTATGTTGTCTATATATCTTTTGGGAGATGGTTTGTCTTGACCATCGAAGGTGGACTCCGTGAATAGAAACATTGGCACAGTGTCATAGGTGACGATATGTTAGATCGAGACATAAAGTGAATTGATTTGGATTAATAATTCTGTCTCGACAAATCGATTCACTTTAGACAATCATTTGTATTGTATCTTAATCCTGAGATGAATAGTGGGCTAGTTGTCTTGGCTTATATATTTTGATGTACCAAATTGTGACACCCACATCTTAATAGTGGTATGCATGCCGGTACGTTAGAGGCATGACTCTTGTTAGCGTAGACCTATTATTCATAGATATGGAATCCATAGCTCCTCTTTAGGAGTAATGATATCCTCTTACATGCGTTATCCTGTAATTGAAAAACTAGAGCGCTCAACCATTTGGATACATAGGTGTAATCGAATGGTATACTGTCATTAGATAGTAAGTCTTCTGATAGTGAGATAATGGAACGTAAGATAAAAATAATCAGGAAGGTAAGACAGAACTTGTCCTTAAGCCGATTATGGATTATCATATGAGGATATGATACACTATGATATGTTACGGAGACTTAGCTATTCGAGCTTCGTAATTTTATGTAGTTTGAGAGTGCAGCTCCAAGCTTTTAGTGGAGTAGCGTTAGAGTTGATAATTATGAAATGTATATTTGAGATATTGGGTTTCATAATTATCAGGAGCTTGAACTATATAGGTCCATTTGGTCCTCTTTGTTAGCTCACAATATCCTATAATGATACGACGTGTTTTTTCAATAATTGGTAACTTATGTCGAAGTTATTAGATTGGTTGAAATTTGAAAGAATCAAATAATTCATGTCTGTTTATCGGTTGAATTAATTTTGTGATAAAAATTAATTCAAGATAAATTTGTTGAATTATAAGGATCGGATAATTCTTGCTGTTTATCGATTGATTTAATTTTAGATAAATTAGATCAAGATAAACTTGTAGAATTATTGAGAATTGATTTATTTTCTTAGAGATTATCTAGATAAAGTTGTTTTAATCAGATAACTTCTCCATTGGGTTATTTGAATTAAAACTGAGACTTTATCCTATAGAATTTCAGGTTGAAAATAAAAGATTTGTGAGATTTTTATTCGGCAGTTCGACCTACCGATGGATGTGTTCGGCCTGTCGATGGGGGCTGTTCGGCCTGCCGATCAAGTGGTTCGGCCTGCTGATCAGTGAAAGATAAGATCACTTGTTTTCACGCGGATCTTATCAGATATTGATCCAAACTTGATTCTATTTTTGAGACTTAATCTGATAAGGGCTGACCCCAGGACCAATCTCTATATAAAGGGAGTAAGTTTTAAGAGTTACTAAGATCAATTGAGAGATTAAGAGTGATACTCTGCTAGTGAAAATCTGAAAACTCCTTGAGAGCTTTTGTTCTCTCGATTGGTTGGAAGGAGAGCCCACACTCACTCCAGTCGTGGAAAGAGAAAGCAAAGAAGACCAGTTGGTTGAGGCTCTTTTGAAACGTTACTTCTCTTCACGTTTTGTGAGAGTTCTTCGTTATACAAAGGTTAGTAAGATCTGGTTAATTTATGCATATAGCATGTCAAACTTGTGTTTTAGAAATTACTATGATGGAAAAATTTTAAAATTTCGTTGCATACTATTTTCCCAACAGGAATATGATAAGTTTCAAATTTAAAATTTACCAGGTTACAATCTAACACTCTGCATTAACGACTAGAGACAGTTGACATTTTTTTGTTTTAAATATATATATATATATATATTAGAATCTGGTAGGTCCCAACTTTGAGTCCTACTAGGTTACAATACAGCACACCGCATTGATGACCTGAGGCTTCTGTTTTTTAAAAAATATGTTCGAATATGGTATGTTTCAAAGTAGTTACAATGCTCCTCCTCACACCGATGAGCAGAGGTGGTTGGTGCTTCTTTGTTCACAGAAAATGTGTTAGAATTTGGTAGGTTTCAATTTTGAAACTTACCCAGTTACAAACCAACACTCTATGTCGACGATCGATGGTGGTTGGCATTTCTTAGTTTCAAAGAAAATATGTTGCAATTCGGCACCCGCGCTGGCTACTAGAGTAATCTACTACTTGCATGAGTGAGAAGCGAAGGTGATTTGGATTTTTAATGAATAACATTTTTTAATTTAAAAAAGGAAGAATAACTTAGACTTTTAATAAATTACTTTTTTTTTTAAAATGAAATAGGGCTAACAATTTTGTACATGAGACAATGACACGATAAGAAAATGACACGAGATAAACATGTTTGGATTGCATGATTATTAATAGAGCTATAAATGGGTTGGCAGGAATAAGACAAAAATAAATAGGCTGGATTTGTGCTAATATGTTTAACACGTGTCGCCTTTAGCGTCCTCTTCACCTCGTGCCCGCCACAACCTAGCCCCCACTTGCGATCTCGATGAGACCCCCGCCCCAAACCACTAGGTTGCAACCCTTCAATCCTGTTGCATGGCGCCCTAACTCTACCACCATCACCTCCGTTGCCCCTTCTCTCGTCGCGCCTAGAGAGAGATTTGGTTTTTTGTTTTGTTAATAATTTTTTAATTATTTATATAATTTTTTTTTTACTTTTCAACCAGCTCTTCCTAATCTAAAGATATCCTAGTATTTTAGGATTTTATTAAAAACAAATATATTCTTAAAAATCAGGAACTATTATTCCTAATCTTCAATAATCTTATTGAGGCTATCGAAGCTCTTGCAACTATACAGATTCCATAACAAATGCAAATCCAGATTTGAAGAGGGGAAACGGTTTTGAGGGAGAGAAAAAGAGGGAGGTGTCGAAGGAGTTCGAAGAAGCAATGGTGACAAGGAAGAAAGGACAACCATGGAGGATTAGGACTTCAACGAGGTTGTTGTCTGAGGAAGGGCATAGAGAAAAGGGTGGTGGACGAGGTCGGGTTGGGAATGGCTTGTCAGAGGGAATAGTTGGAGGAGGGAGAGAAGAAAAAGAGGGCGACTAGAGAGGAAAAAAAGCAAAAAATGAGGTTCATGAATAGAAAACTCTAATTTGAAGATGAGGTACATTAATCTTTTGAGTAATTTGCATCAATGGTCCTTTAATTTTTTAGTAAGTGACACTTTAAACCTTTTTTTATTTTGGCAAAACGACCCCCTTAACTTTGTAAACATTGGCAATCAATGGTTCGTCATCTAACTCCATCAAATGCCTGACTAAAACACAAATATGCCCATCATGTGACCTCATTCATCAGGGCATCATAGTAAAATTACATAATTCAGAAACAAAATAAAAAATCCTTAAAAACCTAATTCCTAAAAATAAATTGAGAAACAAGAACACTCAAAATTCCCAAAGATATAAAAAAAATTATTTCAAATCTGGTGGTGAAGAATTTGAAAACTCCAATCTCAACCACTAGCAACAGCGACAACACAATCCTTGGGAACGACGACTTATTGGAAGAGGACGATGGTGATTCCATGTCTAAGGGAACGCTAGGAATGGGTGTGAAAGGCAAAGTTGTGTAGGTAGAGGACGACAGATGAAGGCAGACTCATGATGTACAGAGGCAGTAATGGATCCCTCCGAATCGGAGGGAGTAATAGAGTTCTTGTACTTCAAAATTGACAGGCCGTTGTTGCTTATCGGAACCCGAATGGGGTGGACTTGCCAATGGCAGATGATTTATTTCTGTTCTGGGAAAAAGACTGAGGTGCTTGTGTCTTTCTACTCTTTGTCATTTCTATGGGTAGAGAGCAACATATGCAAGTATACTACTTCTTTGGGTTTGATTCTACTATTTTTCTTAGTAATTCAATTCTATTATGTGATTAGGATTTGTGAAAGAATGTAAAATGTTAGTTGTAGGATAAGAATGTTAGATTTTAGGGGGTTCTAATCGGTAGTGACTAATTTTTGGGTTTGTGATGGATTTTTGGGTTCTAATTGATCGCCTAATAAGTTTCAATGGATTCCAATATGTAATTTTTATGTTCTTTTTGCTATAATTTATTTATTTTTATTTTTTCTTGTGATGTTTCCTTCTATAAATTGATTTTTGTGACAAATTAAAAATAATTTGGTAGATTCCACTTTGAAACCTAATAAGTTTCAGGATGGAATCTGACAGGTTTCACGACAGAATCTAACAGGTTTTAGCTTTAGGACCTACCAAGTCATGCTCCGGCTCCTTGCGTTGGCGACCAAAGGCGGATGACATTTCTTTGTTTCAAAAAAATATATTAGAGTTAGTAGGTTTCAACTTTAAAACCTACCAGATTATGCTTTGTATCTCGCGCTGGCAACCGGTGGCGGTTGGCATTTTATTGTTTCAAAGAAAATATGTAGGAAGGTGATAGGTTTCAAATTTAAAATTTACCAGGTTACAATCTAATGCTCTGCACTAGCGACTAGAGGCAGTTGGCATTTCTTTGTTTTTTTAAAAATATATATATATTAGAATCTGGTATGTCCAAACTTTGAATCCTACTAGGTTACAATACAGCACACTGCATTGACGACCAGAGGCTTCTGTTTTAAAAAAAATATGTTCAAATATGGTATGTTCCAAAGTAGTTACAATGCTCCTTCTCGCACCGATGAGCAGAGGTGGTTGGTGCTTCTTTGTTCACAGAAAATGTGTTGAAATTTGATAGGTTTCAACTTCGAAACTTATCTGGTTACAATCTGGCACTCTATGCCGACGATTGGTGGTGGTTGGCATTTCTTAGTTCCAAAGAAAATATGTTGCAATTCGGCACCCGCGCTGGCTACTAGAGTAATCTACTATATACGGGAGTAAGAAGGGAGGGTAACTTAGATTTTTAATAAATAACATTTTTTAATTTAAAAAGGAAGAATAACTTAGACTTTTAATAAATAACTTTTTTTTCATTAGATAGGGCTAGCAATTGTGTACATGATACAATGACACGATACAAAAATAATTCGAGATAAACAGGTTTGGATTATACTATTATTAATAGAGCTATAAATAGGTTGGCACGAATAAGACAAAAATAAATAGGCTGGATTTGTGCCAATATGTTTAACACGTGTGGCCTTTAGCGTCCCCTTCACTTCGTGCCCGCCACAACGTAGTCCCCACTTGCGATCTCGACGAGACCCCGGCCCAAAACCACTGGGTTACAACCTTTCAACCTTGTTGCATGGCGCCCCAAGTCTACCACCATCACCTCCGCTGCCCCTTCTCTCGTCGCATGTAGAAAAAGATTTGGTTTTTTGTTTTGTTAATAATTTTTTAATTATATATATATTTTACTTTTTAACCAGCTCTTCCTAATCTAAAGATATCCTAGTATTTTAGGATTTTATTAAAAACAAATATATTCTTAAAAATCAGGAACTATTATTCCTAATCTTCAATAATCTTATTGAGGCTATTGAAGCTCTCGCAACTATACAGATTCCATAGCAAATGCAAATCCATATTTGAAGAGGGGAAGCGGTTTTGAGGGAGAGAAAAAGAGGGAGGTTTCGAAGGAGTTCGGAAGAAGCCGTGGTGACAAGGAAGAAGGGACAATCACGGAGGATTAGGGCTTCGGCGAAGTTGTTGTCGGAGGAAGGGCATAGAGAAAAGGGTGGTGGAGGAGGTCGGGCTGGGAATGGCTTGTCAAAGGGAATAGTTGGAGGAGGGAGGGAAGAAAAAAAGGACGACTGGAGATGAAAAAAAGTGAAAAATGAGGGTCATGAATAGAAAACTCTAATTTGAAGATGAGATACATTAATCTTTTGAGTAATTTGCATCAATGGTTCTTTAATTTTTAGTAAGTGACACTTTAAACCTTTTTTTACTTTGGCAAAACGACCCCTTAACTTTGTAAACATTGGCAATCAATGGTTCGTCATCTAACTCCATCAAATGCCTGACTAAAACAAAAATATGCCCATCATGTGACCTTATTCATCAAGGCATCATAGTAAAATTACATAATTCAGAAAATAAAATAAAAAAATCCTTAAAAACCTAATTCCTAAAAATGAATTGAGAAACAAGAACACTTAAAATTCTCAAAGATATAAAAAAAATTATTTCAAATTTGGTGGTGAAGAACTTGAAAACTCCAATCTCAGCAACTAGCAACGGCGACAACACGATCCTTGGGAATGACGACTTATTGAAAGAGGACGATGGTGATTCCATGTCCAAGGGAACGCTAGGAATGGGTGTGAAAGGCAAAGTTGTGCAGGTAGAGGACGACGGATGAAGGCAGACTCATGATGTACAGAGGCAGTAATGGATCCCTCCGAATCGGAGGGAGTAATAGAGTTCTTGTACTTCAAAATTGGCAGGCCATTGTTGCTTATCGGAACCCAAATGGGGTAGACTTGCCAATGGCAGATGATTTATTTCTGTTCAAGGAAAAAGAATGAGGTGCTTGTGCCTTTCTACTCTTTGTCATTTATATGGGTAGAGAGCAACATATGCAAGTATACTACTTCTTTGGGTTTGATTCTTCTATTTTTTCTTAGTAATTCAATTCTATTATGTGATTAGGATTTGTGAAAGAATGTAAATGTTGGTTGTAGGATAAGAATGTTAGATTTTAAGGGGTTCTAATCGGTAGTGACTAATTTTTGGGTTTGTGATGGATTTAAGCATTATATGTAAATTAAATTTACATACACAAATTCTCCTTTTTTGTGAGGTTTTGGTCCTAATCAATTTTTGGATGGATTTAAGCATTCTTTGAAGTTTTTTTAGTGATTTAATAAATTGTTTAATTCTAAGAGTTTTTATTTTTAAGTATTCACAAGGGGTATATTACATAATCTTAGTTGTTGCGCTATGTTAACTCCTTGGAGTTCAGATGTAAGAGCTTAATTATAAGCGTTTTTGGCTTTAATTTAGATGCTCGGTTCGTGAGCTTTTCTTTGCTGTCGTTCTTTTGTTTGCTTTGGTTGTGGTTCTCTACTTTTTTTGTTTGTTTTGTTCGCTATTGGGCCTATCTTTTTGTTTCACAAAAAAGCTCTTTTCTACCTAAAAAATAACAGAGAGGGGTATATTAGTCTTTGCACTTCAAAAGAAGCACATCTAATTGTCAGCAAAATAAAACCGTCAACACTCTGATGGAGTTGGATGGAAAACCCTTAATTGACTATATTTATAGAGTTAAAGAGTTGTTTCATCAAAATTAAAAAAAAATAAAAACTAAAGTATCACCTACTACTGAAGACTTGAGAGATCATAAATGTAAATTACTCTAATCTTTTTACATTAGTTTTTGTTATGCTACGTGGGATTAAATCAAATAGTTTTATAGCATGTGGCACAAATCAATCCCCATCTAAGAAAGATAGCATAGAGCATAAATTATCTCTAATAAATTGCACAAAATAATACCATTTTAATTCTTAATATAAGTAGTAGCACACTTTTAAAAATATTTAAATATATAACATTTTTAGAATGATATGTTTTTTTTAAGCATTTGAATTTTTAATTTTACCTTCTCATTTTTCTTATTTTCTTTTCGTTTTCATCCTCTCTGCTGTTTTATTTTTTCTCAATGTCATTTTATACAAATATAAATTTTGTTTTATTCTCAATCGATTATTTACTAAACACTATTATATTTTACTTTATTTATTTTTATCCTCATGAGTATGAGGGCTTAATTCCCTTCTTTTCCCTAATAAGTTTCGATCTACTGCCATTAATAAAGAAAATAAATTTCAAAACAAGTTGTTTACGTAAATTCACCATTCATATTTGACGCAAGAAATAAGGACGTCGTCGTTTCAGCTGGAGCCAAGCACCAAGCCAGCCCTAGATAGTTTTTTTTTTTTCCACCAAATCTAACGACAAATAGATTGTGAAACAAGACCGGCCTTCTTCCGTTTGGCAGAAAAAAACGTAATCAGGAACCACCACTCCTTCGCGATCGGCTTTCTCCAGGTAATCTGGGGTTTCCCATTTCCTCTTCCTTCTCCTTTTCCGTCTTTCTTTTCAATCACAGGGTACATTTCGTTCAATCACTCAAACAATTTTAGCGCGGATGATAATCTTTGGAAAGCTAATAGATTTGAAACCTTCGTTTGATTTTCCTCCCACAGCTTTTTTTTTTTTTTTTTTATTATTCATGTGAACCAATTGGGAAAATGAATTAGGTTAGTTGATAGTGCTTTGATCCAACTTGAAAATTAATGTAAAGAAGCGGAGACAGTGTAAAAGCGTGCGATTTCATGATGAGGAAGGTTTTTGTGTTGAAGTTCTGATAACCTAGGGTTAGTTTTGTTTTGTGTATAAGCTTGAGATGGTTGCTAAAGATAGGTAAGAGATTGGATTCTCAAAACAAGAGAAAAAAGATAGGTAAAGGTGGATTTTTTTTTAATGTCGATTGTTCATCAACGAAAAATTGGATTTTAAATCTTGCGAGAAGCGATATTTTTGGGATTGCGTTTTCTCCAAATTAGCTTAAATTTTGGGGGTTTTTTTTCAATAAATAGGGATGCAGATTATGAACTCTTCGAATCTAGACCTGTATGGTTCAATCTTACTGCTATGGTTTTGTTATCTTGAGTTCTTGGTTGAATTAACCAAGTCAGAAAAATGGGAACATGTTAAGATGTTTCATTATTCCGTCACGTTTTATTTGATTTAACATCTAGAGCGCTGTGACTTTCTGTTTTTTGGTTTTGTTGAGGGATTGAAAGTAGTTTAAAACGGAAACCATTTTTAGTGCGGTCGTATTTTTTGGCTTGGTTTATTTTTGGGATTTCAGTTCGCCTTCTTTTTGGATGATACTTATTTATCTATCATAGTTGTTTATCATCCTTTTGGGCTATAAGGAGAAAGCAAATCATCCTTTTTATTTTTCGCCTTTTCTTTCGAGTTTCTCTGTGCTGTTTCTATTACATTAAGCTTTCAATGGGAAGAAAATTGCTGGGCTTCTTGGTTAATTACCTCTTTTTGCACGGGCTACCTTTTAGTACATTTAAGCATTTTTGTTTTAAACATGAAACGAAAACATCATTCTTCTTTTTTTAACCTTTACAACCTCTTCTTTTTCCCTTTACTAATCCCTCTTTGAAGCTTGTGTCTTCTGTTTGTCCGTTCATCTTACTCTTTTGACTGTAGGTGAAAGTCATATCCCAACCTTAGACCCCGAGCTGGACCAAGCCAAACATGAGGGGCCAAACTAGTCTGTTTTCTAGGCCTAGCGGGGTAGTTTTCTGAATATGTTGACTGTCCTAAAAATTCGGTTCAGCCCAAATTTTTGGAGTACCTCAGCTGAACCAGGCCGGTGTGCAGGCCTACTAGTCTCTGAATGTTTAAATATTTAATGGCTAAGAGCACTTTGAACAATAAGGATATTAATATTTAATTGTTGAATTGATGGGATTGGCTATATTTCCAATTTTGTTGCTTGCATCTTCGGCCAGGTTTCTGTTTTTAGTATTATGTATCTCCTGTAATGGAATTTGCAATTTATTTATTTATTTGTTTCTGTTGTAGTTGACATGGCAGCCAAGTACATTATTTCTGCTGTAGCAGGATCATTTGCCTTGGCTTGGGCATGCGACCACTACATTGCTGACAAAAAGATATTTGGAGGCAAGTTCTGGTTGCTATTTTGAAGCCTCTGCACAGATGGTTCAGGTTTCTAATTTTCTGCTGTTTGTTATTTAGGGACTACGCCCCATACTGTTTCAAACAAGGAATGGTGGGAGGAAACCGACAAGAAGTTTCAGGCATGGCCTCGTACTGCAGGCCCACCGGTCGTCATGAATCCCATCAGCCGCCAGAATTTCATCGTCAAGACCCGCAATGAAGTTTGAAGCTCTCTTCGTTTATTACATGATTTGGCTGAATTGTTCATTCCTCGTTTTGAGACATCTGAGTTTTAAACAGCGTTAAGCCTGGGATTTTATTCTTAAAGGTGGGATAGAAAGTTGCGAATGCTCATTTCAGATGCCGTAGTTGCTTTTGTAACCCGTTTTTCTGTGTACTCTTCTGGTTAATGCTTGGTAAATGGATATTAATAAATGCCAAATTTGTCATTCATTTTATTAGATATATTTATTTAGTTTTACTGTGACTATTAATTCATCACACTATATCCTCAAACCTAAGAATTTCTTCTTGCCCCAAATTGTGGATACGGTGAATCAAAATCACCACTTTTTTTTTTCTTTTTTTTTTTTATGCTGCCCCATAATGGCTTGGGATGGGACCTATGGCGATAACCCAATGTTTCAGGGATATCCCAACTGATAGTAATAGTAATTTGTGGTTGTGAGGCAGAATTGAGTTGAATTGTTGTTGAGACAGCCATTTGCTGTTTGTTTGTCCCTCAGTTGCATCTGTTCGCTACTAGAACTGAAGTAGGACCCTACACGCTGCGGTTTAAATACATTGAGAAGCAATATTGGATATTTTTATGAGGACTGTAACATGTATAAGTAGGATGTGTAATATATTATTTATTGTCACTTTAAGTAGGATCAGTAATATAATATTTATTTTGTCACTTTTTCAATATCCTTGTTGTATACCCCCAATGTTTTGCTTGCCCACTATATATGAGTTGCAGAATAATATTTGTCAGCAACTTCATATTGCCTAAACTAAAGGGAATTGTTGAGTTGTAAGAACTCGGAAGATTTTTTTCAATATATATATATATATATATATATCTTTGATCTATTTTTTTGGGAACCTCAGATAATTCAGATTCAGAGCAAAAATATAAACCAAAAAAAAAAAAAAGAAAAATTTAAATGATTCAGATACTTGGAGGAACATCAGTACTCAGAATTGAAGATTCAAAAATAGTTCAACTTCCTTTTAGCCCCCAAAATCTCAAGGTTTCTTCTAAATTATTTCTCACCTTGCTTAATTCATGAGAAAAGGGGCAGCTTTCAATTTTCAACATCTAGCAGCTGGCACAAGTTCAGTTCTTTATCATGTTTATACAGGAAAGATTAGCCCACCTACTTGTATACATATTGCACAAAGCAAAACAGAGTCTTGGTTATCTTTTCTTTTTCATACAATCACCCAGACGTTGCACTCCAAGTTAGCTGGCAAAGTGTTGGGAAGGCTCGGATCTCTTGCCTAACAACAGATTGTCCCTGCATTGGTTGTTAAAACCAATCCAAAAAGGGTTGAACAAACCTTGTCCCTTGTCAATGCACTACTTTTGGATGCCAAGGACCAGCAGGCAAGGAATTATGAGCTGCAAGTCTATCTTGATCAGCTTAGAGATTTTATTTTATTTTATTTTTGTTGCCGTCCTGATGTTGTGCTTGATGCGAAGCTCTGCGGAGGCGGGTGCTGAGAACACATGGGAGTGCCACCAGCTAGGCAAATTGATTCCTTTCCTGTCCCAATCTGGTTACATTTTGCCTTAGAATTGGGTACCAGATAGAAGAAGTTACCGAGATTGGATGAGATTGCAGCTGATAGAGCTAAATTTCATCTTGTGGATGTACATAGAGGTGTAGTGCGTGTAAGGTGGGAGATGACCCATTCCTTTATGTTCGCTTCGGATGTCATTGGGAGAAACAATGATAGAAAGAAACATTTTGTGTCTTGTAGCTGTAAGGGAGCACCAAATCAATCTTGTTAAGTATATGGTCGTTATTGAGTTTAATGATAAGCAAGGGCCGTTCTCATAAAGGATTGATCTTAATTAATTTATTATCTTTTCTAAATAAATATGGGGGTTTAAATTAGTTGATTAAAATATTAAAATTAAAGAATACAAAAATAAATAAATAAATAAAGATGAAGCTAAATGCACGAGGTTCTTAATAATAATGATGTAATCAGTTAAAGGATTATTTTCTACCACTAAACAATAATTATGCAATTGATCACAAAATCATTCCTAATTTTCTATCAAAACTACCACCCTTGAATAACAACAAGCTCCGCCATTCAAATCTTTTTATTGTGTCATTAAATAAAACAAGCTCTTTATTTAATTTCTTTCTATTAAATAATCTAGAACAAGTTCTCTAGCTTCAATTCAACAGAATTATTATATTGAGAAAGATAGGTTGATTTAAGCAATAAACACACAAGCTTGGTCTATTCAACCTAGGTTATGTTCCATGCCACAGCCAAACAAAAGCCTTTTGCAATCGTAACCCACAATTTGCTAATAATGATTAGAAAAACAAGATAATTATAGATCAAGATTTCTAACTTAGCAATACATTAATTTTAAGTCATATTTAGTTGGTCACCCCAAACAAAACAAGAACATAATAATAAGCAATAATAACAGAAGAACATAAACAATTTCAATTAAAACAATTAGAAATAATTATGAAAATATCAATCACATAATCATGTCTACGGTTTTGAAATCATCCTTAACCACAAAGAAATTTAGCGTAGCATAATTATAAAATTAAACAATGAAAAATAAATTAAAAACATCTGGAGTTCAAAAAAAAAAAGAGAAGGAAAAGACAAAACACGTTGATCTTCAAAAAATCTCCATGCGGATGAATCTCCTTGAGCTTCAAGAGAATTCTCCTTGCTTCTCTCTTTCTCTCGTCAAAATGGCTAAGAAAACTAATGAAAAACATATTTGATTGTTTCCTCAAATCATCTATTTATAAGTTTCTAATATTGGGACCAAAGTAGGTTAATTCGGGCACATTTAGTGTTCAAAAGTAGGTTAAAATCACACTAGCATTGTGGCTTCAACAAGTCAGCGCCTACGCACTCTTGCCTCGGGTTTTGGCCTAAAAGCTTTGTAGTGGCGCTGCGCTGCCCATTTTCACTGCCTTGACACCTGTTTTCATGGCCATGGTGTCCAAAATTCCTCTAAATGCATCTTTTCGAGCTTCAACTCATTTATGAACCTTCGGAACACCTACAAATCACAAAAACATAAATAAAGCACAAAATACTCAATAATAAAGCTAGGAAAATGAGAAAATTGATCAGAAAACTATATCAAATTAAGCACTTATCCAATTCCTCCATGCTTAACCTTTGCTCGTCATTGAGCATACCTAAGACAAAAGCAAATAACAATAAAGCCAAAAAACTCTAACCTTCCAATCTTTTGTCTCAGAGAACCATATGAGATTACAACTTTGACATCAAACAAGCATTGAATTAAAGCAAATAGTTTTTTTTTTTTTTTTTTCAATCTAATACATCCTATAACAATCATACTCAACTATATGTGTGAAATAGCCATTGTTACTGACGATGAAACTATACACGCTTCAAAAAATATAAACCCTTATAATCCTCACAAAAATGATCACCTAAGCTCGGTTGAAAGGGTAAAATGTCATAAGTCTCCTCTTTGATACGAATCTCTACTACGTCAAAGGCACCACCTAAAATCAAAAGGTCTTTGATATGGTTGGAATGACGTTGAGGGTAGTGGTTAAAAGAACAAAAGGTAGGATATAACAAAGGTCATAAAAACATTGTAGAGTTAGAGATATTATTGAATTCTTCAAGGGAAACCTTTTAAAACCCCATAAAAGTCTTACATAGGCTAGATATCATTGTATCGGGCCTTTGCTTCAATGTAACTTGCCTTGTACATCCAAAATCATGAAAGAAAAGCTCAAGATAATTTATTGAAAATTTTTTCATTTTTTTTCCTTCTATTTTTTTTCTATTTTTTTTTTATTTTTTAAATATATTTTTCTTTTCTTTTCTTGAGCTATCCTTCCAATAATTCTCTCCCCCATACTTGTCTTCTGTCCCTCAACGCAATTCTTGAAAATTTCTTTTATACGTGAAATTACTCTCTAAACCTCCAATTTATGTTTAGAACAAGGGTGAAGATATAAGTATGACTGGGCTAAGCAAGAAGATGTGGTTAGTCAAAGAAAAATATATACTTGAAGGCTGAAATTGGCTTATTAGAGGGATCTTTTCTTGGAACATCAATTAAGGCTCGGTTGATTTGGCCATGGTGCTAGAAATCATAGTGCATTAATCATTTTTCAAGTGATGGCTGATTAACCAGTCGCCTCGAAAGACCTCCGAAAGAGTTCCCCTACATGTCAAAATTAAAGTAAAAGTTAAAGTGAGGGTACAAGAATCTACTCATCCTAGCATGCTTGTCTTTGTACTGAATAACATGACTATTTTGCAAAAAGATTGAGCATAATCATCATAAAGATATATTAACTAAAAAATGATATCAAGACTTAAAACATTACTCATAATCAATCAAAACTATAAACATTAATGCTCAGTTCTTATTAAGAAAGTTGAAACGTATCCTAAGACTCAAAAATGACTTAAAAACCTAAACTACGACAAAAACAAAGCAAAAATTTCAAATTTTTGTATCATTTTTTCTTTTTATTTTATTTTATGGAAAAAAAGACAAATCCTAAATCCGTCCCCCACGCTTAATGCTTACATTGTCCTCAATGTAAGACTAAGCATAGAAGAAAAGAAAAACCTAAACAAACAAATCAAACAAAAACAATTAAAACCATCAAAAGGATATAATAGAGGACAATAAAAAGGATTAAATATGTTATAATATATTCTCCATCCATTTGGTTCCCTCTCAATAGGCACTTGGTTTATTGTCCTCAAATTGACGTGGTTCTTGCTTTCATCCTCCCTCTTGGTAGAATATTTGCTACAAGTTTAGCATATAATAAATTTGACATTAAAATAGCTCCCTCTTGGTGGAAAATTTGCCACAAGTTTAGCATATAACAAATTTGACATTAAAAGAAGCATTGCATTGTAAAAAGGTTTTTATACTCAAATGTCAAAATCTGCCATTGGTACATCAATTTAACATTGACATTAAAAGGTTTTTATACTCATATAACAAATTTGCCACAAGTTTAGCATATAACAAATTTGACATTAAAAGAAGCATTGCATTGTAAAAAGGTTTTTATACTCAAATGTCAAAATCTGCCATTGGTACATCAATTTAACATTGCATTAGAGATGCCTTAATCGTAGGAGACAAGTGTAACGAATATAAATTTTTTTTAAAAGCAATAATTTTAGGTTATCTAATGTGTGTATATATATATGTATATGTATGCATACACACAAACACACAAAACCACAATCAAAACCTATACATTATGAAAAGAGAAAAAAACTCATAGAATACCTCTTTGTCAACACTCCTACACTTCCCAGCGGTTAGACAACTGATTTTCGACAAAGACGTGCAAGCCATTCTATAAATTCCATGGAGATATTCCCATGACAATATTCCTCATTATGGCGCCTTCATTCCAAAATAAGGCATTCTATAGATTTGGTTATTATGCAGTATAAGGCAGACACATGAACTGCTGCTGCCTCATTCCAAAATAACTCTTTTCCATAGGACTCAATAGATAATAAATGTTGGTGGAAGAGAATTCCGTACTCAAAGATTCCCAATCATATATATATATATATATACACACACACATATATATGCTGGCACGCTTTTTCTAACGTTCTACCTACTGCTTCATCATTGCATCGTAAGAAAAAAATTCCACCCTTTGAGAATTCAAGAACCGAAATTGGGAACAAAACAAAACTAGGGTTTCTTATTGAATACACGTGCTACGAAATACAACAGGAAAGAAGGCTTATATAGACTTACATGAAATAATAAAAAGTCCATACTACCTTTAATAACAAAGATTACAAAGATAATAAATACATAAATAAGTTGTAATTGTCTAACTTAAACTCTTGATGTCCCTTGTGCTGGTGTTTGGAAGAAATAGTGGGACATGCTATGCTTCCTTGTAAATTTGCTAGAGATCTGTGTGGAAATTTTCGGTCTTCCTTTAGCTATGGATGACTCATGGAATTTCAAAGATTACATTTGAAGGCTAAAAGCTGCTAATTTAGACGACCGGATTGAGTTTTAGTTTAAGGAAAATTGAGCAATACAAGGGCTTCCCCTAAAAGCGTGCTTCATTGTCTTTGACTGAGGCTCCACATGTATCCAAGAGTTATACTCGGTACACTATTAACACCCTAGTATATTTGGAATTTTTATAAATCGAAATTTCAAGTTATTTACATATTAGAATTTCTAATACCTTAAATCGTGATGAAAATTATCATGTGAATTTTCTTGATCACAAAAGTTAATAAATTGACTTTAATATTCCCTATAAAATTTTAGAATATATATATTTATATTAATTTCATAAATGCTTCAATAATAAAAATCAAACATGACATTTTGTAGGAAAATCTTTGACTTAAATATGTAATGAGGATTTTCTCAGTCATTACAATAATAATTCTCTAACTTAAACATTTTATTAGCAACACTAAAATATTTTTTTCAACTGTGTTTTGCTTAAAAATAATTATAGATTCCACACTGTCTTTTTTATTATAGAAATATAAAAAAAATTTCCAAGTTATTATATCTCTATTTTTTTCTTAAAGTCGAACCACTAATATTTGATTGTGATAAAGTGTTTATTACTTTTATGAACAAAATTCAATATATTTAGGTGTTATTCAAACTACAAAATGCAATTTCTGATAATTTCTAATAAAAGTAAAAAATCACTTTATCTAAAATCTGAAAAAATAAAAACTAAAACTTAAATTCCTTAAAATGAAAAAGACATGTATAAAAATCACAATGAAATTTCGTGTGGTTTCAACAAGTAATAATAAAAGCCATAATTTATTAATAAGGCATATTTTCAAGCCTGATACAAGAGCTTACACTTATATAAGTTGCCTCAACATCAGTAATTAAAGCAAAGCGCAAGCTTACCCCCAAGCTGTCTACTCATGACTTTGGACAGCATATTTATATAGAACATAGAAGCAAATAAAAATATCATATTATATGGGAGACCAAGCTCCCTTAGTAATTAATTTCCATTCGGAAGCTTAGTTGTAGCAGCAGTGTTGACGAGGGGGCATTGTGGTGGAGAACAGCTGTCAACCGCGTATGTGCAAGAGCACGTTGGTAGAAGGCTTTTAGTGCATATACAAAACTCGTTGCTGCATGCTAAGGGGCACCCACCTACCTTCCTATCCGTCCGATAGCAATTTGTTGTCTTCGGATGGATAAATGTGCACTCGCAGCTAGAACAAAACTTTTCTTCCTTCCCTAAATATATATACACACACAGATATACATATATTGCAAGAAGAAAATGTGAGAAAATGTTAAGAAAGATGTTTGCATGCATATATGTGTGTGTTAAAATGCCAAGTCATATATATATATATATATATATATTTCATGGAAAAATATTACTCATTTTTATAATGTTTCTTACCTGAATCTGCAGGATCAAAGGCTGTTACTGTCGCCACAAGCAACATCAGTAGGAGCACCATGGAATAAATCTTACTGAATGCCATTTGGTTTGAGTTCTGATGATAAAATGGATGTGGAAACAAGGCGCTTGATAGAACACACATATATTATAAATGTATATATAGATGTTTCTTTAAAAAAAAGCCAAAAAAAATTAATTATACTGACACTTCTTATGTTTTAACCAAATTACAAAAACAACCCTACATTAAAACTAATCACACTAACACCTTTTAGACATAACTTTTTAATTTTTTGTTTGAAATGACAAAAATGCCCTGTTTAATCTCACCATTGATCTTCAAGATCAAATCACAACCATTCAGTTTGGGAAAATAACATCTAAACAACCAAACAAGAACCCCCCACTCTCCAACCCCCCTGCCTCTCCCTCCTCACCCTAACTAGCCTCCTCCCACACCTCCATCTGATCGGCTATAATGCCTGCCGTTTTTATAACGGATGATACATGACATTTAATGACTTTGTGTGACTTTCCATGAAAATTGTGTTATTTACTATTAATGTTTTGTTTAGTGATGTTGCAGGTGATAGCCATGAATGATCGATGTACTTGGGAAGTTTATGTCAAAAATGATGAAAGATATAATGAATTTAATTCTTGCCAATGTCACAATTTACTTTTTTATCATTCTTATAACACTTGTGATGTTATGATAATAGTGTGATATTTTATTGATTTTTAGCTAATTATTTAATTAATATACCTTTATATATAATTATTTGTCAGTTCGTTTCATTCAACATACTTCATATATTTGTTTATTTTCTTAGTTTCTTACATATATATATATATATATATATATATATATATGCATGTTCTTTATAAACGTTATACTAATTAGTTATATATAATGATCGTAATAGATTATGTATGAATGTGTGTGTGTGTGTATATATATATATATATATATATATATACACGCAAGTTGAATCCGTATGATTATAACAATATTTTGCTTTATAATGTGTTGTATACAAGGCGTGAGTTTATAATTTTGTCTTGTTACACTACTGTCATTTTTTTTTTTCTAATTTTATGTGATGTATGAGTCATAACCAACATATTACTTTTATAATTATATTAATCATATATGATATTGAGATGTATGGTCATATTATCCACCACCTACGTCCGATGCACTAAGCAAGGATTGTTCATATATAATATTTACTTTTTATATAGACATTATCACTAAATAACTATATCTATATAATATATTATAAAGACTGCTAATGCGTATAATGACTTACAACTAGTGCTTTAAGCACTATATGTGAGTAATTATAACTTTTTGGTGAAGTGCTTTGACACTTCCTTAACAATAATAATAAATAAATTAATTATCTCCATCGTGGAGATTACTCACATAACACTTTGAGCCTATAATACCTTTCAATTATATGCCTTCCTCCCTCCATGTACATCATTGCAAAAAGTACATACAAATATTTTGTTTTCCCTCATTTGTTCTACGTTCTTTCTTTATATCGTTCTTTTATTTCCATTGCCCTCTTGTTCCACGTCTCTTTCACCTTCTTTTCTTTCTCTTATCTGGCTGCAAATACTTAGAGAAGCATCAAACAAACTCAAACCTTTCCAAAATTCTCAGAAAAACCGCAGAAAGCTCAAGATTGAAGTAAAAATTTATTCTAGATATAATATACATTCGCACTATCTATTGGATTCCAACTTCTATAACTTCGTCTACAAATTTCTAGAAATTCAAGGCAACAAAGGATCGGAGAGAAGCTGGCAGACATTGTAGCAGTTTGTTAAAGCAACTAATGCTCTGTATTAGTGCTATTAGCTGCGTATATATTGTAATTAATTTGTTCTGATTGTGAATAGTCTTAGACAAAATTTGTTATTTCCTACAATAAACAGGTGCAATATAAAGGAAACAATGGAGGAAATATTACCATGAAATTAGAAACATGATATTACAACCAAGGTTCAACCTTGAAACAGTGACCGAATCTCAATTGGAACAAGAATGGTAGTCAAGGCACATGTGACTCACGCTTTTCTTGAAACAGATTCGTTCCCTCCAATTGTGCACCAGGTTCGACGGACGTCTGTCTCCTAAGATACAAGGACAAACGACGATGGTCTATGCACTATCGAACATCGCCTCCAGCAAACTTGAAATAGTGTCTTCCTCTATCACTAAAAACCGTCTATGACAGCACTTGACAGAACTCAAAAAAGAGTGAGCAATAGAACTCGAAAACAAGAGAAAAGGTTTGTGTCTTTTGTGCAATTCGTGTGTATCTAGATGTAGAGAAAGACCTAATATTTATATTTGTCAAGGGATGTTATAGTGCACTTAATTTTCGGTTTCATAAGCTTGGTTATATCATCTTAATTCTGATGGTTACAAACCTCTACTAATGAGTGTTATGAGCATATAATTTAATGCCATTAACCTGCATTATGAGCATATAATGTAATGCTATTAACCTCTGCTAACTGCAGCTTTATAAGCAAGATTAATACTGAGCAATTAAGCCTCTCAACAACTAGATTCAGATTTATTGTTGGAAGCAATAAAAAATTTTGTAAAATGTAACCCTTGCAAGGCAAGCTCAACGAACTCGACATTTGCGTCGCCTATGTCATACGTGTACACATTGGGCCCCTAACTCATAGGGGTCGTGATTTGCTCCCCCTGCACGTAAGAGAGCCTCTTAGGTACAACAACTTACCCAAGCAAAAAAGTGCAACTATTTAAAAACCATATCAAGCTTTAATGCCTAACTAATGTGGGACTCCATAGTTAGGCTTCTTTCCAACAAAATCCAAATGTCAATTGGCATATGGTGAGCATCAATTTCTCATTTACCTGATAACTATTTTGAGCATAAAAATATATGATTTCGATTTCCTCGCGACAGAGAGCGCAATGTTGGAAACAAAGTGCGCAGTAGAATTTTTAAAATTTTTTTCATCAGAGTAATTTTCAAAACACAAGTTTGACATGTTATATGTATAAATTAGACAGATCTTACTAACCTCAGTGTGCCAAAGAACCTCCGCAATCCGTGTAGAGAAGTAACGTTCTAGAAAAGCCTCAACCAACTGGTCTTCTTTGCTATTCTCTATCCACAACCGGAGTGAGTGTGGGCTCACACGTACAACTCTTCCACCGATGACTCTCCTTCCAACCAACAGAGAGAACCCAAAGCTAGTGTTCATGATTTGTGAACAAAAGCTCTCAGGGAGTTTTCAGATGCTCACTAGAAGAGTATCACTCTTAATTTCTCAAATTGATCTGAGTAAATCATGAGACTCACTTCCTTTTTATACCTATTGGTCCTGGGGTCAGTCCATATCAGATTAGGTCTCAAAAACTCGAAAGAGAATCAAGTTCAGATCAATATCTGATAAAATCTGCGTGAAAACGCGTAATCTTATCTCCGCTGATCGGCAGGCCGAACAGGCCAGTTCGGCAGGCCGAATATGTCATCCGGCAGGCCGAACTCTCAAGAAAAAATCTCCGTGAATCATTTATTCTCCACCCAAGATTCTAAAGGATAAAGTCTCAGTTTTGATTCAAATAACCCAATAGAGAAGTTATCTGATCAAAACAAACTTTATCAAGATAATCTCTAAGAAAATAAATCAATTCACAATAATTCTACAAGTTTATCTTATTCTAATTTTATCCAAAATTAAAACAACCGATAAACAGACAAGAATTATCTGATCGCAATAATTCAACAAGTTTATCTTGAACTAATTTCTTACAAAATTAATTCAACCGATAAACAAACATGAATTATTTGATTCTTATAAATTTTAAACCAATCTGATAAATCCGACATAAGTCACCAATTATTGGAAAAGCACGCCGTGTCATTACAGGATTTTGTGAGCTAGCAAAGGGGACCAAAATGGACCTATAAAGTTCAAGCTCATGATAATTATGAAACCCAATATCCCAGATATACATTTCACAATTATCAACTCCAACGCTACTCCACTAAAAGCTTGGAGCTGCACTCTCAAACTTTATAGAATTACGAAGCTCGTGTAGCTAAGTCTCCATGACATATCATAGTGTATCGTATCCCCATATGATAATCCATAATCGGCTTAAGGACAAGTTCTGTCTTACCTTCCCGATTATTTTTATCTTACGTTCCATTGTCTCACCATTAGAAAACTTACTATCCAAAGATAGTATACCATTCGGTTACACCTATGTATCCAAATGGTTGAGCACTCCAGTTTTTCAATTACAGGACAATGCATATAAAAGGATATCATTACTCCTAAAGAGGAGCTATGGATTCCTTATCTATGAATAACAAGTCTACGCTATCAAGAGTCATGCCTCCAACGTACCGGCATGCATACTACTATAGAGATGTAGGAGTCACCCATTGGTATATCAAAAGATACAAGTCGAGACAACGGGCCCACTATTCATCTTAGGATTAAGATACAATACAAATGACTGTCTAAAGTGAATCGATTTGCCAAGACAGAATTATTAATCCAAATCAATTCACTTTATGTCCCGATCCAACACATCGTCACCTATGACAACGTGCCAATGTTTCTATTCACGGAGTCCAACTCCGATGGTCAAGACAAACCATCTCCCAAAAGGGATATAGACAACATAACAATCTTTACATGAATAAAGCGCCCAACTTTATTCCCTCGATTGCGGATCATACGTTTTAGACCGTCACCCTAAGAATCGTGTCTATCGCATAATCATCCCATCATATGCCCAATTCTTAAGGTTTAGACTGACAGTCTCAGACTACTGTTTGCTTATCATACATTCAACAAATATGAACGTAAAGAGGACAAGATTTGGTATATATAAATGAATAAATTCTTTATTGATAAAAATGTCTCCAAAAACGTATTACATTTTTACCCCTTAGGGCATACATGTCTAACAATCTCCCACTTGCACTAAGTGAGTAAATACAGCAAATTTCGCATCCCCATAGCTTCCACATGCCTCTCGAAGACTCTCCCAGTAAGTGTCTTCATAAATGGATCAGCTAAATTGTCCTCTGACGCGATCTTGCACACCGTGACATGCCCGCCCTCAACAAAGTCCTTTATCACATGATACTTCCGATCAATATGCTTACTCTTCTTGTGAAATCTTGGTTTCTTAGCATTAGCTACCGCTGCACTGTTATCACAGTACAGTGATACCGCTTTATCCATACCAGGAACTACCTCAAGATCCCCAAGGAACTTGCGGAGCCACACTGCTTCTTTCGAAGCATCACTAGCTGCCACATACTCGGCCTCCATCGTTGAATCTGAAGTGCAATCTTGCTTCGCACTTCTCCAACTGATGGCACCGCCACCCAGAGTAAACACAAACCCCGAAGTCGATTTCCTAGAATCTAGACAGGATTGAAAATGCGAATCAGTGTATCCTAGAGGAGTCAAGTCCTCACCCGAATACACAAGCATATACCCTCGAGTCCTTCTCAGGTACTTGAAAATATGCTTTACCGCAACCCAATGGTTCGGTCCTGGATCCGCCTGAAATCGACTTACAATCCCGACCGCATAGCTAATATCCGGTCGAGTGCAAAGCATGGCATACATGAGACTACCCACTGCCGAAGCATAAGGCACATTCTTCATGTATTCTCTTTCTTCATAAGACTTTGGAGAGTCTTTCTTAGAAAGAGTAATTCCAGACCTAGATGGTTGCCCACCTTTCTTGGAATCCTGCATTGCAAACCTCCTGAGAATTTTATCTATGTAGCCGGCCTGTGACAAAGCTATCATTTTGTTCTTCCTATCCTGAAAGATCTGGATACCGAGAACAAAATTAGCCTCACCCAAGTCCTTCATGTCAAACTGCTTGGTCAACCATAATTTGATCGATGACAACGCCCCAACGTCATTGCCAATTAGCAGAATGTCATCTACATAGAGCAGTAGAAAAACCACCTTCCCATCCTTTATGTGTTTGTAAACACATGGTTCATCCACATTTTGTGAGAACCCATAAGTCTTGATCACTTGATCAAATCTTATGTTCCAAGAACGGGATGCCTGTTTAAGTCCATAAATTGACTTTAGCAGCTTACAAACCTTACCCTCTTGACCCGCGACCTTGAACCCGTCTGGTTGTTCCATATAAATGGACTCATCAAGATAGCCATTTAGAAAAGCCGTCTTGACATCCATCTGTCAAATCTCGTAGTCGAGAGCGGCAGCTATGGACAAGAGAATCCAGATGGACTTAAGCATGGCTACAGGCAAAAAGGTTTCCTCATAATCGATTCCTTCCTTTTGCGTATAACCCTTAGCTACCAGTCTAGCCTTAAAGGTTTCGACCTTTCCATCCACTCCTCTTTTCCTCTTGTAGATCCACTTACACCCTATGGGTTTTACCCCTTCGGGAAGATCCACAAGCTCCCAGACCTGATTAGTCTCCATAGACTTCATCTCTATGTTCATGGCTTCTGTCCAGAGTCTTGAATCAACATCCTCCATAGCTTCTGCGTAAGTATAAGGATCTCTGTCATGTTCATCCGGTTCAGCCAAAAAGACCTCCCCATTGAACATATACCTCTCAGGTTGACGCCCGATCCTCCCACTACGCCGAAGCCCCTAAGATTGTTGTTCAGGTTTGTTTGGTTTTTCTACACCGATCGGAATGGTTTTGTTCGAAACCTCCCGAGCTAACTGATCACCCCTTAACTCCTCAAGCACCACTTTGCTTCGAGGTTTAAAGTCGTCCATGTAACTCTCCTCAAGGAAAGTTGCATTAGTTGAAACCACGACTTTATTTTCCTTAGGGTTATAAAAATAACCCCCTTTAGTCCCTTTTGGATATCCTACAAACATGCAAACTTCCGAACGTGCATCCAACTTGTTCGGATCCTTAAACAGGACATGAGCTGGACATCCCCATATGCGAATATAGTTTAAGGATGTCTCCCGTCTTGTCCACAACTCGTGAGGAGTTTTAGGGACCGATTTTGAAGGCACATTGTTCAAAAGATAACATGCGGTTTGTAGTGCATATCCCCAAAAGGATAAAGGTAATGATGAATAACTCATCATGTCCAACAAAGTCCTATTCCTTCTCTCCGCTACGCCATTCTACTGCGGAGTGCCCGGCGCAGTCAAATGGGATAAAATCCCATTCTCTAATAAGTGTCCCAAGAACTCATCAGAAAGGTATTCCCCACCTCGATCAGATCGAAGTGCCTTTATGGGTCTACCCAATTGCTTTTCCACTT
Organism: Artocarpus heterophyllus; assembly: GCA_025403435.1. Taxonomy (NCBI): domain Eukaryota; kingdom Viridiplantae; phylum Streptophyta; class Magnoliopsida; order Rosales; family Moraceae; genus Artocarpus; species Artocarpus heterophyllus. Next base: position 26,009,943 of record CM046351.1, on the reverse strand, counting down.
CATCCCGAAACTCCCTGAACTTATCATAAGTTTTGCTTTTGTGGTGCATTTGGTACACATACCCATATCTTGAGTAATCGTCAATAAAAGTGACGAAGTACTCATACCCTCCTCGTGCCCGGATGTTCATCGGTCCGCAAACATCACTATACATAAGTTATAGAACCCCTTCGGCCCTATTGCCCTTAGACCCGTATGGTCTTTTGGTTATTTTACCCTCCAAACAAGATTCACATTGAGGTATAGATTCCACCTTTAAGTGACTTAAAGGTCCATCCCTTACCAACCTTTGAATCCTATTCAGGTTAATATGGCCAAGGCGCAAATGCCAAAGATAAGTCTTATTAGAGTGAGAAATTTTAAGCCTTTTTGAGTCATTATCATTTATCTCAACATTAAGCAATAAGTCCATCTTAGGTTTAATAAAATATAGATTATTTTGCATCCATCCAGAACAGATAAAAGATTTGTTTTTACGAATCACCACTTTTTTCATTAAAAGATATCACGTAGGAGTCTTTAAATAAAGAAGATACAGAAATCAAATTCCTTTTAAATTTAGGAACATAAAAACAATCTCGCAAAATTAAACTCCTATAATTATCAAAATAAAGATGGACATCTCCCACTGCTTCCGCTGAGACCAAGGATCCATCGCCCATCCAAACCGTTAAGTCTTCATGAAGTAGACTTCTCGTTTCTTTGAATCCCTGCAGAGAAACACAAACATGATTAGTTGCACCGGAATCTATGACCCAGATGTCACTTGATTCCTCAACCAAACAAGTTTCTAAATATAGAAGATCACACCTACCTCCCTTGGAAAGGAAGTCCTTGCAATGCTTCTTTATATGCCCGACCTTACCACAGAAGAAGCACTTAAGCTTCTTTGGGTTCTTCTTCTTCTTCTTCTTGCTCTTGGTTGCAGGAGGAATAGAAGACTTCCCACTCTTGGCCCATTGCTTCTTTCCATTCCTAGAGTTAGGATTGGAACCAGAAGCAGCTACCATATTGGCCTCACAACCAGCAAGAGACTCCCTGATCAGCAGTTCAAATTCCTGTAACTGTTTCATCAGTTCTGTTAAGGTCATATCCCGTCTATTGCTTAAATTAAAAGTAGCTCTAAACAGAATAAATTCCTTAGACAGAGTCTCAAAGACCATAGTCATCTGAGTTTCAGCATCGATGTCGGCTCCATTGGTTTGAGCCTCAGCGAGGTAACCCATGACCAATATCATATGCTCCTTTACAGATGTCCCCAGTCTCTGTCTATAGTTTAAGAGTTTCCGAAGCGCCCCATGCCGCTTCGTTATGGCCTGGCCTCCAAACATATCCTCAAGATTATCCAAGATCTACTTCGCAGTCTCATAATCCTGATGTTGAGCCTACAGCACGTTGTTCATGCTGGCCATAACATAGCAGCGGGCCTGATCATTAGCATCTTTCCAGCGGTCGTACGCTTGGAATTGCTCATTACTTGTGTCTCCCTTAGGCTCGGGAGGACAAGGAGTTGTCAGAACATATTGCAGTTTCTCAAAGGAAATGACGATGTCCAGGTTCTATTTTCAATCGTTATAATTCTCACCGGTTAATTGGTTTTTGTCAAGTATCAATGATAAAGCATTTTTAGACATTTTCAATCTACAATAAAGAATCATATACCAAACATAAGCAAACATATATAATAATTTAGTAAGATAACACAATCATGTAAAATAATACAAATGCGTTTATGTGTCAAAACCTTGAAAATATCACAACCTTACAACAATAATTCCCAACTCAGAATTCAACAAGCTCCTAGGGGAGTCATGCCAAATTCAATCAGGAACACGGATCCCCTCCTGATTAATATATGCCATCCAAGACCCGTATGATCCAGCATATACTAATAATCGTTTCTTTGGCCATTAATTTTATTAACAGAGCTCCTAGGGGAGGTTAATAATAAAATTAACGTGAGTGTATAACCACCGTTTCAATATTTTATCCATGATTTATAATCACCACCTAGGGGTGTGCAACCATAAATCATACTGAAATACCTTATCCTTTCAGAGATCTAATCTGGTACATGATAGAAGCCCCTTCCTAGGGGTTGGGACCACCATGTTCTTCCTATGGACCAACGATGGAGGCCTTAGGTCCTCTCTTCGAAAACCTTCTCCCACTCAATCTTTTGAAGTCAAGGTTTTATTTTAAAAACATGCATGAACAATTTTAATATGAGCGGCACTCCCTATTCTATATGGCATGTTATCAATATACATGTTAAATCATATTATAATGCAGACAAGCAAAGCAATCAAGCAAAGCTACAAGCAAAATAATAATAACCGTAATATTATGGTTCCACCCTAGAGAATAGAAAGCTAAGATTACAAGAGAATAATCGAGACATTTATCGATTCTTCATCCTTGAATCCTCAAACTGTATCCTTCTTCATGTAATTTCCATCTTCAAGTCTTCAATCCCGTATGAATCGAATACTTCATATTTCCGGTCATATCCAAATTTAATGTTTCTCAGAATCGTCCCAAAAATAAAATTAAAACTGCACCGAAAAAATTGCACCTTTTCTGGACACTCGGCAGCTCTCGGTCGGTAGGCCGATCTGGGTGATCGGCCTACCGGTCTTGCTCCATCGGCCTGCCGATCTGAAACTTCGGCCCGTCGACAGAGCACCAAATTTTTTGCTCCACTGTCGGCCTGCCGGACCATACGTCCGGCCTGCTGATCCGTGACCTCCGGCCTGCCGAACTGTGAAGTCCGGCATGCCGACCGAGCAGAAAACCCTTATCAATTTTATTTTCAACAATTCAAAAACATAAAATTAGAGACTCAGGAAATACCTGGAGGCGCCATCATCAATCTTCTAGATCCGTCTTCTAGATCCGTCTTCTCCGAATAATTATTTAATTATAAAATTCTTACAAATTAAAAAATTAAATAACAATTCCTAGACGGAGATTATAGTCTGCCATCTAATTACATGAAAAACCTAGATACACATTCTAACCTCTAAGGAACCACAACCGGTATGAATTAATTAATTAATTAATAATTAAACAACATTTTAATCAACCATAATTAATTAATAAACATTCACCACATAATCCATGACAACATATATATTATATAGAAACCTAGAGTGCCATCTCTCTATAAAATTCAATTCAAGCATAGGAGAGATTAAGATCATAAAATTTATGCATATAACATGATCACAAACTTGCAAATTTATGTAAAAAAAACATCGGCTCTGATACCAATTGTTGGAAACAAAGTGCACAGTAGAATTTTTAAAATTTTTTTCATCAGAGTAATTTCCAAAACACAAGTTTGACATGTTATATGTATAAATTAGACAGATCTTACTAACCTCAGTGTGCCGATGTAACACCCCTATGTGGGGGTTAACAGTTTTAAATAAATAAAAATAATTTTAAATTTTATATTATTTAAATCAATTAAACAATGCCCATGGGTCTTTAAACAACAAGAAAAATAAAAATAAACGTTTTAAATACAAACCACAGTTTTTAGTGTAGCACCAAATATATATAATTACAGTCATCATCACCATAGTACAATTCCCAAATAACTTAACACAGCCATAAAAAAAAAAATACAACTCTTACATGTTGTAGATAAGTTGTAATTAAACAGGGTCTTCTAACACGAAAACAGCAGGATTGTTTTCGCTTATTCCTCTTCAAATATGTTGCACTGAGTTCCACCTGAGATATGAAGATATGATAGGGATGAGCATCGACATGCCCAGTAGGGAAATCATGACTCACCTTATGGTTTATCCATTACCACATTAAAAACTGCATGGTTAGTAGGTTACATCATATTCCAGATTATGAGGTTTATTATGATCACATCTTATGGATACCGTAGTTAATCATTACCAAGTGTCATAATTACACATTTATACAAATATTACCAATCATCATTGTTCCTAGGTATCCATGTTAAATTGAGTATCACTCAACTCATCGAAACCCAAATGGGCGCACTTGATCACCCCATAAACATTCCAAGGGTGTTCCGGTGAGGGGACATCAAGCCCCGAGTCCTCACCAAATCAATTCCTGTACAGTGTGTTCTGGGACTTTCAACCCAAGGAAGCGTCATCACCTTCCCCTATTTTACCTTTTTGGGTATTCATGCCCAAGGACGTAACCGCCGCCCTCTTCATGTCTCACCATTTCTCTATATTAAATCATTATTAATAGAGTCAGTTTTTCTAACCATGCTTCTCAATTTATAACATGTGTCAATTCATTATGTTCCTCGCCGTACAATACAAGACGAGTCCATGTCATAGTTTCATATGTGATACTCATATAATATCAGTTCAACATAGATATATATATATTGCGGCAAAACAATCAATTTTAATTCTATAAAAACCTCACAAAAATGAGTAATAGAATCCCTACCTTTCAAGCTTATCAACAATCTTTTAATCCTGGAATCAATTAACGTTAGCTCCACACATCCTTGACCCTAAGGCATGCATAAGGACAATTAAAACTAAAGCACAACGTATAATCACATTCATAAGTGAGTTATGTGTAAACCCGTCTACTAGTGCCATTAAAGTATTTTTATGCATTAAACATGGAGAAAATGCATACTAAAAACTAAGTTTAGATTAAAGAAAACCTACCTCAAAACTTCTTTGAAAAGCACCAAAGTTTGGGTTATCAATCAAGCTTGAATTAACTTTAAAACCGCCTCGATCATCGTTGGGAATTATAATTGTCTTGGCCACAAAGAGAGCTTTGTGCTCTATGTCTTTAGTTAGAAATTTGAAGTGAGAAGGGAGAGAATGAGAACTAGAGAAGAAGGTGGTGATAGTTAAATAAAAAGATATCAAAATGCTTAAGAGGAATGGGATGTTTACGGGGAAAAGTTGTAAGAAGAAACAAAAGAGTCTTAAAGGAAAATATCATCTTGTCTCCCATGAAGACTTTTAGCAAATAATGCCAACATAATTGAGGGGATAATTGGAGTGAATTATAGAAGAAGATAAGGAAATAATTAATTAGGTGGTTGAGAAATATCTCCATGTCTTCTATGAATTGACGGAAAATAATTCAATGTCCCCTTCGGATACCTTTAGCAAAATGAGAAGAAGTCTATATAATTGAGCAATAATTTAGGGAGACAAGATTGGTAGAAGTAAGTGTTGGTAAGTTTTGAATGTTTCTTAGGAAGACTTGGTAAGAAAATACTAAAATGGTATTTTTTTTTAAATGATCATAAACAACTTAGTAATTTTAAATAGTCACATTTTATTCATTAAATTTTACAAAATTATGCCCGTTAAAAATACGGGTGTTACAGCTCTCCCCTCCTATAAAAATTTCGTCCTCGCAATTTCGTACACTGATTACAATGTTAAAACAAATGTGGGTACTTTTCTCTCATTTCAGATTCAAGTTCCCATGTGGCTTCCTCCACATCATGGTGTTGCCACATCACTTTCACCAGAGGAATTCCACGACGACGTAATAATTTTATTTCATGATCCAGTATTTGAACTGGAATTTCTTCATAATTCGTATCTCCTTGAATTGGCACATCTGTCCACATGATCACATGTGAAGGGTCGGGTTCATACTTTCTCAACATCGATACATGAAACACATTATGTACATGAGACAATTGTGGTGGTAGGTCTAAACGGTATGCCAACGTTCCAATACGTTCCACAATCTCAAACGGTCCTGTATACCTTGGTGCTAACTTTCCTTTAACACCAAATCGAGATACACCTCGTTTTGGTTTCACTTTTAAGAACACAAAGTCTCCGATCATGAACTCTAAAGGTCGCCTCCTCTTATCTGCATAACTCTTTTGTCGACTTTGAGCTGTCTGAAGATGTTCGCGAATAATCTGGATCTTGTCCGTTGTTTCTCTGATAAACTGAGGCCCAAGTTCAAGACGCTCTTCCTTTTCAGCCCAACACAATGGAGATCTACAAGGTCTACCATATAAGGCCTCATATGGAGCCATTCTAATACTTGCTTGGTAACTGTTGTTATATGCGAATTCAACATATGGCAGCTGTGCAGCCCAATTTGTTCCAAAGTCCAGCACACAAGCCCGAAGCATATCCTCGAGAATCTGAATGACACGTTCAGATTGTCCATCTGTTTGAGGATGAAAAGCTGTACTAAAATTCAATTGAGTTCCCAAGGCCCTCTGCAATCCTCTCCAAAATTTCGACGTGAAACGTGTATCTCTATCGGAAACTATTGACATTGGCACTCCATGCAATGTCACTACCTTTTCCACGTACAATTGACATAATTTTGAGACACTATAATTAGTTCTGATTGGGATGAAGTGGGCTGTCTTAGTTAAACGATCTACAATTACCCAAACGGCGTCATGCCCTATTTGAGTCTTAGGAAATCCAGTAACAAAGTCCATTGTCACATGATCCCACTTCCATTCTGGAATAGGTAAGCTCCTCAACTCGCCTCCAGGCTTTTGATGTTCCGCTTTAACCTGTTGGCACGTCATGCACTTAGAGACAAAGGTTGCTACATCTCGTTTCATTCCTCGCCACCAGTATTGTCGTTTTAGATCCATATACATTTTTGTGCTTCCAGGATGAATAGCAAACTTTGAACGGTGAGCCTCATCTAGCACCGCATGCCTGAGATATGGATCCTCTGGAACAACTAATCTTCCTTTGTAAAGTAAAAATCCTTCTGGCTCAATCTGCCATCCATCCAGTTGTTCTCCATTTTGTATTTGTTTCCAAACCCTACGTAATCCTTCATCGTGCCATTGTCCTTGTTTTACTTTCTGAATTAACGTAGGAGTTGCTATCACATTGAATAAGAAAGCTCTCTCGTTATCTTCATAATATTGCAAGTTGAAGTCGGCGATAGTGACTCGTCTCCAATCTTCCAATGCTAAACTGGCTATACGTCCGTTGTTCTTACGACTTAGAGCATCTGCCACGGCATTTGCTTTTCCAGGATGATATTGGATACTAAAGTCATAGTCCACCATGTACTCAGTCCATCTTCGTTGCCTTAGATTGAGATCCTTTTGAGTAAACAAATATTTCAGACTTTGATGATCTGAATATAGCTCGAACTTTGCGCCATATAGATAACATCTCCAAATTTTGAGTGCGAAAACCACAGCAGCTAACTCAAGATCATGTGTGGGGTAGTTCCTCTCATGGGGTTTCAACTGGCGTGAGGCGTAGGCAACTACTCGTCCATGCTGCATTAACACACAACCCAAACCGTTTCCTGAGGCATCAGTGTATACTGTGTAAGGCTCCTCGTTGTTAGGTATGATCAGCACAGGTGCACTAGTGAGTCTTCGTTTCAGTTCCTCAAATGCTTCTTCACATTTATCATCCCACACGAACTTAACATTCTTCCTTGTGAGTTTTGTTAATGGAGAAGCAATCTTTGAAAAATTCTCTACGAAGCGTCGATAGTATCCAGCTAGTCCGAGGAAACTTCGAATCTCTGACACGTTCTTTGGTCGTTCCCAATTTAGCACTGCTTCAATTTTGGAGGGGTCCACTGAGATGCCTTCTTCAGAGACAACGTGTCCAAGGAACTTGACCTTCGTCATCCAGAAATCACATTTTTCTCTTTTTGCATAAAGACCATGTTCTCTCAACGTTTGTAGAGCGATCCTCAAATGCTCAGCATGTTCTTCTTCATTTTTAGAATAGATCAAGATATCATCTATGAAAACAATGATAAATTGATCTAAGTACGGTCGAAAGACACGGTTCATCAAGTCCATGAAAGCCGCTGGTGCATTAGTTAACCCGAAAGGCATGACAAGAAACTCAAAATGACCGTAGCGAGTTCGAAAAGTTGTCTTTGGAATGTCCTCTTCTCTTATCTTCAGTTGGTGATATCCGGATCGTAAGTCAATCTTTGAGAAATAGCAAGATCCTCCTAACTGATCGAACAACTCATCAATTCGGGGTAGAGGGTACTTGTTCTTGATAGTCAATCGATTAAGCTGGCGATAATCGACACAGAGCCTCAACGATCCGTCATGTTTCTTCACAAAAAGTACTGGAGCTCCCCAAGGTGATGTACTTGGTCGAATAAATCCTTTTTCCAGTAATTCGTCCAACTGCTTCCTCAATTCCACTTTCTCAGCAGGTGCCATTCGATACGGGGCAATAGAAACAGGCGCTGCTCCTTGAGTTAAGTCGATGACAAACTCAATTTCTCTATCAGGCGGAAGTCCGGGCAATTCATCTGGAAAAACATCTGAAAATTCATCCACCACAGGAGTGTGAGAGGATAGGTCACTCTTCTTTAGTTCTCCATCTGAAGCAAAGATCGTCCCAAGATTGGTGAAATTCCTTCGTCCTCCAATACAAGCCTTTAGCACCGGGGCTGGCGTCACTGTTCCTGTTTTTGCCTGAAATTCGATGACTTGTCCATTCTTGGTGAATAAAGAGACACGTTTCCTATGACAATCTACTATTGCCTGGTATTTAGTTAGCCAATCCATTCCTAAGATTACATCAAACTCTGTCATAGTTATTACATATAGGTCAGCCGATAGTTTATGTTCTCCTATAACAATACACACTGATTTACAAATTATGGATACTTCAGCTATCCCGCCCATTGGTGTACTAAGGGTTAATGATGAACTACATGTCTCAGTTTCTAATTGTAGTACGGAAGCAAATAACATAGATATAAATGAATGAGTGGCACCAGTGTCAAATAATACATGAGCCCAAGAATGAGACACGTGAATCATACCGTCTACAACTGAGTGATCAGCCTGTTTTCCTTGTCCAGTTGTAGCCGTAATTGCATAAGCTTGTGCTGGTGCTTTTCCTTTATCACTTTTTCCTCGGTTTCCTTGGCTACTACTAGCCTTATTATTATTTCTCCCAGAAAAATATGGCCTTTGATTCACTGAGCCTTGTGGAGTCGGTTGGAAGTTCTGATTAGCATAAAAATTGGAACCCTGTGGCCGCTGTTGATAGTTGTACTGAGGCTGGAACCCTCGAGGTTGAGTTACTGAGACTTAGGAAGCTGGAGTGTTTTGCTGAGGCGCTCCACGATTTTGAATCCCTCCCCAAACAGTGGAGCCAAAATGACTTCCTTGTGGCCTTGGTGCAAAGGATGATTGTGTAGGGCGGTTAGGGCAATTTCTCCTCAGATGTCCCACTTGTCCACAGTTATGACAAGCATACGGTTGGAAACGACCACTGCCAGAAGATCCACCACCAATAGTCACTCCACTATGCTGAATGACTTGCCCTTGTGACTTCTCTTTCTTACTTATTTTCCTTTGACGCCCACCAGAACCCTTATACTCTCCATAGGAGTTATTTAGTTCTGTCTCTGCCCGCTGTGCCGCAGCTACAAGATCAAGAAAATCTGTTGATGGAACAGCAGCTATCATTTGTCTGATTTTCGGCCTCAGGTTATTTCTAAATTTTTCGCATCTCGCCATTGGATCCGATACAGCCCCGGGATTGTAGCGAGACAATTCTATAAATCGAGCATGGTATTCAGCAACTGTTGTATCTTCCTGCACCAGGTTTTCAAATTCTCGCATCATTGCTTGCCTATGGCTCTGAGGAATATAGGTGTTGCGAAAAATGGTTTCGAACTGCTCCCATGTAAGATTCGGCACATCATAGTCGTCTTTCTGAAGATCCCACCATTCTTCGGCTTTACCCTCAAATATATATGTTGAAAAGCTAACCCAATACTCCCGTGGAATCCTCAAGGTGTCCAACTTCTTTTTGACTGCCTTTAGCCATTGTTCTGCTATGACCGGGTTAGGTTCTCCACTAAATGTGGGTGGTTTCTGCTTCATAAACTCCTTCAACAGAGTTAGATGTCGTTGTTCGGGATCACGAACCTCCACAGGTCTTTGCACATTTTGTAATGCTTGAAGAATTTGTCCTAAATTATTTACTTCTGGTGCAGCTGGCGGGGATTGTGTTGCATGTCGTAGTTGCTCATCTTCTTGAGCTTGTTCCATCGGTTCCGGTTGCTCAACTTCTTGAGCATGTTCAACCGGTTGTGACAGCTCAGACGATTGCATTTGACGTCTTGGTGGCATAGTTTCTACTGGCTGCGAAAATTTAACTAGGATCAGTACCAAATGATGATGACATTAACACCTAACTTTAAAACCATTCCCAAAGATTAATTTTTAAGGTGGTGCTATACCCCCTAGGTTAATCGAACCTAGGCTCTGATACCAAAAATTCTGTAACACCCCTATGTGGGGGTTAACAGTTTTAAATAAATAAAAATAATTTTAAATTTTATATTATTTAAATCAATTAAACAATGCCCATGGGTCTTTAAACAACAAGAAAAATAAAAATAAACGTTTTAAATACAAACCACAGTTTTTAGTGTAGCACCATATATATATAATTACAGTCATCATCACCATAGTACAATTCCCAAATAACTTAACACAGCCATAAAAAAAAAAAATACAACTCTTACATGTTGTAGATAAGTTGTAATTAAACAGGGTCTTCTAACACGAAAACAGCAGGATTGTTTTCGCTTATTCCTCTTCAAATATGTTGCACTGAGTTCCACCTGAGATATGAAGATATGATAGGGATGAGCATCGACATGCCCAGTAGGGAAATCATGACTCACCTTATGGTTTATCCATTACCACATTAAAAACTGCATGGTTAGTAGGTTACATCATATTCCAGATTATGAGGTTTATTATGATCACATCTTATGGATACCGTAGTTAATCATTACCAAGTGTCATAATTACACATTTATACAAATATTACCAATCATCATTGTTCCTAGGTATCCATGTTAAATTGAGTATCACTCAACTCATCGAAACCCAAATGGGCGCACTTGATCACCCCATAAACATTCCAAGGGTGTTCCGGTGAGGGGACATCAAGCCCCGAGTCCTCACCAAATCAATTCCTGTACAGTGTGTTCTGGGACTTTCAACCCAAGGAAGCGTCATCACCTTCCCCTATTTTACCTTTTTGGGTATTCATGCCCAAGGACGTAACCGCCGCCCTCTTCATGTCTCACCATTTCTCTATATTAAATCATTATTAATAGAGTCAGTTTTTCTAACCATGCTTCTCAATTTATAACATGTGTCAATTCATTATGTTCCTCGCCGTACAATACAAGACGAGTCCATGTCATAGTTTCATATGTGATACTCATATAATATCAGTTCAACATAGATATATATATATTGCGGCAAAACAATCAATTTTAATTCTATAAAAACCTCACAAAAATGAGTAATAGAATCCCTACCTTTCAAGCTTATCAACAATCTTTTAATCCTGGAATCAATTAACGTTAGCTCCACACATCCTTGACCCTAAGGCATGCATAAGGACAATTAAAACTAAAGCACAACGTATAATCACATTCATAAGTGAGTTATGTGTAAACCCGTCTACTAGTGCCATTAAAGTATTTTTATGCATTAAACATGGAGAAAATGCATACTAAAAACTAAGTTTAGATTAAAGAAAACCTACCTCAAAACTTCTTTGAAAAGCACCAAAGTTTGGGTTATCAATCAAGCTTGAATTAACTTTAAAACCGCCTCGATCATCGTTGGGAATTATAATTGTCTTGGCCACAAAGAGAGCTTTGTGCTCTATGTCTTTAGTTAGAAATTTGAAGTGAGAAGGGAGAGAATGAGAACTAGAGAAGAAGGTGGTGATAGTTAAATAAAAAGATATCAAAATGCTTAAGAGGAATGGGATGTTTACGGGGAAAAGTTGTAAGAAGAAACAAAAGAGTCTTAAAGGAAAATATCATCTTGTCTCCCATGAAGACTTTTAGCAAATAATGCCAACATAATTGAGGGGATAATTGGAGTGAATTATAGAAGAAGATAAGGAAATAATTAATTAGGTGGTTGAGAAATATCTCCATGTCTTCTATGAATTGACGGAAAATAATTCAATGTCCCCTTCGGATACCTTTAGCAAAATGAGAAGAAGTCTATATAATTGAGCAATAATTTAGGGAGACAAGATTGGTAGAAGTAAGTGTTGGTAAGTTTTGAATGTTTCTTAGGAAGACTTGGTAAGAAAATACTAAAATGGTATTTTTTTTTAAATGATCATAAACAACTTAGTAATTTTAAATAGTCACATTTTATTCATTAAATTTTACAAAATTATGCCCGTTAAAAATACGGGTGTTACAGCCGAAGAACCTCCGCAATCCGTGTAGAGAAGTAACGTTCCAGAAGAGCCTCAACCAACTGGTCTTCTTTGCTATTCTCTATCCACAACCGGAGTGAGTGTGGGCTCACACGTACAGCTCTTCCACCGATGACTCTCCTTCCAATCAACAGAGAGAACCCAAAGCTAGTGTTCGTGATTTGTGAACAAAAGCTCTCAAAGAGTTTTCAGATGCTCACTAGAAGAGTATCACTCTTAATCTCTCAAATTGATCTGAGTAAATCATGAGACTCACTCCCTTTTTATACCTATTGGTCCTGGGGTCAATCTATATCAGATTAGGTCTCAAAAACTCGAAGAGAATCAAGTTCGGATCAATATCTGATAATATCCGCGTGAAAACGCGTAATCTTATCTCCGCTGATCGGCAGGCCGAACATTTTGATCGGCAGGCCGAACTCTCAAGAAAAAATCTCTGCGAATCATTTATTCTCCACCCGAGATTCTAAAGGATAAAGTCTCAGTTTTGATTCAAATAACCCAATAGAGAAGTTATTTGATCAAAACAAACTTTATCAAGATAATCTCTAAGAAAATAAATCAATTCATAATAATTCTACAAGTTTATCTTGTTCTAATTTTATCCAAAATTAAAACAACCGATAAACAGACAAGAATTATTTGATCGCAATAATTTAACAAGTTTATCTTGAACAAATTTCTTACAAAATTATTTCAATCGATAAACAAACATGAATTATTTGATTCTACAAATTTTAAATCAATTTGATAAATCCGACATAAGTCACCAATTATTGGAAAAGCACGCCGTGTCATTACAGGATTTTGTGAGCTAGCAAAGGGGACCAAAATGGACCTATAAAGTTCAAGCTCATGATAATTATGAAACCCAATATCCCAGATATACATTTCACAATTATCAACTCCAACGCTACTCCACTAAAAGCTTGGAGCTGCACTCTCGAACTTTATAGAATTACGAAGCTCGTGTAGCTAAGTCTCCATGACATATCATAGTGTATCGTATCCCCATATGATAATCCATAATCGGCTTAAGGACAAGTTCTGTCTTACCTTCCCGATTATTTTTATCTTACGTTCCATTGTCTCACCATTAGAAAACTTACTATCCAAAGATAGTATACCATTCGGTTACGCCTATGTATCCAAATGGTTGAGCGCTCCAGTTTTCCAATTACAGGACAGCGCATATAAGAGGATATCATTACTCCTAAAGCGGAGCTATGGATTCCATATCTATGAATAACAAGTCTACGCTATCAAGAGTCATGCCTTCAACGTACCGGCATGCATACCACTATAGAGATGTGAGAGTCACCCATTGGTACATCAAAAGACACAAGTCGAGACAACAGACCCACTATTCATCTCAGGATTAAGATACAATACAAATGACTGTCTAAAGTGAATCAATTTGCCAAGACAGAATTATTAATCCAAATCAATTCATTTTATGTCCCGATCCAACACATCGTCACCTATGACAACGTGCCAATGTTTCTATTCACGGAGTCCAACTCCGATGGTCAAGACAAACCTTCTCCCAAAAGGGATATAGACAACATAACAATCTTTACATGAATAAAGCGCCCAACTTTATTCCCTCGATTGCGGATCATACGTTTTAGACCGTCACCCTAAGAATCGTGTCTACCGCATAATCATCCCATCATATGCCCAATTCTTAAGGTTTAGACTGACAGTCTCAGACTACTGTTTGCTTATCATACATTCAACAAATATGAACGTAAAGAGGACAAGATTTCGTATATATAAATGAATAAATTCTTTATTGATAAAAATGTCTCCAAAAACGTATTACATTTTTACTCCTTAGGGCATACATGTCTAAGACGCAAATATGACAAGACCTGTTATTTTTACAAAGTGAGTCCTACTAAAAATTAAGCCTCAAAATGACTCCTCAAAATGCTTAAATTTTTTTCAACAATCCCCCACATGAATGAAATTGACCGACGATAAGAGAAAACAAAGTCACTATATAATGATAGAGTTCTAAGTTAATACCTGCATAGAATAGTTAGGCGTTAAGCCTTGTACTTTCCCATGTGAAAATATGTTTACTTTACTTGCTAACCAGTAGGCGCAATGTCCTTAAACTGTTCTGCCATTTGTGTAAACGATAACATACCTCACACAGATATTTTGCTGACACAGTATCAGTTCTCATGGTTATTTTCATTTTGGCCATGAACATCTGTCTGGTTCTGCAAGAGTTTCTAAAGAATTGAGCCCTAGTAAGTCTCCTTTGAAGCGGCCTCACTTCTCTCTCACGTAGGTGATTTCTTTCTTTAAGAGTAACGTATATTACTCTGCTCGCATTCTCAGCGTATTTGATGCATAAGAATCATTAAAAGCAAACTGCTTAACCTTTCCCTATGGGTATTTGTCATAGGAATGGGTTGGGGTAATTCCCGTAGTGTCCTACTTGGTCTATTCAGTTTAGTTATCCCATTAAACCTAGATCTTGGGATCTATCACTATTAGAAATTTGAGATTATATGACCTTAATTTAATGAACTTTTTTTTAAAAACCGTTATGATAAAGAGGAAAAAAAACATAGGGAGTTACACCTACGAAGACGAAAATCGGCGTGGTAAGGGACCGTCTACCACGACAATTTTCTCCAAAAATAGTCATGGTATGCCTAGCCTTCCACGATGTTTTAGTAAAAACCTTCGTGGAAGGCTTTATATACCATGACGGTTTTAACTAAAACCATTGTATAAGAATAAGCATTACACGACGTTTTTTGTAAAAACCGTCGTATAATGTGGGCCCTAGGGCATTTTATTTTTTGAAACCTGCACTCCCCCCACATTCAAACTTGATCTCTCTCTCTCAAAATCACCATCGCTGTTGCCATCGCTGTCGCCGTTGTGTAAGTTCTTCCTCTCTTTCTCTCTCTCCTCCCCCTCGGAGTCCCCCCCTCCTTCCCAGCCTCCCCCCTCTGCCTCGCCCTTGCCCTCCCTTGTCCCCGCCTTTCCCGCACGCCCTCGTCCATTAATCCTGCATTAAGTGGCCTTTTTTTAATTTTCTATTTCTTGTACTGAATTATGGGGTTGTGTTTGGCTTATCGTGAACTTAAACAGGTTGGTTCGGAAGTGGGCTTGGTTGGCATTTTTCTTGCACATGTGAAAGCCTCTGAGGTATGCTTTTCCGAAGCTCAGAGGTCTTGGTGAATATAAGGAGTCTGTCTACTTCAAAACTGCACTGGGTCTGGACTTAATGAAATTGATATGTTAAAATGTATACAAGTGACATTGGTAGAGTTAAAAGGTTAGGTTTGTTCTTTTGCCAGAATAATTACCGGAAATATAACCTAACATGCTTTTATGCAGATTCTTTTTGTTTAATATCTCATTCAATGGATTCCTATTGACACTTCTGACGAGTTGTTGAAATCTCACGAAATATTTCTAGTATTTTTTTAAGTTGTTTCCTTTTTTCCTTAGGTGGATCTATGATCCTCCTTTCATTTGTATCTTTTCTTTTAACAAAATTTTTGTTTCTTATCTAAAAAATTAGAGAACATTTTTTTTAATTTTATAATTGTGTATTTGATGTAGGTCATATTAAGTGATGGTGACATGTCGACTTTAGCAAATATGAAACTTAGTTTGGAGTCAAATTACCTGAGCATGGAAGCTGATGAGGAGAAATCAATTGAAGTCCCAAGAAAGGTGAGCTTTTGGTCCCAATCATTTTCATACATGTGTGATAAAGGGACGAAGGACACATCGGAGAGCTTCATGGCTGTTAAATACTTTTTATGGTATTAACAATCTCAGGTGAAGTGTATTTATCTTCCATGGGAATCTACAGCAGATGAACAACTTCAAAGCTTTAAGCCAAATATTATGTAAGTATTACTTTTGTTGAAAATTCCAATCGTACATACGTTATGTTTATAATGCTAACTCTTAAGGTTTCCTCGAATCAATTAGAAGCAACTGTTGTGATACATGTTGCCACGTACTGTTTGAAATCCTTTCTCTTTTTTTGCTATAATTTGAACGATAATCATGGCATGGAAAACAAAGTTGATGGAGTTCATTTGCCTTTTGAAAGTATAATATTTTTTTAATCATGTAGGCGCATAAGTACTGAGCAAGTGTTCATTTGCTTTTAAAAGTTGAAATAGGTATGATGTGTTTGTATAACTTAGATTAACTAATAAGTATCTTTTTGTGTGTTGATGTTTTTTTACGAGTGATGATGATTAAATATGATTTGGATGTTAGTTATGAATGATTTGGATGAAGATTTAGTTTAAATATTGAAATGAATATGATAAGTTTATGTAGGTTAAATAAATTAATAAGTATTTATATGTATTGATTTGTTTATGCATGATTATTAAATATGATTTTGGTGTTTGTTATGAATATGTGATTGTTAGGGTATTTGAGTGAGGATTTGCTTAATTATTGAAATAGGTTTATGTATTTGGGTCAATTTTATAACAGGTTCATTTTAATATGGTGTGTAAAAGTTTGTTACAATACATAGTAGTGAAAATTATAGTATATTGGTTTGATCTCCTTGGATACCCACCACATGATGATTTCGTATTACTCACGAGATTGCAAGTGTCAATTTTTCTTATAAAATTAGCTATGTTAAGTTTTATATAATTGTGTTGTCTATTAATTCATTTAATCATGACATATTGTTAGGTGCTTAACGATTGGAAACTTCAAGCGAGAAATGGTGTAACATTCTGATCGAACGGAACGTTATATTCCAAATGTAAGTGTCTAAGACAACAAGGAAACATAAAATGTGGTTTTTATTATTCTACATTTCATGTGGAATATAATTAATAGTGGCATACAAGCCCTAAAAAAAAAAGAATTTTACATACATATAGATATAAATGAAGTTAGAATAGAGTGGGTACAATTTGTAAATAGGTATGTCATCTTTAGATAAAGATAGTAGATAAATGATTGTGCAAAATAGTTTAAATGTAAATAATCTTGTAAATACCTTGTAATTTCAACATACATCATTTTTTGTATGCAATCAGGGCCTTGTAGTAGTGGATAACATACTAGACTGGCCATCCTGTAAGATGTCAGAAATTTAAGCAATTTTTTTTTTTTTTTGCAAGACCAATTTTCCATGATGGTTTTAGGCAAAAACCGTCATAGAAAACAAACCTTACACAACGGTTTTTGTAAAAACCATCGTGTAAAGTCATGGTATACCAACTTTCTACAATGGTTTTTGTAAAAACCGTCGTAGAAACATGACATTCATGGAAATTTTCCTTTATCATGATGTTTCTGGAAAAAACCGTCGTAATAGAGTTCTCCCAAGACACCTCAAATTGGCGCCCATTCTGAGGTTCCACGACGGTAAAAAAAACCATCGTGAAAACTCGATTTTATACTACGATGAAGGTTTTCACGATGGTTTTAACCATTGTGAAAGTTTTCCATGACGGTTTAAAACTGTCATGGAATGCCCAGTCTGTAGTAGTGTCTAGTCAACAAAGTTAGGTTTCCACTATTTTGACCTATTCTTTCATGGGCTTAAGTCCCATTCCTCTTGATGTTTTCTCAACTTGATCTCTATTCAGTCTTTTGGTTAACGAATCCACAATATTCTCTTTAGACCTTACATAGTCTATTGTCATGACTCCTGTCAAGATTAGTTGTCTAACGGTAATATGTCGACGATGTATATGTCTTGACTTACCATTGTACATCACATTCTATGCCCTGCCAATAGTAGATTGATTATCTCAATGTATGCATATTACAGACATAGGTTTAGGCCATTTAGGAATATCCTCCAAGAAATACTTTAGCCATTCAATTTCTTCACTGCTTTTATCTAAGGCTACAAATTTAAATTCCATAGTGAATCTAGTTATTACCGTCTACTTTGAGGACTTCCATGAGACTACTGCGCCTCCCAAAGTGAATACATTTTCACTTGTAGCTTTAAAATCTTGTATATTAGATACCCAACTTGCGTCAAAATACCCTTCAAGAACAACAGGATCTCTTGTATAGTGTAACCCATAATCACGAGAATGTATTTTCTCCTAGAATGTATTTTCTCCTCTATTTTTAGATACATGTTGACTAAGATCTATTGGTGTTCTGGCCATGCCAAAGTCCGTTTTATTAAATTTTTCAACTATCTTATCCATATAGTATCACTGGCTCAAGATGAGTCCATTAGGAGACCTTTTGATTTTGATTCTCAAAATCACATTAGCAGGTCCCATGTCTTTTATGTCAAACCTAGAGTTCAACATATCCTTGGTAGATTTGATCATCTGATCATTGCTACCCATGATTAGCATGTCATTTACATATAGACAAAGAATGACATATCCATCGTCTGTTCTTTTAACATAAACACACTTGTTACACTCATTAATTTTGAAACCATTTGTCATCATGACACTGTCAAATTTCTCGTGCCATTACTTTGGTACTTGTTTAAGTCCATATAAAGACTTCACCAATTTGCAGACTTTCTTTTCTTGTCCTAGAGCAATATAACCCTCAGATTGTTCCATATAAATTTCCTCTTTAAGATCTCCATTGAGAAAAGTAGTCTTTACATCCATCTGATGTACTTCAAGATTCCACAAAGCGGCAATCGCCAAAATCATTCTAATGGAGGTTCTTCTCGTCACAAGAGAATAAGTATCAAAGTAATCAAGGCCTTTTTTTTGTCTATAATTTTTATAACAAGTCTAGCCTTATACTTGTCAATTATTCCATCTGCTTTCATTTTCTGTTTGAAAATTCATTTAGAACCTAGTGCTTTACTTCTTGGAGGAAGGTCCACTAATTCCTAAGTATGATTCTGCATGATGGAATCAATTTCACTCTTTATGGCTTCTTTCCATAAAAGACCCTCAGATAAGCTTACAGCTTCTTTGAAAGTTTGAGGTTCAGCCTCTAGCACATAGGTCAAAAAATCTAGTCTAAATGACTTTTTTGTCCTTGCCTTTTTGCTTTGTCTAGGCTCTTCCTCTTCTTTTTTGGTTTCAACTTCTTAGTGATCTTGATTATCCTCTTCAATAGTCTCAAATGTTTGTTTAGACAAACTTGGACCATCCCTTTTTGATTTACAAGAAAATACATGTTCAAAAAATGATGCATTCCTAGATTCCATTATTGTGTTCTTGTGAATCTTAGGGTTTTTAGATTCATACACAAGGAACCAATATGACTATTGTTGTGGGTATAACCAATGAAGATGCAATCAACCATTTTAGGACCTATTCTCATCTTCTTTGGTGTAGGTACCATTACCTTTGTAAGACACCCCCACACTCTCAAGTATTTGTAGGTAGGCTTTCTATCTTTCCATAATTCATAAGGGGTCTTGTCTTCTTTCTTTCAGGGTACCTTATTTAAAAGGTAATTAGCTAACAAAATGGCTTCCCCTCACATGTTCTATGGCAATCCAGAACTTATCAGCATCGTATTCATCATATCCTTTAAAGTACAATTTTTGTATTCAGCCATACCATTTGACTGAGGTATATAGGGTGGCATAATCTCGTGAATAATACCATGTTGTGTACAAAATTCACTAAATAGTTTTACATATTCATCACCACAATCACTTCTTACCATTTTAATTTTCTTATTAAGTTGGTTTTTAACTTCTTGCTTATAGAGAACAAACTTCTCTATAACTTCATCATTGCTCTTAAACAAATATACATAGCAATATTTTTTGCTATTATATATGAAAGTAACAAATTTTAAACAAATAGTTTCCATCTCTAGTTTAAACTTCTTGCTTATAGAGAACAAACTTCTCTATAACTTCTCTATAACTTCATCACTAAATAGTTTCCATCTCTAGTTTAAACAAATTTTAAGTCACAAACATTAGTATTATCAAATCAAGTGGTTCAGTATTTTTCTCAATCGTTTGGAATGAAGATCTTGTTAGTCTTGCCTCTACACATATTTTACACTTATGTTTGGGATCAATATTAAATATGGGTATGTGATCCAAGTTAATTAGTCTATGCAAAATATCATAATTAACATGACATATTATACCATGTCATAAATTAGAAGACTCAAGCATATAAGTAGAAGACTTTTTATTTTTATTAATGAAATTGGGCTTAACAGCCATTATATTCATTTTTCACATTCCATTTTTTACATATCCCTTTCCTACATACATCCTATGTTTAGATAAAACTATTTTATCAGCCTCAAAAACCATCTTGAAGCCATGTGAACTCAGCAGAGTTCTAGAAATGATATGCTTTTGGATATCAAGCACAAACAACACATTTTGCAACTTGACTTCCTTGCCTGATGTCATTTTCAGAAATACTATCCCTTGACCCTTGATCTCAGATGTAGCAGAGTTGCCCATATACAGCTTCTTTCTAGAATCTGACAGTACGAGTTCAGTAAAGGCAGCTCTATCAGAACAAACATGGTGTGTAGCCCCATTGTCGAGCCACAACTCCTTCGAGTCAGAGTCTACCATGTTGACTTCAGAGACCACAGCAAAAACACTGATGTCTGACACTTTTTGTGTGATGGTGTCCACCACATTGGCCTTTTTCTTCTTGTTCCTCTTCGGCAGTCTACAATCCACTGATTTGTGCCCACCTTGTCATAGTTGAAACACTTCCCTTGGAATTTTTGCTTCTTTGAAATTCCTTCCTTTGGTCCCAACTTGAACCCCGACCTATTCTTTTTATTCTTGGAGCTTTTATCATGTTCTACCATATTTGCCTTGGCAATAAACTTGTTAGAGAGCTTTTTCTTAGATCCTTTATTGTCTTTCTCAATGTGAAGTTGAACAATAAGATCTTCAACGCTCATCTCCTTAAGCTTGTGCTTCAGATAGTTCTTAAAGTCATTCCACGCAGGGGGTAGCATATCTATAATTGCAGCTACCTGGTAAGACTCACTAATTACTATTCCTTTTAGATGAATTTCATGATTGAGTAATTGCAGTTCTTCAACTTGACTAATTACAGTATTAGAATCCACCATTCTATAGTTCATGAATCGTCCAACTATGAACTTTTTAGCACCAACATCTTCTGTTTTGTACTTATGGTCCAAAGACTCTTACACTTCTTTAGCCTTTTTTTCGGACTATACACATTATAAAGTGCATCAGTCAAGCCATTCAGAATATAGTTCTTGCACAAGAAGTCAGAATGCTTCCATGCTTCAACAGCAAGTAAAGTTTGCGCATTTGTTTCATCCTCTCTAATAGTAGGAGGATCTTCTTTCAAGACTGTCACAAGATTCAGTGTTGTCAAATAGAACAACATCTTTTGTTGTCAAGTTTTGAAAATCAATCCACTGAATTTCTCAGGTTTCTCATTGTGGTTCATAGGAACCGAAACCGATAAAGGTTGCATCAAAGTCGAGGCATGAACCTGAGGAGACGACACCAGTGTCTCAAAAGTGCTCCCAGTTGGAACTTTCTTAGTTGGAACAACGTTTATGTTATCACCCATTTCTGAAAATGAAACCAAATGCTCCCAGTTGGGACATTCTTAGTTGGAACAACGTTCATGTTATCACCCATTTTTAAAAATGAAACCATGAATTAGTTTCCTTTAAAAATAATTAAAAGAAACTAAAACCAGAGCAAAAAAAAAGTTTGTTATATATATGCAAAAATATATTTGTATATATCCAGAATATAAAAGAAAATCTTCAAACTGGATGTTCAACTCTGATGAAAAATATTACAACCAAGGATGGTACATCTAAGAAAGAAGAAGGTTCAACGTTGAAACAAACATCTAGAGAAAGACCTAATATTTATACATCACAAACCTCTATAATCTCAAACCTTTATTAATGAGCATATAATGTAATGCCATTAACCTCTTAGGTGCAACATCATACCCAAGCACAAAAATGCAACCATTTAAAAACCATATTAAGCTTTAATACCTAACCAATGTGAGACTCCATATTTAGGCTTCTTTTCAATAAAATTCAAATGTCAATGTGAATATTTTGAGTATCAATTTCTCATTCACTCGATTACCATTTTGAGTATATAAATATATGATTTTGATCTTCTCGTGATAGAGAACGCAAATCCGATAAAACTCGTTACTTTTACAAAGTGGGTCCTACTAAAAAGTAGGTCTTAAAATGGCTCCTCAAAATGGTTGTTAACCGTTTTTTCCAACACCTTGCCATATGTAAAGGTCTGGTTGGCTCTTGTAAAGGTTCTTTTGGCAATTGTATATAATAGAAAGTCTTAGCTAGCTCACGTTTATGCTGAGCTTTACCTTCCTCAGCACACACTTCTGAAATTCCTCTGCAAATTTTCATTCTGCCTTTCTTAGAAATCTATCTAATCAAGAACGAGTTCCGCTGGAGCGTCCTTGGAGTTCACAAAGGATAAGGAAGGTCCTTTTTTCTATGGCATTGTACACCTCCACCCAATATTAGAATTTTGTAGCTCAAAAACCGAAGAATATCACTATAATATCGTTCTTCACAATTTTGACTGGGTTTCTTCCCCCTTTTTTGTGTGTTTTTTTCTCTGAATTTTCAATTTATTTGGGTGTTATTGTTGTGTTGATTGAGTTTGAGGATATTTTGGTCCTTTTACTGAGAATGAATCACATGAGTTCGAATATGAGTTTGATGAGAGTCTGTTAATGAACCAAAGTGTCACCTACTAAAGAGTTAAGAGACCATGAATGTAAATTACTTTTTTTTTAAGAGAACAGTTTTAAAAACCATTTTCTTTTAATAATAATAAAGGATGGTTTTTTAAATCTGTCCTCTAAAGTGGAAAATAGAGGACAATTTGTCGCAAAACCATCCTCTATTAAGTTCCGCCAATCTCGTGCCTTTGTAGAGGATGGATTTTCTTCAACTGTCCTTTGTTAGGCATCCTCTATTCTCTTTTTGCAGTAGCATATTTACTTTTAGTTATAATCACTAGACTTATATACACTATCATCACATATCTAATTATCTCACTTTCACCTTTAGCATTTACTTTTAAAGGTCAAGCTAACCCATATTTCTAAACTATTGACAATTATGGTCGGTGGGTCGGGTTAGTATTAGGTTAGGGTCAATTTTTATAAAAATTAGGTCGACACTAACCCGACCCATAATACGAACAGGTTGAGAATTCTCAACCTAAAAACGACTTATTTTGGTACAAATTGATACAAACACGGCCTGTGCCAACTCGTTCCTTATGCGCAATGTCAAAAAACAATGACCGTGACTCTTATTTGACCCACAACCCGTCTATGATCCACCTACACTAATAAAATTATATATATATATATATATATATATATATATATAACATAAAAACAAACATAAAATTAGTTGAGTTTCATACCACAACAACTAAGAAAGTCCAATCCTAAATTTTTTTTTAAAAAAATTCAACAAGTCCAAAGCATATCATGAGCCATCATAGCAACTGTTAATACCATTACTAAATGCAGATTTTGAAGCAACTGTTGATACCAGAATGCTTAAAATATCACGAGCCATCATAGCAAGGATAGAATAACGAAATTGATTTGTCTTCCAAAGTGAGAGGTAGGGTTTTGATATTTAGGGTTATACTATTGTCTATATCTGATATGATATACAATAATAGAATAAAAAAATATTTGAATAAATATAAGCGGGTCAGTTACGGGTCAGTTTATGGTTAGGTGGGTTAACCCAAACCCGACTTATTTTTGGGTTAACCCGGAGTTAGTTTTTTCGACACTATACCACAAAAATTCGTGTCAGGTTTGACACTAAACTAACCCAAAGTTAATTTTTTTGACACTAACCCACAAAAATTCGTGTCAGGTTTGTGTCGTATTGTCGTGTCACAACCAATCTTGCCAACCCTAACTGTACAGTTCCCATCCTTCTATTAATATTTTTTTTAGATAAAATTTAAAACTAAAATGACATGTGAGCGTTTTACAGAATATAACATGGTAAAGGCAGATTTGAAAACAAAACTAATTTTATATACTTTAAAATGAAAATTCTATAATTTTTAAATTATTAAGTAATCACAGCAACCAAATGCCAAACCTTGGCGTATACTATCCTTGTAAGAAATTTAACATCAAATATAATATAAGTTAAATTTAACATAAGAAATAACAACGTTGATTGGTGTTTTTTTTTCTTTTTATTTTAAATAAAAGTTTAATGTTGCGCATTATTTTGGTACTACATTAGAGATTATTTAGGGTTAGTTTATTCTTCACTCTGATCCCCAAAATTCAAATAAAATAAAAAATTTTTGTAATAAGAAAAATATAAAGTTAGGAAACAAACCAGCTATCCAAAAAGATCTTGTCATGTGCCAACGCCAACATGCGTCCCAATGAAACACCATCCTCATTAGTCACTAAATTCTTAGACATAGGGTCAAGACTGTACTACCTTTTAAATTTAGACACACTATTAACATCACTGACCACAGAGCAACTGAGAACAGAGTGACTAGCCAACACCCTGAGTAAGCGACCAAGCGTAATGGGCGCTTCATGGTTCTGCTGAAGAAAGCCTAGCACATTCTCCGGCTTATCGAAAACTCCAAGCTCAAATATTGGCCCCGTTTATTTTTGTTCTCAAAATTTTTGAAAATGTTTTCGCATATTTTTCAAACCAAAAATTTTAAAAACACTCTCAGTATAATTATCAAAAAATTCTCATTTTTTAAAACAAAAACATTTTCATATATTTTGAAAACAATACCAAACAATCCCAATGTGTAAAGACATGGCCAAAACTGAGGAAAATCCAAGCTGCAAGGGGTAGGAGTAGTTTTCTTCTTTTTTGTGCTTATCGTCAATGAGTTTTGGGTTGTTTTCAACTAGCAATAGGGATGTCATTAATGGGATTTGGCAAGAGAAAGTATTTTGAATTTGTGTTTTGAGACGTTGAGACTCTATTTAGAGTAGGTTGATTTATTAGCCTTACTAAATGAATGAGTTATAATATGACTGACAGCTATGGCCCTAGTCAAAGTTAGCAGATGGCTCTAACGTGATGATTGAATAAGAATTTTTATCTGACCTGCGTGATTTTGATCAATTAAGAGATGCAACCTTTGAAGGCTAATAATGAAAAGTTGAGACCTTTTTTTTCTATTAGGTTTCTGATGAGTTGTGATTATTCTAATAGATATTTTTTTTATGGGTAATTTACTATATTATATCTTGTGTTTAACATTTATTTAGAAAGTATATCTTTATTCATTGATCTTGTCAAACGTATTTAAGTTATCTACGGATTTAGTTTTGTATTTCTATTTCTTTTAAAGGGTATTTTAGTCATTTTATATGTTAAAGTTGCATGTTGATTAAGAAAATGTATAAATTTGTGTATTAAATGTAATATGATGATATATTTTTGCCAAGATAAAAAATCGAAGATATACTTTTTGAATAAACCTAAAATACATAGCATGAAAATATAAATAACCTTTTTTTGTGAAGAGTTGTGACTTTTTAATGGGTATTTCTGATTTGAAGAGCTGTGCTTCTTCTTGAATGCATTAGAAGAAGAGTTGTAACCCATAGACAAAACAAAAGACTGTAACATTTGGAATGGTTGCCTAAAAATACCGTACTCTTCTAAATGGATGTATTTAGATAAAAGATATCCTTCCATTGTCTATAAATAGAAACTTTACCGGTAGAAATTTCATATACCACGACATTTAAAAACCGTAATATAAAGTTACCACAATGGTAAAAAAAGTCGTAAAATCCAGAGTCTTGGTAACTCAAAAGTTAAAAACCGTCAGGGTAATTTGGGTTTTTACGGGGAGGGACGGAGGGATGGAACTTTACACGATAGTTTTTTCCAAAAAACTGTCATATAAAGCATGCATTACTAAGACCGTTTTTCAAAAAAGCCATGGCGAAATGTTCAATTTAAAAAAATATATAGCTTAAAAAAGACACTAAAGGTCATTGAAAAGTACAAAAAAAAAAAAAAAAAAACTAACATGATGAGTAGCCTCTTGCTTTCTCTGATCAAAATCCTATCAATAAACTTTTTACATTTCAAGGAGAAACAAACGCTTCTCGAAAAACAAAGGTCATAGATGGCAAACATAAACTAAGAGGAGACAATATGGAAATATCAAACTAAGAAGGAAAAATCTATAAATTAACCCATAGCACAAAAGTTTTAACTCGTCTCACTAACTCAATAAAATGTTAATCACCAAGGTAAAGGATTAGGAACTTCACAACAGCTAAAGATTGGCCATTGCCATTCGCGGAGTTGGGCTCACTCCGTCACGCACGCGGTAGATCGCGCCTAGATTTTGGCTTGTACCTCGCCAGATTGAGCAACCGAGAAGCAGGATCAAGTACCCAACTCACGTCATTTGCAGCACCTCTCTTTGCCTCTATATCCTTGTCATTCGCGTCGTTCATCTCCTTGTTGCAATTTGCGGTGAAAAGAGAGTATAAAACAAAGAAAACAAGAATGATAGAGGTAATATATTATTGACCTTAGTAAAGCAACCTATAGAAGACTTGTATATAAAAAAAAAAGGACTCTTTAAAAAGGTTGAAAAAGAAAGAGATGAGAAGTGATAATGTGAGAGAGAGAAAAGAATACAAAAGAACTGACTATAAAAGAATAACTTTTAACTAAGTTAGAAAGCAATAGTGGGAAAAGAAAGGAGTAAGGGGAAATCAAAAGCAAATTTTAAATTTTGAATTTTAAATTTCAAAAATGCAGTGTTTTCACTTTTGGCCAGGTAAAATATGCTTTCACCTTGGGATTGAGAGGATTCGAATTAATGGCCAACTTTTAAAATTTTGAGGAGTACATTACGTAACGGTTTTTTAAAAAAACCATTGTGTAATGCTTCCTCTTTCACGATGTTTTTCTACAAAAACTATCATGTAATGTGTTTCAAAAATCTAAAAAAAAACACACATTGTCTGATAGTTTTTTAAGAAAACAGTCATATAACGAGTTGCTTTTCTATGACAGTGTTTATAGAAAATCGTTGTGTAATGTGACCGTCATCATATTTTTATAAACATTGAGGGTTTTTGTGTTTTTTCCTCTGCACCCTATTTTTTTCACTCCTATCACGACGGTGTTCAACAAATTGTCATTATGTAAGTGTCGTTTAATCACAATTTTATGTTAGTGTTTTTTCATCTACTAAAGTACAGTTATTCCGTTACATTTTCTCTATAGAAATTTTACTGAGGAAAATATTAAGGCTTCTTGCAAATTTTAGTTTCTCATATTTTTCAGATAGATCAAGATATGCAAAATATTTTAATCTTTGAATAGCGAAAAAAAATTATGAAGTTAAAAGATTTTTTTTAGGATATAAAGTTTTGAGATTTTGGATTATTGTTTTATGCAAAATTATAGTTTGCACCTTAAGAATTTTCTAACATATTCGTCTATTGTATTAGGTATTAGATATTTAAGAAAATCCACAAGTCCTTCATTGAATTGTGAAAGTATGCATTATAGAGTAGATCTGCTGTAACAGTTCCTATCACATTAGTAAATAATAGCTACGTCTCTTTTAAGTCAATTTTCCTCTAAATCTTGCTCGGAGAAGGAAAAACTGATAATACGACAACCTCAAACAAATTGGCCTATTGTTTTTAAGACATTTGATCATTAAAGAAATTATTATTTATGTCATATATCAATATATAGTACTATTTATGTTATTTATGTTGAAAATATAATATGCAAACTAAAGTCTAAAACTGTCATTCTAGACTTTTAAAATCATACATATGATAGACAGATTATGTAAATGACATAAATCTTAAAGTGTTAGTTTAAACAAAAAGGTCCACTATCGAGGAAATAAAGTTGAACGTTTTATTTATGTTAATATTGTTATGTCATCTACTTCTTTAACGGAGGATAACTTGTCTTGGTCATCAGAATTGCAACTCCACTAGTAGAGACATTAGTATATTGTCATTGGTGGTTATATTGGATTAGGACTAAGATTGAGTTAATAATTCTGTTTGAATAAATAAATTTATTTTAAGAAATCATGTGTGTTATATGTTAATCTTGAAATGGATGAATAAGTCGGTATTCTTTGACTTGTGTCTTTTGATATATCAAAAGATGTCATTTTGATTTAAATGAATGTATGCATACCGGTACGTTGGAGGTATGATTTTTGAATAACGTACACTCGTTATTAATAGATATAGAATCTATAGCTTTTTAGTAGAGTCAATGTTATCCTCTTATAGTTTTTATCTTAGAATTGAAAAACTGGAGCCTCAACCATTTGAATGCATATATGTGATTCGATGGTTTACTATTTGTATTGTTTATGAATAATATGTATTCTAATGGTAAGATAATAAAACATAAGTTAAATATAATCGGGAACGTAAAATGAAACTTGTCCTTAAGCCAATTATGAAATATTATGGGGATGTTACTCATCATGATATGTCATGGACAAAATTTATTGGAGTTTCGTAATTATGTACATAGTTTAAGAGTGCAACTCTAAGCTTTTAGGAGAATAGCTATAGAGTTGATAATTATAAAATGAGCGTGTCAGGGACATGTCATTTCATAATTATAGGAGTTTAATCTATATATGTCCATCGGGTCTTCTTTACAAGCTTATATTTTTTTCTATAATGATATGGTGTGTTTTTCTTATAGATTGGTAACTTATATTAATTCTATGATTGGTTAAAATTTGGTTGGTTGGAATTCATTAATTCATGTTAGTTTATTAGTTGAATTAACTTTACGAATTAATTCAAGATAAACATGTTGAATTAATTGTATATATTTTACTTGATATAGGGTTATCGGTATACGACTATTTTGATCAGATAACTTCTACATTAGATTAGTTGAATTAAAATTGAGACTCTATGAAATATTCATGGGTCATATAAAATAAATAATTATCCAATCGGGTCAAAACTGAATGGTCAGAGGATTGGGTGGGTCATCTGGAGCTTGGAAAGGCCGACACTAAGTAGACTACGATGCACCGACTAGTCGACCCCCCTGCCAAACATGTTTTGCTATGGAATTTTGATTCAGAGTCGATTTCTAAAGCCTAAACTAATTAGAATGAGTGTCCAACCAACCTCTATAAATAAAAAATGTATTCTTATTGTTAATTAGATCACTTGAAAAATATAAAGAGAGTATTCTAGTGAGAGAAACTCTGAAACTCCTATAGGGTTATTGTTTAACATCAAAAACTGTAACTCTTGGTTTTCGCTTGTGGTTGAACAAAGATGTTACCAAGGGGAAGACTGAACGAGGTGTGCCCACTTGTATGCTGATCGTAGAAAAGAGAGTAGTAGAGAAGACAAATTGTTTGAGGCTCTTACAGAAATGATTCTCTCATAGTAGTTCTGTATAAAATTGTTCAGTCAAAAGTACGATATCTTGTTTACTAAAGGTATGAAGATCATTTTATGATTTTTGATATATAGCATGACTAATTATTTTTTAAAAAAAAGATTTTATTGTAAATTTTTAAAATTCTATTGCGTACTATTTTTTAAAATTCGATAGGTAAGAAAATCCATAAGTGCCTTATTGAATTATAAATGTCTAAACAATAATGTGCATCTGCTCCATTCTTGCCATATCGTTTGTTTCATATTAGAGGGTTCATCAAGTTCTTTTCTTTTTCGCGGTTTGTGAGGGTAGTTGTCGTTCATATTCATGTGTTATTGCGGTATTAATGCATAAATATTTTCATGTTTCCTTTTAATCAGCATATCAACTCCACTAAAACTAGTGCTCCAAAAAAAACTTGTGTAGATCATTGATGAGACAATGAGTACTAATTGTATAAATAGAAACTTGAACTTCAATTTTTCATAAAAAAAAAAAAAAACAAGCTTTTTCATGCAAATAAAAAAGAAATATTATTTTTTTTAATGTAAGAAATATTATTTTAAGAAGTAAAAACATTAGAAAATGAACGTTCATCTTTGACTAGCACTTGTATTACAAAGAAACCTGATTGTGATGCAAAACATCTGCTATGTTATATATAAAGACCATTATAATTTTGAATTGTAACCGAGAATAATTAGAGTATGTTTGAAAAATCAGTTGAAATTTAAAGTTAAAACTTAAAGATTGTAACATATGAGAACTTTACACTATAGCAAACTGAACTTTGTTTTTCTAACGTACTTCTCAAACGAAGCCTTAACTTCTATCCAAAAGACCATTATATATGATTATAATTTCTTTCATCCTCATAATGAAATAAAATCCTTGTTTCTTTTATTATCATAATGAAATAAGTTTATAATTGTGTTCATTATAATAGTGAAATAAGATTATAAATTCATTCTTTCATTATAATTAAAATTTGTATCTTTATAATTATGACAACCTTCATTATTAATTAAGCTAGATAACAAATTTTATATATATATATAATATGATAATTCCTTTAATTATTGTAATGAAATAAGTTTATTTCTAAGAAAAATAAGTTTATAAATCTATTCATTATTGTAATAAAACTAAAAAATAAAATATACATATTTCATACATATGTGTGTGTATATATAGGTGTGGTTTCAATGTTATATTTTCAATAGTACTATTATTATTAACCGTTTAATATAAATTTGACCGCTGTAATAAAGTAAATAGTTGACAAAAAAAATTACAGTAGTTAATGAGGTTGAATTCTTATTATATCATATCATCAATTGTTATTAAACATAACCTTTTTAGAAATGTAACTATTGAAAAAGTAACCATTAAAATCAAATTCACACACACATGCACACCCACACGTATATATGATAAACAACAAACACGATTACAGAATTGGAATGTTACAACAATGAAATAAAATTATAATTCATTTATCATGACAAAGATATGGAAGTTTGTAATTATGATTATCATGGCTACTAATGTAACTGAACACGTTCATTACAACAATGAAATAAAATCATAAGTCCATTAATTATCATAAAGATATGTGCCTTTATAATTATGATTACTTTCACCATCAGTGTTGGACAAAATATATATACATTATATATAGACACTTATGATCAACAAAGAAGAGCATAATTGCATCTTCATGTTAGGAAAATAGGATTATAGATTCATTCGTTATTATATTCAAATATGAATTTAAATTCTTTCATAATTAGAAATGACTCTAAAAAATAAAATAAATATATATATATATATGTATATGTATAAATTTTACGATCAATAAATAAGAGCATAATAATTGTAGCTTTATAATAAAGAAAAAAAGTATAATTCATTTATCAAGTTATAAACATAGAAAGCTGTAATAAAAAAAGATTAAAAAAAAAAGGGCACGATGTTTAACTTATTAGCTAACTACGTCAATAAACTTGACACGCGGAAGAATGAAAACAACTACATAGTTTAATTAGCGACGACGAACCTTAAAAAAAAAAAAAAAAAAAGACGAAGTGGCATTGGAAATCTGAAATTAAGGCTTGGAACACATACAAAAATGAGCTTTTCACAAAGTATTATTTGCCTCCTCTCAGTTGAAATTGCCAATAGAAATTACTCTGCAAATCGCTTTAAAGATATGACAAGCCTATAAACGTGTTTCTGTACTAAGCAATAACGAAGAAACACAAAGAATATTTGAACATTGTTCTAAGAGAAAGAAAGGACGTAAAAAACAAGAAGTAATAATTTTGATCATGTTTTTTTTTGTTTTTATAATTAAATGATAACCATTGATTACACCTTTTAGAAATAATTGCTACTTATTTTGAAAGATAATAACTTTTTTGATCAATCAAATTCAAATTTTACACTGTTTTTTAAAGGTGATAACCTTTTGGAATGAATTAAAATTATGTTAAATTAATTATTTAAATCCAAAAATAAAATAAAAATTAAATTCAAATTTGTTAAATAAAATAAAATATTATTTCTGTTGGTGTCAAGTGTGCCTAAAAAGTGCCAAAAGACCCTCTCCAGCCTACGCTACGCATGTACACGTGCGAGCTTAGAGTGAGACTTAAGTACACATCATCGACCCTCTAAAGAGGTAATACTTTATAAAAGTTTCCTACGTGGGACTATATGGATGTCATGACACTTGCTTTATATTTGGACTTGAACCATTCCAACATATGGTGTTTCTAAGATTAATCGACAAAAAACTTTGCATTGTAAAATCCATGCGTTGCATTACATAAATCACTTTCATCCAGATTTGGCCTGGTGGCGAAGCCCTTTTTTTCCGGCTTCTAATACTAATTTTTTACCGTAAAAATGTTTAATTATACTTTTGTTTTATGGGAAAAATTATAACTATGCCCTCCTAAAATTTAAACTGTACTGTTGTATCCTCAATTTTTAAGAAACATTATAACTTTTGCTTCACTTGATAATTTAAACATATAACTACGTCTGCATGCAATGAAAACTATCAAAAATTTTTAATATAGTGCATCACAGTAGCACGAATTTCATTGATCAACAAATGCTTGTATATGCCCCACTAGTATGCCTTCCTAACAAAGGCCTCATTCTTAGTGAATACAAGTTTGTCTCCCTGAAAAGTAACCTTAACCCCTTTCCAAAAGAAAAGGTGACTAATAAGTTAATTTTAAGCTAATTAATTAGATGATTCTCATTTAATATTTATGTTACCTTTAAGCAATTTATAAGGATTTGATAGTGTTATGTGTTCTTCTATAGGTTTTAAGGAAAAATGATGCATGATAGCAAAGTGCAGGGCAAAGCGGACAGAAAATGAGTAAAATTAGATTCGGGATAAAAATGGAGCCTAGACGCCAGCTTATGGGCGCCTAGGCGCTCATACAGATGAGGTTGCATACAAAAACCCAAGAGCAAAGGACCTAGGCTCCATAACTCAGGCGCCTAGTCACCATTCTACGAAAAGGCTAAGCAACACTACGGCGCCTAGGTGCCACAATCCTGGCGCCAATTCAAAAACTTTTCCACGGGTCTGTGTAGCGCCTAGAGGCTACAATCCTGGTGCCTAGGCGCCATTACAAAGCCTAGGCACCAGAAAATTGAGCCTCGGCACCGTTGCGATTCCAACTCAAATTTCAGTGTAATTTAGTTCCAAAATTGCTCTTTCAAACCCTAGCCTATAAATAAAACATTATCGAGGGTTGGAACACAAATTTTAACGGGAAAAAACTACAAATAAGAGGAGAGAACTTACTACTTTGGAGAAGAAGAATGGTGCAACCCGAAGGCGGAAATCATCTTCGCATCCAAACACAGTTCTTTTCCTTCACTCATCATGTTTAAGACATTATTTAGGATTGTTTTTTGTTTCAATAGGAACTAATTTTACTTTTTCTAGGGTTACGATGTAGCCGGATTATAAATGTTTACTTTTATTTAATTTAATTGAATTCAATGTTTATTCATTGTTTATGCTAAGTGTTTAATCTAATCTTAATGCTTGTAAAAGTTTGTGCACCTTTTGCATGATTTGTGATTTAATTTGAGGCTGAGAAGCGATAACTAAATTAGACCCTGATTGAATGTCATGAGATCATCATAGGATAAAGATATCTATGAGACTTGTATAACACTATAAATTTCTCGTTCTTAATGAATCTTAGTAAGTTTAGAGTTTCCACAGAGATATAGGAAATTTGCTAACATGGATAAATTATTAATGCTTGAGAAAGATTAATGACTACCTAAGAGAAATTCGTTATCGGCATAGTAATAAGCATCAGTTGATTAAATTAGATAATTTGAATAGGATTAATTTAGGTAAAATCGGTTGCCCTAGTCTTTTATTTATTTAGGTTTTCATTTATATTTTTTTTTGTTTTGTTATTTTTCTATTTTATATTAATTTGATTGTTTAAATAATTTTAAGGTTAACCAATTTTGGTACTTAGCTAAATTAACGCAATCCTCGTGGGAACGATACTCTACTCACTCTTTATTACTTGTCTACGATTCTGTGCACTTGTAGATTTTCCACAACGGCGACACGAGACTGTAGTGGATGTTAGGAAAGAAAGCAGTTTGCTTTTTTTTTTTTTAAAGGACAGTTGGTCTTCTTGAACTTCTTGTTATTGAGTTTAGACACAAGTTTCTCAATTTTATACTAGTCTTACTGTCAAAAACATTAGCCCTAGAAGCTATTTCCTTGGCCTTTTTTCAGCAGTGTCCTCCTTTTCGTTATGTTTTCAATGCAAACGTTGACAAAGCTCATATTCAAAGCTCATTTACCTTCTCTTATGCTTCATATTGGTCTTACAGTCTAGTGGACTCGAAAAGTTTCTTAATCAAACTGCCAATAGTAATTTGACACATGTCATTGAGATTTCATATTGTTCAATCTCGACCAACATGCTTGAGCTAAGTGACTTAGAGGTTTTGAACGCTTTTTTCTGTCGAGAGAATAGTCGTCAGATCCACAATCCCTCAAACTCAAAGTTGACGACATCGATTAATGCAACCGCGCCAAACGACATCTCGAGATGCGGAGATAGTCGACTTTTCATGTCGATTGTCACGGCGTCAAGACAACCGTTCATAACGTGGTAAAGACCCTAATGTGAGGGCGACCACTTAAAAAGGGTACACGCATTAATATGTCAAGGAAACCATTAACAGTTGGATGCATGTCCGTTTACTTGCGATGCAAGAAAAAACGTGAATACACACGAATCTTAAAAAAAATGACAAAAGAATGTTTTACAAAATCAGTCCTAACCAAAAGTTTTAGTTACTACAATATAAAGTTTTTATATACCACAGTGATCAGAAAATATCTCATATGCTATAGTTTTCAATTTAAAAGTTTTAATTTTAACCATATTTTTCAATCATTCTAAAATGGAAAGAATTATGAATATTCTTAACGGGCCTTTACCCAAAAGGAGAAAATTAAAGGAAACCTAGGCCCAAAAAAGAATATGAATGTCCAAATCATATGATTGTTGAGATAATATTTTGATTGAGAAAAGTTATATATAAATAGAACATGAAACCTGATTAGAGTGGATCCTTCTCTCTCTTCCACATTTTTATCTCACTAAAACTACTTGTCTTTTTTTCCCAATATACCTCCGTGACTATTTGTCCGACTTGAACATTGAGGTATCTTTTGTAATCAAACTTCAACTCCCCTCAGGACAGAACAGGTAGAAGAAGATTGATATTCATAAATCCACCCCATCAACATAAAAGTTTAAAAAATGACTAGTAGCATATTTATGAGCACCAATATACTTGACATATTTCTTATTCAAATTCTCTCAAACTTCATGTGCAAAGTTATAAATTTCCAAAACACCAGCGCATGAAGCATGCCCAGTATAAAAAACCCCGATATCTTACATCATGTTTGTTTTATATTTTAAACCAAAAAGTTTTAGTTGAAATCATTGTCACTGCAGCGCTACATAATCCTCTCCTCTAGGATTATTGGCGGCTTATTTTCCCGTTCTACATTTTATGATACAGCATTATTCCCTTTCCGTCCAAACAATTTGCATGCCACTCTAACGTAGCACTTTTTCAACTTAGTTGCGTTAGGATTTGTTTGCAGTCCATTTAGGAAATGAATTTGAACAAAAAAAAAGTAAGTTTGTGTAGGAATTTAAATTTTGTGGGGCTATAATTAAACTAATTTGAATCAAACTTTTATAGTTCAAACTCTTTTCTCAAACGCCTTACGATTAATCTGCTTTGAAAGCACTTGTGGTATACCAACGCAAAATTCTTATTCGCCATGACCTGTCCTCATCATAGCCGCCAATCGTCATTATGTTCCTCCGTTCACCGTCCTCCCTTGCACGTTGCAGGATCTAATCGCGTGGATCAACGCTTGTTACTGGAGTTGCATATTTAAGACAGATTGCGCCCATAAAGCTCAACGACGGCTGGTTTGTGGATCAGCGGTCCTCTCTTGCTTGTCACAGGATCTAGCGTTGTGCCTCGCGTCTCGTTGTCTTCCGAACACACGGACCATCTCACGGCGAAGGAGCATGGGTTCGCCTTTGACCTTACAGACCTCATATGACAATTAACAAGAGACGGATTTATAACTCCGCCGGATTTGACCGATCGGATCTTCGACCTCCTTTTGGCTAGATTTGGTGGAGATCATCAGTTGTTGTCGTTGTTGTGTCTTTTTCGTTTTTTCACTCTTTTTTTATGGTATTTAGTGGTTGCCGGTAATGTCGTTAGTAAAACTAGAGACGAGCCAATGCAAGTGAGGAGAGAGAGAAAGAGGAGAAAAACTATCTCAATAAGACACGAAACATATTTCAGTATAACACAAAATATTTTGGTGACACAGCATATTCTGATAGGACAAATTTTTGGATGGGACATAAAATATATCCCATCTGGTTTGTGGCATAAGAATTTTTTACATTTTACTGCATAAATTAAAATTCAGTGCATAGTAAAAAATTCAATCTCAAAAATCATCTTTATGAGAATATTGAATTTTTTTACCCTCCAACTCGGGCCCCTTGTTCCTGACCCAAAAGGTATTGAAAATACAACTTGTTTTTGTTCTGAAGGTAGAGAATTGCCCAATCATAGCATATTGCATCGAAGAGTACTAACCATGAAAGATCAATTTTAAGAAATTTTGAGCCTCCAAAAGTCAAAACAAAAGATTTCTCATTCTCAGTAACCAAAAAGAACTGAATCCATATAATGTTAAAACTCAGAAGATCTGAGGAAAAACTAGGAAACTTTTGTTGTATAATATAACCATCATCAATTTAAAAATATAAAATAAAAACTTTAAATAATTTTGACATACACCCCCCACATTAGAAAATCTAAAACCACAAACAGGAACATTATAGAATTTATAAATTACTGTTCTAGTATGTAACATGATCTAAGTGTGCTCCTCACTCACTGGAGGCCTCTCCTGGGGTCAATCCACCACCTATTTTCCATTCCAATTCATATTAATGCTTTTGTTACATAACAAGCTGATGTTTAGTCCGAGAATGCAAACTGGTCTGAATAGATTTTTGGGTGGGAAACCGCTTCCTTTGTTGACGGGGGATTCCCCATCTACTCAAGCTTTTTGATACAATTGGTTTTTCACAACTCAAGAAGTTTAGTTCATGATCCTCTAATCAGTTCTGTTTTATTTCTTGAAGCATTTCCACAACCTGCTTCATTTTAGGCCTCTTAGCTGATGTGCTGTCGGTGCAAAGCAATGCAACTTTCAGGGCAGCGAGCATTTCTTTCCTCCAACCGAAGGAAACCGTGCTGAGCCTCGCATCGAGTATCTGCTCTGGGGTTTCCCCTCTGGAAGGTGCGCTATGAACCCACTTCACCAGATCTACCCCTTCCCCAAAGGCATCATCCACTGGTAATCGCGTGGTGAGAATCTCAAGCAAGACCACGCCATAGCTGTAAACATTCCCTGGTGCTGTAACTTGCATAGTGTATGCATATTCTGAACCAGAGGTAAAAGCATATGCATGAGTAAGGGCAAAATGCAATTGTAATATTGGAAGTTTAGCATCATAAAAGCGACAAGAACAAGAGAAGAGCATTGATGATTACCTGGAGGAATATAGCCAAAGGAGCCTGCAACGGCACTAATACTTGCGGTGCCTTTGGATGGATCTAAAAGCTTTGATATCTCGATCTCCGAAACCAAAGGCCTGAAGTTGGCATCTAAAAGGACATTGACAGATGAAATGTCAAGATGGATAATCGCCACGTGATGGATGAAGGCTAACCCTTCTGCCACTCCGATTGCAATGGATAGTCTCTTGGGCCAATCGGGTTCATACTCGGGTCGTTTCGTGGATTCGTGAAGAAACTGAGCTAGCGTCCCATTGGGCAAGTGATGATGCAGCAAAAGAGCGACGTCTTCATAAATAACAAACCCGATTGGACACTCTAGATTATCGTGGCAGAGTCTGCTCAGCCTTTCGAGCTCTCTTATCATCTTGTGCTGGTGATGAATGATTGTCCTGTCCATGGATTTCAGTCTCTTGACAGCCACAATCATCCCCGATGGCATAACCGCCTTGTAGACTGTGCTAAAAGTACCACTGATGAGCTTGTTCGAGTCCTTCATGGTTGCCTTTACAACAGCCTCAAGATCTATTGCCTGTCTGAGGTTCTCAACGAAAACATTTCCTGCTATTATCGATGGTCGGGTATTTTCTGCATCTTCTTCAATCCCTGCAGCCTTGGCTGTTCTTTCTTGCTTCTCCCTCATCATAAACAACAGAACGACTATAGTGACAGATGCAAAAACAATCAAACCAGAACCAATAACAGCTAGGATGATCCTGTACGAGACCTTGTGATGGTTTTCATGGTCAGGACCGTAGGAATCTCCACATAAAGAGTTCAATGGCTCTCCACAGAGTCCTTTATTCCCCACAAAACTCGAATTTAGGCTCTTTTGGAACGGCACAAAAGTCGGGATTGGTCCAGTAAACAGATTATTTGAGAAATTAACCTCTATCAAGCTCAACATACCTTTCAATGCAGGTGGGATATTTCCAGTGAGCTGATTATTAGATACATCCAGAGAAACCAGCTTGTCAAGTTTCCCTAACTCGACCGGAAGCGTTCCGTGCAGATGGTTGAAGCTCAGATTCAAGGCTATCTGCAAGTTCTTAATGTGACCAATTTCAGGAGGGATAGTGCCAGTCAAATAGTTGCTGCCCATTTCCAACTCGAGCAGCTTACCGCAGCTTCCGATTTGACGAGGTATCTCTCCCTGAATCGAGTTCTGACCCAACAGCAAGTACTGTAATCTAGACATGTTACAGATATCAACTGGCACAGTACCATTGATTCTGTTATTGCTTAGATCCAGCTTATTGAGATTCTTACACCCGAGAATCGATTCTGGAATGTCTCCAAACAGTCCATTGCCAGAAAGAATCAGCTCCTGGATATTCATAAGCCGTCCAAGCTCACGTGGGATTGTCCCGGTGAAACCATTCCAGGCTAAATTCAGGAGAGTCAGATTAGTGCACTCAGCAAACTCAGCAACAATCTCACCAGACAGATTGTTGTTGTCTGCTTCAAAGTAAGTGAGACTACTAATGTTCCCGACAGCATGAGGAATGGCACCCACGAGGTCATTGTTCCCAATTCTTATACTAGAAAGACCTGTGCAGTTCCCAATCTCTTCAGGCACATCACCACTCAATCTATTCTGTGTAAGAATTAACACCTCCAGCTTTCCCAAAGCAAAAATGCTCTTTGGTATAACCCCTTCAAGCTGGTTAGAATGAAGATTCAGCAATTGAAGCCCGGAGACCGTCCCTAAATTATCCGGGATTTTACCTCCTAGGAAATTCTCATATGCTGTAAAAACTCTCAAATTAGTCAAATTCCCAACCCAAAAGGGGATAGAGCCATTCAACCTATTGCTAGAGATTTGAAACTCTTGCAACTTCTCGAGGCCCTTAAGTTCATCTGGTATTTCTCCTACAAGCAAGTTATTTGAGAGGTTCAAGGACCTAAGGTTTTTGAGACCACCCAATTCAGGTGGAATGGACCCCTCAAAATTATTCAATGACAAATCAAGGAACTCAAGCTCAGACATGTTTCCAAAAGCTGAAGGAATTAAACCATGGAGGTTATTGTAAGACAGGTCTAGCCACCTCAAGCCCTTGAGCTCAGAAATTAGAGTGACATTACCTCGGAGTTGGCGGTGAGAAAGATCGAGCTTTACGACCATTGAATGACTCGAGCCACAGAATATCCCGGGCCAGGAGCAGTAATCTGAGGTGTTGGCACCCCATCCAGGAACAGCAAGCTCTTTGTTGATGGCTGCCAATGTGTTTTGATCATCATCTTGGAGCTGGGAAACCACAAATTGGGACTTTGACAGAAACCCAACTGGCAGAAGAAGGCATAACCAGAACAAAACTGACATATTGCTTGGTTTTTGCCTTCTAATGCGTGGGGAAAAAAAAAGTTCCTATTTTGGAAACAAAATAAATTTCAGCAACAGACACAGAAAGCACTGATCAAAGAGCCATGTATAAGATCTTTTTTTTTTTTTTTTTATCTTTTTAACTCCAGCACGAAATCTTCTTGCTTGGTATTTTCCTCGAGAGAACTTTGTTTGACAAAGTCATCTTCTTCCTTCACTGGCTTTCCTTTCCCACTTCAGCTTCTACCAAAATTTTCTTTGCTTTTTTTTTTTTAATCTCTACCAAAGAGGGAATTCAAAAATAAAAATAAAAATAAAAAAATGCCCAGGAATCTAAAACCCCAAAAGAAGTGTTTTTTTTTTTTTTTTGGAACTTATTTTGAACCCCCAATAATTTCAGAGAACAGGGAAGCGGTAAGATCAGTCACTGGTTTTAGACCCAGATTCTCAATATCAAGGGAAGAGAGCCAAAGGCACAAAAGAAAGAACAAGAGGAAGGAAACAAATGAGGTACAAAAAGTAGTGCATTATGGAACATGGGTTGTGTATGGAATGCCCATTATCTTCTCTATCAACTAGAGAGCATTTCCAAAGACAAAACCAGAGAAAACAAAATGACTAAACCAAAACAATGCTACAAGAAGATGAAGAAGAAGAGATTTGAGAGAAGAAAGAGAAACAGCCCTTTTTGACACTTTTATTTTTCACGGACCAGGTGTTTTTCTCTGTCCCACAGAGAGAGAGAGAGAGAGAGGAATTGTTGGTCTGAGATTGGAGCTGAGGAAAAGAAAATTCCTTGCATAAGGTAGGATTCACGAGAAATGGCCAGTCTATGAGTGAATGAATGAATGCATTGAAGACACATAGCCCACTTGATTACCTCAGAACTATAAGCATCATGGGATCTGATACTACTTTCTAGGTTTCTCTATTTATATTATGATATGATTTATTTGTGCTTCAACTAATGCATTCTATGTCTATATATAAAGTTTCTTAATTTTTATATTTTTCTATTTTTGTAAAACGTCTAAGCTTGGTTAGCCCACATTTTTTGGAACCTTTTATATAATAAGAAATGTACGGATTTAGATAAAAATCAATATAACAAATTTTGTGGAGAAAAAAAATCTTGACAACAGACTGAAAAGGGTGTGTGCTCCTCTGCTGTCTCTGTTTTTCCCCAAAATAAATAAATAAATAAATAAACAAGGATAGTGAGTTGTTAAATACTAGAGAAGAATTATGTTGCTAAAAAAACATTTAAACCTTGTATGGAACATGTTCCATGTAGGTCCGCCTGGCAAAATCAGTCCTTATGGGGGTGTATAATTCAAGCTTATTGACTACATACTAAGAAAGTAATTCCAAGGTTACAAGGTTGTTTTCCCCTCATTATTATTATTATTCAAAGACCTTGCTAGTTGTCTTTCTTAACTTTTTATCTTTGTTGCTGTTTTTCTTGTTCCTTTTTCACGTGTACAACTCAAGCTTGTCAAATATACTCAAGAACCACATATGGTGGTAACACTAATCAGCTGTTTGGTTGAGCGATTTCAACCATAAACTCACTTATAAATAGTATAAAACTCTTACAGTGATAATAAAAAAAATTGCTACAGTATAAAGCTCTCACATGTTACAGTAAAAGTGGTTCTAACTAACAGTTCCTACCACTTTTTCAAATACAAAGGATTGGTTTTTACTGTCAATAATAACAGTAAAATTATGCCTCTTATCAACTTATTAATATGACTTGTGTTGATGTGACTTTAAATTTTTTAAATATTAATTGAAAAAATTATAAGCTATGTTCATTTCTATTCCACTTCTGGTTTTGGTAAATTGTCAACCGCCGAGTTTGAAGAATGTAGACACCCGTAGTTCTTTTTTTTCAACAAAAAAAAAAAAAATTACTACGGCCAAGGGATTTATGGATTTCAAGAAACAGAAAAATGACAGAGAAAGATTAGTGGCAGGGATTAAAAAAAAGTCATTCCTAATTGATTTGCCTATCTTTTTTATGATTTATTACTTTGGTCTACACCAACTTTATATAAAAATCGAAAATAGTTACAAGCTTGGTATGGTTGTCAAAAATAAATAAATAAAGCATACTCTTTTTTTTCCTTAGAAAAAGGATAGTCTATGGTAAAATGTCTCTTCTTGAACATCATTACATCTATGCTTGAATGATATCCACGTAGTCTCCTATCCTTTAAATAGATCAGGAACGTTTTGTATTTTTTTTTTAGTGGAAGGATTAATCA
This sequence comes from Artocarpus heterophyllus, assembly GCA_025403435.1. NCBI lineage: Eukaryota > Viridiplantae > Streptophyta > Magnoliopsida > Rosales > Moraceae > Artocarpus > Artocarpus heterophyllus. The sequence continues at coordinate 25,967,491 of CM046351.1, read as the reverse complement.
GATGATGTTTGACTGAGTATGATTAAAATCGAAACTTTAAAATTAAAAACTGTAATATGTAAGAGTGTTATATTATATTTTACTTTTTTATTATTATTACAACATATAAAAACTTTACAATATAACAACTAAATATTTTAATTAAAACTGATTTTATTAGACACCTTCGAGAAAGCTTACACACTATTATTTTACATACATATCAAATTTAATTGTATCCGAAAGTTTCCTGATGTGGGTATCTAGAGGAGTTCTTCTCAAGCCAATTAATCAAGTCTGATGTCAATTCCACCAATAACGAGTGGTCTAAAGTTGTTGGTAAAGGATCATTAATCTTAACCATTTCTTTATTCTTTTATGAAAGCATAGGTCTTAAAAAATCTCTTTTTCTTTTCTTTTTCCTTTTTCTCCTTTTTTTTTTTTTTTTTGTCTACAAGGATAGTCTTGACTCACATAACTCTTCGATTTGATTGCAAAACTATGATGCCTCAGTTCCAAGTTCCAATTAAGAAAAAAAAAATGTTACAAGACATGTACTAGGTAGTGGGCAAGAGAAATCTACAAGTTTGGTAAAGTATCCAATCAAGTTCTCTATATTCTACTGCTTAAAATAGAAAATACCCTTTTAATAAATAATCATTTCCCAAGTACCCAAAATCTTAAAAAAAAAATCTTAATTCTGAAAATAATTTTTTTTTTCTCTCAGAAAGTAAGCAATTTTTCCCACACAGAGCCAAAAAACACAACTTGTGATGAAAACCTAGGATTCCCTGCATGTGGGTTTTAACATGCCTCAAATGCTAGACTATTTTTGGCTTCTTTTTTTTTTCACTCATTGAAACTGAGGACAATACATTGATAACAAGTAGTATACAAATATTTTCCTATATATAGCTTGGAATCTTACAGCAAAACCCTGCTAAATTAGCATTCACTAAAGATAAGGCCGCGGAAATGAAGGCAGAAATTTGGCATCTGCTTATATATATATATATATATATATATATATATATATATATATGTATATGTATGTTTGTATGTATACATATATATATTTATGCTCCTTTGTCTCAATCGTGGGACCCTCTATAACAATGAAATGCTCCTAATCACATCTCCTAATGTTTATCTGGCGATCCAGGCACATCATTATTTGTATGCAACAGTAGGATTTTAGGGACAATTTAAAGCTGCAGAGGCAGAGCCACACTTTTGTCTGTGTTCAAAAAAGCGTACTTTTGAATGCATAAATGGGTACAAGAGCTCACTCATGTCTTATCTCAGCAATTGGTGTAGCTAGTGTTTCTTTTTCCACATATTTTATTTTATTTTTCCCTCCTCTTTTTCTGTTGATGGTTAGGTTCTCCTCCTATTGACCCATTCTTATACATCACTGCAACAATTGCTTTGCTACCTTCTCTTTTCTTTTTTTTTTTTTTTTTTCCTTGGGAAGTTTGCACCACATCGTTTAAAACAATTATTTTGGTACCTTGTATCTTTTATATTATCAATATTTTAAATATATAAATTAAATTAAAAATAAAAGGAAGAAGATAGAACCCAAAAAACCCAAGGAAGAACTCATCCTCTTCCTCTTCGTTCCCCCCATAAATCTGTTGTAGATGTGGAACCAAATCAAGTCAACAATCCAATAAAAGAAAAGAAAAATGAGAAAAAGCAGTCTTCGAAGGCAGGGAGTAAGCGCCGCGGCTCTAGAGAAGAGCGTCGCGGCGCCGGGACGAGGGCGCCTAGGCACCAGGAGGATTATGCCTAGGCCGAGACTTGGTGGCTCCTAGGCGTTGCAGGGGGCGCCGCAGCACGAGCGCCGCGGCGCTGACGCTCTGTGTTGCGCGATGTTTTTTGAGTCAGAGTCGGATTCAAAGGCCCTACAAACGTGAAACTACTAGGGTTTCTCATTAGTTGCTATTTTTATCCTCCTTTAGCTATAAATAGACACAAGGTGGCTAGGGTTGGGTGTGTGTGAAAAGTGTGTGAAAATTGTGAGAGGCATAATTCTTGAGAGCTCCATCCTTGAGAGAGAAAAATTCTCACAAGGTGTTAGATAGAAGAGAGTTTTGATAAGCACAGTTTGTGAGTGTGTGAGAAACTGCTCTTGTAATCTGTAATCTCCTTCATCATAGTGGAATCTGCAAGAGGCAGAAACAGGACATAGTCTCAATTTTGGATGAACCTGTATAAAAATTTGGTGTCTCTTTTTCTTCTTTTCTCCTATTTATTTTCTGCAATTATTCGTTCTTGTGATTCTTGAAATTAGGAGTCGCCTAATTCCCCAACAAAATCATCTTCTTCCTCCTCCTCCTCTCGAAAACAAAAAGCAAGTGAAAAATTAAAAAGTCAATGGTTCTGTTTGGTAAATAGATTTGAATTAGTGATTTAATTTGAGTTAGTGTGATTTGAATTAGGATTTGAGTTAGTGATTTAAATTGTTATTCGAATTGACGTTTGGATATGTATTTAAGTTTTAATCTGAGTATAGAATAAAATTTAAATTTATGTTTGAAGTGGTAGTTAAGATAGTTTTTGATTTATTAATAAATCTAATAAAATCTTAATGTTAATGATCTTAAAAAATATGCAATATGGATCTTGATTTATTCCTCTTTTCATTAGAAACACAGTGAAAAAAAAATCATCTCAATTGGATATCAAATAAAAAAATTATGATTTTTTCTTTAAACATAAGCTAGAGAATTTTAGTTTTTACTGTAGCAAAGATATCCGAGTATCAAAAGTTTAAGAGGTATGAGAACTCTAAAAATTTGATGCTTGATACTCAAATGATTCAGATTTGGAGAAAGCAAACACATATATGAAGAATTTTTGATACTTGAATTTAAATTTGAGTCTATTAAGTTTAAAAAATACATTAAACAAACATATCCTTAAAACCCTACTGTTGGTTGTTCAAAAAAAAACTGACAGCAACTGTATGGTTTTGACATGGCCTGTTACAATTGGATATTATCTCATACTTAACACAACTTACTGCTTTAAAAAAGTACAATTTGGACTCTTTTTTGTTTTTTGTTTTTTATTTTTTATTTTTTTATTTAGGTGCAAAAGGAGTTAGTTGACCACGTCCCTTTAAAAGTTTATTGTTTTAGATTACGTGAGGTGCATATATAGGCAATTAATGGAATAATTTAGTGAATGATCAATTAAAAAAAAAAGAACCAAAAACTTGCTATCTCCCTCAATCCTTCGTGCAAACCACTAGAGGAACGTCGTCGCCGCCCTCCACCACAAGCCAGCCCTCTCGTCGTGAGCCCAAGTCGCCGCAAGATCGAGCGCTGCTAGGTCTTTGTCGTCCACAAGATCAAGCTCGCCATTGGGAACATCTTCATGCTGTCGCAAAACCAGTATGCGACCCTCCCCATGCCGCTGCAACCTCACAAGCTTCTCCCTCCCTCGCGAACCATATTCGCCATCCTTCCTTTGAGTCTGTCACTCCCTCAAACTTGATATGCCCTTGACTCAAAGGTTTGTGATGAAAAAAAAAAAAGAAGAAGAAAGATAAATGGTTGGGTTTGCGAATTTTTCAAGTTTGAATTTTTGTTGCTCCTCTTGTCGTGGTTGCAAAAGAGCTTCAACGTGAACGGTGCTGAGCATGTGGCAACCACGAAAGAGCTCCGGTCATGGTTTGAGCTTCGTCGATGGTATGGAGGAAGAAAAAAGACAATTATTTGGGTTTTTTTTGTTTATTTTTGTCTCTTAATTTAAATTTTTTTAAGATTATTTTGATCTTTTCAAAGAAAATTAAAGTCACGTGAGGAGCACATGATATATATCCGTCTAAAATTTAAGGTTTAACTATTAAATTAGTCATTTTGCACCTTGATCAAAAGGTTAAGTAAAGTTAAATAAAAAATTAAATGAGGATCAAATCGTACATTTTTAAAATTAGGTTATTTGTAAATTAAGAAAGTAGAATAAATGAACAAATTGTGTTATATCAAGAGGTGATACTCTTCGTGTCAGGCCATGCTTGGCCTAACGAGCTCAACACCTAAGTCCAACATGGGCCATGCGCATACCTAGAAGTAATGTATCATGCCATGCTGAACACATATTATGTTGTCTTGTGTTGTGTTGTCGTGGTAATAGGCTGGCTCGACATACCTAGATAGCTATGTCGGTCTAGTCTACACCCAAATCATAGCCCCGTTGCATGCTTAAACCCACACCTTCAAATCCTTGTCCAACACCTCTCAAACGCTACTTTCCTCACACTTTGGCTCAGCCTGCCAAGGTCGCTTCCAAAATTTTGAGCCCTATGAACCTTGATGTGCCTAACCAACCTAGGTCCCCAACCAGCCCTGTAAGCTACCCAAATCAACCAGCCGCCCTAACCAAATAGCCTCCATCCTCACTCTGGCTCGGCCCCCCCACCATGCCCAGCCACTGCCACACCCATCCTTACCGCACCAAATTCAGTTACCACTTGACCTTCTTGTAAATTGCTTTTGATTTTATCTTAAGAGTAACGTATACATGCGTTTCCCAATAAAAAGAAATGTGCGCATGACTTTCTGTGTGAGCATACTAGAGTTTTAGCATATCTTAAGTTATTTTTCATATTTTAAGACAGTGCTTTACATTTGTCTTAAAATATTGTTTAGAATCAATTAACTAAAATGGTATGAAGGACATTTCATGTCCCAGATACGATTGTAATATTATAAAAACTCAAGATGCCAAAGGTTTTTTTTTTTCCTTTTTTTATTTTCTGATTTTGTAATAAGTTTAATTCTCTGGCACAAAGTAAAAGGAAAAAAAAATACCCTACACATAAGATATATTCGCGAACAGTAAATATAATTAGGATTGTTCTTGATGCAATATGATTCTAATATGAAGTAAGTGTAACAACTTAGAATTTTGTGCATAAAGTAATTAGTATTTCAATCCTCAGAACTTTATAGAGCTCAGTCAAATTATCTAACATGAATGTGAGATGCTTTAATAGTTTTTAGGTGTGTTCTGCTCATAGGGTATTTTTTCGTGTTGTCATTTCTTCAAAGGCTTAATATGAAAACTTAAGCTGTTATGTATCATACAACCAAAATCTTAATTACTAAATAATGGAGAGAAATGATCTCAGTCCTTAAAGAGTTTTCAACTACCATTTGAAAGTGTTTTTTAACTTTTAAAATCATTTTTTTCGTCATCTAATGATGAGGGGCAGAAGCCACCTACAAACAATGATTGGCAATCACCCCCTAAAATTTTTTAATTTTGTTTAGAAAATTTTATAAAATTTATGTTTTACCCCCCTCTCCGTATGATTATATTTTACCTTTTAAATTTCGTCTCTTTATTTTTCTCATCTTACTAGTTTAATCACCTCTGTTTTTTTTGATTAATTTTTCTAACTCTACCCAACGGAGATTGAGTTGCAAAATATATTCCAGACAAATAAAATTGAATGTATTGCAACTTCTTCCCAAGCTTAATTAAGAAGGGTAAAATTACAAGAAATAGCAAAGTTTTAAAACTAATATAAGTAAATAACATAATTAATTAAGTTGTTAATAAATAACAATTTTTCAAGTTCTTAAAAATTTAGAGTATGTAGTCCTTATTTGGTATTGTTTTTAGAGTTTTTAAAAATACTTTTGTACGTTTTTTAAAGCAAAAATTTTAAAAATACTGTCAGCATAATTCTCTAAAAATTGTCCTTCTTTAAAACAAAACCAAACCCTCTCTCTCCTCCCTTCCTCTCTTGCTCTGATCATGATGGCGCGACGACAATGAGTGATGGCGAGCAATAGTGTGGTGACGGCGAGCAACTACCACCTCACGAGGGACACGATCTGGAACTTGCGATCGTCGATGGCGACAACTAGTGCAGATTTCGGCCTCACAAACGTTCGAGATTCGGCCTCATGACATCATCGTCGAGACCACTGATAATCTTCACAATTTGAGGGTTGTGCAAGAAGAGAGAGAGAGAGAGAGTGAGTGAGTGAGTGAGATAGAAAGAGAAGTCTCTATTGGTGCTTGAGACGAAGCCGTTGTCGCTATTGATGCCTTGCACTGAACTTGCCGTCATCGCCTCACGCTGAAGTCGCTATCGTTGCACCGTCATGGTCGGAAAGAGAGAGAAGAGGGAGGAGAGAGAGGTAGGGTTAGATGGGGGAGAGAGATTGAGTTTGAGACATGATGGTGAGAGAAATTTAAATCCGGTATGAATTTGAGATTATCATCGATATTTTATTTCCTAATAAATGTAATTTATTAATAATGTAGTATTTACTAATTCACATAAAAAAAATTATGCTATTAATTTTTAATCAACCTCTTAATTATGCTATTTCCTTTCTTCTCCTTTTTAAGTAGGGGACTTTTTTAGAGGAACCCCTATTAATGGTTCTTGTTTTGAGACCATAAATCTGATCAAAACCATTTTTTCTACAAATCTAACGATTAAAAAACACGGCTCATCAATATGTGTGAACGGCTGTGTCATGGGATTTACATGTGGGGACATTATCAAATGCATGGCAAGACAAAAGCATGCCAATACAAATTATCCTAGAAGCCAGAAAAAAAAAGGATAATGAAAACATGAGTGAAAAATACAAAAAATTTTCCTTTTGTAAGGAATCATTAACTGTTAAATTATGTGACTGTAACTAGTATTTCGGAAAAAAAGAATAAGTGGCTCCAGCATATTTATGTGGGTTCCAATTATTTCCAAGGATATATATATATATATATACACACATTTATATGTATATACATGCTAATGGTTAGAGGCTTATCCTAAAATCGAGACAACAATATACACTTCCCATAAGGGTTATTAATTTCTAATTAAGCACATATTGGGAAAAACAAAAATCTTGAAATGAGAGAATGAGAGGGCAACTAATGTTTGGTCTGAGATCTATCTATGAACTTAAAGGACAATGTCAAGGTGACAAAGCTGTCCAAAAGAAGAAGTGACAATTTGTAGGGTCTACTGTAAAGTAGCAGATTTCAAAGGGGTCTTTGCAGCTTTGTTGTGGTTGGAAGGTCTAATTCTTTATTTTGAGTCCTGTTACCCTAGAAATATTGCTGGCTTTTTCTCATTTTTTATGTCTTGGCTAGTTTTCAAACTTCACTTCGGAAAGAATACTTTGGCTTTTAGCTGTTCCATTTACGTTATCATTCCGCTTGATTATTTTGATAATGAAAGTATTGTGTTTTTCTCAATAAAAGATTTAACTCGGCCAAGTGGCAAGTGGTGTTGTAATAAATGTTTTTGGGGGCCATTAGGCAGCGATGGAAATTATGATGAGAATCATTGCGTTTAAACATAGTACATAAAATGGTTTTGTTAGGATTTTTTTTTTTCAAAGGAAAAAACATCAGTTCAAATTAAATAGATACAAACACTAAAAGAGATGCGAATAACCTCAGAAATGTTGAATTATATATATATATATATATATATATATATATATATATATATTGCGACAATTTGGAGCCCAAATCTGAGAGATGGATAAACCCCCTAACTTCGAATTAAGTCAGTGGTGACAAATCTTGGATGTGGGTGGCCCATGTCCAAGGCAAGGGGGCATGTGATAATCCCTTTGCATGGTTCGGACAAAGGGTCAGCATGCAGGCACAAGGTGGCCTTGGCCATGCATGCGGGTCAGGCAAGAAATGTGCACGCAGGTGCCTGGCGCGAGCATTTGGACAGGCGCGCGGGGATCTCGGACTAGCAGTGTGACGTGCGCGCGGGTGTGCGGACAGGCGCGCGAGGACCTCGGACTGGCAGTGTGACGTGCGCGCGGGCGTGCGGACTGGCATGCGAGAAACTCGGTTCAGACAAGGCCCTGCGGGAAAAGGAAACGTGTGCGAGTGGTGCGCACAAAGTCCGCGAAGCAGGTGGCCCCAACGGCTAGCACTAGAACGTGGGCATAACGGCTGGATTTCCGAAGGCACGTGGGCGCAAGTTGTGGGCGATCGTGGCCAGCCAACGGCTAGATCATGCCTGCGCCCCACGTGGCCCATGTTCGCGCATTAGCAGGCGAGTGGGCGTTAGTTGGCTGCACGTGGCGTGCAGAGGGCCAAGTCTCCGTCCGAAAATTGTGGAAGTCGCTGGAATGTGGCTGCAAGCGTGCATAGTGCCTCGAAGTGATCCCTAGTGGCTGGGGGTGTCAGCCACACGTTGTAAACTTTGTCTATAAATAGCAAAGCCCCGAGACACCAACTCACAAGTGACAAAGTGAGTGTTGTGGTGATCCGTGTGAGGCAAAACTTGTATTCCTTTTGTGAGTTAATAAAAGGTTGGAAAGTGGTTTCCGTAAGTTGGTTTTGTGTGTTTGATTATCGGATCATCGTGGGTAAACACTTGGGTAGGCTGACTAGGTCGGGTGACTTAGTGCCGCACAGTGGCAGACTTTCGGTGAAAATTTGGCCCCTGTGACAATAAACATAGTGGAATCTAAATCAAAAAGTTATAAAATAATTATGTATAACAAAAAAAAAAAACGAAAAGTAAATTACAGAATTTTTCAATGCTATTTCATTTAGTTGGTAAAACCCCTTTAAAGGTTTGATAACTCCTATATGTTTCAAGAGTAAAAATAACTTTGTGGTGTAATTTCTGAATGAAAGTATGACTACTAGTAGAATAATTTCCTTAACTTGTGAATAAAAGTACGGCTACTAATAGAATAATTTATTTAAGATGAGAAGTGATATATCATTTAAGGCACAAGAAGTTGTTAACAAGACTAACTTATCATTTCTCAAGGAGCCACAAAGTAAGAGTTCCTACACCCTAGTAGTACTTCGCGTCTGTAATTTCCAGAAAGCCGAACATTTCAATAATGCATGACAACCCAATGAAGACCCCATAAAAAAATAGCGAAATACTTTTGTTGTGGCAAGGAATTTGAAAACTTCGGTGAATTATTAAAGTAACTCATGTCTCTTCCACACTAAAAGGCCCATCCTCCTACAAAAAACAAAAAGATCAAAGATGAATTACTTCATGTGGTGTGTGAGACCCTAGAAATGGGTAAGGGGTATGGCATCTCTCAGACAAGTAGGGACATGTCTGTATGACATTAAGCTACTATATCTATTTTCATACGAGGCTTCGGTGAAAAGGCGACAATATCCACGTACCCTCTTGAAAAATAAGCTTTCTCATCACCTTTGGTTAAACAGAAATTTTTTAAAAAGAGAGAGAGAGAGAGAGAGAGAGAGAGGTAGAGAACATGATAGGGTAACCCTAACAACTTTTGCTCACAACTAGACTAATCAAATCAACTATATACGACACAACTACTTCATAAACCAAAGTAAAAGCAAAACATGTTACCTTAACAAAGCTACATGTTAAATATAATAGGGTCTTGTTTTCTTATATTGTTGTTAATGTACTACGTCCTAAACTTCTTTCTAGGGGACTTTCAACTAAATTTTTATGGATGTAGTCAAAGCTTTAATCTTAATTAACAAAAAATAAACCCAAATTGAGGCGGGAATTGCGCATAATTCGAGAATTGTTACCATGTTTAGGTAGCTCAATGCCATTGTGGAACCACTTGACTACAATTAAAGGATTTAATTATTTGACATCACTTTGTTGTTCCTTTCTTTCTCTTAATTTAGGAGTTTTTTTTTTCCGTCCAAAAGGGTTTATGTTTTATTATATTTTCTGCAATGTGATATTGAATTAGGGTATAATATTGCCATGGTCCAAAGTATGGAATAGTACTTTAGACAAAATGTGTGAAAATTTTCAAAGGCCTATGATTTGAAAATTTAAGCAACATGCCTATATGGGTATCAAAAAGTCCAAGTTATTAATGGGTAAAATCATTTTAATGCTGCCTAGAGCCACTTTTCATTTTAATGCTAACGAAAGGGATTTTTCTTTTCTGTTTGATATTACCACCTTTGGTTGCAGCAATATAGGGGATGACCAAAATCATGGGCCGTGATGATAACATCATGAGTAGCATCCCGCTATTGACTGCATAATTGACAGGCTCGTGGAAATCACTTTGCTTAGGCTCATTCTTCTAAGCTTTCATTATATTATAAGCATGCATTGATGTTACATTATATACTATTAACTAAAAGTAAGGGTGCTTTTCTATGGTCCTTTATACCTACCGGTCCCATATGGAAATAAGATATTTATTCCATTGTAATTAGCGATTTAAGTGGGGTGGGAATTTCTTACTGTTACTTCTTTGGGAAGTTGTAATTGTCAGATACCATAAATTTTGAGTCACATGTTAACCATTAAATGTTACCTGTTATCCGCTACTTATTTGTATTTGGAGTAAATTTCTGAACATCAATGCTCCTTTACCTGTTCTGCTGGTCTCTGTCATCTTCAACCGCCCTACCTCCAGGGTGCCTTGGGGATAGACCCACGGAAGACACTCCGTGCTCAAGTCAGGCAAACAACCATGAAGAGAATTTAGCAGAATAATGGTAAATTGATAGAAGGATGGATCAATTGAGCAATCAAGCGCTCTATTTATTGAATTTGTGTTCCAATCAGATGAATATTCTTGATCTTCTCTAATCGAGACGTGTTGCACTTTTTCTTGGGTTTGGGAATATCCTTGAACCCACCTTCCTTGTTAACCCCAAGTAAAATCCTTCTAATTTTCTATCTTTTGACTGGTCATTTTGATGTTAGTGACACATACAACGTCGTCATTCGTTATCCTACATTCGGGCTTGCGTTGTGCTCGTACTAATTGCCTTAACAAGCAAGACTTGCGTCATTTTGATAGTGATTGCACTTGACACCTCGACACGTGTTACGTTTGCATAGTTTATCTGACACCTTGAGACATGTCATGTCAAGAATGGTTGCCCTTAACAACTTAATGGCGACTTTGAAATGGTCCTCGGTCTCATACTTGACTCACCAGAGTTCTATAATATGGCATCAATCTAATGGATCAAGAGTTGCTATTTTCGACTTCAGTCTTAGTCTTGGGATGTTCTGGCGACAGGAGGTGAGCTCTTGACCTCTTTGTGGAAAATCCCCCGACTGTTACATGTATAGGATTAATCATGCTGAGGGTCGTAGAAAAATGCATGTATGATAATAGTCAAGAGCTTAAATTATCTACGATAATCAATATAATAACTTTCCAAAAAAAAAACATAACAACAAAAAAAACATATCCAATCTTTTAATGTGCAATAAAAACATGTTTGGTACACTGTATTGTATTGTATTGTATTGCATTACATTATATTGTATTATATTATATATAAAAAAATGTAATATAATATAATACAATACGGTATGCTAAACAAGAAATTATCGGTGAGATCAAGCACTACCCTCTAGTTGTCCCTGTTAATTATCTTCTTTTAATAAAGTGGTAAAAGAGCATCCATATGCACACCTCTGTAATTTAGAATTAAAGCATAATTGCTCGAAATATAATAACAACGATATATGTACTTCATTTTGAAGTGAGTGTATATATATAGTCAATATTAGGCAGGGAGATCGTACTAAACGGTCAATCAACCGTCAAAGAATTTAAGTTGAAGTCTAAGAATTCGTCTAATTATTCGGTCGGTATTGTCCCATTTATTCTGTATTTTTGTTCCCTTGTTATATATAAACAAGTACATAATGATAGTAAGAGAACATAATTGTATTAGCAAAAGTGAGAAGTTGGAGGTGGAACGAAATCATTATATTGATTAAAGCATTTGCTTACTTTGTGCAACTACAGAAAAAATAATAGCTAGTCAGTGGGGGATACTTCACACAAAATCATGAATCAACCTCCCAATGGAGATTCACACGTGCACACCCGCGCACACGAGTGAATGAATGATTCTTGATGGAAAATTATGCATTAATATTTCTTCTTCCTTTCTTGTACTATGAATATATCGGTATTTAGCAATTTCGTTTAAAAATTCTTATTTAATAAATGAAAACCCTAAGTTTAAAAATCCATTGTCCAATAACAAACGGATGTTAATCAATGGACGGATTCTTGCCCTATAATTTTTGCACAAAATAACTCCAAACTTTTGGTTGATTGACAAGTTAGACCTTCCGCTTTTTTAATCTCAACATTTAACACTCTAATTTTTGTTTATTGATTATGTGTGTCGTCAATTGGACTATAACTTAACAACTATCAAATCTAAGTCCTAAATGTCGAAATTAAAAATTTAAGATCCAACTGCAAATAATGAAAAATTCAAAATACATGATTATAAATCAGGATACACATTTAAAATAAATACTAGAGTTATTACATATGTATTGTTTACATATAAATAATACAGTAATGAATAGAATAATCTCTTCGATATTATCATTTTTTGGAATATCAACTTTGAATTGGAAAATTTTAGGAAACTTTGTAATGAATAACAAAAGCATTATTGTTTCTGTCATGTGTCTAGCTCAAGTTTCCCATGAAGGGAAAATCCTTTTCAACGTGCTAGTAAAGTAACCCTGTAACGTCCCGAAATTTATTTAATATTAATGTAATGTAAATGATGAATTAGTGTGCCATAATTAAAGTTTTAACTTTAATTAGATTATTTGGTTGGATTTTTAGTTTTTGGTTGTTTTGTTAAATTGATGTGTTCAAAAGATTCCTTGTTGATTTAAAATGATGTTTTGAGTTTTAAAACACAACAATTTGTAAAATGTTAAAAATACTCTGTTTTACAAAACCGTGGGCGGCACATGGTTTTCGCACAGTAAAACCGCCCACCGATTTTCTCTATTTATTTTCCTTTCCTCTCTCTCTCTCCTCACTTCCACGCCCATCTCTCTCTCTCTTCCCTCTCTCTCTCGGCAGCTCACTCTCTCTCAATCTCTCTCTAAATTTTTGAAAACCGCATTCGAATCCAAGCTTCGGAACAGCAAGGAGGAAGCTCGGGGACGTGATTCGGCGACCGAGAACGCGGATTGAAGCTTCGATTCGAGGTTAGATTCGAAATTTCTAAACTTTTTTCAAAATTTTTGATTTTGTGTGTTTTTGAAATCTAAGTTTGTTTAAGCTTAGAAAACCGTGGATTTGTGTTAAATGAGCTTAGAACAACTAGAATCTAAACCTAGATTGAAGAAAAACGGATTGGATTCAAGATTTTCATTTTTCTCCTCTTTTTCTCATTTTCGGATTTTTGAAGATTTTGAGTTCAAATGTTGTTTAAATGATTCCAAACATGTTTTAGAATGTTTTTCTATCAACTATAGTTATTTTTCATGCCTGGGATTTGAGAAAAACAGGTTGGAATTCAGATTTGGATTTTGGGGATCAAGAAACCCGTGGCTGGGATTTCTGGATTTTCCCAGTTCGGCAGGCCGAAGTTCATGTTCGGCAGGCCGAAGTGATGATCGGCAGGCCGGTGTTCTTCCGATCGGCAGGCCGAATCTGGGGACATGTTCGGCAGGCCGAACTTTGCTTCCGGCAGGCCGAACTGTACAGTTCGGCAGGCCGAAGCAGGGCGTCCGGCAGGCCGACCGAGGCATGGAAAATTTTGTGATTTTTACCCGATTTCATTGTTTTGAACCCTAATTTAAATCCCAACCTTATAGGATGATTTTAATGATACAAATGGCACACTAGGACATCATGAAATGATTTAGTAACATAGGATGTTTCGAACTAGATATTGATTGATTTAGTTGGTATCTAGGATTGTTCGTGGTTCCGTGGAGCTAACGTATAGCGGATCGGGATTACGGTGTGGGGTACCGGCACGAGTACTGAGGTAGGACTTCTATCCTATTTCTTTGGTAGCCTGGTTTTGAAATGATTTGGCTTTGAAAATGATTTCTATCAAAATGTTTTCAACGGTTGTTTGAAAATGATTTTATCGGTTATATTTTTATATATACCGTGACATGAAATGAATTTCATAATGAATGTAATTGACAACACTCGGTAATTGGGTTTTGAATGATAATGATAATAAACACATGGGCATGATGCCATATCAGAGATCGGGTCGTGATCGACCTTGGGGGCAGGTCCCGAAACCCAGCTGGGCCACTACGGTGGTGATATCATGGTTTGCCTAGGTAAAAGTAAACTGGTGTTTTGATTTGACGAGTAGACTGTTCTGTGTCAGAACGGTTCTACTCAATTTATTTATTTATTTATTCAAGTTTCTTCTTGCATAACTCCTGATAATGCTATGTTTCTTTGCATTAAATTATTTTATAAAACTTAGTCCTACTGAGCCTTTCGCTCACGTTTTACTGTTTTAAATTCCCCCCCCTCTAGGTGGTTTCCCATTTAGGTTTGGAGAAGATTCTTCGACCGAACTCAAGAGCACTAGGAGAATTTGTTTACATTCTGTATTTGTTAATCAAGGCATGTAAGACTTAACTTTATTTGTACTTGGACTGTAATTGTATTTGTGATATTGTCAGATTCATGTGTGTGCACAAGTTGTGGGTTGTGGAACCCATATTCGCGGTTTTTATTCAATTATTGTTATTTGTTTAATGATTTTAAATTCTTTATAAAATGTGGTGGAAATTCTTCTTAATTTCTTACTTAATTTGATTCTCAAACTCTCGGTTTTTAATTAAATTCTCTCTTAATTAATCTAAATATTCCGCCACGTCACCTCCCGTACTCCGGGGCGTGACAGAATGGTATCAGAGCCCAAGGTTATGAACCTTGGGAATTGTGCACACATAGGTTTGACAATGAAATACCTCTGACAGTCCAAATTTTGTTTTCAGAAGTGAGAGAATGGCACCTAGACGTCGTTCGACTGCTGACGCCGAGTTCGGAAATGATGAGGGCCTGATGAGGTCTATGATTGCGGCTTTCCGGCAAATGGCAGCCAGGACTAGACCGGAAGACTCCAGTGTTGGTAGTCGGCATGCTTTCTTTAAGGAATTTCGACGGGCGTCTATTTCGACTTTTGATGGCAATGGGGATCCGCAGTTAGCAGAGTATTGGTTGGATTCGATCTTGAAGCATCTTGATACCCTTGGTGTGCCTGAGGAGTATCGTGTGGAGTTTGCGGCGTATAAGCTCGAGGGTAGCGCTAACACCTGGTGGAAACAAACTAAGCGTCTGGAGCGCGGTGGCGATATCGGTTGGGACAAGTTCGAGGATCTGTTCTATGATCGGTATTTTCCGCAGGGGTATAGAGATCAGAAAGCAGCTGAGTTTTATAGATTGCAGCAGGGTGATATGTCAGTTCGGGAGTATGAGGCAAAGTTTAGCGAGTTGGCTAGGTTTGCTCCATCAGCTGTGGCATCGGAGCGCGAGAAATGCATCAAGTTTCAGGAAGGACTCAAGGCTCCTATTCGGCGGCAGTTGGTTGCTCTACGGCTTAGGAGTTTCGGAGAGCTTGTGTCGTCGGCGATCTCCGTGGAGAATGATTACGTGCAGTATTGTGAGGATCGAGCCAAGGCTTCAGGAGGACCGCAGAGGAGTGGCAGGAAGAGCATCAGTAGTCGTCCAGCTCCGGGGAAAGGCAAGCAAGGCGGTGCGACCAGTGGCAGTAGCAGTTCGTCTGGCAGCGGGCGCAGCAACCCCTACAGCTTTCATTGTCATTTCTGTCAGCAGCCCGGACACATCAAGAGGAATTGCCCGATCAGGAGTGCTCGTCTTGGATCGCAGACCGGGGAGGATGCCAGTCGTTCATCTCAGCCTCAGCCTCAGACCCTACCTCCGCCTCCGCAGTACCCGCAGTTGCAGTATCCGCAGTTTTCTCCTCAGCAATTCTCATATCCGGCACGGGGACAGCAGCCGCAGTATTTTCAGCGCAGTGTTCCTCAGTATAGAGCTCCGAGTACAGGTAGTGTGCAGTCATCTCCATCTCAGCAGCATCGGCCGAGTAATGCAGGACCCAGCAATGTCGGTAGAGGAAAAGGGAAGGCGCCAGTGCAGGTTCATGCAATGGCATCTGGAGGGTCAGATTCTCAGATTGGTAACGCGGTTGTCGATGGTATGGTTTTGGTTTCTAGATCTCTAGCTCGCGTTTTATTTGATACCGGTGCCTCTCATTCTCTCATTTCGAGTTCTTTTGTACATGCCTTGGGATTAGAAGTAGAAGAGTTTAATGAACCCCTAGTTATAACTTCTCCCTTGGGGCGGGTGTGTGTGAATTGTATGTGTAAATCTTGTAAAATAAAGATTGGGGATGAGATTTTGAAAAGTGATTTGATTGTACTCCCCATGAGTTCCTATGATGTGATTTTAGGGATGGACTGGTTGTCCAGGTATAGTGCAGTTGTGGACTGCCAGCTTAGAAAAGTGACCCTAGTGTCTGATAGTGGGACGGTAATCACTTACCAGGGTGGTGGTGATTGGTTAATGAGTGAGCGTCTCATGAAGTCATGTTTAGGAGGGCGAAGGAATCTAGATTGTTTTGCTTTTCTTGCCAATCTAGATTGCGAGCCCTATGTTTCGAGTAGTAGTGTAGCGATTCCGGTGGTTGATGAGTTCGAGGATGTTTTCCCCGACGAGTTATCAGGATTACCACCGCATCGGGAGATTGAGTTTGGTATCGAGTTGTTTCCAGGGACATCACCGATTTCTATGGCACCTTATCGGATGGCGCCGGCAGAAATGAAGGAATTGAGAAAGCAACTTCAGGAGCTTGCTGATAAAGGATATATTCGGAATAGCACATCTCCGTGGGGAGCACCAGTTTTGTTCGCTAAGAAGCACGATGGGACTCTCAGGTTATGTGTGGATTATCGGCAGCTGAATCGTGTTACGGTGAAGAACAAGTATCCTTTGCCTAGGATTGATGAGCTATTTGATCAGTTGGGAGGTTCGCGATACTTCTCGAAGATTGATTTGCGGTCAGGTTATCATCAGCTCAGAATCAAGGAAGAGGATATTCCCAAGACAGCTTTTAGGACTCGGTATGGGCACTTCGAGTTTCTGGTTATGTCTTTCGGGTTGACGAATGCTCCAGCAGCTTTTATGGATTTGATGAACAGGATATTTAGGCCGTATCTGGATCAGTTTGTGATCGTGTTCATCGATGATATTCTTGTGTATTCTAAGACATGGGAGGAGCATGAGCAGCATCTTCGGATCGTGCTTCAGACTTTGCGGGAGCACCAGTTGTATGCTAAGAGGGAAAAGTGTGAGTTCTGGTTGACCGAGGTCAAATTTCTGGGTCATGTCATCTCGGAGCATGGTATTTTAGTGGATCCGTCCAAGATTGAAGCTATATTGGAGTGGGAACGACCAAGGAATGTAGCGGAGATTCGCAGCTTCTTAGGTCTTGCTGGATATTACAGGAAATTTGTAAAGGACTTTTCGAAGATTGCAGCTCCGTTGACGAGGTTGATCAGGAAAAACGTTAGGTTTGAGTGGGATGAAGACTGTGAGTCTGCTTTTCAGGAATTGAAGAACCGGTTGACTTCAGCTCCAGTATTAGTTATTCCTAGTAGTGACGAACCGTATGAGGTTTATGCTGATGCTTCAGGGCGCGGACTTGGATGCGTGTTGATGCAGCATGGACGTGTGGTTGCGTACGGATCGAGACAGCTACGACCTCACGAGCGAAATTATCCTACTCACGATTTAGAGCTTGCAGCGGTGATCTACGCGCTGAAGATTTGGAGATGTTACTTGTATGGAGCATCGTTTCAGGTCTTCTCCGATCATAAGAGTTTGAGGCATTTGTTCACTCAGAGGGATCTCAACTTGAGGCAGCGCAGATGGGTAGAGTACATGGAGGATTATGATTTCGCTTTGCAGTATCATCCCGGGAAAGCTAATGTGGTAGCGGACGCGCTTAGCAGGAAATCTTCAGGGATTCTCGCTTGTTTGATTTTTGAGGACTGGAGCAGGGATGCGACAGTGAGTGAGTATCGGCTACAGTATCATGACGACGGTGATCGAGTTTTGTTGTATCACATGGAAGCGACTCCAGCTCTTGTTCGGATGGTGAAGCAAGGTCAGTGGCAGGATCGACATTTGCAGGGGATTTGGTCGCGGATTCAGAACGGGGAGCAGTTCGAGGAATGGAGCGTGCATGCAGATGGATCGTTGTACTTCCGGGAGCGTCTTGCAGTTCCAGTTATCGCCAAGGTGACGAAATCCGTTCTAGATGAAGCTCATAGGTCTCAGTTCGCTATTCATCCGGGGAGCACCAAGATGTATCGTGATTTGAAGAGGCACTATTGGTGGAGAGGCATGAAGAAAGATGTTCGCGAGTACGTGGCCAAGTGTTCGACGTGTCTCCAGGTGAAAGCCGAGCATCAGAAGCCTGCAGGTCAACTTCAGCCGCTTCCTATTCCAGGGTGGAAATGGGAGCATGTGACGATGGATTTCCTCACAGGTTTGCCGAGGACGGAGCAGCGGCATGATGCAGTTTGGGTTGTGGTCGACAGGTTGACGAAATCGGCGCATTTCATTCCGTTTAGGTCGACATGTTCCAGGAAGATTCTCGGGGAATTGTATATGCAAAACATTGTGAGGTTGCATGGAGTTCCTTTGTCCATCACCTCTGATCGAGACACCAGGTTTAATGCTAAGTACTGGAGGAGTTTTCAGGAGGCTTTGGGTACGGATTTGAACTTCAGTACGGCGTTTCATCCTCAGACTGATGGGCAGTCTGAGAGGGTTATTCAGGTTCTCGAGGATATGTTGCGTGCTTGTGCGTTGGACTTCGGCGGGAATTGGAAGCAATGTTTGCATTTGGCGGAGTTCGCGTACAACAACAGTTATCAGGCGAGTATCGGTATGGCACCATTTGAGGCGTTGTATGGGCGACCGTGTCGGTCACCTGTGTGTTGGGCCGAGCCGGAAGATAGAGTTATTCTTGGGCCAGATGAGATTCGTGACAGCAACGAGAAAGTCGCGGTGATTCAGGATCGATTAAGAGCAGCTCAGAGTCGGCAGAAGAGCTACGCGGATAGGAGACGTAGACCCTTAGAGTTCGCGGTTGGAGATTTTGTTCTCTTGAGGGTGTCACCTCGTAAGGGAACTATGCGGTTCGGGGTGAGTGGGAAACTCGCGCCGAGGTATATCGGGCCGTTCGAGATCACTCAGCGTGTTGGTGTGGTCGCTTATCGGCTTGATCTTCCGCCCGAACTTTCTCATGTGCACGATGTGTTTCATGTGTCTATGCTTAGGAAGTGTCCACCTGAGCAGGGTAAGATAGTATCGTTTCGCGATGTGCAGGTTCAGGAGGATACGACGTACGAAGAAGTGCCGATTCAGATCATCGACCGGAAAGTGATTAGCTTGCGTCGTCGTGAGATACCGTTGGTAAAGGTCGTGTGGCGGCATCACGGGGTTGATGAAGCCACTTGGGAACTTGAGTCGGGTATGCGGGAATTGTATCCGCATTTGTTTTGCTTTTAAGATGAGTTTTAAATTTCGAGGACGAAATTTCTTTTAGGGGTAGAGAGCTGTAACGTCCCGAAATTTATTTAATATTAATGTAATGTAAATGATGAATTAGTGTGCCATAATTAAAGTTTTAACTTTAATTAGATTATTTGGTTGGATTTTTAGTTTTTGGTTGTTTTGTTAAATTGATGTGTTCAAAAGATTCCTTGTTGATTTAAAATGATGTTTTGAGTTTTAAAACACAACAATTTGTAAAATGTTAAAAATACTCTGTTTTACAAAACCGTGGGCGGCACATGGTTTTCGCACAGTAAAACCGCCCACCGATTTTCTCTATTTATTTTCCTTTCCTCTCTCTCTCTCCTCACTTCCACGCCCATCACTCTCTCTCTTCCCTCTCTCTCTCGGCAGCTCACTCTCTCTCAATCTCTCTCTAAATTTTTGAAAACCGCATTCGAATCCAAGCTTCGGAACAGCAAGGAGGAAGCTCGGGGACGTGATTCGGCGACCGAGAACGCGGATTGAAGCTTCGATTCGAGGTTAGATTCGAAATTTCTAAACTTTTTTCAAAATTTTCGATTTTGTGTGTTTTTGAAATCTAAGTTTGTTTAAGCTTAGAAAACCGTGGATTTGTGTTAAATGAGCTTAGAACAACTAGAATCTAAACCTAGATTGAAGAAAAACGGATTGGATTCAAGATTTTCATTTTTCTCCTCTTTTTCTCATTTTCGGATTTTTGAAGATTTTGAGTTCAAATGTTGTTTAAATGATTCCAAACATGTTTTAGAATGTTTTTCTATCAACTATAGTTATTTTTCATGCCTGGGATTTGAGAAAAACAGGTTGGAATTCAGATTTGGATTTTGGGGATCAAGAAACCCGTGGCTGGGATTTCTGGATTTTCCCAGTTCGGCAGGCCGAAGTTCATGTTTGGCAGGCCGAAGTGATGATCGGCAGGCCGGTGTTCTTCCGATCGGCAGGCCGAATCTGGGGACATGTTCGGCAGGCCGAACTTTGCTTCCGGCAGGCCGAACTGTACAGTTCGGCAGGCCGAAGCAGGGCGTCCGGCAGGCCGACCGAGGCATGGAAAATTTTGTGATTTTTACCCGATTTCATTGTTTTGAACCCTAATTTAAATCCCAACCTTATAGGATGATTTTAATGATACAAATGGCACACTAGGACATCATGAAATGATTTAGTAACATAGGATGTTTCGAACTAGATATTGATTGATTTAGTTGGTATCTAGGATTGTTCGTGGTTCCGTGGAGCTAACGTATAGCGGATCGGGATTACGGTGTGGGGTACCGGCACGAGTACTGAGGTAGGACTTCTATCCTATTTCTTTGGTAGCCTGGTTTTGAAATGA
Organism: Artocarpus heterophyllus; assembly: GCA_025403435.1. Classification (NCBI taxonomy): domain Eukaryota; kingdom Viridiplantae; phylum Streptophyta; class Magnoliopsida; order Rosales; family Moraceae; genus Artocarpus; species Artocarpus heterophyllus. The sequence continues at coordinate 25,946,794 of CM046351.1, read as the reverse complement.
TTTGGCTTTGAAAATGATTTCTATCAAAATGTTTTCAACGGTTGTTTGAAAATGATTTTATCGGTTATATTTTTATATACACCGTGACATGAAATGAATTTCATAATGAATGTAATTGACAACACTCGGTAATTGGGTTTTGAATGATAATGATAATAAACACATGGGCATGATGCCATATCAGAGATCGGGTCGTGATCGACCTTGGGGGCAGGTCCCGAAACCCAGCTGGGCCACTACGGTGGTGATATCATGGTTTGCCTAGGTAAAAGTAAACTGGTGTTTTGATTTGACGAGTAGACTGTTCTGTGTCAGAACGGTTCTACTCAATTTATTTATTTATTTATTCAAGTTTCTTCTTGCATAACTCCTGATAATGCTATGTTTCTTTGCATTAAATTATTTTATAAAACTTAGTCCTACTGAGCCTTTCGCTCACGTTTTACTGTTTTAAATTCCCCCCCCCTCTAGGTGGTTTCCCATTTAGGTTTGGAGAAGATTCTTCGGACCGAACTCAGGAGCAATAGGAGAATTTGTTTACATTCTGTATTTATTAATCAAGGCATGTAAGACTTAACTTTATTTGTACTTGGACTGTAATTGTATTTGTGATATTGTCAGATTCATGTGTGTGCACAAGTTGTGGGTTGTGGAACCCATATTCGCGGTTTTTATTCAATTATTGTTATTTGTTTAATGATTTTAAATTCTTTATAAAATGTGGTGGAAATTCTTCTTAATTTCTTACTTAATTTGATTCTCAAACTCTCGGTTTTTAATTAAATTCTCTTTTAATTAATCTAAATATTCCGCCACGTCACCTCCCGTACTCCGGGGCGTGACAGACCCCAATTGGATCACAAGCAAATTACCACTTTTCTCCCCACTTAACCAAACCCAAGAATATCAAGGGCAAAGAATAATAATAATAATAATAATAATAAAACATTGCGCGTATGTTGACTCAAAATTATTGGACCAACACAAATAAATAAATATAAATAAACTAGAAGAGCCAATATTACTATGATTCTACGAATATATGGATAATCTGTTACAATTGTGACTTATTCTTGATGATATTCACTTGGATGGGGCATTCATGAGCTTTTATGCATAGAAAACTACACCTAAAGCTAAGGAAATTGGTGATTGCATCAACACGAATCCTCTTTTGTAGTACTAAGAAACAACTAAGGGTTCGTTTGTTTCGATACTTGAATCACGGTTTGAATCATTTTACTACAGTATTTACCCTCACAAAAATTTAAATCTTTATTCAAATACTCGAACCAAACGGGCCCTAAAAAAAAATGCAAACCCCACCTTACTCCTTCATTTTTTTTTTCAAAAAATTTTTTTTTTTTTCCACTTTCAATTAAAAGGCATGACCCCACTTCCCCACCTTCTACGAGTAGCATGTGGATGGTTGATGCTGTGGGGGAAAGCTGCTTTGGGAGATTGTCATCCATATGAGTGAGAAAGAGAAATTTTCACTATGGAATCTCAATTGATGGAGATTGGGCTCTCTCTTTACTAGACATGCATCATGACCTTTGTGTCATCATGGTTTGTCTCACCTGTTGGCGGCAACAAGGGTCCCTTTTTCTCTTGTATTTTTTTTTTGGAATTTTTCTATTTGGAAAATGCTTAATGTGACGTTCGGAAAGATTTCCAGAAGGAAAATAACTACGCTATATACTTACTGAAATTCTAAGCCGTTAAATCAAATAATCAAAGTTTGAAAACAATTTTAAATTTTATGAATTTTGACAAAAATGTGATATTAATATTTTATATACTGTCAAACAATTCTCCCGGATTAATATTCCAATTAAAAATGTATATTGTATGATCCTAGAGTCTCTCGCAAAAGATTCTTATAAATCCCTGGTTTATTGGAAGTTGACACTAATTCTGTATTGTGACCAAAAAACCTACTAATGCCAACTAATAAATTGTGTTATTTGCATAAAAAGTAAACAAATTATGTCATATCTAGGCGATAAATCCATGATTTATTTAAATACAGAATAGAAATATACAACGATTTTTTTAACGAATAAATGGCAAGAGTAAAAAAAAAAATCTTAGTAAAGTTACCACTATATATATACATTAAAAAATTTACAAAAAATAAAGATCCACCAAATGGAAAAAAAAAAATCAAAAGAAGCAAACAATTAATTACTAAAAAAAGCAATATAAATGTTGAAGGGATTCAAATCCTCCATTTAATTTTTGCCTCAATTGGTGTGTGCCTAATTGCATCATGACACATCATTAAAAATTTGAAATTATCTCTAATAGACTTTTAGATGATTTTTATTTAATGATGTGCCGTAATATGATTAATTAGACACCATTTTGGATAACAAAAATTGTCAGAAGATTTGAGTCCATGTTGAAGCAACGGCGAGATAAAAAAATATACCCTATCCACTCAAAATAATTGGATGATGTCTCGTTAAAACCCTCAAATGACAAAATCCGATGGATTTGTTTGTCAACAATTAATAAACCATATGGATCACTTAAGTATTGCAAATTTTTTATTTAAAAAAAATGATTATATACCAATTTTTGTTTCCCCAAAGGCTACAAAAGATGTATATGTGCAGTCATGAAAATTAAAGGTTGCATGGCAGTTGAGCTCACCTGCATGCTCTAGTAGAAACAACGTCCTATGGACCAGCCAACGGGCCTTTGATTCTGTTGTTGAGAAAAATGGAATATCGGCCCATGTTGGCCAGGCAAACAAGGCATAAGGTCTTGTACGATCTAAATCCCTTCGAGTGATCTCCAAGGTCAAAAGTTGAAGGCATATTTATTTTTAAAAATGGCCTTTTGGCAAAAAAAATTTTGATAAACGGTCCTTTTTATTTTTGGACAGTTTTTGGTACTAAAAAAAAGGTTTTTTAGACATTAAAACGGTTTTAGTTTTTTTTTCATCCTGTTGAGGTTCCTTATCCTGTTACAGTCATTTTTCTTATTTTTTTGAAAAAAATTGGGACAGTTTACCTGCATAGAAAAACGTATTTTTTGGTTTCAAAAAAAAAAGATGTTATTTACCTAATTAGAAAATTTTTTTTGGCCCTTTCGTCAAAATCTTACTTTTTTTTTTTTTGGAGGTTCCTATCGTAGAGAGGAGACGGGAGTCCTCTCTGAAGTTTCAATTGTAAGATCGCAATTCCTTGTTACGCCGGGAAAAGCTCCGAAGATAGGAGTGTTGCTGTATTTATACATATTTGTATATACAGTATTGACTCCTAACATTACATACACACACAATCATATACAATATTGTAAAATTCAGTCATATAATCATGAATTTTTTATTCTAATATAAAGAACATCAAACATCATTTTATTATCTTGGCCAATTTTCAAATAACATGAGTTGAAAGGCTTATTTGTCTATTTAATTGAAATTAGAATTTTCCGACTCAGAATTTTGAGCTGGCTTATTTTGGCATTTTAATTGAAATTATGACTCAAAATTTTAGCTATTTAATTGAAATTAGAATTTCATGACTCAAAATTTTAGTGAGTTTAGAATGAGTTTGGCATTAAATGAAATCAATTTCACTGACATGGAGGCTCAAAAGGTGGAAACAGGGCCTTCATATAATTGCGGCAGAGGCCCAATTTGGCATCTACAGCCAATGGGGACGTCTAAGACACAGAACAAGTTTCCATTGTGTCAGGTCCTATCAAGTATAATCTCCTTTCACATTTTCTTCACTTCAAAAAATTTTAGCGAATGTCAAACTGTGTTAAAAATGTGGCTATAGGCACATTCAAACTTGTAGTATGTACATAAAATCCAAGTAGCGTTTTAACTTGATCTATATCACCACTTTGCTCCTTATGAGAGTTTTTGACAAATCTCAATGTATAGGAAAAATCTATAGCAACAAAACTTAAATTCCAATTTTTGTTTTTTAATCCAATTATTAGTTATGACTAATTCAAAGTCTCTCCAGGTCAATTCTGATTAAAACTTAAAATTCTCGGTATAAAGTTTTTACTTGGAAAACAAATACTTGAACAACGAAGCATTTAATGCATTAGTGGCATTAGACGCTTAAATTATTAAAGAGGGACTAGAAAATAATGTCGGAAATTTTGCAAAAATGAAACAAATACCATGTTTAATCCTAGTGCATAAAAGCTGCCAGAGAAGAACTCAAAATACCCTTTTTACGGTCCCGCTGTTACGAAGGAGGAGAGAGAGAGGTGAAGGGAGGGACGAAGCTAGTGAATTGTGGTGCAAGGAAGGGGTAGCGGATAGCAGATGCCGAGATTCAAAACAAAAAGTCCGTGCGCATTGTTTGATGGCCAAAACAATAGCGATTTAACGCAAGGGGGATGGGTTTTGTAGATCGGATGCCGACGAGTCTTTTTTCAAAAGTGGTGTCATCCGAGCGTGACGGAAAGTGGTTGTAGGCAGCAGCGCATCGGCACGGTGGCGACGAGCGTGGTAATACGTACTATGCATACATTTTTGAAAAATGACCCTTTTTTTTTTTTTTTGTTTTTGGGCGTAAAAAAACATGCTTTTTAGACATCAAAACAGCTCCAGTTTTTTTTCACTCTGTTGAGGTTTTACAGTTATTTTCGTATTTTTTCTGAAAAAAAACTAAAACAGCTTACCTATCTAAAAAAACGTGTTTTTTTTGCCAAAAAAAAATCATTTGCTTAATTAAGAATTTTTTTTTGTCCTTTTTTTATGATCTTATCCAATTCTCAAATAACACCAGATGAAATATCTTGTTTTTTAAGGAGCTTTCTCCTGTGGAGGCATCGTAGAAAACTTCTAGTAAGCTTTAAGTGGGACTGCTATCATTGTGGCCACATGATTGAAAATGAACGGTATCCATGAATCACTGTGGAGCTATTTGCTCTGTCAAATCATTTGATTCTTGTTTAAAATACCATCATGGTTTTGGGGGTGTTTTAGGAATTTCATTATGGAACTATAGGGTGATGAGAAGGTGTTGTCCTGCAATCTAATTTAGGAACGACCGTAGGAAACCGAACTCCTTACTTAACAGGCTGGTGTGATTAGGTAATGAAGAAAATTGAATATCCAAGGAGCAAAGAATCCACTACAGGAGGAGTAAATACCGGGGGAGACGCAACTAGTTTCTGACAAACAATTCAAAGTTTTTGCAACTCATTTACTTCAGCAAAATCCAAATTGAATCAAAGGGCACTTAGAGTGCGTTTGTTTCGTGGTTCGAATCACGGTTTGAATCATTTTGCTACAGTATTTTCTTTCACAAAAATTTAAATCTTCATTCAAATACTCGAACCAAACAGGCTCTTAACATGCTCCTATCTAACCCCATTTTAGGTGCAAGGAGTTGCCCCCGTTGTAAAAAACTTCCTTCCTCCCTTTGATGCCGGTGTGTTTAGGTGACGAAGAAATTTGAATTTCTAAGGAGCAGAGAATCCACTTATGGGAGGAGTAAATATTGGGGGAGACACAACCGTTGGTTTTTTTTCCAAAAAATTTCAATAAAAATACTTAAAACGCAGCGGGAATAGGTTTCTAAAAGTTTTGTTAAACTTTTAGGATTTTTTTTCAGATGTTATACACTGATAATTGAATAAAATACAAATTTACGGGTTTAACAATAGCTCGAGATGATAGATACACTAGTGCTAAGAGGTTAGAGCAGAATCTTATTGGGATTCTGCTTGAGAATCATGCCTATCCCCTAAAGATGGTGTGCATGATTTCATCTGTCTAACAAGGAAGTGACACATGTCACAACTAACTCCAATAGTTTGATTTTTTATCCATCAAATAGCTATCCAAGATGCGATTTTGGTTTAAATTTAGATATTATTTATTTTAACGTTTAAAATAAATATATTTCATGATTTTCTTAATTATTTTATTATATATGATAAAATAATTAATTATTGTGTAATATCTATTTCAACTTTTGAAATAAATATTTTTTCTACACTGTGATTATAAATAGATCACATGAATATTATGTGATATATTTAAATCACCCAACCATGAAATCGGCGCCACATATACTCTTAGAATACATTAGTTGGCGCCACACACAATGCTGATACAAACGGAACATGAAATCGTCCACTAATCTTTAGAGGACAATTAGCCTAATTGTTATCTAATCGAGAGTTATAATATGTGATAATCACAGTTGATAAAAATGTTTAATATGAGTTAGATATCCAAATAATTAAGTTATAAGCATTCAGAGCAAATAAAAAAAGTGAGTTTATAAATTTAGTCATTTGATCGTGGCCTTTGCAAGTAGATCATAAATTGTTTGTTACTTTTTTGTCACCTTTTCTTACTTCTAGTAAGTTTATTAACAACATTTGTAAAGTTCACATTCTAATCATAGACTTTATAAATATAATCATATTCTTCAACACAACGGTCGTCAAAAAGGACAAATTTGTTTCAATTTTATTTTTATAAAAAAAATTGAAAATAAAAACTTAATTATGTGGTCATCATAAAATTTGCAAATTAATCATACAATTTCAAGATCTTTCATCATTTACACTTACTTTTCATAATTTATCAATATCATTCATAAAGTTTACATTCTAGTCGTAAATTAAACTGACATAATCATTTTCTTCGACTCAATAGTTCTAAAAAAAAATAAAAAAAAATCAAAAATAAAAATTAGTAATTGTCATCATAGATACTTTCAAATTGACAATGTAATTCAAAAAAAACTTCGTCGTTTTTGACATTGTCAATGTAAATTTGTATCTTCTTTCATAAATTTTCTTACTTTTTTGTTATTTTTACCAAAATAATCGTTCCCTTTACGCTACTTATTTTTAGCGATCGTCATCATGTTATGTGCGATCGTTGAATAACTTAAACGATTGTTGTTATTTATGTGCTAGTTCTAGTTTCGTTTTAGGGATCTTCAAATAAGCTATATGATCGTCAAAAAATCTGACTAGCATTTTCAGTTTTACACCAGGCCAACTCCCAGACACTCAAATAATGACTTCTTAAATACTTTTGGTAATTTCATGATTGATGACAAATCATCATCCTCAATTTTGCTATTGTTTAGCAAGTTCTGTGAACGTTACAATTTATTTCTTTTTTTTTTTTTTTTTCTCATCTGCACTCTATAGCTAATTGGAATATCCAAAATCAATTGAACAACATTTGACTTCTTTAAAACATTAAATTGTAACTAAATAAAAAAGTAGTGTTGGTGAATTCTCAAGCACATAAAGAACAATGTTCAAAATATGCTAAAAACATCAATTAGTAATCGTCTTTTTTTTCCCTCTTTTTTCTTCTCTCTTGCATGCATCAACCAAATATCTAAAAAAAAAGATTATAAATATATATATTGAAAAAATTGTATATAAGAATGATGTGTTTTTGTTATTGCAAATTTTTTATAAAAAAAAACTCTGTGCATAGACACATATATATATACAACAGAAACAATTAGTAAGAAGGAGAGAAATAAAGCCAAAATAAAGCCATTAACTCTAATAGCTAAAAATAGCAAACTAAGAAAATAGAAACCATATATCCTGATTTGTCTCCAACGGTCTGCAATTTAGAATCCCCTTGATCATGGGATATCCGAAATTCTTTACTCTTTTAACAGCCTCCCTCAAGCTAATCTTTGGTGGTGAAGGAGAACGCATCACACGTCAAGCTTGCCCTTAAGAATTTCAGACTAAATGCCCTCCCTCAAGCTGGTGTGTAGACCTCCCTGAGACCAATATCATGCAGATGCATAGAAAATTGATCCTTCCCAAGACCTTTAGTAAAAATGTCCGCAAGTTGTTGATGTGAAGACACATGTGACAAGCTAATGACCTTGGCTTGATAATTAAATCTCACAAAATGACAATCCACTTCGATATGTTTTGTTCTTTCATGGAAAACTAGGTTGGAAGCGATGTGGATTGCAGCCTTGTCATCACAAAATAGTGGAACTAGCCATGGTACCTCTGTGAACATATCTTTGAATAGGTTGAGAAGCCAAACAATCTCTTTTGTAGTCTTGGCCATTGCCTTATATTCTGCTTCGGCTGAATATAGGGATACCGTTGATTGTTTTTTCGATCGCCAAGTTATTAGAGCATCCTCGAGAAAATGGTGGCAAATTTGGCGACTGTTGCAAATGTCTCATTATAGTCGAGTCCTTCGATCTGGCTATAGCCTTTGGCGACGAGCCGTGCCTTGTATCGCTCAATTGATCCATCTGGGTTGTATTTAATCTTGTACACCCATTTGGATCCAATTGCTTTCTTTCCTTGAGGTAGCAGAACAATGCTCCAAGTTTTGTTTTCTTCCAAGGCTTCAATCTCCTTTCTCATGGCTACTTCCCATTTTGGGTTTTGGGCTGCTTCTTCATAGTTTGTTAGCTCCATTTGTGTTGTAGAAATTTCTGTCAAAACAAAAGAGTCATCAGTGTCTAAATACTTATCATTATTTTTCTCTTGCTTTGGAAGGGCGTGGCTTGCAAGTGGGCCTATTGCACTTATTTGATTTAGCACATAGTCGTCATACTTCCGTGGAGGTCTCCTTTCTCGTGACGGTCTAAGTGGAATGTGGTGTTCTTCTTCCCTTTGTTCATCACGAGCCTCTATGTCTTCTTCTTTGACTCTCTCTTGTTCTTCACCCATTATGAAATCATCAGTGTCTTCAACTCGTGTGCTTTGGTGCTGCGTGATGATATCTTTCAATGTAGCTTCCTTTTCTTGGTAGGGAAAAATCTTCTCATAGAACACACCGTCTAGCTCTGGGAGCGAATTTATCTAGAGGTTTGGGCTTGACATAAACGTAACATAGACATCCAAACACTCTTAAATGCTCATAGTTTGGTTTCTTTTTGAAAAGCATCTCATAAGGTGTTTTCCCTTTTAATCTAGGTGGGGGTATTAAATTAACGATATGTGCAGCGGTTAAAACACACTCTCCCCAATACCATATGGGTAGGTTAGATTGAAATCTAAGTGCACGTGCAATTTCTAATACGTGTCTATGTATGCATTCTACCATGCCATTTTGTTGTGGCATATGTGGACAACTAGTTTGATGAAAAATCCCATTTTGTAAAATAAAAGTTTGAAAACTATCTAATAAAAATTCACTTGCATTATCTGATCTCAACCTTTTTACCCATTTATTAAACTGTGTAGCTACCATTTTAACAAAGTGTTCGAAAATTGTTGGCGCTTCACCTTTAGATTTCATTAGGTAAACCTAAGTTGCTCGTGAAAAATCATCAACTATAGTAAAAAAATGTGATGCTCCTGTGTGTGTGCTATTGCTATATGGTCCCCAAGTGTCCATATGAACAAGATCAAAAATTTTACTAGATCTTTTATTGCTTATAGGAAAAACACTTCTATTTTGCTTAGCTTTTTGACAAGAGTCACACGGCTTATTTTTTTCACTTGACACATCAATATCAAAGATTTCTTTTATTTTGTGAAAAGAAACGTGATCTAATCTTTGGTGTAGGACGTTAGCTTCTACGCTTGTCTTGACCATGTTTATTCCAATATTCCCATCGTCTTGAAAGTAGTAGAGCCCCCTTTGCAAGTTACCCTGTCCAATCCTCATCTTGGTTACTTGGTCTTGTAATAAGCAGCCATTACTTGTGAACTCAACCTTGCAATTTAAATCCTTTGTCAGTCTGCTAATGGAAACCAAATTGCAGTTGAAATTGCGTATGAACAAAACATTTTTGAGTGAGATGTTTTCGTTTAATTGCACCGTTCCTACACTATCAACAATGGCCTTTTCTCCATTTGGCAACGTTACTCTAATTACCTTGGTTGGCCTGGTAATGGTTTTGAATAGTGTAACATATGCTATAACGTGATCAGATGCTCCACTATCCAAAATCCATCCTTTATAAGCAAGTAAATTTTGAGAGATATTACCAATGAAATTTATAGTTGGTGCTTCTTGCTTCTCTTCATCAAGTAGCAGCATTAGGTGTTCCATTTGCTTTTGAGATAGGTGGGTTTAACTCAGTGAAAAACCTTGATGCCTTTCCTTTGGATCCGACACCACCGCATTGATAGTTGCTTTGCCTTTCTTGTTCCTGTTTTGCCAATTTTGTGGGTACCCTATGAATTCCAAAGGGAAGATTTTGATGAAAGGGACAAAAAAAAAATTGAATTGGGTAAAAGTCCTCTTTTTTTTTGGAACAAAAAAAAACACGTTTTTCTGTGCAGGTAAACTGTCTCAGTTTTTTTCAACAAAATAAGAAAAATGACTGTAGTAGAATAAGGAACCTCAACATGATGAAAAAAAAAAAACTGGAACCGTTTTGATGTCCAAAAAACCTTTTTTTTGGTGCCAAAAACTGTTAAAAAAAAAGTGGTCTATTTGCCAAAAAAAATTTTGGCCGGGCCTCTTTCTCAAAATGCCTCCTTTCAAAGTAGCCTTCCTTTGTGTGGCCAAGTTTCTTGCAGTGTTCACATCGCGGCTTGCTATTTTGCTCCTTGCCTTTGTAATTGTCATTCTGGACTTTGAATGCCGCAAACTCTATTGTAGGATGCGCTCCAATTGTAACCTCTTCTGATGCAAGAAATGCGTAGGCGTTGGACAAGGATGATAGAGGATCCTTGCAAAGCAGGTTTGATCTCACCACAACATAGGCTTCATTAAGTCCCATGAGAAGTTCATGCAGCCTTTCTTCTTTTTTTTCTTTAGCTGCCACTCCACAGATGCAGCCTTTACAAGCCGAGTGATGTGGTTTGGTAAAGCCAGCTAGTTGCTCCCATAAACTCCTCAGCTTTGCATAGTATAGAGAAATTGTTAAATCACCTTGCCTTGCATTTGCAATTTCTCTTTTAATTTCTTGAATTCAGGGACCACTGCCTTGAGAAAATCTTTCCTCTAACTCTTTCCACATGCCTTGTGCAGTGTCGTGGTATGCCACACTCTCATGTAGTTCTTGTTTGAAAAAATAGTACGCAACAAAATTTTAAAAAATTTTATCAAAGTAATTTCCAAAACACAAGTTTGACATGCTATATGCATAAATTGACTAGATCTTACTAACATTTGACTGCTGAAGAACCCTCGCAAAACGTGAAGAGAAGTAATGTTACAGAAGAGCCTCAACCAACTAGTCTTCTTTGTTATTCTCTATCCACAACTGGAGTGAGTGTGGGCTCACACGTACAGCTCTTCCACCAGATGACTCTCCTTCCAACCAATCGAGAGAACCCAAAGCTAGTGTTCGTGATTTGTGAACAACAGCTCTCAAGGAGTTTTCAGATTCTCACCAGCAGAGTATCACTCTTAATCTCTTAATTAATCTGAATAACTCATGTGACTTACTCCCTATTTATAAAGGTTGGGTCTAAGGTCAGTCCTTATCAGATTAGGTCTCAAAATTCAAATCAAAATCAAATTCGGATCAATATTTGATAAGATCTGCGTAAAAACGCGGGATCTTATCATTCGCTCATCGACAGGCTGATCAGAATGATCGACAGGCTGAACAGACCCATCGGTAGGCCGAACTGCCAAATAAATATCTCCGCGAATCTTTAATGTTCCACCCGAGAATCTATAGGATAAAGTCTCAATTTTAATTCAAATAACCCAATAGAGAAGTTATCTGATCAAAACAACTTTATCTAGATAATCTCCAAGAAAATAAATGAATTCTCAATAATTCTACAAGTTTATCTTGATCTAATTTATCCAAAATTAAATCAACCGATAAACAGACAAGAATTATCCTATCCTAATAATTCAACAAGTTTATCTTGAATCAATTTTATTACAAAATTAATTCAACCGATAAACAGATATGAATTATCTGATTCTTTCAAATTTGAACCAATCGATAAATCTGACATAAGTCACCAATTATTGGAAAAGCACACCGTATCGTTACATGATGTTGTGAGCTAGCAAAGGGGACCAAATAGACCTATATAGTTCAAGCTCCCAATAATTACGAAACTCAATATCTCAGATATACATTTCATAATTATCAACTCCAACACTACTCCATTAAAAGCTTGGAGCTGCACTCTCGAACTACATAGAATTACGAAGCCCATATAGCTAAGTCTCCATGACATATCATAGTGTATCGTATCCCCATATGATAATCCATATTCGGCTTAAGGACAAGTTCTGTCTTACCTTCCTGATTATTTTTATCTCACGTTCCATTATCTCACCATCAGAAAACTTACCATCCAAAGACAATATACTATTCGGTTACACCTATGTATCCAAATGGTTGAGTGCTCCAGTTTTCTAATTACAGAATAATGCATATAAGAGGATATCATTACTCCTAAAGAGGAGCTATGGATTCTATATCTATGAATAACAAGTCTACGCTATCAAGAGTCATGCCTTCAACGTACTGGCATGTATACCACTATTAAGATGTAGGTGTCACCCTTTGGTACATCAAAATACACAAGTCAAGACAACGGGCCCACTATTCATCTCAGGATTAAGATACAATATAAATGATTGTCTAAAGTGAATCGATTTACCGAGACAGAATTATTAATCCAAATCAATTCACTTTATGTCCCGATCCAACACATCGTCACCTATGACAACACACCAATGTTTCTATTCATAGAGTCCACCTCCGATGGTCAAGACAAACCATCTCCTAATAGGAACATAGACAACATAACAATCTTTACATAAATACAGTGCCCAACTTTGTTCCCTCGATTGCGGATCTTATGATTTAGACCATCAGCTTAAGAATCATGTCTTCCGCATAATCTATCCATCATATGCCCAATTCTTGAGGTTTAGACCTACAGTCTCAAACTATTATTTGCTTAACATACATTTAACAAATATGAACGTAAAGAGGACGAGATTTGGTATATAAATAATGAATAAATTCTTTATTGATAAAAATGTCTCCAAAAATTATTACATTTTTACTTCTTAGGGCATACATGTCTAACAGTTCTTCGGTTAGAGAATTCAATATCCATGACATTACCATGGAGTTGCATGTGATCCAATCTTCCTCATCTGCATCTCCAGCGGCTGGTTTCAATAATTTTCCGTCGCTAAACCCAAGCTTTCTCTTGGATATGAGGGCATTCATGATTGACTTTCTCCGTGTCGGATAGTTTGTTCCCTTAAGGGGATGTGAAACTATCTAATCTCCTATTCTGTCAGAGTTGCTCAGAAAGTAATGAGCAGCCTTCTTCTCCTTACTTGCTTCGGTTGTCATGGTTTGCCTAGCCACATAAAAAAATTGCATTCAAACTCTCAACCCTGCTCTAATGCCATGAAAAAAAAATTCTATATAAGAATTATGTGTTTTTCTTATTGCAAATTAAAAAAAAAAAAAAAAAACTCTGTACATAGGCACATATATATACAACGGAAACAATTAGCAAGAAGGAAAGAAATAAAGCCAGAATAAAGCCATTAACTCCAATAACTAAAAATAGCAAACTAAGAAAAAGGAAATCATATATCTTGATTTGTCTCCAACGGTCTACAATTTAGAATCCCCTTGATCATGGGATATCCGAAATTCTTTATTCTTTTAACATATATATATATATAGAAGGATATTCTTATGAAATTTTCTCAATTTTTCTCACCGCTTAATTCCTTGGGATAAAAAATTTAGAAGAAAAAATCATTATCGGTTTGCTTTGTCTTTTCTGGTGAAGAACCGTGCTTTAGTTTTTACTTCCTCTTGTCTCAACCATAAGAAATACTTTCTTCGTCCTTATTTTTGCTCAATCAGATTTTTTTTCCCTTAATGCATTTCTTCCTTTCTTCTTCTTTATTTTTTTTTTAAAGCCCATTTCTTCTTTTTTTCTATTTTATGCTTTTTATTTCTCTCATTTATTTCTCTATTTAAGGCCCGTTTGTTTCGTGGTTTGAATCACGATTCGAATCATTTTGCTATAGTATTTTTTCTCATAAAAATTTAAATCTTTATTCAAATACTCTATTCAAATACTTGAACCAAACGCACTGTTATTATACTAACCTACTCAACCGGTTCCCCTTAACTCCAATTCTTTTTATCGCCATGTGTTATTTTGTTAATTCACAACCTTGTGCCGAGAAAGTGCATTCCAACACCATAGAAGTTCTCTTTCAAAATCTCGTTTATGAAAATTTGCATCACGTTTCTCGCCCCAAAAAAAGTATCACATGGAAGTCGTACCGCCGTACCACATGTTGGATTCACATACATCTGAATCTGTTAACTCCAGATCAGAAAATGATTTTTTATTAGAATAACATTTTATATTCTATTCTTTTTCTTTTTTTTTCTCTTCAGTGTGGAAATTGGAAACTTGGCGGAAACCCAAATTCAAAAGGAATCCATTTTGCTTCTCCTTTTTTTATCTTCTTTTGATGAAGTGTGGGCACTAGCTCCCAAGATGTGCCCCTTTTGATCCAAGTCAAAATTTGTACGATGCTTGTACCTATGTTTTACTAAATCCGAAGTCATTTGTTGTCTCGATTTCATAACATGGTGGCTTCAAATGCGAATCTATCGAAGATCTCACAACTAGAAGCAATAAATAAGAATGGAAATAGTGCAAGTAAATGAGTTATCCATAGACTACTCTACTACATAATAGTTTTTTCTTTTTCTAAAATAAAAATTAGAAGACATTTGAAAATATAGTTAGAATTATGAGTTAGAGCTATAAAATTTTACACTATTATGTTTTATATTTAACATATAAAAACTTTATATTGTTCACAATTAAAACTATAAATTCCAACCAAATTACTACACATTCTCATAATTTATGAAACTCGGTGATTAAAAGTCAAGAACTCTAATAGTTTGTTAGGAAAAAGACAAAAAAAAAAAAAGAATAAATAGGCCATGCTAGAAATGAAGTTACAATTACACTTTATAGTTCAAATTACGTTTGTTATAGTATTTCTTTTCACAAAATTTGAAAGCAAATTTAGTTTGAACTATAATTTGTTGTTCGAACCACCTCACCAAATTAGACTAAAAATATTTCGCTAAAAACTATATTATAAAAAACCTTTTTTAAAAAAAAAACACTCTTAAACAGTCTCATAACCAAATGTTTTTTAAAAGTATAATTTAAATTTATTTAGTTATAATTTAAATTTATTTAGAGAGTTGAGAAAAATAGGGGAAAAAAAACTCTTTTGAAAAGAAAATGAAGTGAAAAAGAGCAAATCACGGCAACCAATGAAAGTGTCATGTGGGCTCCAACACGTACTTTGTGGAAAAAAGAGACAAAATATTGAAAACCAGAGACAAATCGACACACACCACGGCTAATTTGGCGCAACCTTTAACGTGGCCCATGGACTTCTTTTTTATTTCTGTAACTTTTTATTCTTCAGAGTGTTTAATAGAAAACAGTCCATAATATTTTTTAAGTTATAAATATTATAAAATTTTTATATGCTACAGTGATAATAAAAAAATTATTACGGTATAAAATTTTTACATGTTACAGTAAAAACAGTTCTAGTTAACGGTTTTAACCACCTATCAAATACTCTATTTATTTATCTATTTATTTCTGAAAATCTTTCTAATTGTAATTAATCATGGGATATAAAAAATGTTCTTATGAGATGCTAGGCAATGTTAATAATAAATTATTATACTCTACTAGGCTAACTTTAATCCTTTTTTCTTTCTCTATATATGAACCAAGACCGTCGGCTTCTTTCCTCGTAATCAAACACAACCATGGCTTCTTTCCTCTTTCTCTGCTTTGTTTCCATTTCCTCTCTCTGCAACATTGGCTCTGCTTCGGCAGCTGGTAGAGTTGCTAAAGTACCATATCTTGATGGTGAGCAATTAATCACAATGTTTTTTTTTTTTTTTTTTTTTAAATGGCTTTTTTTCTCATGTATTTATATAGAAAGTGATTTTTTCTAGTTTGCAGCATAAAGGTTCTACCAAGTATGCTTACAAGTAAAATTATGCTTTTATGTAGCTAGTCATGTTTTCCATGCAACACAAGACCTTTTTATTTTCTATTATAACTGTTTTATTGATAATTAATCATTTACACTTTTTGTTTAATGTGTTCTTTCAAGTTAGACACAGTTTAGAAACAAGAAAGTAAATTCGAGGACATCGCGAGTTCTTAATTTTGCATAGAAACAAAAGAAGATATGAACGCAGAATCTGGAGTTTGTGAAAGCCCTTAGCGTTTATGAATTTGTAACATGTCAAAAAACATGCAGTTAGAACTAGAATTACGGTGGTAAATAACAAGATTTGGTGACTGTTTGGTTTTTTTTTTTTTTTTTTCCTTGTGTGTCTTTGTTTAGCGCTTCTTCCAAATGGAGACTTAGAAGAAGAACCCAAGTCCTCAAATCTTAACAAAACGGTCATTATAGGCAAGCACTCACTCCCCAAATGGGAAATAGAGGGCTTGGTGGAGTACGTCTCAGGTGGGCCCCAGCCAGGTGGCTTCTACTTTGCCGTGCCACGTGGCAAGCATGCCGTGAGGCTGGGCAACGAGGCCTCAGTGTCACAAAACGTCGTCGTTAAGCCTGGCTCAGTCTATTCCCTGACGTTTGGGGCCACAAGGACTTGCGCGCAAGATGAGGAGCTGAGGGTATCGGCCGGTAACCAGTCGGCTGACCTTTCCATCCAGACACTCTACAGCAGCGACGGTGGTGACTGCTATGCTTACACTTTCAAGGCAGTCTCCAAGGTTGTTAAGATCACGTTTCACAATCCTGGGATTCAGGAGGACCCCACTTGTGGGCCCCTCTTGGATCACATTGCCATCAAGGAAATGAGGCCTCTTAGATACATTAGAGGTATGATATGATGATTTTCTATGTGGGTTTTTTGTTTGGTTATATGATTTATCGGTTTTGTCACCTTTTGTGACTAGTGTCTTGAGTGCTCATTGATTTTTTGGTTTGATTTACTGTATTGGTTTTTTTTTTTTTTTTTTTGGGTTAAATCTTATATATGCTTGTTGCTTGCTTTTATCGTTTGGGATCTAGCTAGATGCATGATCATTTTTTTGTGTTGAGGATGAAATGTAAGATTTCATTCTGTCATAACAAATAGCAGAAATATAAGGGTTTTCTTCGCAGCTTTTTTTTGGGGTCTCTCTTTCAGTTCTTGGAAAGAGGGAGTGGGAGAGAGGGTAGATTTTTCCCTTTTTTTTGATTATTTAATGATAGAAGCAAATTTAATCTAAGAAGATAATGTATTTTGGTAGAAGTCATTTACAGTAACCCGGAAAGAGCTATATGTTTTTTGAACTTTCATTCATGCATTTTCCTACCGTTTATAAGTAAATGTACAAATTATTTAAAAAAACACAACAACACAAAAAAGTTTAAAAGAATGTCTCTCACAAAAAAAAAAAAAAAAAGTGAGATAGTTTGAGAATGATACATTGCATATTTTATTCCTATACAGGTAACCTAGTGAAAAATGGTGGCTTTGAAATCGGCCCACATGTGTTCAAGAACTTCTCGACCGGAATCCTCCTCCCGCCCAAGATTCAAGACCTAATTTCGCCGCTTCCCGGGTGGATCGTCGAGTCTCTCAAGCCGGTGAAGTACATCGATAGAAAGCACTTCTCGGTCCCCTCAGGATTGGCAGCCATTGAATTTGTAGCAGGGAGAGAAAGTGCCATTGCCCAAATCATTAGGACCATTCCCAACAAGTACTACAACCTTTCCTTCACCATTGGAGATGCAAAAAATGGCTGCCATGGATCTATGGTGGTTGAAGCTTTTGCTGCCAAGGAGACCCTCAAAGTCCCCTTTAACTCTCAAGGAAAAGGTGGATTTGTAACCGCAAGCCTCAAGTTCCAAGCAATTCAAAATAGAACAAGGTTAACGTTTTTCAGTGCAAACTACCACACCAAGATTCATGATTATGGGCACATGTGTGGGCCTGTCTTGGACAACGTTGTGGTCTATCCCATCTCTTAGTGTTTTTTTTTCTTTTTTTTTTGTTTTTGTTTTTGTTTTTATCTTTTTCTTTGTGAGGCAAAAACTAATTACTTTTGAGAATTTTGTGACTTAATGACTTTAAATCTATAGCATGTAGTAGTATGAGAAAAAAGGGTTCGTAATGATGAAATGGGTTTCAATACCTTTATAAAAAGGAAGGTTGATGTGAGTCACAGTTATGATATAGTAAAAGTGTAATTTTAGACAATCCCCTTTGGTTAATTGTAGAATCTCTAAGGCATGCTTGTGTCACCAAAAGTCTTTTGAGTAAAGAAAGTTCAATTGGCTATTAATGATTATAATATGTTACTTATCTTTAGAGACTTGAGTACTTTATCAAGAACTTTAAATATATGTGTATATTACTTGATCATGCCCTTCTTCTTGGCTTCTTAGACCATTATCTTGTAGTGTAAGCAACATGAGTTGAATACAGGGTGATTAAATAAAATTTTTAAAATTTTGTTACATCAATGAACCAATTTTTAAAACACGATTCAGTAAAAAGATATAATTTCTACAACTACATGGATGTTTTTTGTATCAAAATAATTTTTACCATATTAAGGTATAATTCTTTTAACGATAGTTCTATTCACACCTCCCATTGACTTGCACATCTCTTTAATTCAAATTTTCTTATTATAGACAAATTCTTGCATAAAATGAAAAAGGATATGTATAATAGACTTAATTACGTATTTTTTACATGGAATAATAATACGCCTCTTTTCTCTCACACACACCCACATGTCATATATAGGATAACAATTTTACCCATGAATCTGTTTACTCTAGTGGACTCACCTTAAAAAAGACGGGAAAACCCGGCTTTAAACGGCTTAGGATTGTAAATAGGTTAATAATTTAACCCGTCACAAGTTACAAGGCATGGACAGATTTAAAGATTCCATACCCTATTTTCTATTTACCAGTCTTGCATAATTATATCATATTTTTCATATTATAAGTAATATGCATGATATATTTCATGATATCCTTAAAAATTCAAAAACATAATTTTGTTTTATTCTAACTTTAGTCTTATGTAGGCGTGTGAATTATTTAATTAATTAATTATGTATTTATGTTATTATAAAAATAAGTTATTGATAAAATGGGCACCGTAAGTTCCAAACCTATGATGGGGAATTTCATCCCACCCTCTGCAATTTATTTGGGTTGATTAGGGGAGAATGGGATGAGGATTGTTTCTCTTTACAAGGCGGGTTAAGAAGACTATCCCGCCCTAAACTTGCCTCATTGCAATCTCTAACCATATCCCTAATATGTAACCTCCTATCACACCCTTTTTATTTTGAGATCTATAACAAAACCCTAATTTTAACCTTTCAAATTTTAATGACTATTTTAAAAAATTATATGAAAATATGTTAAATTTTCTTGGTTAATATGGTTTGCTTTAAAATTTATATGAACATATACCTAATTTTCCTTGTTTTTAAACCATTTTATATGACTATTTTAACCATATCCCTAATTTTCTTTTTCTCTAAATTTTCGTTTAATTTCTTTTTCTTTTTCTTTTTTTCATTTTTTGCACATATATACACACACACACACACACGCACGCACACCTTTGTTAACATGGTTTGTATTTAGTTTTCTGCTATATCATCGGGCACGTCGTTCGTTACCATTTTTTATACATTTGTATATTAAATGTTTCTTCTAGCCTTCACTATTTGGTGGTTTTTTTCCCTCTTTTTTTGCTCTTTTTTTTTTCTTTTTTAGCCTTTTTTAGTACGTTATCCCCAACTTTTTAGCTTTCGATAACTTATCTTTCAAACTTTTAATTTTGACAATTTATCTACTAAACTTTTCAAAGCAATGTGCCTCATTATGCTTAGCATCCCTTTAAAACAGTGACTGAAAGTCTATGCGCACCTCATGTGAGGATAACAAATACTATATCCAGTAAAAATCTAATTCAAACTGTAATGTAAATTTTTCAAATTCAAATCCTCAATTTAAGGGAAATTTAACAAATATAGGTTTCATTGCAACAATTTAGAAAGTTAGGGTTTGACAATTGCCAAGATTAGAAGTTTAGTGGGCAAGTTGATAATAGTCGTAAAGTTAAAAGGGCAACAATATCAAAAACTCTTTTTTTCTTTCCCTATTTGTGTTTTTATCCTTTTTAAATGTAATTAGAAAATAGAGTAGTAAATATATTTTTTCAATTTGTAACTTTTGTTTATATATAAAAATTTCAATAAAAATGCTAAAAAAAAAGAGTTAGACAAATAATTATATTAAAGTAATTAAATAATTATATTAAAAAAAAAAAAAGAAACAGTGGGTGTGAAAAGAAAAATAAAGTAGAAAACTGTAACGCCCCGAAATTTATTTAATGTTAATGTAATATAAATGATGAATTAGTGTGCCATAATTAACGTTTTAACATTAATTAGATTATTTGGTTGTTTTGTTAATTTGTTGAATCCAAATGATTTCCTATTGTTTTAAAATGATGTTTATAGTTTTAAAACCCAACAATTTGTAAAATGTTAAAAATACTCCATTTTACAAAACCGTGAGAGGCACATGGTTTTCGCACAGTAAAATCGCCCACCGATTTTCTCTATTTATTCTCTCCCTCCCTCTCTCTCTTCACTCACCTCACTCACTCTCTCTCTCTTCCCTCCCGTGATTCTCTCTCGGTTTCCCCTCTCTCTCTCAAATTTCTTCACAAATTTTTGAATCCAAATTCGAATCCAAGCTTCAGGTTAGCAAGGAGAAGGCTCGGGGACGTGATTTGGCAATCGAGAACGCGGATTGAAGCTTCGATTCGAGGTTAGTTTTGAAATTTCTAAACTTTTTCCAAAATTTTCAATTTTGTGCATTTTTGAAATCTAGGTTTGTTTAAGCTTAAAAAACCGTAGGTTTGAGTTAAATGAACTTAGAACAACTAGAATCTAAGCTTAGATTGAAGAAAAACGAATTGGATTCAAGATTTTTCATTTTTCTCCTCATTTTGTCATTTTTGGATTTTTGAGAATTTTGAGTTTAAATCTTGTTTAAATGAGTCCAAACATGTTCTAGTATGTTTTTCTATCAACTATGATTGTTTTTCATGCCTGGGATTTGAGAAAAACATGTTAGAATCAAAATTTGAATTTTGGGGATCGAGAAACCCGTGGCTGGGATTTCTGGATTTTCCCAGTTCGACAAGCCAGAGTGATGATCGGTAGGCCGGAGTTCTTCCGACCGACAAGCCGAACCTGGGGAAGTGTTCGGCCGACCGAACTTTGCTTCCGACAGGCTGAACTGCACCGGAGCAGGGCGTCCGACAGGCCGATCGTGGCATGAAAAATTTTGTGATTTTTCACCGTTTTCACTGTTTTGAACCCTGATTTAAATCCCAACCTTATAGAATGATTTTAATGATACAAATGGCACACTAGGACATCATGAAATGGTTTAGTAACATAGAATATCTCGAACTAGATATTGATCGACTTAGTTTGTATCTAGGATCGTTCGTGGTTCCGCGGAGCTAACGTATAGCGGACCGAAATTACGGTGTGGGGCACCGGCATGAGTATTGAGGTAGGACTTCTATCCTATTTCTTTGGTAGCCTGGTTTTGAAAATGATTTGGCTTTAAAAAGGATTCCTATTAAAATGTTTTCAACGGTGTTTGAAAATGGATTTCTCAGCTATATTTTAATATGCCGTGATCTAAAATGAACTTCATAATAAATGTAATTGATAATACTCGGTAATTAGGTTTTGAATGATAATGATAATAAACACAAAGGCATGATGCCATATCAGAGATCGGGTCGTGTAGCGATCGACCTTGGGGGCAGGCCCCGAAACCCAGCTGGGCCACTACAATGGTGATGTCATGGTTTGCCTAGGTAAAAGAAAAAATGGTGTTTTTGATTGTGCGAGTAGACTGTTCTGTGTCAGGACGGCTCTACTCAAATTACCTATTTATTTATTTATTTATTTACTTATTTATTTAAAGTTTTCTTTTGAGTACTCCTAACAATGAATTGTTTCTCTGAATTAAATTATTTTTATAAAACATAGTCCTACTGAGCCTTTCGCTCACGTTTTATCTGTTTTAAATTTCCCCCCTCTAGGTGGTTTCCCATTTAGTTTTGGAGAGGATTCTTCGGACCGAACTCAGGAGCAATAGAATGATTGATTTATATTTTGTATTATTTAATCAAGGCATGTAAGACTTCAACTTAATTTGTACTTGGACTGTAATTGTATTTATGATATTGTCAGAACCATGTGTGTGCACAAGTTGTGGGTTGTAGAACCCATACTCGCGGTTTTTATTTAATTTTATTACTTGCTTAATATTTATAAATTCTTTTATAAAAATGTGGTGGAAAACTTCTTATTTCTTACTTAATTTGATTCTTAAACCATTGGTTTTAATTAAATCCTATTTTAATCAATCTAAATATTCCACCACGTCACCTCCCGTACTCCGGGGCGTGACAGAATGGTATCAGAGCTCAAGGTTATGAACCTTGGGAATTGTGCGCACGTAGGTTCGACAATGAAATACCTCTGACAGTCCAAATTTTGTTTTCAGAAGTGAGAGAATGGCACCTAGACGTCGTTCGACTGCTGACGCCGAGTTCAAAAATGATGAGAGCATGATGAGGTCTATGTTTGCGGCTTTCCGGCAGATGGCAGCCAGGGCTAGACCGGAAGACTCCGATGTTGGTAGTCGGCATGCGTTCTTTAAGGAATTCCGACGTGCATCTATTCCGACTTTTGATGGCAATGGGGATCCGCAGTTAGCAGAGTATTGATTGGATTCAATCTTGAAGCATCTAGATACTCTTGGTGTGCCTGAGGAGTATCGTGTGGAATTCGCGGCGTATAAGCTCGAGGGTGGCGCTAACACTTAGTGGAAACAGACTAAGCGTCTGGAGCGCGGTGGTGATATCAGTTGGGACAAGTTCGAGGAGCTGTTCTATGATTGGTATTTTTCGCAGGGGTATAGAGACCAGAAGGCAGCTGAGTTTTATAGATTACAGCAGGGTGATCTGTCAGTTCGGGAGTATGAAGCAAAGTTTAATGAGTTAGCTAGGTTTGCTCCATCAGCGGTGGCATTGGAGCGCGAGAAATGTGTTAAGTTTCAGGAAGGGCTCAAGGCTCCTATTCGGCGGTAGTTGGTTGCTCTACAGCTCAGGAGTTTCGGAGAGCTTGTGTCGTCGGCGATCTCCGTGGAGAATGATTATGTATAGTATTGTGAGGACCGAGCCAAGGCTTCAGGAGGACCGCAGAGGAGTGGCAGGAAGAGCACCAGTAGTCGTCCACCTCTGGGGAAAGGCAAGCAAGGCGGTGCGACCAGTGGTAGCAGCAGTTCGTCTGGCAGCGGGCGCAACAATCCCTACAGCTTTCATTGTCATTTCTATCAGCAGCCCGGACACATCAAAAGGAATTGCTCGATCAGGAGTGCTCGTCTTGGATTGCAGACCGAGGAGGATGCCAGTCGTTCGTCTCAGCCCCAGCCTCAGACCCTACCTCCGCCTCCGCAGTACCCGCAGTTGCAGTATCTGTAGTTTTCTCCTCAGCAATTCTCATATCCGGCACGGGGGCAGCAGCCGCAGCATTTTCAGCGCAGTGTTCCTCAATATCAAGCGTCGAGTATAGGCAGTGTGCAGTCGTCTCCATCTCAGCAGCATCGGCCAAGTAATCCAGGACCTAGTAATGTAGGTAGAGCAAAAGGGAAAGCGCTAGTGCAAGTTCATGCAATGGCATCTGGAGGGTCAGATTCTCAGACTAGTAACGCGGTTGTCGATGGTATGATTTTGATTTCTAGATCTTTAGCTCGTGTTTTATTCGATACCGGTGCCTCTCATTCTCTCATTTCAAGTTCTTTTGTACATGCCTTGGGATTAGAGATAGAAGAGTTTAATGAACCCCTAGTTATAACTTCTCCCTTGGGGCGGGTGTGTGTAAATTGTATGTGTAAATCCTGTAAAATAAAGATTGGGGATGAGATTTTGAAAAATGATTTGATTATACTCCCCATGAGCTCCTATGATGTAATCCTAGGGATGGACTGGTTGTCCAGGTAAAGTGCAGTTATGGACTGCCAGCTTAGAAAAGTGACCCTAGTGTTTGATAGGGGAACGGTGATCACTTACCAGGGTGGTAGTGATTGGCTGATGAGTGAGCGTCTCATGAAGTCATGTCTAGGAGGGCGAAGGAATCTAGGTTGTTGTGCTTTCCTTGCCAACCTGGATTGCGAGCCCTATGTTTCGAGTGGCAATGTAGCGATTCCGGTGGTTGATGAGTTCGAGGATGTTTTCCCCGACGAGTTATCAGGGTTACCACCGCATCGAGAGATCGAGTTTGGTATTGAGTTGTTTCCAAGGACATCACCGATTTCTATGGCACCTTATCGGATGGCGCCGACAGAAATGAAGGAATTGAGGAAGCAACTTCAGGACCTTGCTGATAAAGGATATATTCGGAACAGCACATCTCCGTGGGGAGCACCGGTTTTGTTTGCTAAGAAGCATGATGGGACTCTCAGGTTATGTGTGGACTATCGGCAGCTGAATCGTGTTACGGTGAAGAACAAGTATCCCTTGCCTAGGATTGATGAGCTATTTGATCAGTTGGGAGGTTCGCGATACTTCTCGAAGATTGATTTGCGTGCAGGTTATCATCAGCTCAGGATCAAGGAAGAGGATATTCCTAAGACAGCTTTTAGGACTCGGTATGGGCACTTCGAGTTTTTGGTTATGTCTTTTGGGTTGACGAATGCTCTGGCAGCTTTCATGGATTTGATGAACAGGATATTTAGGCCGTATCTGGATCGCTCGATGATATTCTTGTGTATTCTAGGACTTGGGAGGAGCATGAGCAACATCTTCGGATCGTGCTTCAGACTCTGCGGGAGCACCAGTTGTTTGCTAAGAGGGAAAAGTGTGAGTTCTGGTTAACTGAGGTCAAGTTTCTGGGTCATGTTATCTCGGAGCATGGTATTTCTGTGGATCCATCCAAGATTGAGGCTATATTGAAATGGGAACGACCAAGGAATGTAGCGGAGATTCGCAGCTTCTTGGGTCTTGTTGGATATTACAGGAAATTTGTAAAGGATTTTTTGAAGATTTCAACTCCGTTGACAAGATTGATCAAGAAAAATGTTAGGTTCGAGTGGGATGAAGACTGTGAGCTTGCTTTTTAGGAATTGAAGAACCGGTTGACTTCAGCTCCAGTGTTGGTTATTCCTAGTAGTGACGAGCCATATGAGGTTTATGCATATGCTTCAGGGCGTGGACTTGGATGCGTGTTGATGCAGCATGGACGTTTAGTTGCATACGGATCGAGACAGCTACGACCTCACGAGCAGAATTATCCTACTCACGATTTAGCGCTTGCAGCGGTGATCTACGCGCTGAAGATTTGGAGGTGTTACTTGTATGGAGCATCGTTTTAGGTCTTCTCCGATCACAAGAGTTTGAGGTATTTGTTCACTCAGAGGGATCTCAATTTGAGGCAGCGTAGATGGGTCGAGTATATGGAGGATTATGATTTCGTGTTGCAGTATCATCCCAAGAAAGCTAATGTGGTCGCGGATGCGCTTAGCAGGAAGTCTTCGGGGATTCTCGCTTGTTTGATTTTTGAGGACTAGAGCAGGGATGCGACGGTGAGTGAATATCGGCTACGGTATCATGAAGACTGTGATCGAGTTTCGTTATATCATGTGTAAGCGACTCCAGCTCTTGTTCGGATGGTGAAGCAAAGTCAGTGGCAGGATCGGCATTTGCAGGGGATTTGGTCGCGGATTCGGAACGGGGAGCAATTTGAAGAATGGAGCGTGCATGCAGATGGATCGTTGTACTTCCGAGAGCGTCTTGCAGTTCCAGTTATCGCCGAGGTGACGAAAGCCGTTTTGGACGAAGCTCATAGGTCTCAGTTCGCTATTCATCCGGGGAGCACCAAGATGTATCGTGATTTGAAGAGGCAGTATTGGTGGAAAGGCATGAAGAAAGATGTTCGCGAGTACGTGGCCAAGTGTTCGACGTGTCTTCAGGTGAAAGCTGAGCATCAGAAGCCTGCAGGTTAGCTTTAGCCGCTTCCTATTCCAGGGTGGAAATGGGAGCATGTGACGATGGATTTTCTCACAGGATTGCCGAGGACGGAGCAGCGGCATGATGCAGTTTGGGTTGTGGTCAACAGGTTGACGAAATCGGCGCATTTCATTCCGTTTAGGTCGACGTGTTCTAGGAAGGTTCTCGATGAGTTGTATATGCAGAACATTGTGAGGTTGCATGGGGTTCCTTTGTCCATCACCTCTGAACGAGACACCAGGTTTAATGATAAGTACTGGAGGAGTCTTCAGGAGGCTTTGGGTACGGATTTGAACTTCAGTACGGTGTTTTATCCTCAGACTGATGGGCAGTCTGAGCAAGTTATTCAGGTTCTCGAGGATATGTTGCGTGCTTGTGCGTTGAACTTCAGCGGAACTTGGGAGCAATGTTTGCATTTGGTGGAGTTCGCGTACAACAATAGTTATCAGACGAGTATCGGTATGGCACCGTTTGAGGCGTTGTATGGGCGACCGTGTCGGTCACCTGTGTGTTGGGCCGAGCCGGAAGATAGAGTTATCCTTGGGCCGGATGAGATCCGTGATAGCAACAAGAAAGTCACGGTGATCCGAGATCGGTTGAGAGCAGCTCAGAGTCATCAAAAGAGTTACGCAGATAGGAGACGTAGACCCTTAGAGTTCGCGGTTGGAGATTTCGTTCTCTTGAGGGTATCACCTCGTAAGGGGACTATGCGATTCGGAGTAAGTGGGAAGCTCGCGCCGAGGTATATTGGGCCATTCGAGATCACTCAGCGTGTTGGTGTGGTCGCTTATCAGCTTGATCTTCTGCCCGAACTTGCTCATGTGCACGATGTGTTTCATGTGTCGATGCTTAGGAAGTGTCCGCCTGAGCAGGGTAAGATAGTTTCATTCCGCGATGTGCAGGTTCAGGAAGATACGACGTACGAAGAAGTGCCGATTCAGATTATCGATCGGAAAGTGATCAGTTTGCGTCATCGTGAGATCGCGTTAGTAAAAGTCGTATGGCAGCATCATGGGGTTGATGAAGCCACTTGGGAGCTAGAGTCCAGTATGCGGGAATTGTATCCGCATTTGTTTTGTTTCTGAAGTGAGTTGTAAATTTCGAGGGCGAAATTTCTTTTAGGGGTGGAGAGTTGTAACGCCCCGAAATTTATTTAATGTTAATGTAATATAAATGATGAATTAGTGTGTCATAATTAACGTTTTAACATTAATTAGATTATTTGGTTGTTTTGTTAATTTGTTGAATCCAAATGATTTCCTATTGTTTTAAAATGATGTTTATAGTTTTAAAACCCAACAATTTGTAAAATGTTAAAAATACTCTGTTTTACAAAACCGTGGGCGGCACATGGTTTTCGCACAGCAAAACCACCTACCGATTTTCTCTATTTATTCTCTCTCTCCTTCTCTCTCTTCACTCAGCTCACTCACTCTCTCTCTCTTCCCTCCCGTGATTCTCTCTCGATTTCCCCTCTCTCTCTCAAATTTCTTCACAAATTTTTGAATCCAAATTCGAACCCAAGCTTCGGGTTAGCAAGGAGGAGGCTCGGGGACATGATTTGACAACCGAGAACGCAGATTGAAGCTTCGATTCGAGGTTAGTTTTGAAATTTCTAAACTTTTTCCAAAATTTTCAATTTTGTGCATTTTTGAAATCTAGGTTTGTTTAAGCTTAGAAAACCGTGGGTTTGAGTTAAATGAACTTAGAACAACTAGAATCTAAGCTTAGATTGAAGAAAAATGAATTGGATTCAAGATTTTTCATTTTTCTCCTCATTTTCTTATTTTCAGATTTTTGAGAATTTCGAGTTTAAATCTTGTTTAAATGAGTCCAAACATGTTCTAGTATGTTTTTCTATCAACTATTATTGTTTTTCATGCCTGGGATTTGAGAAAAACAGGTTAGAATCAAGATTTGAATTTTGGGGATCGAGAAACCCGTGGCTGGGATTTCTGGATTTTCCCAGTTCGGCAGGCCAAACTGTGTGTTCGGCAGGCTGGAGTGATGATCGGCAAGCCGGTGTTCTTCCGACCAGCTGGCCGAACCTGGGGAAGTGTTCGGCCGACCAAACTTTGCTTCCAGCAGGCCGAACTGTGCAGTTCGGCCGGCCAAAGCATGGCATCCGGCAGGCCGACCGTGGCATAAAAAATTTTGTGATTTTTCACTGTTTTCACTGTTTTGAACCCTGATTTAAATCCCAACCTTATAGAATGATTTTAATGATACAAATGACACACTAGGACATCATGAAATGGTTTAGTAACATAGAATGTCTCGAACTAGATATTGATCGACTTAGTTTGTATCTAGGATCGTTCGTGGTTCCGCGGAGCTAACGTATAGCGGACCGGGATTACGGTGTGGGGCACCGGCACGAGTATTGAGGTAGGACTTCTATCCTATTTCTTTGGTAGCCTAGTTTTGAAAATGATTTGGCTTTAAAAAGGATTCCTATTAAAATGTTTTCAACGGTGTTTGAAAATAGATTTCTCGGCTATATTTTAATATATCGTGATTTGAAATGAACTTCATCATAAATGTAATTGATAACACTCGGTAATTGGGTTTTGAATGATAATGATAATAAACACAAAGGCATGATGCCATATCAGAGATCGGGTCGTGTAGCGATTGACCTTGGGGACAGGCCCCGAAACCCAGCTGGGCCACTACGGTGGTGATGTCATGGTTTGCCTAGGTAAAAGAAAAAATGGTGTTTTTGATTGTGCGAGTAGACTGTTCTGTGTCAGGACGGCTCTACTCAAATTACCTATTTATTTATTTATTTACTTACTTATTTATTTAAAGTTTTCTTTTGAGTACTCCTAACAATGAATTGTTTCTCTGAATTAAATTATTTTTATAAAACATAGTCCTACTGAGCCTTTCGCTCACATTTTATCTGTTTTAAATTTCCCCCCTCTAGGTGGTTTCCCATTTAGGTTTGGAGAGGATTCTTCGGACCGAACTCAGAAGCAATAGAAGGATTGATTTATATTTTGTATTATTTAATCAAGGCATGTAAGACTTTAACTTTATTTGTACTTGGACTGTAATTGTATTTATGATATTGTCAGAACCATGTGTGTGCACAAGTTGTGGGTTGTGGAACCCATACTCGCGGTTTTTATTTAATTTTATTACTTGCTTAATATTTATAAATTCTTTTATAAAAATGTGGTGGAAAACTTCTTATTTCTTACTTAATTTGATTCTTAAACCATTGGTTTTAATTAAATCCTCTTTTAATCAATCTAAATATTCCGCCACGTCACCTCCCGTACTCCGGGGCGTGACAAAAACGAAGTCTTATGGAAATGTTTGGGCTAAAATTGAAATTGTAGGGGGGAAGGGGTGTTTAACTTAATTATCTCAAAACTATCTGCGACGTGTATTTAGAATCAAATGTACAAAGTTAAAAACGTGTGCCAGGTTAAAAAGTGTAGGAGCCCTAATTTCACAACAAGAAACCATTACTTCAAGACCAACAAATTCTTATTTTCGCATAACTTACATAAAATACTAGCAATAAAAATTTTAATTGATCTTTAGCACCTGTGAACAACATTATTCCTATTGCATATTCAAAGAAATTAACAAGGATAAATTTTAATCAACAATGCATAACATTATTTTAAATGCAATTAAGCTACCATTTGACAAGTCGGTACGAATCAATAATAGTATAAAGTTTTATATGTTATAGCATAAAACAAAAAGTCATTACAATATAAAAATATCATATATTATATTTTTTGAATCAATTTTTTCAATTCAAATCAATTTGCAAAACACTTTAAAGTAAACCGTTTCAACATAATCTTCCTACATTACTTTTGTGAAATTACCCCTTAGCAGTGTCGGCACAAGGAAGCAATGAAGATCGATGGTAACTTTAGTTGGTCAGTCCCACATGGATCTCATTTCAAACTTCCACAGCATCAATATGTACCTGTTGACAGACTGCTTAAACTCTTCAACGTTTAGCATCTGTTTGGTAGGAGGAAAAGGAAATATGAGGGAAAAGCAAATTATAAAAGGTCAAAAATTGAAAGAAAAAAAAATTAATTGCCTTTTTAGTTATTTGGTATGACAAGCAAGAAAGAAAATGAATTTACCTTCACTTGTTTGATATTGGAAGTAAAACCTAAAGGATGAAAAAATTATAATCATTGCAATTATTTTGTTGCCCAAATAATTTTATCCAAAACGTTAAATTTTTTTCTTTAGTTGAAACTTGAAAAAGGTTTCCATTAACTAAAACAAGAACACATTTGAATAGTTATTAAAATTTACAATTTTTTTCGTAATTAACATGTTATGTGACATCAACATGGAGAACAACTAATTTAATTAGATGCAATATAGCAAATAGTTTTCTTTGCTCTTTTTTATATATAATAAAACAATATTTTTAACTGTTCTTTTCTATGGACATATATATTTCTTATATATTTTTCCCTAATAATTTTCTTATATATATTAGCATTATATATATTAAACTCTAATGTAAATTCACATGCCCTGGTAGTTTGTATTCATCTTTTATCCTTCTTCGGATTCATTAGTTGTGCTTGTATAATTCCATTTGTTTTTGGTGTAATTTAAATGGATAATCTAGTAATTTTACCCCATTTAAATGATTGTAACTTTTTTTATCTCATAATCCGTCTACTTTTGAAAGGAAAAAAAAAAGAGAGGATCCACCTAGTAGTTTTTCCTTCCTGTTTTCCTTTCTATCCAATCCTTTCTCCTACCAAACATCTCAACTTATCAATTTCCAACCCAAAATCTCTCAAATATTTTCTTTCCTTACAGTTTTCAATCGCACCAAACAGAGGTTAACCCTCGATTCAGCTTTCCACCATTCAAACTATGGATTTCACTAAAAAAAATAAAAGAAAAAAAATTCTTGGGCTTGAGTGATGTTGGAGCATGTTGTAAGTATGCCCTTCAACCAGAGTTTGCATACAAGGATAACTATAGCATATATAGTAGAAAATCCCTAGCATGCATTCGAATGAGCACCAAGGTGCATTCCAGCAAAAGCATCATGCTTTTGAGATGCTTGAACACGAAAGAAATATACGAATAAAAGCATGGCAAATATGTATGAGCGCCCAAACAAGCTATAAGCAAAAAAAAAAAAGAAAAAGAACTAGTATATTTAAAAAAAATAAAACACAAAATTTAATCAGTAAATCTAGAATCACTCAGACCGCTAATTGTCTGTCATTGTTCATTTATATTCTGCAGGATTGAGTTCCATCATTTATCAAAGTTTTGCTTAAAACGAAATCATCAACAACATCGAACATACCAA
This sequence comes from Artocarpus heterophyllus, assembly GCA_025403435.1. Lineage (NCBI taxonomy): Eukaryota > Viridiplantae > Streptophyta > Magnoliopsida > Rosales > Moraceae > Artocarpus > Artocarpus heterophyllus. The sequence goes on along the minus strand of CM046351.1, from coordinate 25,915,405 downwards.
AAATTAAATCTAAAATATTCCAAGATGATCTGCTGCCCGTACAAGCTTGAAACTAGTGTTATTTTAATTAATTTATTATTATTTATTTAGTTTTTAAATGATAATAAATAAATAAAAATAAATTTAATTGGTCAATATACAAGTATTTTTAAAAAGGTGTCAACCAAAGAATATCTCTAAACTGTTATAACGCTTCAAAAAGAAGCCTTGTTTCAGAGATGTCTTTTTTATGATAACACACCATGATGGTAGGTGTCTATAAATATGACGTAAAATCTAGAGGGTCCCCAAGCCTTTGCAATTATTCAGAAATATACCATCTCTTCAAATTGCATAAGGTTTATAAGTTTCTCTTTCTTTCAGATAAAGTTTTTTCAAGAATTTTTGTAGATATATTCTCCATTCTTACTATATTTGTCAGTAGCTAGATGTTAGATTTTCTTTCTTTTACGTTTTCGCATTTAAATGATTTGTTATGCAATTTAAATTCATGCATAAATGTTGAAAAACATAATTCTGTATATGTAAATTTCTAACAACTAGAACAAAATATATCCCCGTCTTCTGGCACAACACATGACGTTCGAGAACTTTAGATAATATAACTTTGAAGTTGAAAGCAGTTCACTCTATATCTTGTCCTGGTGATGAACATCTAACAATGAAGGAGTTATGCTGAAGTGTCTGCCTTTATCACAAGCAATTCTCATGCAGACTTCTCTTGTCATAATGTCCACCCAAAGCAATATTGAAAAATCTAGTTCGGTTCAAGTTAGTATGCTTGCACAATCCCTTGAGAAACTGTAGATGTTGGATCTACAATCAAATATAAAATATGATAATCCATATCAATATGCTCTTTTTAATATATTTGGGTCCTTAAATCACTGTTATTTGGATCTCTTTAGCTTCAAAGCAACTTGTCTGACTAATTACAGAAAGTAATCAACAAATTTGAACCAAATGAAATAAAATAATTCTGAAAAAAGTGAAAGATACCACATATATAGATTTACAGTGGTTCACTTTATAATGAGAGCTATGTCCACTGTTCCTCACTAAGTATGAATTTAGAGTACAGGTTACAAGGGTGAAGATGAGAAGAAAATTTGATAGAGTTTCTGTATGCTGTATTTTTTCGTATCTACAATTGAAGACAATACCTCCTTATATAGAGGATAAAGAAGAGTCTTGGCTTCCAACCAACTAGCGGAGTGGAGTGATGATGCTGGAGAAAACTATAATAGTGGGACACGTGTTAACCTGCAATAAGCTGTAAGAATCGTGCTCTCCCCATGTCTTAGTTCGTGGTTGGACATGCTTATAACTGTCAGTTCATGCCAATCGATTCCATCGAATGAACACTTGGGAAACAAACTTGGGCACAAACCTTCAATAGCAGAATGTTATCTAAATAATACATATCGATTTCATTTGGGATCGAACCGATCGATTCCACCGAAGCCTTAGTTCAACTTACATGTATGTACTTCTCACATTGAATAGCTAAGTCGCTCAATTCTGTTTGACTTGCTCTAATCGCAAGAATGAACCGTCACTTTGGGCCTTTAGGCAATTTGGGCTTGACCAAATTGTACCCCAACAAAAACATAGGGCTGGAGGCTATGAATCTCTTGTCCTTTCCAATCAGATGAGTACAAATAATCCCATGAATATGCATCCTCACAGGCTTAGAGCACGTGGCTACGAACCATGGTGTTGGGTTTTGAAACCTTCATCGCTTCAAACTTCAGTGTCATCTTTCATGCTTGACAAACATAGGTGGTCATCAAAAGTATACAAATATAGCTAACCAACTCTTACTATATTATTTTCAAAATAAGCAAATTCTTCATATTCAGCATCAAACACAAGAATTCCTTTGCTCCTCTACTCGAAACCTTCCTCAACCAACCAATGCTCAAAACCATTGCAAAAACAAGTCTTTTGAAATACCATATAATTTGTTGAAAGAGCACTATAAATTTTTATCCATGCATTTGAGTTGGTACTATAAATCATCGCATCAGAAGAAAACTTATTTAAGGACGAAGCATGTTGAGGTGGATTACCATTTCATCAGAGAAACGATATTACAAGCAAAGATAGAGATGCACTATATCAAGACCGATGGTCAAATTGCATAATTGTTCACTAAAGGATAGAACACAAGCAAACTCGAAAAGTTTTGGAGTCAACTAGGCAAAGGAGTTCGAAAGCTAATGTTGAGGATCAGTGTTGAAAGTAAGACCAACCGTCTAATAACCGCAGTCATCGTTGCCACCTAACTGGAGAGTGAAAAGTGTAATATCGTTCACACACTAGGCCCTCTAACCGAATGAGTAAGAAGTGAAAATAACATATACACCATATGCTACCTACTGTATGAGTAAAAAGTGTTACACAATACATATGCCATCCTCCTTACTAAATGAGTGAAAAGTAGTGTGTAACTATTCGACATGTATGCCTTAAGGAGCAAAAATGTAACATATTTTTGAAGACATTTTTATCAATAAAGAATTTATTTATTATTTATATACCAAATCTTGTCCTTTTTACGTTCATATTTCTTGAATATATGTTAAGCAAACAATAGTCTAAGACTGTCAGTCTAAACCTTTAAGAATTGGGCATATGATGGACAGATTATGCAGAAGACAAGATTCTTAAGGTGACAATATAAATCATAATATTCGCAATCAAGGGAATAAAGTTGGGTGCTTTATTCATGCAAAGATTGTTATGTTATCTATATCCCTATTGGGAGATGTTTTGTCTTAGCCATCGAAGGTGGTGTTAGATATGTATGCCCTAAGGAGTAAAAATGTAATACGTTTTTGGAGACATTTTTATCAATAAAGAATTTATTCATTTATATATACCAAATCTTGTCCTCTTTACGTTCATATTTTTTGAATGTATGTTAAGCAAACAGTAGTCTGAGACTGTCGGTCTAAACCTTTAAGAATTGGGCATATAATGGACTAATTATGCGGAAGACACAATTCTTAAGGTGACGGTCTAAAACATATGATCTATAATTGATGGAATAAAGTTGGGTGCTTTATTCATGCAAGGATTGTTATGTTGTCTATATCCCTATAGGGAGATGGTTTGTCTTGACCATCGGAGTTAGACTTTGTGAATAGAAATATTGGCACGTTGTCATAGGTGACGATGTGTTGGATCGGGATACGAAGTGAATTGATTTGGATTAATAATTCTGTCTTGGTAAATCGATTCACTTTAAACAATCATTTATATTGTATTTTAGTCCTGAGATGGATAGTGGGCCCGTTGTCTCGACTTGTGTCTTTTGATGTACCAAAAGGTGACTCCCATATCTCAATAGTGGTATGCATGTCGGTACGTTGGAGGCATGACTCTTGATAGCGTAGACTCTTGATACCAAATCTTGTCCTCTTTACGTTCATATTTTTTGAATGTATGTTAAGCAAACAGTAGTCTGAGACTGTCGGTATAAACTTTTAAGAATTGGGCATATAATGGACTGATTATGCGGAAGACATGATTCTTAAGGTGACAGTCTAAAACATATGATCTACAATCAAGGGAATAAAGTTGGGTGCTTTATTCATGCAAAGATTGTTATGTTGTCTATATCCCTATAGGGAGATGGTTTGTCTTGACCATCGGAGTTGGACTCTGTGAATAGAAATATTGGCACGTTGTCATAGGTGATGATGTGTTGGATCGGGACACGAAGTGAATTGATTTAGATTAATAATTCTGTCTTGGCAAATCAATTCACTTTAGACAATCATTTATATTGTATCTTAATCCTGAGATGGATAGTGGGCCCGTTGTCTCGACTTGTGTCTTTTGATGTACCAAAGGGTGACTCCCACATCTCAATAGTGGTATGCATGTCGGTACGTTGGAGGCATGACTCTTGATAGCGTAGACTCTTGATACCAAATCTTGTCCTCTTTATGTTTATATTTTTTGAATGTATGTTAAGCAAACAGTAGTCTGAGACTGTCAGTCTAAACCTTTAAGAATTGGGCATATAATGGACTGATTATGCAGAAGACACGATTCTTAAGGTGACGGTCTAAAACATATGATCCGCAATCGAGGGAATAAAGTTCGGTGCTTTATTCATGCAAAGATTGTTATGTTGTCTATATCCCTATAGGGAGATGATTTATTTTGACCATCGGAGTTGGACTTTGTGAATAGAAATATTGGCACATTGTCATTACTGACGATGTGTTGGATCGGGACATGAAATGAATTGATTTGGATTAATAATTCTGTTTTGGCAAATCGATTCACTTTAGACAATCATTTGTATTGTATCTTAATCCTGAGATGGATAGTGGGCCCGTTGTCTCGACTTGTGTCTTTTGATGTACCAAAGGATGACTCCCACATCTCAATAGTGGTATGCATGTCAGTACGTTAGAGGCATGACTCTTGATAGCGTAGACTTGCTATTAATAGATATGAAATCCATAGCTCCTCTTTAGGAGTAATGATATCCTCTTATATGCGTTCTCCTGTAATTGAAAAACTGGAGCGCTCAACCATTTGGATACATAGGTGTAACCGAATGGTATACTAACTTTGGATGGTAAGTTTTCTAATGGTGAGATAATGGAACGTAAGATAAAAATAATCGGGAAGGTAAGGCAGAACTTGTCCCTAAGCTGATTATGGATTATCATATGATGATACGATACACTTTGATATGTCATGGAAACTTAGCTATACGGGCTTCGTAATTCTATAAAGTTCGAGAGTGCAGCTCCAAGCTTTTAGTGGAGTAACATTGGAGTTGATAATTGTAAAATGTATATCTGGGATATTGGGTTTCATGATTATCGAGAGCTTGAACTTTATAGGTCCATTTTAGTTCCCTTTGCTAGCTCACAAAATCCTGTAACAATATGGCGTGCTTTTTTAATAATTGGTGACTTATGTCGGATTTATCGGATTGGTTTAAAATTTGAAAGAATCAAATAATTCATGTCTGTTTATTGGTTGAATTAATTTTGTAATAAAATTAATTTAAGATAAACTTGTTAAATTATTGGGATCAGATAATTTTTGTCTGTTTATCAGTTGATTTAATTGGATAAATTAAATCAAGATAAACTTGTAGAATTATTGTGAATTGATTTATTTTCTTAGAGATTATCTTGATAAAGTTTGTTTTGATCAGATGACTTCTCTATTGGGTTATTTGAATCAAAACTGAGACTTTATCCTATAGAATCTCGAGTGGAAAATAAAAGATTCGTGGAAATATTTACGCGACAGTTCGACCTGCCTATCTACGTGTTCGGCCTATCGATAGGGCCTGTTCGGCCTGCCGATCAGCGAGAAATAAGATTACGTATTTTCATGCGGATCTTATCAGATATTGATCCGAACTTGATTCTGTTTCGAGTTTTTGAGACCTAATCTGATAAGGACTGACCCTAGGACCAATCGCTATATAAAGGGAGTAAGTCTCATGAGTTACTTAGATCAATTGATAGATTAAGAGTGATACTCTTCTGGCGAGCATCTGAAAACTCCCTGAGAGCTTTTGTTCACAAATCACGAACACTAGCTTTGGGTTCTCTCGATTGGTTGAAAGGAGAGTCACCGGTGGAAGAGCTGTATATGTAAGCCCACACTCACTCCGATCATGGATAGAGAATAGCAAAGAAGACCAGTTGGTTGAGGCTCTTCTGGAACGTTACTTCTCTTTACGGATTGCGAAGGTTCTTCGGCACACAAAGGTTAGTAAGATCTGTTTAATTTATACATATAGCATGTCAAACTTATGTTTTGGAAAATACTCTGATGTTAAAATTTTTTAAAATTCCCGCTGCGCACCTCACATTGTTTTTTCTAACAAGTGGACTCCGCAAATAGAAACATTAGCACATTGTCATTAGGTGACGATGTGTTAGATCGGGACATAAAGTGAATTGATTTGGATTAATAATTCTGTCTCGACAAATCGATTCACTTTAGACAATCGTTTGTATTGTATCTTAATCCTAAGATGAATAGTGGGCCCGTTGTCTTGACTTATGTCTTTTGATGTACCAAAGGGGTGACACCCACATTTTATAGTGGTACGCATGTTGGTACATTGGAGGCATTACTCTTGATAGCGTAGACCTGTTATTCATATATATGGAATCCATAACTCATCTTTAGGAGTAGTTGATACCATCTTATATACGTTATCTTGTAATTGAAAAACTGAAGCGCTCAACCATTTGGATACATAGGTGTAACCGAATGGTATATTGTCTTTAGATGGTAAGTTTTTCGATAGTGAGATAATAGAACGTAAGATAAAAGTAATCGAAAAGGTAAAGCAGAACTTGTCTTTAAGCCGATTATGGATAATTTTATAAGTATACGATATATTATAATATGTCATGGAGACTCGGTTATGCGGGCTTCGTAATTCTATATAGTTTGAGAGTGTAGCTCCAAGCTTTTAGTGGAGTAGCGTTAGAGTTGATAATTATGAAATGTATATCTAAGATATTAAGTTTCATAATTATTGGGCGCTTGAACTATATAGGTCTATCAGGTCTCTTTTGCTAGCTCATAAAATTCCTGTAACGATACGACGTGCTTTTCCAATAATTGGTGACTTATGTCAGATTTATCAGATTGGCTAAAATTTGATAAAATCAGATAATTCATGTTGTTTATCGGTTGAATTAATTATATGACAAAATTAATTCAAGATAAACCTGTTGAATTATTGAGATTAGATAATTCATATCTGTTTATCGGTTGGATTAATTTTGAATAAATTAATTCAAGATAAACTTGTTAAATTATCAGGAATATTTACTTTTCTAGAGATTATCTAGATATGACTGTTTTAATCAGATAACTTCTCTATTGGGTTATTTGAATTAAAACTGAGGCTCTATTCTAAGAATCTTAGGTGGGAAATAAAGATTCACAGGGAACTTTTTATCGCAAGTTCGGTAGGCTGATCTTTAAGTTCGGCTTGTCGATTAAGAAGGATCGGCAGGCCGGTCTGCCAGTTCAGCCTGCCGACTGGATGGTAAAACAATCATGTGTTTCCATGTAGATTTTATCAGATATTGATCCAGATTTGATTCCAATTTGAATTTTTGAAGCCTTATCTGATAAGTACTGGTTCCTGGGCCCAACCTTTATAAAAGGGGAGTGAGTCTCATTATTACTCAGATCAGTTGAGAAATCTAAAGTGAAACTCTGTTAGTGAGACTCCAAAACTCCTCAAAGAGCTATCATTCACAAATCACGAATTATAGCTTTGGGTATTTCTCAATTGGTTGAAAGGAGAGCCACCTGGGGAAAAACTGAACGACGTGAGCCCACACTCACTCTGATCGAGGATGAGAATAGCAAAAAAGGCCAGTTGGTTAAGGTCATTCTAGAACGTTACTTCTCTTCACTGATTGGGGTAGCTTTTCGACATCTACAAGGTTAGTAATATTTGGTTAATTTATGCATATGACATGTCAAATTTGTGTTTTAAAAAATACTCTGATATTAAAAAAATTTAAAATTTCGTTGCATACTATTTTTCCAACAGTAACACATATGTCCTTCTACAAAACCGGATGAGTAACAAGTGTTACATTTTACACTTTGGATACATCAAAAATTTGGGGGCCTACCCAAGCTATAGATTGAACAACTTAGCTCACTGTGTTGTATGGTAAAGTAAGCAAGTTTTTTTTTTTTTTTTTTAAAAGTAGGGTTTGTAAGCAAGTGCAGTTGAGTTAGTGCTATTAGTGCCAAATGATAGCAAAAGTTATGATATTTGATATTTCTCTTTTATGTGTGTAATATTAAGTCTTGATGCATAAAGTACTTTTCATATAGTCAAAGAAGTTTTATTATCCACGTCTTGGGTTCCACCATAAAAACTATTGGGACTTTGCGACGCTATTTGGCTCATGTTTGTTGCCGGAGCAACACAATCAAGTTGAAAAAACTTTATGATACCAAGATCATTGATGCACTAAGACTTCGTTAAAAGAGAAAACAAACTTCATATTTTGTAAGGCATGTTTAAGATCTTGAAACAAGAGCATATATATCTTTATTCCTTTTGATATATCATCTATGAAACTCAAACCATAAGAAATTAAAAAAAAAAAAATCATAGTTAACAGAAAACCCATAAAAAAATTACAAAATCAAAAGAGACCTCTTTATATATATCTTGCATAGAGTACTACTAGCAGCAGTAGTTTGAAAGCAACCCTGCAAGGTTTGTTGACGATCCCTGCTACAATCCCGGGGACATCATAAATAGTACCAGCGATTCCTACTTTTTCCATTTTATTTTCCCCTCTCTCTTGAGATGAAATTCATTTATAAGATTAAGAAATATGAGGATTCTAGTAAATTTATTTAATTGTTGAGCAATAGATTCTTTGGATTCAAGGGACTCAAATTTAAATTCAAGTATCAAGAATTTTTTAGATACGTGTTTATTTTCCTTAAAATCTGAATCAAATGAGTATCAAGAATCTAGCATGTTTGTTTTGATAACTTTTTATATTCTTTGGACTCAAATTTGGATTCGAGTATTAAGAATCCTTTGGATATGTGTTTGTTTCATCCAAAATTCGAATCCTTTGAGTATCAAGAATCGAAGTTTTCAGAGTTCTCATCCCCTTAAACTTTTGATACTTGAATATATTTGCTACAGTAAAAACTAAAATTCTCTATTATATTTGAGGAAAAAAATCATAACTTCTTCATTTGATATCCAATTGAGATGATTCTTTTTTCAGTGTGTTCCTAATGAAAAGAGGAATAAATCAAGATCCATATTGTATATTTTTTTAGATCATTAACATTAAGATTTTATTAGATTTATTAATAAATCAAAAACTATCTTCACTACCTCTCCAAACACAAACTCTAATTTTATTCCATACACAGGATTTAAGTTAGTGATTTGAATTATTATTCGAATTGACGTTTGGATGTGCATTAAAGTTTTAATCTGAATATGGAATAAAATTGTAATATGTGTTTGGAAAGGTAGTGAAAATAGTTTTTAATTTATTAATAAATCTAAAAAAATTTTGAATGTTAATGATCTCAAAAAATATGCAATATGGATCTTAATTTATTCCTCTCTTTACTAGAAACATAATGAAAAAAGAATAATCTCAATTGGATATCAAATGAAGAAGTTATGATTTTTTTTTCTCTCAAATATAGAAGAGAGAATTTCAGTTTTTACTGTAGCAGAGATATCTGAATATCAAAAGTTTAGGGGAAGTCAGAACTCTAAAAACTTAGATTCTTAATACTCAAAGGATTCAGATTTTTGGTGGAACAAACATGTATCTAAAGAATTCTTGATACTTGAATCTAAATTTGAGTTCATTGAGTACAAAGAATACTCCAAACAAACAACCCCTAAATTTTCAGAGTTCTAATCCCCTAAACTCTTGATACTCGGATATCTTTACTACAATAAAAGCTGAAATTCTTTCTCTTATATTTGAGGAAAAAAATCATAACTTCTTCATTTGATATTCAATTGAGATGATTCTTTTTTATTGTGTTTCTAATAAAAAAAGAATAAATTAAGATTCATATTGCATATTTTTTAAGATCAATAACTTTAAGATTTTATTAAATTTGTTAATAAATCAAAAAACTTTGTTCACTACCTCTTCAAACACAAACTTCAATTTTATTTTATATTCGGATTAAAACTTAAATGCATATCCAAGCGTTAATTTGGATAATAATTCAAATCATTAATATAAATCCTAATTCAAATCACAAAACTCAAATCAAATCATTAATTTAAATCTATTTCTCAAATAGACCCTAAATGACACTGCTACTATTAATATTCTTAAGAGTTAAAACTTTATTGAACAGAAACAAAGAAGGACAACACATAAATTTTGATCTCAAGAATCCGATAATAATATTCTTCTAGGAAGCGACAAACAGGCCGGCCTGGTGATATTAGCAACCGGCGAAGTCTTCTACATCCGTCATTGAAAACGACACATTTTATTTTTCTTTTGAGAAAGTACGACATGTCGTTTTTATGGAAGGGTAGCAATCTACCGAGACAGACAAGACGTCACAACAGGGCATCCACAAGTCGTCGCCTGATCAGACGGAAAAGGCACGCAGCAAAAAAGCAAGATGAAAATCTATCTGAGTCTACAATTGTTCTCTCTCTCTCTCTTTCCGTTTCGGTAGAGAGAGAAAACAGAGGAAGATTCGATTTACAGTTGCAGAATATTAATGGCGTTCGGTAAGGAAGCTGTTGAGGGGATTTTCAAGGCCCGTACGGACAAGAGGGAGTACAGGAGGATCCTCCTCCCAAACTCCCTCCAAGTCCTCCTCATCAGCGATCCCGATACCGACAAGGCAAAACCTAAATCTCCTCGAGCCATTCGAATTTCTATATTTCTCGATTGTAATTGTACGATTCTTTCATTTCTAATCGTTTCGTTTTTTTTTTTTTTTTTCAGTGTGCTGCTTCCATGGATGTCCGCGTTGGCTCCTTCTCCGACCCCGACGGCCTCGAAGGACTCGCCCATTTTCTCGGTATTTTTCTTTTCTGGATGCAAATGAATTGTTATTAGTATCGAATTTACGGTGTTGAATTGTTATGTGTATGTGTATGTGTATGTTTGATTCGGGTTTTACTCTATTTCCGCTTTAGAATTCGTTGTTTTGCAAATGAGTGTTCTAGTTTCGTCATTTTGAATTGCTGAAACAATCACTTCGAATGGAGGGTGAAGAATTTGATCAAATGAATGCTAATGGTGGATTAAATGATTGTTGGATTTGAATACTTTTTTTAATGGGGGTATTAGCTTTAGGGGTAGAGATTCAATTCTTTGGCATTATTTATGTTGTCTTTAATTTTAGTGTATTTGATTTCGCTTTTGTTGCAGAGCATATGCTATTTTATGCTAGCGAAAAATACCCTTTGGAGGACAGCTATTCAAAGTACATTACTGAGGTGCTTATTCTCATTCTTCACAAAGATTATCTGTTCTATGGTTTTTCTTCTGCTGCTATCTACGATTTAATGAAATGTTTGGTAGTTAGTTAAGTATAAGTTTTTTTTCAATGTTTATTTTATTTTAAATAATATAAATAGTAGGTTGACCTCAAAAGAATTACAAGCTACTTAAGATTAAAGGGAGTTGGAAGTAACAATGATAATAAAGCAGGTTTGGACAGAGTACCCTTGCTAGTAATATAGGCCATAGTTCTTGCAAACGTGATTATGATTCATACCCAGACAAAAAGCCTGAGCGCCTAGTGTGAAAGGTTGCTGTACAAAATAATATAGGGCGCATTAGGTCTTTAGTTTTCAATAAGGGGTGGAGTTATCACGTAGTTCTAGAGGGTGCGGGCAAACCCAAATAATAAAATTTGTTGTCATAAATAGGTCTTATAAAGATTTATTTGGAAAGCATGATGTGTGAGAAACTAGAAGCCGGCAAGGAAGTCATCAAAAAACTATGTCATTTATGTGCCAGCTTATCCATACATTGAAGACCTAAAGAATATTAATCCCTGTAGAAACCTGTAGGGATGATTCTAAATATGTATGTTTGCACATACATTCGTACATGATGTGTTAAGCATAATGTTGTTGGACCTTTCTTTCTTTTCTTATTCAAGTTAGTTTTAATAGGTCATTGTTTGTTAGCTATTTACATGTATCATTCTTATGTGCTTCCTGTTTTGTTAAAGATTTTCTTTGGATGTGTATATGTGCATGCCTCGTCCCCATATATGTGCATGCATCCTCCCTCACTTTGGTATTATCTACTTATTGACTAGATCTTCTTAGACATGCCAACTAATCCTTTTGTTTTCTGCATGTTTTATGTTGTTTTTCTTCTTGATAAAAAAAGCATGGGGGCAGCAGAAATGCCTTCACCAGTTCTGAGCACACCAACTACTATTTTGACGTTAATGCTGATTGTTTTGATGAGGCTTTGGACAGGTTGATGCTACTATCAGTTTCATTTTGTTATTGATTTTCTCACTATATTCTTGATGATTGTGATGTTGGAGTATATTTGTGGTTTATTGTTCAGATTCGCTCAGTTCTTTATCAAGCCCCTGATGTCAGCTGATGCTACAACGAGAGAAATCAAAGCTGTTGATTCTGGTTGGCTGTTCTGTTCTGATATATATATATATATATATATATATTTTATTTCCTACTTATTTTGCCTATTTTTCTATTATTTGTTGTTGTAATCATTGTTGAGATCGTGCTTCTGAATATTTCAGAAAATCAGAAAAACTTATTGTCTGATGCTTGGAGACTTATTCAGGTACAAATGCTGCCCTGATTCCTTTTGAAGTCTTGATGTCCTTGCAAGATGCTGGATATACTATGTTATTGTCATGATCTGTATTTTAGGCACTATATAGTTTTTGTTTGTTTGCTTCTTTCAGAACAGGCTTATGTGTTTTAAAGATTGATTTTAAAATTAGGTTCTGAAACTGGTTTTTGGTAGTAATCAGTTTGTACTTATTAAAATAATCTATGTAAAGACGGAGGGTACACTGCCATTCTACTGTTAGGTGACCGCTTTTTTTTTTTTTTGCCCAATAGTATTTGGCTTGAGAAGTCACTTTCTGGAATGGAGGATGTCTATGGTAATGGTGTTGAATTTCTTGTTCTGGAAGTCCTGAAGAAGTGGCACTTTTACGGTTACATGGCAGGAAATATTGAATTTTTATGGATAAAGTATTGTTCTTGTGTTGCTAACTGTGCAGGATTATCTGGAATTTGCATATTTTTCCACAAAATGTGAAGCCATTTCATTTGTTTGTAGACAATAAGAAGTAATACGGTGGTGTTACAGAAACAAAATCATTTCCTTCGCTTGTTAATCAGGCTAGCTAATTGTAATAATAATATGATGCCAAGTGTATTTACAACACAACTGTGTGCAGCTCCAGAGACATTTGAGTTTGGAGAGCCATCCATACCACAAATTTAGCACGGGTATGCATTTAAGCTTTCTCACTGAATCAACCAGGGGATCTATGCGTTAGCTGTATTATGGTTAGATTGGTCTTAATCTGTATAGCATTCAATTTGAGTTAGCGGGATGTGGTCTAGTGTAGTCTAGTTATTGCTTGGAGTAGTTCTCGTTCTCTTCTGACTTTGTATTGTAGGTACACCTTTACTTTGAAAAAGTATGTTTTCCTATCAAACTACATAACATAATTATGGTGACTGTTTATGTTGGTGTTGTTTACTTAACTTTTTGAGTTGCAAGCGACCTTTCATTTTGTTATTGTGGAGTGATGATATTTTTACTTTTATTAACCTTTTTTTTTGGTACAGTTTTTTTCCCTGCTTGCTGCTATGTGGTACTAGTCGCATTGATTTAATTTTGTTTATAAGCACGTATAACATCTTATGAAGGATAGTCTTAATAAAACGAAAACTGTTGCCACTGGTTCAAAAGTTTTTTTTAATTTTAATTTTAATTTTTATATATATTTATTTTTTTATTTATTTTTGAGGAATCTGGTTCAAAAGTTCTACCTTTGCTTTGTGCCACCTATATAGGGAACCGGGACACTTTGGAGGTCCGTCCAAAAGCAAAAGGGTTGGACACTAGACATGAGCTTATTAAATTTTATGAAGAAAATTATTCTGCCAACCTTATGCACCTGGTTGTATATGCAAAAGGTTAGTAACTAAGTTTTCTATAAGAAGTGGGGTGCTGTAGCACGGTTAGTTAGTTTTATTGATATTTTTATCATTGCAATATTTTTGTCATGCATATTTCAGAGAATCTTGATAAAATCCAAGGTCTTGTGGAGGAGAAGTTTAAAGACATCAAAAACACCGATCGCAGCTGCTCTATTTTTCCTGGTCAGCCTTGCACATCAGAACATCTACAGGTATGATTTGTACCACTAAAATCTTACCTAAAGAGTTGCAAGGTAACAATTCTAGTAAGCTTATATCAGAAACATAGAGGTTCTGTGGATATTGAATGACTAATTCTGTTGTCCTTTCGTTTTTCGATATTTGTTTCAGATTCTTGTGAAAGTAGTCCCAATAAAGCAAGGTCATAAATTGAGGATTGTATGGCCCATTACTCCAGAGATTCTCCATTACAAGGAAGGGCCTTGCAGTTACCTTGGTCATCTTATTGGCCACGAAGGAGAAGGATCTTTGTATTACACCTTGAAAACATTGGGTGGGTTTTGTATTCCGTAACGTGCCCGAGATGGTATTTTTCTAGCAGATTTTTTGTGCTTTGAACTTCAGAGTTGTTTCTCAAATGCTTCCTTTTTGTTATACGATTTTTTACCATAAGATATTTACATAAATTTATAACTTCTCTCCACTAAATTCATTCATGTTTGGATTTTCTTATTTGTAATGAAAAAACCTTTTCGCCAGCTTGACTGTTCAGATATATATTTATAACTATATTTTCACTCTCAATTTTGTTAAAATTTTTATTTTTATTCTATAAGAATTTCTTTCTTGGCCAACGTTTTCTCTTGTCCCTTTTTCTTTTTGTTGTTTTGTCTCTGTGCTGGGTGCCTGTCGTGTACGGTGCACACTCGTCACAATTCTCAGTTTTCTCCTTTTTTGTCTCCATGAAGAATCTATGGTCTATTCTTGCTACGGTAAATATACTGTCGAGGTTTATAAACAATTAAGTCAGATTTGAAAAGCTGAAGTAGAAACAAGAAAAGAGTTGTCAACTTGAAGGTGAAAGCTTTAGGTCCGTGGTAAATTGATTTTTATCATGTTAACAAGACAAAATTGGTCAGAAGATTCTATGGTTTGGCTCTGTGGGCCTAACCTACAAGTTGCCTCTACTAGCAGAAAAATGCAGTTCTTTCACATGAGGCAGTGCAATCATGTCGTACAAGGACCTGTTTTAACAGTTCAAGGCACTGATGCAAATTTTAGACTAAACTGGTTGGACAGATATCACATTGGAGGAATTGCATTGATGAAGTGCTCAATGGCTATGGGATATAAATTTATTGCTTACTTTTTTTTAAAGAAAAAGAAAACTTTATAGGAATAATGTAAATGTACTTGTGCAAGGAATAAAGCTGTCTATCATCAACCTGATTTGATTGCTTTTTAAAATTCTGCAGGATGGGCTACTAGTTTGTCTGCGGGTGAAGGGGAGTGGTGGGAGTGGTCTTTGGAGTTTACTTTCTTTAAAGTCGTGATTGACCTTACTGATGCCGGTCAAGGTCAGTTCTTCCCTTTCCTCTCTTGGCAGACCTCGTTTCTTGGTGCCAACACTGATTTAAATTTTAGCTCATGTGTTAGCGATTTATCCATCTTAGTTATCTCATTATGGGAGTGGTTAAAAAAATTTCTTGGACACACACATATTTAAAGGTGCCTATGGTCTCCAGCAATCTGAATTTTGTGTTTTGTAAACGTGATGGATTTATTTTGATTGAATTGCAGAGCATATGCAAGATATAATAGGTTTGCTTTTTAAATACATTGGCTTACTAAAACAGTCAGGTGTTTGCAAATGGATATTTGATGAGGTATGGTTATGCAATATTTTAAAGTAATATTTGTAATTTATTTTTCTTTTTTTTTAATTGCTTTTCTTTTTGCTTAAGATTTTTATAATTTTGATTGTGTTTTCTAGTATTCCATATGCATATGCAAAGTTGTCCTAGTTATTCTTTAAAGATTCTGAGACGGTTTCACAATTATTTTAATGAAGCTTGCTGCTGTTTGTGAGACAAAGTTCCATTATCAAGACAAAATTCCTCCTATTTATTATGCTGTAAACATCGCAACCATTATGCAGGTATTGTTGAGCAATTTTTTCCCTTCTTTTTTTTTTTTTCCTGTACAACATGTGAAAGCCTTTTAACAAATTCATGCTTCTTACATGCTTTAAAGATTCTGGAATTTATCTTTACATTAATGGATAAATTTCTTTTTAAGGAACAAAGTGATATAGAAGATGTATTATTTGTGCTCCGTACTCCTCTACTTTGATTAAATTGTTCGATGCTTGATTTCTGCTTTTCATCCTTAGTGGTTTTCATTACTTTGCAATTATATAAGAAAATGACTCTTTGATTAATAAACTAAAAAAAGTACAGTAAAATAGAGGACAGGGGTTTGGACAAGTCATACTAGACATTCCACTTTGGAGGGTTTAGACATTATGAGCACAGCATCTACAATTTAGGGAAAAAGAAGATTTATTACTTCTGTATGATAGTTTTGAGTAACTTACAGCTATATCCCCCAAAAGACTGGCTGGTGGGTTCATCATTGCCCTCAAATTTTAGTCCAAGCATTATTCAAACAGTACTGGATGAGCTTTCTACTAACAATGTGAGGTAATGCAGTCACTTTTTATAGATGTAAATTAGTAGTTATGCAGCCGGAGTCCATGCCAATTCACCGCTTTCATATGTCGAGATTTTTTTTTTCTTTTTGACCTCTATCATATTGCAAGGTTATTTGATCTTCGTGTTGGTTAATTGCATGCATGATTGGGTTACTTAGAAAACTAAGTAAAAGTTATCTGGAAGTGCAATAAACCAGCATTGATGTACGTCAACTATGTTAAATAAAGTTAGCATTCTTCAAATTCTCCTCTCTGTTGGTTATAACCCGTGGAAATTTTCTAATGCGTGTTCCTTTTTACAGAATTTTCTGGGAGTCGAAGAAGTTTGAAAATCATACTGACATGGTTGAGCCATGGTATGGAACTGCTTATTCCACTGAGAAAATTACTAGTTCCATGATTCAGGTTTGTTTTGGACCTTCATGTGAATGTAGTAAATTTATGAACGTAGAATTTTAAATCATAATGACAGTAAAAGAGTTCTTTTTGGACTGGTATAATAATATGCTTGTTTTTAGAAGAGAATTAATATGCTTTTTTTTATGCATTCTCTTCTAACTTAATAAGATATTTAGTGGTCATTTTATTTTCTGAAGCATAGAATCCTCAAGATGCTGATATTGCTTATTTTATTTAAATGCAGGAATGGATGCTGTCCTCTCCTAACGGAGATCTGCATCTACCAGCCCCTAATGTCTTCATCCCCACGGATTTGTCAATTAAGAATGTGCATGAGGGGGTATAACATAAATCAAAATTAAAAAAGGGTTATCACAATGTCGCAGTATTTCTCATTCCATTGCCCATTCTAAACAGGTCAAATATCCTATGCTCTTAAGAAAGTCACCATATTCAACATTGTGGCACAAACCTGATAACGTTTTCCTTACTCCAAAAGCGTATTTTAAGATAGATTTCAGTTGTCCCCATGCTGGTGACTCCCCTGAAGCTGAAGTTCTAAGTGATATTTTTACACGGTTGCTAATGGACTACTTGAATGAATATGGTAAGATATCTTTGGAAACTTCTTATGCTTTGATCTTTTGTTCCCTTACAAAAAGAAGTTCTATCATTCTTGACTGATCTCAGTTGTGTATTAAAGATATGTTATCCTCTTGGGGGACAAAATGAAGCTAATTTTAGTCATCTGTGTTTCAGCTTATTTTGCTCGTGTTGCTGGTCTTTACTATAGCATAAAGCACACAGATAGTGGTTTTCAGGTGTTGTCTTGAGACTCTTGACTATTTGAATCTGATATATTGTGCTTTAAGTTGTGGGTTTTCTGGATAATTTATGAATCAGTGAACATATGGTATATTCCTTCTGTAGTTCTCTGTGAGTAATGCATGATTTTGCATTATTTTTATCAAATTTTAGAAACCTAGAATCTTGCATTTTAAATTTTAAGGTTAAACTTCCAAAAGTTTAATTACTTGGGACCTATAATAAGAGATTATGTAGTGGGGCTTAGTGCATTTGCAGTCTCGTAGTTTATCTAGTAAAACCAATGGTGCAGTCACTGTGTCTGTGGTCAAAGGCATACATTGAGATTCAGGGTCAAAAAGTAAAGTGACTTTTTGGTATTGCATGTGAAAGGTGACAACGTAAGGGTCTGCCTGAAAGTCCTCTAAGCCTTGAAGGTCTTCGACGGTCTATGCCAAAGCTTGATATGCATGTTGGATTCATTTCCTATTACCTTAAGCCATTTAGGTCCTGTGGTTGATTTGTAATTGCCTTTGCTTTATAATTTTTTGCTCCCTCCCTCTCTCTCTTGTGTGCTCAAATTTTTATTTCGTTTATGTTTGGAGAGTGGATGGTCTAGTGTTTTTTTTTTTTTTTTTTTTAATTACTGTAGAGTCTGTGTAGGTGACTCTAGTTGGTTATAATCACAAATTGCGGATCTTGCTGGAAACTGTGGTCGAAAAAATAGCAAAGTTCAAAGTTAAACCTGACCGGTTTGCTGTGATCAAGGTAAATGTTGAGGCCTTTAGTTTCTATCTATCTTATTTTTAGATGTTACTGTGTTTTTGTTGACCGGGTTTTAAACATCAGGATGACTCTTTGTATGGTATTACACTGAAACTTGGAAGTCATAAGCCCAAAAATGTTTATCTTTAAAGGAATTACAAAAATGCTGTGTGATATTGGACAGATGTATCTTCAGCATATAAATCTGTTATTGTTTTACTTAATTTTCTTCTCTTTATCAGGAAATGGTAACAAAAGAGTACCAAAATTTGAAGTTTCAACAGCCCTACCAGCAGGCTATGTTCTATTGCTCATTAATTCTACAAGATCGCACATGGCCATGGATGGAAGAACTTGAAATTCTTCCACATCTGGAAGCTGATGATCTTTCTAAATTTGTTCCTTTAATGCTCTCTAGAGCCTTCTTGGAGTGTTATGTAGCAGGTTCCCCTTTTGACTTTTCTACCAAAATAGTTTGTCAACTGTCACATTCGTATTTGGGTTTTTGAAACTTACCCATTAACAACCCCCCCGCGCCCCCCCCCCCCCCCCCCCCCCCCCCACCCCACACCTCTTTTTTTTTTTTTTTCAGGAAATATTGAACGCAGTGAAGCAGAGTCAATGATCCTGCATATAGAAGATGTTCTGTTTAAGGATTCAAAACCGATTTGCCAACCTTTATTCCCATCCCAACATTTGACAAACAGAATTGTTAAGCTTGAAAAGGGTATCAATTACTTCTACCCTGCAGAAGGCCATAATCAAAGTGATGAGAATTCTGCCCTTGTCCATTATATTCAGGTTTTTCAGCTGTCTATATACATAAGCAATTATCTCATTTGCGTAGGAATATTCTATCGTTCTTGATAAAACAAGCGTGATTAGTTTTCATTCTCTAGGATCTTAGTGTCTCAGTTCTGGATTCTTAGAGTGATAAGCTAATAAATTATTGTGGCATGTTTGTTAAACAATACACTGTTTATGAGGTTTTGATATTGTTTCCTTAATGCATCCAATTGAAACTTTAGGTCCATCGAGATGATCTTATGCTGAATGTGAAACTTCAGCTTTTTGCACTCATTGCAAAGCAACCAGCTTTCCACCAGCTTAGATCAGTTGAGCAACTTGGTTACGTCACTTTCTTGACGCAAAGGTTTGCAATAATTTGTTGTTCCTCGATTTAATTCATTGGTGACATTCCCTTCCCTAAAAAACTGACATATTTTCTGAATGCAGGAATGATTTTGGTGTCCGTGGAGTACAGTTCGTTATCCAATCAACGGCAAAGGTACAAGCATAGTAATACCTTTATTAAACATTGGTTCCCTGTTAAAATATGGTCCATATCCCAAGAACTCTGTATTAATTTGAACAGGGTCCGGCACAAATTGATTTGAGAGTCGAAGCATTCCTGAAGATGTTTGAGAGTAAATTATATGAAATGACCAATGAGGACTTCAAGGTGAGATCAACATGGCTTTGGTGCATTTTGTATTCTGTTTGATCAATTGGCTCGTTTTTTTCAAACTTTAGGCGGGTTTGGGGTTTGTACTGTCTTATGGGCTTGAAACTTCTAAATACTATTGAAGCCTTTGTATTTTCAATAGCATTACTTTGGTAATTGTTTTTAGGAGTGATCTCTTTTTGATGTTACACAGAACAACGTGAATGCTTTAATTGATATGAAGCTTGAGAAGCACAAGAACTTAAGGGAAGAATCTGGATTTTACTGGCGAGAGATATCGAAAGGGACTCTCAAGTTTGATAGGAGAGAATCAGAGGTAAGAATATCTGTCAGATCCACTCCTAATGACTAGAGGCGATCAATTCATTAGGATGCATCAATTTGTTTAATTCTATTTTTTTTTATTATTATTATTATTTTTTTTTCTGGTAATGCGTGATATGAGATCTTGTTTGAAGAACAAAAACGTGCTGTCTGCAAATGTATAAATGAATTGGTTTATTCTTCTCAATGGTCTTGAGACAGGTTGCGGCACTAAAGCAGCTTACCCAACAAGAACTAATAGATTTCTTTGATGAAAATATAAAAGTTGGCGCACCTCAGAAGAAGTCATTGAGCGTGCGAGTGTTCGGTAACCTCCACTCTTCCGAGTACATAGCAGACAAAAGTGAACCAGCGCAACCCTGCTCGATCAGAATCGATGATATTTACAGTTTCAGAAGGTCACGACCGCTTTATGGTTCATTCAAAGGAAGCTTGGGTCATGTGAAGTTGTAGAGCCCATAATCCTTGATACCACGTTAACAGGAAAGCTGTGGAATGCAGATGTAACAACTTGGAGAATGCATGGAAGGGTATCCATCTCAATTCTCAACCAACCAATATGGTGAGTCTAGAATTCATCAAGAAATTATATGTTGCTTCAAGAACTTTTAGGGGATCAAAAAGACATTATTCATAACATTATAATCAACAATTACATTTGCCTCCTCTTTCTCGATTTTTCGGGTGGCTATAGTATCATTGTCGTCTTGTGCTGTCCCTCGATGCCTGTGAAATTGTCCCGAGTAGTTTATTAGTGGTAGAATAAGAATGTCTCCGGACCCCATTTCTCTGTGGAGAGAGGATTTGTAAAATATTTGGAAGTGAAAATTAGTCCTTCTCCCCTCTTACAACTCGAATGCCATTCAGCCTGTTTGCATTTTTAGTGCCCTGGTCTCCATATTTGTTTCTGCTGCGTGATCGCTTATTGTTAACGTGGCAGTAGTTTTATTTACTTGACGTTTTCTTTTCATCGCTTTACATCTGTGATCGTTTGGTCCAATTGTATTCGGTTGGGAAGAAGGGTAGTGGTTGGCAAATACTTTTGCTCACCTAAACGTTTCAGGATTTAGCAGATTGCTTTTTAAACCTTTCAATTTTAAAATATTATTCTTTGAGTTCAAGGAAATGTTTCAGAACATCTCTAAATTGATAAGGACAAAACTTGAAATGATGATAGAGTACATCCTGTCACCTCTATGATAATTACAGATGGAAAAAATAAAGGTTTTATAGATATCAATTCAGCCACGCGATGCTTATGTTAAGTTGTAATTAAAGTTTTTTAACGTAGGTTGTAAAAAAAAAATTAAAAAAGGAGAAATTTTATTAACGGCTTTAAGCAGAAAAGGTTGTGTAAATGACTTACGAGGAAATGGACCACTCACTTTTGGGTCTAATTATTTTGGCATTTACAAAACACACAATTTGGATCTTTTAGAGCATCTTCAACCCATAACATAAAAATAATGTAATTTTTACATTAAAATGATGTAACTATCACATCAAACAATAATTTCATTTTTAACCATTTACATTATTTTTAATGCCAAAAAAGAATATTTTAAAAATATTCTATTTCATCTTATTTTTTATATTACTTCTACTAATCCTCTATTATTTAACTATTTCACCAGTTATGTCTAAGTGCAATTTTTTTCTTAACGTTTTGATCCCATAATTTTTTATTATTTAATGAAGTTATAAAAACTAATAGACTAATTTTAATTAATGTTAGCCTAATTATTTGAAGTTTTTACTTTCATGTAATTGATATTTCAACAGTTTACTTATTAATTTTACACCATTTAAATTAATTATGAGATAATACAAAAAATTGAGGACATAAAAGATTTTTTTGGTAGCAAAAAGTAATTAATCTTTTTAAAAACTATGAAGTTGGGTTCAAAATAGAAAACTATAAATTTAAGTTGTAGGGTATTTTATAAATAAAGAACTTTAAAAAAAAACAAAAAAAAAGTCAAATTGGCGTGGATGAATAGTGGCACGCCAGATTTGGCGTCATCCTGTTCATCACTTCAGATTGATGTGAATAATGGAGTCTCCTTGGAGACGATTTCAACGCCAGTTTGGCATTTACACCACAAAAATGGAGTTGATTGGAGAAGGCCTTGGTTTCTTAAATTTTTAATCATTTTTAGACAATATATGGCAAGGGTATAACAGGTAGGGTTTTATGAGGAGTAAAGTAGTAAAAGAAATAAATAAAAGGAACAAAAAAGATTTAGACTGGTGACACGATTTGATTTTTTAATTCCAATATATACTTTTAAAAGATTTTTCAAAACTTTTTTATTACTTTTTTAAAACCCTCATGTGTTATTATTTTATTAGTTTTGTGTGAAATAGATATTTTATCAACTGTGGAATCAAACTATATATTTTATTAATCAAGTAAAATTTGGATTTAGTTTTTCAATTCAGATAAACCCAAAAATATAAAGACACACAAAAATTTGACCATGATAAGAATGAAAGAAACTAACTATAATACACAAGTGATTAGATTACTTCAGAGAGAGTTAATATTGGATGTTTAAGAAATCTATGAGAGACTAATAGAGTTGAAATGGAAAGAAAATGAAAGAGGAACCAAAAGGAAAAAGATAGGAGGACATCAGGGTAAGGGACAATCATAAACAAATAGAGCCAAAAATAAAGAAAAAGAAAACAATAAAACAACAAAAAAAGGAAGAGAAAAAATAGAATAAAGCACCAAATATAAGAGATAGTACCAAATATAAGAGATAGTAGCGCAAAAATAGTGTTTAAAAAAAAAAGAAAAGGTAAATGGAGATTATAATAAAACACAACAAAAAAAAAGGGAAAAAGTAAAGCTTGAAAAAGAAAAAAAAATGAAAAATACCAAAAAATCAAAGAAAAAATTAAAAGGGAATTTTTATAAATGTTGGCTTTTGGAATTTACTTTTTATAAATACCATATATGTTTAAGTTTGACACAAATTGAAGATATATTATAAGTGGTAGTGTGGCACAATTTTTTTAAATGTGGTATGAATAAACACAATTTTTAAAAGTGTGACATAACATGTAATTTTCTCAAAATTAAACACTGTTTATAAAAGAGAAAGATGGACAAATAGAGTAAAAAAAAAGTAAACAGTCAAAAAGGTAGAGTTAAAAAGAAATAAAGATTCAAATATCAGACTATGTAAACAAAATGGAGTCCAAAAAACTTTGAAAGAAAGAAAGAAAGAAAAGTAAAAAACTGCTTAGTAAAAAGAAAGAAAAGGAAAAAATAGATAAGATAGAGCTGGTGAGAAAGAAAACAAAAATGAAGTACTTAAAATAAAAAATAAAAAAGAAGGAAGGACAAAAAACAAAGCGAAGAGAAACAAAAGAAAAAAGAATGAAAAGGCTGAAATAAAAAAAAGCCAAAGAAAGCCAAAAAAAATAAATAAAAAATAAAATGCATGAGTTTTGGACTATCAAAATATGAATAGTGAAAAGCATATTCACTCTTTTAATATAATTCTAGATATAGTATCTAGTCATTTTATTTGGATTACTTACAAAATTCCACTTGCGTTATAAGCTTTGTAACATTATGCTCCCTAAACTTTAGAACTTAATATTTATTCTCCCGATTTAGTATAAATTATAAGCAAAAACAAGTTCCTTAAATTATAATTCTTAACATAAATGACACAATATCACAAAAATAATAAAGATCGCTAAACATATTTGTAAACTATTATACTATCAGCTTATCTTAATGCAGTCAAATAAAAATGAAAGAAAAAATTAAAAAAAATAAGGTTTTCAAGTTTATTTTCTTTAGCAATTAAAATTTTTAAATTATATAACCTCTTAAATTTAAATTAGCATTAGACATAATTAAATTATCAAAAACACGTTAAATTATGTATCAAATTTCGATTATGTATCAGTTTTTGTTAAAAATTCTAACAGAGTTTTTTTTGGGTTAAAATTATATGCACAAGGGAAAACATGTCTTACATTTTAAAGCTAAGGGCTTTGAGGAGAAATTTTTGTGATCATCCATTGTATTTTGTTTTTGAGTAGTATTATATGACCCAAAGGGACTACAAAAATTGAGGCCCCACCACATAGGTCCCACGTGGATCCTATAGTGATAGGGCCTTGATTGTGGCCGGTTTAGGCCAAAAAGACTTTTTCTTTCTTTGTTTCTTGACCCTTAGGGGGTGTTTGGTATGGGGTTTTGTAGACATGGGAATGAGAATATTTTAAAATGCCCATGTTTGGTATCAGTTTTGAGCTTTTTTAAACCCAGGAATTTTAAACCTAAGGTAATCAAATTACCTAAAAGTAGGGTAAAATGAATACCTCACAAAACATGGGTTTTATATTCCCTGTCATCTTAATGCCTCCATCTCTCCACAGAGGAAGCCACTCCTCTCTCCTGCGACTCCAAAGCTCCCCCAAGTTCATCGACATCATCACCGTAGTTGCGCCTCCTCTCATCGTCTCCGCAACAGTACAAGTTCAAATCTTTCCTCCTCTCTTTTCTTTTCATTTGATTTTCTTTTGTCTTTTTTTTTTGTATTTATTCCTTCCATGAATCTAAAGATCGAAACCCTATTTTTGTGATAATTTTTTACTTTTGCATATTTTTAATTGCACTGATGAGGTTTGTTTTATGAGTCAATTTTGGGTTGTTTGACTACGACATTGATGAAATTTAAGAGTTAGTTGTTTGGTAGTGAATAAAGCAGGTTCTGGAGAAAAGATCTTCGGTTCAATATGTCTTCTCTTATCTCTATGATTGTAGCACATGTAGTTGTTCTGAAATTGAAGCACATGTAGATGTTGTTTTAGCAGCATAGGCATTGCTGATAAAAAGGTTATCTTAATGCTGATAAAAATTCTTGGACTATAAGCAGTCCAAATTTATGAGGCAATAGAAAGTTCATAATTATGTACTCTGGTTGTGTCTCTAATGGTGTGATGTTTTATTATTTTTGTTATTACTTTTTTTTTACGGAGAAACATTTTGTTAAACTTACTATCAACCTAAGAGAATTGCGTAGAAGGAAGGGCATGTAGAAGATCTTTGATATGTAGAGAGAAAAATTTGCTGTGGTGTTTGGTTAGAGAAAAAAGCATATGAAGTATCACATGGCTTTGTCGTTTCAAACAATCTCTTAAGAATTTTGTGTGATTGAGACTATTCATTAAGTTTTGGGAATAGAATAATATGTCCAACCATTTTATGATTTGGCTATCATAAGCTTTTTGTTTCTTAATAACGAGAGAGGGTAAGACTTATGTGGCAACCATTTTTTGCCTCCACTGCTTGACAGAACTGAAAGAGACTTCTACCTTCTAGACATCTAAAAGTAAAATAAGAAAATAAAAAAAAAATGTCCCAACAAAGAATCTTCTAGGGAATACTAAAAAAAACTTTAACTTCTAAACACTGGAGGAAAAAGAAACTGAGGAAGAGGAGTCTTCTTGCTGTAATAAAACATTAATTAGTGTCATATGTTGGATTGGCAACTATAGGACTTTTTGGTTGGAGCAATACATATATTGTGGCAAAAGATGCAACATTAAGTTACTAATTTAACAGGTGCCACATGAAAATTCAACTCTAACATTGTGTTAAACTGTGATGTATAATACTAATGTCAACATACATTATCTATTTAATAGTAGAGATAGACTTTTGATTGTTCACTTTTTTAGCTGCTTGTCTCCCCAGCCATTTAGGATGGATATCACAAACAAAACATAGAACTTGATAAGATAGTCATTGGCAAAGGATGAGGATGAATAACTTGGCATAATCTTGGACTCAATTTAAGTCTCTTTTCTAAGAATGTTGGTTTTAGAACATTAAAAAAAAACACACAAAAAACCATTTACTTTACATGATCTCAAATTTAAACCATTTACTTTTTGGATTAGTTTATTAGTTTTGATTAAGATGTGATATTAGTTAAATTTGGGTTTGAATCATTTTTTTCTTTTATTTATTTGTATATGCAGATATGGCTCGTCTTTCATTGGCGGTCAAAAAAAGAATTGTGACAATATTACTTCAATATATAGAGTCCATTACATAAGATAACAATATTGTTCATCATGATGATATTTATCATCTTTACTAAGAGACATACAAGTACAAATAGATTGGGTGACACTTTATATCACAGGCATCATATACGTCATCTTAATTTTTATAGAATGATACATGCTAGTGACCTTGCACGCATCGAGAGTACTTGAATGGATAGAAGATTCCTGTGTGTAATCAAATACAATAATCTAACATTCTCAGGAATCAGACATCAGATTTCTATGTACAATCAAATACAGTAATACAGATTCTTAAAAAATCAGATTACCCTCTTTTATATTCTCAGTAATCTGAAAACTTAGATAATTGTATACCAAACTCACCGTTAGTGAAATGTCACTTCACTTTGTGGACGGGTGTGAAGGCAACACGATGAACATGTGGCAAACAAAGAAGGGATAATAACCTATAGGGTGCGTCTAGGGTCAGTCACCCTCTTTTTGTAGTTTTTAAACTACACCTTTTTTGGACCATCCATATTTAATCCAATGGCATATATGCCTGTAGGGGTAAGTTGTAGACTAGTTACTTGCTTCATAGGTTCTCTGGTTTTCCTTGATGTAATTATTATACTAGTTGTTGGACAAGACGTATTCGCAGGTTTGTGAAACGTAATGTACATGGAACGTATACTTCCAATGTAATGTACAGAGTGATCCAGTGTAGGATTGATGAAGCACAACATTAACTTTTGCTTAAAACGAACGCATAAGAGCAGTGTTATATGGCCCGAGTGGGCTACAACTTGCTTCTCTTAGATCCATCCGATAGGGCCCAGTCTTGTGAGAGAAGCAGACTGTAACCCGCTCAGCTAAAAAAAAAGTTTTTAAATACAAAAGTAAAAGTAAAAGTAAAATTTAAAAGTTAAGAACCCGTTTTATAGTGTTTTTAAAGTGATTTTATTTTTTTTAAAAAAAAAAGAAGAGAATTTTTAAAAATTGTACTAAAAGTTGTTTTAAAATTTTTACTTTAAAAATTATACAAAAATATTTCCAAAAACAATTGAAAACAATATCAAATGGGACAGTTTCTAACTTCTCCTAATAACTTAAAAATGCATTGAGTTTTATACAAGTGTATTTTTGTAAACTCTTACTAAACACTATACTTATATCGTTTTTATGTGTAAAATTATGCTAAGAGTTTTAAAAGAGGCCTTGAGTATGGATTGCTTCCAACTTGCCAGTAATGTACATTGAACACATTATACTTTACAGAAGAATGTGTATTAGTTCTGACTTGCCAACTGCAGCATGTTTGTATTGATTTGACATTCCCTATCTTGTGCAAGGTAGTTCAGCTCTTGTTAATAAAATAAGGGTTAAGTTAATTTTGAGCTCTTCAACATGAAACTTATAATATTTTATTCTTAAATTTTAAAACATAATAAATTACACATTTAAATTATATAATTTATCATATTTTGACCCTTTCGTTACTAAATATATTATGTATTAACGGATTTTGAGTCAATAACTTCACTTTTAGCTCCTGAATTTAAAACATAACAAGTCACACTATTGACCTATAAAACTTGTCCTATTTTAGCCAATCCGTTATTAAATCTATTAAATATTGACTGATTGAGATAAATTATCATTTTAACTTTTTGGTTATATAGTACGTGTATGTGTGTGTGTGTGTGTGTGTGTGTGTATGTTTTCAAGCAAAATCACTAAGGGTGTTTGAAAAGGTGGTGGGAACCATTGGTTAAAACTACTTTTACGATAGCATGTGAGAGCTGTATATTGTAGCAATTTTTTTATTGTTACTGTAGCATGTGAGAACTTTATACTGTTCATAACTGAGTTTGTGGTAGAAACTGTAGTTTCCACTACTCGCTAAACAGTGGTTAAATTTCTTTTATAATCATTATATAAGTTTTACTAATTTTTTTCTTCTTTTTTTAATAATTTTTTTTAAAGTTTTACTCTCAAGAAGTTTTACCAAATTTTTTCCATACTATAACTTAATGTTGGGCTTGTATTGTTGTGAATTAAAATAGAAAAAAACATAACAAATAAGAAAAAACGCTTAGATAATATGAGTACATAATGAAAATGACACATACAAGACTTGGGATTTTTATGACTAAATGTTGGAGTTGAAAATTATGTAAATGACATAATAATAAAAATTTGCTTAATTGTATTCAATAATTTGCCAAAAAAACCTCAAAATTTTTATTAATTTCAAGCCAACGAAAATATATATTAGCCTATGAAACCCTTTATTTCTAAGTCTAAGAAGCATAAAATTCGATTATAAAAGATTTAATCTCGATCATCAATAATTAATCGCTCAGATCTTACATATGTAGCTTAGTCCATCAAAATCTAATAGATTTAGGAATAGAAAGGTCAAAATGAACAAGTTTAATAGTTTAAGGGCATGACTTTTGACGTTTTAAAGTTTAGGGATCAAAATAGAATAAGTTGTATAGTTCAAGGATCAAAAGTAAACTAACTCATCAGCATTAAAACGAATTTAGTAACACGTGAAGAATAATATTAAAAACCTAATTGTTAATGGACTAAACAAGATCAATTGAAAAAATATTGTAAAAAAAACGAAGAACCAGTGTTTTTTTTTTTGCTTAAAAAGAAAAAAAAAACCATTTCTTTCCCTCTCTCTTTTCCTATATTTTCTGCTCAACAAAAGAAAAAAAAAATTGTAGTCTGCGTGGTAAAGGCCACCAACAACAATTCTAAAATGCTATTGATGTGTTCAACAAATATTTGATTTTAATAAATAATAATGTAAATTTTCAAGTTCAATAAAGAAATTATCCTATTTACTTTACATTTTTAATTGTATGGAAAGCAAGAAAAAAGACATTATGACTATTAGTACTAAGACTTAGATAGTTTACATTATAGAGTTTATATACAAAAAGATGTGATTTCATCATTAATTGTCAAAATTAATAGTTCACAATTTGTGAATAAATATAGACACTTTATTCTTGATAAAGTTGTAATAGAGATTTAAGTCCAATTGAGCAGGTGGTTTGTCTTGGTCGTCAGGACCAAGTTAGGCTCTATGTAGACATATTGATATACTAAATCTAAGCGTAGGTCTGTTAGACATGTATGCCCTAAAGAGTAAAAATGTAATATGCTTTTGGAGGCATTTTTATTAATAAAGAATTTATTTATTATTAATATATCAAATCTTGTCCTCTTTATGTTCATATTTGTTGAATGTATGTTAAGCAAACAATAGTCTGAACCTTTAAGAATTAGGCATATGATAGACAGATTATGCAGAAGACACGATTCTAAAGGTGACGGTCTAAATCATAAGATCCACAATCGAGGGAATAAAGTTGGGTGCTTTATTCATGTAAAGATTATTATGTTGTTTATATTCCTTTTAGGAGATGGTCTGTCTTGGCCATCGGAGATGGACTCTATGAATAGAAATTATAACGCCCCTATGTGGGGGTTAGCAGTATTGAATAAATAAAAATAATTTTAAATTTCATATTATTGAAATCAATTAAACAATGCCCATGGGTCTTTAAATAATAATAAAAATAAAAATAAATGTTTTAAATACAAACCACAGTTTTTAGTGTAGCACCAAATATATATATTACAGTCATCATCACCATAATACAATTCCTAATTAACTTAACACAGCTATAAAAAAAATAATACAACTCTTACATGTTGTAGATAAGTTACAAATAAAAAAGGTCTTCTAACACGAAAACAACAGGGTTGTTTTCGTCTATTCCTCTTCAGATATGTTGCACTGAGTTCCACCTGAGAGATGAAGATATGATAGGGATGAGCATCGACATGCCCAGTACGAAAATCATAACTCACCTTATGGTTTATCCATTACCACATTAAAACTGCATGGTTAGTAAGTTACATCATATTCCATATTATGAGGTTTATTATGATCACATCTCGTGGATACCATAGTTAATCATTACCAAGTTTCATAATTACACATTTATACAAATATTACCAATCATCATTGTTCCTAGGTATCCATGTTAAATAGAGTATCACTCAACTCATCGAAACCCAAATGGGCGCGCTTGATCACCCTGTAAACATTCCAAGGGTGTTCCCGTGAGGGGACATCAAGCCCTAAGACGTCACCAAGTCGATTCATGTACAGTGCATTCTAGGACTTTCAACCCAAGGAAGCGTCATCACCTTCCCTCTATTTTACCTTTTAGGGTATTCATGCCCAAGGACGTAACCGCTGCCCTTTTTACATCTCACTATTCCTTTGTATTCAATTTTTATTTATAGAGTCAATTTTCTAACCATGCTTCTCAATTTATAACATATGTCAAATCATTATATTCCTCGCTATACAATATACATATTTTACAACATAAAACAACCAACTTTAATTTACCAAAAAGCTCACAAAAGATGAGTAATAGAATCCCTACCTTCAAAGCTTAACAACAAACTTTTAATCCTGGAAGTAATTAACGTTAGCTCCACACATCCTTGACCCTAAAGCATGCATAAGGAAAATTAAAACTAAAGCACAACGTATAATCACATTCATAAGTGAATTATGTGCAAACCCATATACTAATGCCATTAAAGTTTTTTTTTATGCAATTGTTCTTTAAATACCAAGTAAACAATTTTTATCTTAAACACAATATAACATACATACAAGTAATTTACATATTTTAGTCTCTAATAAGAATTCATAAATCATTTAGTATAGTATTGGAAAGGTTGCAAGACATTAAAGGACTAGAAGGTGAGCAAAGTTAGGTTTTTGGTTCAAGTTAACGCTGGTATACCTGTGTAGAGAAGTAACGTTCCAGAAGAGCCTCAACCAACTGGTCTTATTTGCTATTCTCTATCCACAGCCGGAGTGAATGTGGGCTCACACGTACAGCTCTTCCACCGGTGACTCTCCGTCTAATTAATAGAGAGAACCCAAAGCTAGTGTTCGTGATTTGTGAACAAAAGCTCTAAGGGAGTTTTCAGATGCTCACTAGAAGAGTATCACTCTTATCTCTCAATATTGATATGAGTAAATCATGAGACTCACTCCCTTTTTATAGCTATTGGTCCTAGGGTCAGTCCTTATCAGATTAGGTCTCAAAAACTCGAAACAGAATCAAGTTCGGATCAATATCTGATAAGATCCGCATGAAAATGCGTAATCTTATCGCTCGCTGATCGACAGACCGAACAGGCCCCATCGGCAGGCTGAACACGTCATTCGACAGGCCGAACTCCCACGTAAATATCTCCGCGAATCTTTTATTTTCCACTCGAGATTCTATAGGATAAAGTCTCAGTTTTGATTCAAATAACCTAATAGAAAGTTATTTGATCAAAACAAACTTTATCAAGATAATCTCTAAGAAAATAAATCAATTCACAATAATTCTACAAGTTTATCTTGATCTAATTTATCTAAAATTAAATCAACCGATAAACAGACAAGAATTGTCCGATCCCAATAATTCAACAAGTTTATCTTAAATTAATTTCTTACAAAATTAATTAAACCGATAAAAAGACATGAATTATTTGATTCTTACAAATTTTAAACCAATCTGATAAATCTGACACAAGTCACCAATTATAGGAAGAGCACGCCGTGTCGTTACAGGATTTTGTGAGCTAGCAAAGGGGACCAAAATGGACCTACAAAGTTCAAGCTCATGATAATTATGAAACCCAATATCCTATATATACATTTCACAATTATCAACTCCAACGCTACTCCACTAAAAGCTTGGAGCTGCACTCTCAAACTTTATAGAATTACGAAGCTCGCACAGCTAAGTCTCTATGACATATCAAAGTGTATCGTATCCCCATATGATAATCCATAATCGGCTTAAGGACAAGTTCTGTCTTACCTTCCTGATTATTTTTATCTTACGTTCCATTATCTCACCATCAGAAAACTTACTATCCAAAAATAGTATACCATTCAGTTACACCTATGTATCCAAATGGTTGAGCGCTCAAGTTTTTCAATTACAGGACAACGCATATAAGAGGATATCATTACTCCTAAAGAGGAGCTATGGATTCTATATCTATGAATAACAAGTCTACGCTATCAAAAGTCATGCCTCCAACGTACCGGCATGCATACCACTATTGAGATGTGGGTGTTACCCTTTGGCACATCAAAAGACACAAGTCGAGACAACGGGCCCATTATTCATCTCAGGATTAAGATACAATACAAATAATTGTCTAAAGTGAATCGATTTGCCAAGATAGAATTATTAATCCAAATCAATTCACTTTATGTCCTGATCCAACACATCGTCATCTATGACAACATGTCAATGTTTCTATTCACGGAGTCTAACTCTGATGGTCAAGACAAACCATCTCCCAAAAAGGATGTAGACAACATAACAATCTTTACATGAATAAAGCGCCCAACTTTATTCCCTCGATTGCGGATCATATGTTTTAGACCGTCACCTTAAGAATCGTGTCTTCTGCATAATCAGTCCATCATATGCCCAATTCTTAAAGGTTTAGACAAACAGTCTCAGACTATTGTTTGCTTATCATACATTCAACATATATGAATGTAAAGAGGACAAGATTTGGTATATATAAATGAATAAATTCTTTATTGATATAAAAATATCTCCAAAAACGTATTACATTTTTACTCCTTAGGGCATACATGTCTAACAATGCTGTCTTTGGATAGTAAGTTTTTCGATGGTGAGATAATAGAACATAAGATAAAAATAATTGGGAAGGTAAAACAAAACTTGTCCTTAAGCCGATTATGGATAATTTATGAGGATACGATACATTATAATATGTCATATAGACTCAGCTATACGGGCTTCGTAATTCTATATAGTTCGAGAGTGTAGCTCCAAGCTTTTAGTGGAATAGTGTTTGAGTTGATAATTATGAAATGCATATCTGGGATATTGGGTTTCATAATTATTGGGAGTTTGAACTATATAGGTTTATTAGGTCCCATTTGCTAGCTCATAAAAATCCTGCAACGATACGGCATGCTTTTTCAATAATTGGTGACTTATGTCAGATTTATCAGATTGGCTGAAATTCAGTAAAATCAGATAATTCATGTTTGTTTATCGGTTGAATTAATTTTGTGATAAAATTAATTCAAGATAAATATGTTGAATTATTGGGATTAAATAATTCATGTCTGTTTATCGGTTGGATTAATTTTGAATAAATTAATTCAAGATAAACTTGTTTAATTATCAGAAATATTTATTTTTCTAGAGATTATCTAGATATGACTGTTTTAATCAGATAACTTCTCTATCAGGTCATTTGAATTAAAACTAAGACTTTGTTCCAAGAATCTCAGGTGGGAAATAAAGATTCGCAGGAAACTTTTTATCGCAAGCTTGGCAGGCCGATCTGCCAATTCGGCTTGCCGACTGGGCAGTAAAAAGATTACGTGTTTCTACGTAATTTTATCAGATATTGATTCGGATTTGGTTCTGATCGAATTTTCGAGGCCTTATCTAACAAGTACTGACTCCTAGGCCTAACCTCTATAAAAGGGAAGTAAAACTCATTATTATTTATTTAGATTAGTTGAGAAATCTAGAGTGAGACTCTGAAACTCCCCAAAGAGCTATCATTCACAAATCACGAATTATAGCTTTGGTTATTTCTCAATTGGTTGGAAGGAGAGCCACCTGGGGAAAAGCTGAACGTCGTGAGCCCACACTCACTCCTATCGATGATAGAGAATAACAAAAAAAACAAGTTGGTTGAGGACCTTCTGGAACATTACTTCTCTTCACTAATTGCGGTAGCTTTTAGACATCTACAATGTTAGTACTATCTGGTTAATTTATACATGTAGCGTGTCAAACTTGTGTTTTAAAAAATACTATGATATAAAAAGATTTTAAAACTCTACTGCGTACTATTTTTTCAACAGTAACACATATATCCTTCTACCAAACCAGATGAGCAACAAATGTTACATTTTACACTTTGGATGCATAAAAAATTTGGGGGCCTACCCCAACTATAGATTGAACAACTTAGCTCATTGTGTTGTACGGTAAAGTAAGCAATTTTTTTTTTTTTTTTATAAAAGTAAGGTTTGTAAGCAAGTGCAGTGAGTTAGTGCTATTAGTGCCAAATGATAGCAAAAGTTATGATATTTGATATTTCTCTTTTATGTGTGTAATATTAAGTCTTGATGCATAAAGTACTTTTCATATAATCAAAGAAGTTTTATTATCCACGTCTTGGGTTCTACCATAAAAACTAAAATACTATTGGGACTTTGCGGCGCTATTTGGCTCATGTTTGTTGCTAGAGCAACACAATCAAGTTGAAAAAACTTTATGATACAAAGATCATTGATACACTAAGACTTCATAAATATGAAAACAAACTTCAAATTTTATAAGGCAGGTTTAAGATCTTGAAACAAGAGCATATATATCTTTATTCCTTTTGATATATCATCTACGAAACTCAAACCATAAGAAATTTAAAAAAAATAGAAAATTTGTTTCTTCAGTTTCTTCATCTAACAATGTTGCAAAAAAGAAAGAAAAAAAAATCATAGTTAATAGAAAAGCCATAAAAAAATTACAAAATCAAAAGAGACCTTTTTATATATATCTTGCATAGAGTACTACAAGCAACAATAGTTTGAAAGCAACCCTTCAAGGTTTGTTGACGATCCCTGGCTACAATCCCGGGGACAGCATAAATAGTACCAGCGATTCCTACTTTTTCCATTTTATTTTCCCCTCTCTCTTGAGATGAAATTCATTTATAAGATTAAGAAATATGAGGATTCTAGTAAATTTATTTAATTGTTGAGCAATAAATTCTTTGGATTCAAAGGATTCAAATTTAAATTCAAGTATCAAGAATTTTTTAGATACGTGTTTATTTTCCTTAAAATATTAATCAAATGAGTATCAAGAATCTAGCCTGTTTGTTTTAATAACTTTTTAGATTCTTTGGACTCAAATTTGAATTTGAGTATTAATTCAAGAATCTTAATGTTAAGAATCCTTTAGGTATGTGTTTGTTTCATCCAAAATTTGAATCCTTTGAGTATCAAGAATCTAAGTTTTCAGAGTTCTCATCCCCTTAAACTTTTGATACCTTGATATATTTGCTACAGTAAAAACTAAAATTCTCTTTCTTATATTTGAGGAAAAAAATCATAACTTCTTCATTTGATATCCAATTAAGATTATTCTTTTTTCGCTGTGTTCCTAATGAAAAGAGGAATAAATCAAGATCCATATTGTATATTTTTTTACATCATTAACATTAAGATTTTATTAGATTTATTAATAAATCAAAAACTATCTTCACTACCTCTCCAAACACAAATTCTAATTTTATTCCATACTCAGGATTTAAGTTAGTGATTTGAATTATTATCTGAATTGACGTTTGGATGTGTATTAAAGTTTTAATCTGAATATGGAATAAAATTATAATATGTGTTTAGAAAGGTAGTGAAAATAGTTTTTGATTTATTAATAAATCTAAAAAAATTTTGAATGTTAATGATCTCAAAAAATATGTAATATGGATCTTAATTTATTCCCCTCTTCACTAGAAACATAATGAAAAAAGAATCATCTCAATTGGATATCAAATAAAGAAGTTATGATTTTTTTTTCTCTCAAATATAGAAGAGAGAATTTCAGTTTTTATTGTAGCAGAGATATCTGAATATGAAAAGTTTAGGGGAAGTCAAAACTCTAAAAACTTGGGTTTGTTTGTTTCGATACTTGAATCACGGTTTGAATCATTTTGTTACAGTATTTTCTCTCACAAAAATTTAAATCTTCATTCAAATACTCTATTCAAATACTCGAACCAAACGGGTCCTTAGATTCTTAATACTTAAAGGATTCAGATTTTTGGTGAAACAAACATGTATCTAAAGGATTCTTGATACTTGAATCTAAATTTGAGTTCATTGAGTACAAAGAATACTCCAAACAAACAACCCCTAAATTTTCAGAGTTCTAATCCCCTAAACTCTTGATACTCCGATATCTTTACTATAGTAAAAGTTGAAATTCTTTCTCTTATATTTGAGGAAAAAAATCATAACTTCTTCATTTGATATTCAACTGAGATGATTCTTTTTTATTGTGTTTCTAATAAAAAAAAGAATAAATTAAGATTCATATCGCATATTTTTTAAGATCAATAACTTTAAGATTTTATTAAATTTGTTAATAAATCAAAAAACTTTGTTCACTACTTCTCTAAACACAAATTCTAATTTTATTTCATATTTGGATTAAAACTTAAATGTATATCCAAACGTTAATTTGGATAACAATTCAAATCACTAATTAAAATCCTAATTCAAATCATACAACTCAAATCAAATCACTAATTTAAATTTATTTATCAAATAGACCATAAATGACACTGCTACTATTAATATTCTTAATAGTTAAAACTCTATTGAACAGAAACAAACAAGGATAACACATAAATTTTGATCTCAGGAATCCGATTATAATATTCTTCTGGGAAGCGACAAACAGGCCGGCCTGGTGATATTAGCAACCGGCAAAGTCTTCTACATCCGTCATTGAAAACGACATATTTTATTTTTCTTTTGAGAAAATACGACATGTCGTTTTTATGGAAGGGTAGCAATCTACCGAGACAGACAAGACGTCACAACAGAGCATCCACAAGACCTCGCCGGAAGCCTGATCAGACGGAAAAGTCACGCAGCAAAAAAGCAAGAAGAAAGTCTATCTGAGTCTACAATTGTTCTCTCTCTCTCTCTTTCCGTTGGGGTAGAGAGAGAAAACAGAGGAAGATTCGATTTACAGTTGCAGAATATTAATGGCGTTCGATAAGGAAGCTGTTGAGGAGATTTTCAAGGCCCGTACCGACAAGAGGGAGTACAGGAGGATCCTCCTCCCTAACTCCCTCCAAGTCCTCCTCATCAGCGATCCCGATACCGACAAGGCAAAACCTAAATCTCCCCGAGCCATTCGAATTTCTATATTTCTCGATTGTGATTGTACGATTCTTTCATTTCTAATCGTTTCGTTTTTTCTTTTTTTTTTTTCGTTTCAGTGTGCTGCTTCCATGGATGTCCGCGTTGGCTCCTTCTCCGACCCCGACGGCCTCGAAGGACTTGCCCATTTTCTCGGTATTTTTCTTTTCTGGATGCAAATGAATTGTTATTAGTATCGAATTTACGGTGTTGAATTGTTATGTGTATGTGTATGTTTAATTTGGGTTTTACTCTGTTTCCGCTTTAGAATTCGTTGTTTTGCAAATGAGTGTTCTAGTTTCGTTATTTTGAATTGCTGAAACAATCACTTCGAATGGAGGATGAAGAATTTGATCAAATGAATGCTAATGGTGGATTAAATGATTGTTGGATTGGAATACTGTTTTTAATGGGGGTATTAGCTTTAGGGGTAGAGATTCAATTCTTTGGCATTATTTATGTTGTCTTTAATTTTAGTGTATTTGATTTTGCTTTTGTTGCAGAGCATATGCTGTTTTATGCTAGCGAAAAATACCCTTTGGAGGACAGTTATTCAAAGTACATTACTGAGGTGCTTATTCTCATTCTTCACAAAGATTATCTGTTCTATGGTTTTTCTTCTGCTGCTATCTACGATTTAATGAAATGTTTGGTAATTAGTTAATTATAAGTTTTTTTTCAATGTTGTTTATTTTATTTTAAATAATATAAATAGTAGGTTGACCTCAAAAGAATTAGAAGTTACTTAAGATTAAAGGGAGTTGGAAGTAACAATGATAATAAAGCAGGTTTGGACAGAGTACCCTTGCTAGTAATATAGGCCATAGTTCTTGCAAACGTGATTATGATTCATACCCAGACAAAAAGCCTGAGCGCCTAGTGTGAAAGGTTTCTGTACAAAATAATATAGGGCGGATTAGGTCTTTAGTTTTCAACAAGGGTTGGAGTTATCACGTAGTTCTAGAGGTGCGGACAAACCCAAATAATAAAATTTGTTGTCATAAATAGGTCTTATAAAGCTTTCTTTGGAAAGCATGATGTGTGAGAACTAGAAGCCGGCAAGGAAGTCATCAAAAAACTATGTCAATTATGTGCCAGCTTATCCATACATTGAAGACCTAAAGACTATTAATCCCTGTAGAAACCTGTAGGGATGATTCTAAATATGTATGTGTGCACATACATTCGTACACGATGTGTTAAGCATGTTGGACGTTTCTTTCTTTTCTTATTCAAGTTAGTTTTAATAGGTCATTGTTTGTTAGCTTTTTACATGTATCATTCTTATGTGCTTCCTGTTTTGTTAAAGATTTTCTTTGGATGTGTATACGTGCATGCCTCGTCCCCATATATGTGCATGCATCCTCCCTCACTTTGGTATTATCTACTTATTGACTAGATCTTCTTAGACATGCCAACTAATCCTTTTGTTTTCTGCATGTTTTATGTTGTTTTTCTTCTTGATAAAAAAAGCATGGGGGCAGCAGAAATGCCTTCACCAGTTCTGAGCACACCAACTACTATTTTGACGTTAATGCTGATTGTTTTGATGAGGCTTTGGACAGGTTGATGCTACTATCAGTTTCATTTTGTTATTGATTTTCTCACTATATTCTTGATGATTGTGATGTTGGAGTATTTTTGTGGTTTATTGTTCAGATTCGCTCAGTTCTTTATCAAGCCCCTGATGTCAGCTGATGCTACAACGAGAGAAATCAAAGCTGTTGATTCTGGTTGGCTGTTCTGTTCTGATATATATATATATATATATATATATATATATTTATTTCCTACTTATTTTGCCTATTTTTCTATTATTTGTTGTTGTAATCATTGTTGAGATCGTGCTTCTGAATATTTCAGAAAATCAGAAAAACTTATTGTCTGATGCTTGGAGACTTATTCAGGTACAAATGCTGCCCTGATTCCTTTTGAAGTCTTGACGTCCTTGCAAGATGCTGGATATACTATGTTGATGTCATGATCTGTATTTTAGGCACTATATAGTTTTTGTTTGTTTGCTTCTTTCAGAACAGGCTTATGTGTTTTAAAGATTGATTTTAAAATTAGGTTCTGAAACTGGTTTTTGGTAGTAATCAGTTTGTACTTATTAAAATAATCTATGTAAAGACGGAGGGTGCACTGCCATTCTACTGTTAGGTGCCCGCTTTTTTTTTTTTTTTTGCCCAATAGTATTTGGCTTGAGAAGTCACTTTCTGGAATGGAGGATGTCTATGGTAATGGTGTTGAATTTCTTGTTCTGGAAGTCCTGAAGAAGTGGCACTTTTACGGTTACATGGCAGGAAATATTGAATTTTTATGGATAAAGTATTGTTCTTGTGTTGCTAACTGTGCAGGATTATCTGGAATTTGCATATTTTTCCACAAAATGTGAAGCCATTTCATTTGTTTGTAGACAATAAGAAGTAATACGGTGGTGTTACAGAAACAAAATCATTTCCTTCGCTTGTTAATCAGGCTAGCTAATTGTAATAATAATATGATGCCAAGTGTATTTACAACACAACTGTGTGCAGCTCCAGAGACATTTGAGTTTGGAGAGCCATCCATACCACAAATTTAGCACGGGTATGCATTTAAGCTTTCTCACTGAATCAACCAGGGGATCTATGCGTTAGCTGTATT
Organism: Artocarpus heterophyllus; assembly: GCA_025403435.1. NCBI lineage: Eukaryota > Viridiplantae > Streptophyta > Magnoliopsida > Rosales > Moraceae > Artocarpus > Artocarpus heterophyllus. The sequence continues at coordinate 25,875,516 of CM046351.1, read as the reverse complement.
ATGGTTAGATTGGTCTTAATCTGTATAGCATTCAATTTGAGTTAGCGGGATGTGGTCTAGTGTAGTCTAGTTATTGCTTGGAGTAGTTCTCGTTCTCTTCTGACTTTGTATTGTAGGTACACCTTTACTTTGAAAAAGTATGTTTTCCTATCAAACTACATAACATAATTATGGTGACTGTTTATGTTGGTGTTGTTTACTTACTTTTTTGAGTTGCAAGCGACCTTTCATTTTGTTATTGTGGAGTGATGATATTTTTACTTTTATTAGCCTTTTTTTTTTGTACAGTTTTTTCTACTGCTTGCTGCTATGTGGTACTAGTCGCATTGATTTAATTTTGTTTATAAGCACGTATAACATCTTATGAAGGATAGTCTTAATAAAACGAAAACTGTTGCCACTGGTTCAAAAGTTTTTTTTAATTTTAATTTTAATTTTTATATATATTTATTTTTTTATTTATTTTTGAGGAATCTGGTTCAAAAGTTCTACCTTTGCTTTGTGCCACCTATATAGGGAACCGGGACACTTTGGAGGTCCGTCCAAAAGCAAAAGGGTTGGACACTAGACATGAGCTTATTAAATTTTATGAAGAAAATTATTCTGCCAACCTTATGCACCTGGTTGTATATGCAAAAGGTTAGTAACTAAGTTTTCTATAAGAAGTGGGGTGCTGTAGCACGGTCGGTTAGTTTTATTGATATTTTTATCATTGCAATATTTTTGTCATGCATATTTCAGAGAATCTTGATAAAATCCAAGGTCTTGTGGAGGAGAAGTTTAAAGACATCAAAAACACCGATCGCAGCTGCTCTATTTTTCCTGGTCAGCCTTGCACATCAGAACATCTACAGGTATGATTTGTACCACTAAAATCTTACCTAAAGAGTTGCAAGGTAACAATTCTAGTAAGCTTATATCAGAAACATAGAGGTTCTGTGGATATTGAATGACTAATTCTGTTGTCCTTTCGTTTTTCGATATTTGTTTCAGATTCTTGTGAAAGTAGTCCCAATAAAGCAAGGTCATAAATTGAGGATTGTATGGCCCATTACTCCAGAGATTCTCCATTACAAGGAAGGGCCTTGCAGTTACCTTGGTCATCTTATTGGCCACGAAGGAGAAGGATCTTTGTATTACATCTTGAAAACATTGGGTGGGTTTTGTATTCCGTAACGTGCCCGAGATGGTATTTTTCTAGCAGATTTTTTGTGCTTTGAACTTCAGAGTTGTTTCTCAAATGCTTCCTTTTTGTTATACGATTTTTTACCATAAGATATTTACATAAATTTATAACTTCTCTCCACTAAATTCATTCATGTTTGGATTTTCTTATTTGTAATGAAAAAACCTTTTCGCCAGCTTGACTGTTCAGATATATATTTATAACTATATTTTTACTCTCAATTTTGTTAAAATTTTTATTTTTATTCTATAAGAATTTCTTTCTTGGTCAACGTTTTCTCTTGTCCCTTTTTCTTTTTGTTGTTTTGTCTCTGTGCTGGGTGCCTGTCGTGTATGGTGCACACTCGTCCCAATTCTCAGTTTTCTCCTTTTTTGTCTCCATAAAGAATCTATGGTCTATTCTTGCTACGGTAAATATACTTTCGAGGTTTATAAACAATCAAGTCAGATTTGAAAAGCTGAAGTAGAAACAAGAAAAGAGTTTTCAACTTGAAGGTGAAAGCTTTAGGTCCGTGGTAAATTGATTTCTATCATGTTAACAAGACAAAATTGGTCAGAAGATTCTATGGTTTGGCTCTGTGGGCCTAACCTACAAGTTGCCTCTACTAGCAGAAAAATACAGTTCTTTCACATGAGGCAGTGCAATCATGTCGTACAAGGACCTGTTTTAACAGTTCAAGGCACTGATGCAAGTTTTAGACTAAACTGGTTGGACAGATATCACATTGGAGGAATTGCATTGATGAAGTGCTCAATGGCTATGGGATATAAATTTATTGCTTACTTTTTTTTAAAGAAAAAGAAAACTTTATAGGAATAATGTAAATGTACTTGTGCAAGGAATAAAGCTGTCTATCATCAACCTGATTCGATTGCTTTTTAAAATTCTGCAGGATGGGCTACTAGTTTGTCTGCGGGTGAAGGGGAGTGGTGGGAGTGGTCTTTGGAGTTTACTTTCTTTAAAGTCGTGATTGACCTTACTGATGCCGGTCAAGGTCAGTTCTTCCCTTTCCTCTCTTGGCAGACCTCGTTTCTTGGTGCCAACACTAATTTAAATTTTAGCTCATGTGTTAGCGATTTATCCATCTTAGTTATCTCATTATGGGAGTGGTTAAAAAAATTTCTTGGACACACACATATTTAAAGGTGCCTATGGTCTCCAGCAATCTGAATTTTGTGTTTTGTAAACGTGATGGATTTATTTTGATTGAATTGCAGAGCATATGCAAGATATAATAGGTGTGCTTTTTAAATACATTGGCTTACTAAAACAGTCAGGTGTTTGCAAATGGATATTTGATGAGGTATGGTTATGCAATATTTTAAAGTAATATTTGTAATTTATTTTTCTTTTTTTTTAATTGCTTTTCTTTTTGCTTAAGATTTTTTTAATCTTGATTGTGTTTTCTAGTATTCCATATGCATATGCAAAGTTGTCCTAGTTATTCTTTAAAGATTCTGAGACGGTTTCACAATTATTTTAATGAAGCTTGCTGCTGTTTGTGAGACAAAGTTCCATTATCAAGACAAAATTCCTCCTATTTATTATGCTGTAAACATCGCAACCATTATGCAGGTATTGTTGAGCAATTTTTTCCCTTGTTTTTTTTTTCCTGTACAACATGTGAAAGCCTTTTAACAAATTCATGATTCTTACATGCTTTAAAGATTCTGGAATTTATCTTTACATTAATGGATAAATTTCTTTTAAGGAACAAAGTGATATAGAAGATGTATTATTTGTGCTCCGTGCTCCTCTACTTTGATTAAATTGTTCGATGCTTGATTTCTGCTTTTCATCCTTGGTGGTTTTCATTACTTTGCAATTATATAAGAAAATGACTCTTTGATTAATAAACTAAAAAAAGTACAGAAAAATAGAGGACAGGGGTTTGGACAAGTCATACTAGACATTCCATTTTGGAGGGTTTAGACATTATGAGCACAGCATCTACAATTTAGGGAAAAAGAAGATTTATTACTTCTGTATGATAGTTTTGAGTAACTTACAGCTATATCCCCCAAAAGACTGGCTGGTGGGTTCATCATTGCCCTCAAATTTTAGTCCAAGCATTATTCAAACAGTACTGGATGAGCTTTCTACTAACAATGTGAGGTAATGCAGTCACTTTTTATAGATGTAAATTAGTAATTATGCAGCCGGAGTCCATGCCAATTCACCGCTTTCATATGTCGAGTTTTTTTTTTTTCTTTTTGACCTCTATCATATTGCAAGGTTATTTGATCTTCGTGTTGGTTAATTGCATGCATGATTGGGTTACTTAGAAAACTAAGTAAAAGTTATCTGGAAGTGCAATAAACCAGCATTGATGTACGTCAACTATGTTAAATAAAGTTAGCATTCTTCAAATTCTCCTCTCTGTTGGTTATAACCCGTGGAAATTTTCTAATGCGTTTTCCTTTTTACAGAATTTTCTGGGAGTCGAAGAAGTTTGAAAATCATAATGACATGGTTGAGCCATGGTATGGAACTGCTTATTCCACTGAGAAAATTACTAGTTCCATGATTCAGGTTTGTTTTGGACCTTCATGTGAATGTAGTAAATTTATGAACGTAGAATTTTAAATCATAATGACAGTAAAAGAGTTCTTTTTGGACTGGTATAATAATATGCTTGTTTTTAGAAGAGAATTAATATGCTTTTTTTTTATGCATTCTCTTCTAACTTAATAAGATATTTAGTGGTCATTTTATTTTCTGAAGCATAGAATCCTCAAGATGCTGATATTGCTTATTTTATTTAAATGCAGGAATGGATGCTGTCCTCTCCTAACGGAGATCTGCATCTACCAGCCCCTAATGTCTTCATCCCCACGGATTTGTCAATTAAGAATGTGCATGAGGGGGTATAACATAAATCAAAATTAAAAAAGGTTTATCACAATGTCGCAGTATTTCTCATTCCATTGCCCATTCTAAACAGGTCAAATATCCTATGCTCTTAAGAAAGTCACCATATTCAACATTGTGGCACAAACCTGATAACGTTTTCCTTACTCCAAAAGCGTATGTTAAGATAGATTTCAGTTGTCCCCATGCTGGTGACTCCCCCGAAGCTGAAGTTCTAAGTGATATTTTTACACGGTTGCTAATGGACTACTTGAATGAATATGGTAAGATATCTTTGGAAACTTCTTATGCTTTGATCTTTTGTTCCCTTACAAAAAGTTCTATCATTCTTGACTGATCTCAGTTGTGTATTAAAGATATGTTATCCTCTTGGGGGACAAAATGAAGCTAATTTTAGTCATCTGTGTTTCAGCTTATTTTGCTCGTGTTGCTGGTCTTTACTATAGCATAAAGCACACAGATAGTGGTTTTCAGGTGTTGTCTTGAGACTCTTGACTATTTGAATCTGATATATTGTGCTTTAAGTTGTGGGTTTTCTGGATAATTTATGAATCAGTGAACATATGGTATATTCCTTCTGTAGTTCTCTGTGAGTAATGCATGATTTTGCATTATTTTTATCAAATTTTAGAAACCTAGAATCTTGCATTTTAAATTTTAAGGTTAAACTTCCAAAAGTTTAATTACTTGGGACCTATAATAAGAGATTATGTAGTGGGGCTTAGTGCATTTGCAGGCTCGTAGTTTATCTAGTAAAACCAATGGTGCAGTCACTGTGTCTGTGGTCAAGGGCATACATTGAGATTCAGGGTCAAAACGTAAAGTGACTTTTTGGTATTGCATGTGAAAGGTGACAACGTAAGGGTCTGCCTGAAAGTCCTCTAAGCCTTGAAGGTCTTCGACGGTCTATGCCAAAGCTTGATATGCATGTTGGATTCATTTCCTATTACCTTAAGCCCTTTAGGTCCTGTGGTTGATTTGTAATTGCCTTTGCTTTATAATTTTTTGCTCCCTCCCTCTCTCTCTTGTGTGTGCAATTTTTTATTTCGTTTATGTTTGGAGAGTGGATGGTCTAGCGTTTTTTTTTTTTTTTAAATGACTGTAGAGTCTGTGTAGGTGACTCTAGTTGGTTATAATCACAAATTGCGGATCTTGCTGGAAACTGTGGTCGAAAAAATAGCAAAGTTCAAAGTGAAACCTGACCGGTTTGCTGTGATAAAGGTAAATGTTGAGGCCTTTAGTTTCTATCTTATTTTTAGATGTTACTGTGTTTTTGTTGACCGGGTTTTAAACATCAGGATGACTCTTTGTATGGTATTACACTGAAACTTGGAAGTCATAAGCACAAAAATGTTTATCTTTAAAGGAATTACAAAAATGCTGTGTGATATTGGACAGATGTATCTTCAGCATATAAATCTGTTATTGTTTTACTTAGTTTTCTTCTCTTTATCAGGAAATGGTAACAAAAGAGTACCAAAATTTGAAGTTTCAACAGCCCTACCAGCAGGCTATGTTCTATTGCTCATTAATTCTACATGATCGCACATGGCCATGGATGGAAGAACTTGAAATTCTTCCACATCTGGAAGCTGATGATCTTTCTAAATTTGTTCCTTTAATGCTCTCTAGAGCCTTCTTGGAGTGTTATGTAGCAGGTTCCCCTTTTGACTTTTCTACCAAAATAGTTTGTCAACTGTCACATTCGTATTTGGGTTTTTGAAACTTACCCATTAACACCCACCCCCCCCCCCCCCCCCCCCCCCCCCCCCCCACCACACACCTCTTTTTTTTTTTTCAGGAAATATTGAACGCAGTGAAGCAGAGTCAATGATCCTGCATATAGAAGATGTTCTGTTTAAGGATTCAAAACCGATTTGCCAACCTTTATTCCCATCCCAACATTTGACAAACAGAATTGTTAAGCTTGAAAAGGGTATCAATTACTTCTACCCTGCAGAAGGCCATAATCAAAGTGATGAGAATTCTGCCCTTGTCCATTATATTCAGGTTTTTCAGCTGTCTATATACATAAGCAATTATCTCATTTGCGTAGGAATATTCTATCGTTCTTGATAAAACAAGCGTGATTAGTTTTCATTCTCTAGGATCTTAGTGTCTCAGTTCTGGATTCTTAGAGTGATAAGCTAATAAATTATTGTGGCATGTTTGTTAAACAATACACTGCTTATGAGGTTTTGATATTGTTTCCTTAATGCATCCAATTGAAACTTTAGGTCCATCGAGATGATCTTATGCTGAATGTGAAACTTCAGCTTTTTGCACTCATTGCAAAGCAACCAGCTTTCCACCAGCTTAGATCAGTTGAGCAACTTGGTTACGTCACTTTCTTGATGCAAAGGTTTGCAATAATTTGTTGTTCCTCGATTTAATTCATTGGTGACATTCCCTTCCCTAAAAAACTGACATATTTTCTGAATGCAGGAATGATTTTGGTGTCCGTGGAGTACAGTTCGTTATCCAATCAACGGCAAAGGTACAAGCATAGTAATACCTTTATTAAACATTGGTTCCCTGTTAAAATATGGTCCGTATCCCAAGAACTCTGTATTAATTTGAACAGGGTCCGGCACAAATTGATTTGAGAGTCGAAGCATTCCTGAAGATGTTTGAGAGTAAATTATATGAAATGACCAATGAGGACTTCAAGGTGAGATCAACATGGCTTTGGTGCATTTTGTATTCTGTTTGATGAATTGGCTCGTTTTTTTCAAACTTTAGGTGGGTTTGGGGTTTGTACTGTCTTATGGGCTTGAACTTCTAAATACTATTGAAGCCTTTGTATTTTCAATAGCCTTACTTTGGTAATTGTTTTTAGGAGTGATCTCTTTTTGATGTTACACAGAACAACGTGAATGCTTTAATTGATATGAAGCTTGAGAAGCACAAGAACTTAAGGGAAGAATCTGGATTTTACTGGCGAGAGATATCGAAAGGGACTCTCAAGTTTGATAGGAGAGAATCAGAGGTAAGAATATCTGTCAGATCCACTCCTAATGACTAGAGGCGATCACTTCATTAGGAGGCATCAATTTGTTTAATTCTATGTTTTTTTTTATTATTATTATTTTTTTTTTCTGGTAATGCGTGATATGAGATCTTGTTTGAAGAACAAAAACGTGCTGTCTGCAAATGTATAAATGAATTGGTTTATTCTTCTCAATGGTCTTGAGACAGGTTGCGGCACTAAAGCAGCTTACCCAACAAGAACTAATAGATTTCTTTGATGAAAATATAAAAGTTGGCGCACCTCAGAAGAAGTCGTTGAGCGTGCGAGTGTTCGGTAGCCTCCACTCTTCCGAGTACATAGCAGACAAAAGTGAACCAGCGCAACCCTGCTCGATCAGAATCGATGATATTTACAGTTTCAGAAGGTCACGACCGCTTTATGGTTCATTCAAAGGAAGCTTGGGTCATGTGAAGTTGTAGAGCCCATAATCCTTGATACGACGTTAACAGGAAAGCTGTGGAATGCAGATGTAACAACTTGGAGAATGCATGGAAGGGTATCCATCTCAATTCTCAACCAACCAATATGGTGAGTCTAGAATTCATCAAGAAATTATATGTTGCTTCAAGAACTTTTAGGGGATCAAAAGGACATTATTCATAACATTATAATCAACAATTACATTTGCCTCCTCTTTCTCGAATTTTCGGGTGGCTATAGTATCATTGTCGACTTGTGCTGTCCCTCGATGCCTTTGAAATTGTCCCGAGTAGTTTATTAGTGGTAGAATAAGAATGTCTCGGGACCTCATTTCTCAGCGGAGAGAGGATTTGTAAAATATTTGGAAGTGAAAATTAGCCCCTCTCCCCTCTTGCAACTCGAATGCCATTCAGCCTGTTTGCATTTTTGGTGCCCTGGTCTCCATATTTGTTTCTGCTGCGTGATCGCTTATTGTTAACCCGGCAGTAGTTTTATTTACTTGACGTTTTCTTTTCATCGCCTTACATCTGTGATCGTCTGATCCAATTGTCTTCGGTTGGGAAGAAGGGTAGTAGTTGGCAAATTCTTTTGCTGACCTAAACGTTTCAGGATTTAGCAAATTGCTTTTTAAACCTCTCAGTTTTAAAATATTATTCTTTGAATTCAATGAAATGTTTCAGAACATCTCTAAATTGATGAGGGCTAAGTTCGCTTGAAGAACAAAAATTGAAATGATGATTGAGTACATCCTGTCACCTCAATGATAATTACAGAAGGAAAAAATAAAGTTTTTATAGATATCAATTCAGCCACGCGATGCATATATTAATTTGTAATTAAAGTTTTATAACAAGTTGTAATTAAAGTTTTATAACGTAGGTTGTAAAGAAAATTAAAAAAAAAAAAGAAATTTTATTTTCGGCTTTAAGTAGAAAAGGTTGTGTAAATGACTAACGAGGATATGGACCACTCACTTTTGGGTCTAATTATTTTGGCATTTACTAAACACACAATGTGGATCTTTTAAGGCATCTCCAACCCATAATATAAAAATGGTTTAATTTTTACATTAAAATAGTATAACTGTCATATCAAACAATAATTTCATCTATAACGTATTACATCATTTTTAACGCCAAAAAAGAATATTTTAAAAATATTTTATTTCATCTTATTTTTTACAATATTTTTACTAATTCCCTACAATTTAACTATTTCACCAATTATGTCTAAGTGTAATTTTTTTTTTACATTTTGATCCCATAATATTTTTTTTTATTTAATGAAGTCCTAAAAACTAATAGACTAATTTTAATTAATGTTAGCCTAATTATTTGAAGTTTTTACTTTTATGTAATTGATATTTCAATAGTTTGCATATTAATTTTACATCATTTAAATTAACTATGAGATAATAAAAAAAATTTGGGACATAAAAGATTTTTTTGCTACCAAAAAGTGATTAATCTTTTTAAAAACTATGAAGCTGGGTTCAAAATACTATAAATTTAAGTTGTGGGGTTTTTTATAAATAAAGAACTTTAAAAAACAACAAAAAAAAGCTAAATTGGCATGGATGAATAGTGGCATGCAAGATTTGGCGTCATCATGTTCATCACTTCAGATTGACGTGAATAAATGGAGTCTCCTTGGAGACGATTTCAACACCAGTTTGGCGTTTATGCCACAAAAATGGAGTCGATTAGAGAAGGCCTTAGTCTGTTAAATTTTTAATCATTTTTAGACAATATATGGCAAAGGTATAACAGATAGGGTTTTACGAGGAGTAAAGTAGTAAAAGAAATAAATAAAAGGAACAAAAAAGATTTAGACTGGTGACACGATTTGATTTTTTTAATTCCAATATATACTTTTAAAAGATTTTTCAAAACTTTTTTATTACTTTTTTAAAACCCTCACGTGTTATTATTTTATTAGTTTTGTGTGAAATAGATATTTTATCAACTGTGGAATCAAAATTATATATTTTATTAATCAAGTAAAATTTTGATTTAGTTTTTCAATTCAGATAAACCTATAAATATTAAGACACACAAAATTTGACCCTGATAGGAATGAAAGAAACTAACTATAATACACAAGTAATTAGATTACTTCAAAAAGAGTTAATATTGGATGTTTAAGAAATCTATGAGAGAGACCAATAGAGTTGAAATGGAAAGAAAATAAGAGAGGAACCAAAAGGGAAAAGATAGGAGAACATTGGGGTAAGAGACAATCGTAGACAAATAGAGCCAAAAATAAAGAAAAAGAAAACAATAAAACAACAAAAAAGGAAGAGAAAAACATAGAATAACACACCAAATAAAGAGACAATAGCACAAAAATAGTGTTAAAAAAAAGAAAAGGTAAATGGAGATTATAATAAAACACAAAAAAAAGAAAAAAGAAAGGGAAAAAGTGAAGCTTGAAAAAGAAAAAAAATGAAAAATACCAAAAAATCAAAGAAAAAATTAAAAGGGAATTTTTTATAAATGTTGGCTTTTGGAATTTACTTTTATAAATACCACATATGTTTAAGTGTTACACAAATTGAAGACATATTATAAGTGGCAGTGTGACACAATTTTTGTAAATGTAGTATGAACGAACACAATTTTTAAAAGTATGACATAACATGTAATTTTCTCAAAATTAAACATTGTTTATAAAAGGCAATGATGGACTAATAGAGTAAAAAAAAGTAAACAATCAAAAAGGTAGAGTTAAAAAGAAAGAAAGATTCAAATATGAGACTATGTAAACAAAATAGAGCCTAAAAAACTTTAAAAGAAAGAAAGAAAAAAAAGAGTAAAAAAATGATTAATAAAAAGAAAGAAAAGGAAAAAATAGGTAAGATAAAGCTGGTGAGAAAGAAAACAAAAATGAAGTACTTAAAATAAAAATAAAAAAGGAGGAAGGACAAAAAACAAAGGGAAGAGAAACAGAAGAAATAAGAATGAAAAAGCTAAAAAAAAAAAAAACCAAAGAAAGGTAAAAAAAAAGTAAATAAAAACGAAAATGCAAGAGTTTTGGACTATCAAAATATGAATAATGAAAAACATATTCACTCTTTTAATATAATTCTAGATATGGTATCTAGTCATTTTATTTGGATTACTTATAAAATTCCACTTGCGTTATAGTCTTTGTAATATTATGCTTCTCAAACTTCAGAACTTAATATTTATTCTTCCGATTTAGTATAAATTATAAGCAAAAAAAGTTCCTTAAATTATAATTCTTAGCATAAATGACATAATATCACAAAAATAATAAAGATCGTTGAACAGATTTGTAAACTATTATACTTTTAGCTTATCCTAATACAGTCAAATAAAAATGAAAGAAAAAATTAAAAAAATAAGGTTTTTAAGTTTATTTTCTTTAGCAATTAAAATTTTTAAATTGTATAACCTCTTCAATTTAAATTAGTATTAGACATAATAAAATTATCAAAAACACTTTTAATTATGTACCAAATTTTGATTATGTATTAGTTTTTATTAAAAATTCTAACAGAAGAAGTTTTTTTTTTTTTGTTCAAAGTATATGGATAGGGGAAAACATGTCTTACATTTTGAAGCTGAGGACCGTGAGGAGAAATTTTTGTGATCATCCATTGTGTTTTGTTTCTTGACCTTTAATGAAATGTCACTTCACTTTGTGGAAGGGTGTGAAGGCAACACAATGAACAAGTGGCAAACGAAGAAGGGATAATAACCTATAGGGTGTGTCTAGGGTCAGTCACCTTCTTTTTGTAGTTTTTAAACCACACCCTTTTTGGACCGTCCATATTTAATCCAATGGCATATATGCCTATAGGGGTAAGTTGTAGACTAGTTACTTGCTTCATAGGTTCTCCGGTTTTCCTGGATGTAATTATTGTACTAGTTGTTGGACAAGACGTATTCGCACATTCGTGAAACGTAATGTACATTGAACGTATACTTCCAATGTAATGCACAAAGTGATCCATTGTAGGATTGATGAAGCACAACTTTAACTTTTGCTTGAAACAAACGCATAAGGGCAGTGTTATATGGCCTGAGTGGCTACAGCTTGCTTCTCTTAGACCCACCTAATAGGGCCCAGTCCCCTGAGAGAAGTGGATTATAGCCTACTCAGCTAAAAAAAAGTTTTTAAATACAAAAGTAAAAGTAAAATTTAAAAGTTAAGCACCCGTTTTATAGTGTTTATAAAGTGATTTTATTTAAAAAAAAAAGAAGAGAATTTTAAGAAATTGTACTAAAAGTTGTTTTAAATTTTTTACCTTAAAAATTGTACAAAAATATTTCCAAAAATAATTGAAAACAATATCAAATGGGACAGTTTCTAACTTCTCTAAATAACTTAAAAATACATTGAGTTTTGTACAAGTGTTTTTTTGTAAACTTTTACTAAACACTATACTTGTATCGTTTTTATGTGTAAAATACTTCTAAGAGTTTTAAAAGAGGCCTTGAGTATGGATTGCTTCCAACTGGCCATAATGTACATTGAACACGTTATGCTTTACAGAAGAATGTGCATTAGTTCCGACTTGCCAATTGGAGCATGTTTGTATTGATTTGACAGTCCCTATCTTGTACAAAGTAGTTCAGCTCTTGTTAATAAAATAAGGGTTAAGTTAATTTTGAGCTCTTCAACATAAAACTTATCATATTTTAACTCCTAAATTTTAAAATGTAATAATTACACCTTTAAATTATATAATTTATCATATTTTGACTCTTTCATTACTAAATACATTAAGTATTGACGGATTTTAAGCTAATAACTCCACTTTTAGCTCTTGAATTTAAAACATAACAAGTCGCACTATTGAACTATAAAACTTGTCATATTTTAGTAATTCTATTACTAAATCTATTAAATATTGACGGATTAAGATAAATTATCATTTTAACTTTTTCGTTATATAGTATGTGTGTGTGTGTATATATATATATATGTTTTCAAGCAAAATCACTAAGGGTGTTTGGAAAGGTAGTGGGAACCGTTGGTTAAAACCACTTTTACTATAGCATGTGAGAGTTTTATATTGTAGCAATTTTTTTTATTGTTACTGTAACATGTGAGAACTTTATACTGTTCATAACTGAGTTTGTGGCAAGAATTGTAATTCTCACTACTCGCCAAACAGCAGTTAAATTTCTTTTATTATCATTATATGAGTTTTAATAATTTTTTTCTTCTTTTTTTAATAATTTTTTTAATGTTTTATTTTTTTGACTCAAGAAGTTTTACCAAATTTTTTCCATAATATAACTTAATGTTGGGCTTGTATTGTTGTGAATTAAAATAGAAAAAAACATAACAAAGAAGAAAAAACACTTAGATAATATGAGTACATAATGAACACGACACATACAAGACTTGGGATTTTTATGACTAAATGTTGGAGTTGAAAATTATGTAAATGACATAATAATAAAACTTTGCTTAATTGTATTCAATAATTTGCCAAAAAAACCTCAAAATTTTTATTAATTTCAAGCCAACAAAAATATATATTTGCCTATGAAACCCTTTATTTCTAAGTCTGAGAAGCATAAAATTTGATTATAAAAGATTTAATCTCGATCATCAATAATTAATCGCTCAGGTCTTACATATGTAGCTTAGTCCGTCAAAATTTAATAGATTTAGGAATAAAAAGGTCAAAATGAACAAGTTTAATAGTTTAAGGGCATGACTTTTGACGTTTTAAAGTTTAGGGATCAAAATAGAATAAGTTGTATAGTTCAAGGATCAAAAGTAAACTAACTCATCAGCATTAAAATGAATTTAGTAACACGTGAAGAATAATATTAAAAACCTAATTATTAATGGACTAAACAAGATCAATTGAAAGAATATTGTAAAAAAATGAAAAACCAGTGTTTTTTTTTTTGCTTAAAAAGGAAAAAAAAAACATTTCTTTCCTTCTCTCTTTTCCTGTATTTTCTGCTCAACAAAAGAAAAAAAAATTGTAGTCTGTGTGGCAAAGGCCACCAACAGCAATTCTAAAATGCTATTGATGTGTTCAACAAATATTTGGTTTTTAATAAATAATAATATAAATTTTCAAGTTTAATAAAGAAATTGTCCTATTTACTTTACATTTTTAATTGTATGGAAAGCAAGAAAAAAGACACGATGACTATTAGTACTAAGTCTTAGATAGTTTACATTATAGAGTTTATATGCAGAAAGATGTGATTTCAAGATTAATTGTCAAAATTAATAGTTCACAATTTATGAATAAATATAGACACTTTATTCTTGATAAAGTTGTAATATGGATTTAAGTCCAATTGAGCAGGTGGTTTATCTCGGTCGTCAGGACCAAGTTAGGCTCTATGTAGACATATTGATATACCAAACCTAAGTGTAGGTCTGTTAGACATGTATATCCTAAGGAGTAAAAATGTATTATGTTTTTGGAGACATTTTTATCAATAAAGAATTTATTTATTATTAATATACCAAATCTTGTCATCTTTATGTTCATATTTATTGAATATATGTTAAGCAAACAATAGTCTGAGACTGTCGGTCTAAACCTTTAAGAATTGGGCATATGATGGACAGATTATGCGGAAGACACGATTCTAAAGGTGACAGTCTAAATCATAAGATCCGCAATCGAGGGAATAAAGTTTGGTGCTTTATTCATGTATAGATTATTATGTTGTTTATATTCCTTTTAGAAGATGGTCTGTCTTGGCCATCGGAGATGGACTTTGTGAATAGAAACATTAGCACATTATCATAGGTGATGATGCATTGGATTGGAACATAAAGTGAATGTATTTGGATTAATAATTCTGTCTTGGGAAATCGATTCACTTTAGACAATCATTTGTATTGTATCTTAATTTTGATATAAATAGTGGGCCTGTTGTCCTGACTTGTGTCTTTTGATGTACCAAATGGTAACATCCTCATTTTATAGTGATACACATGTCAATATGTTGGGGGCATGACTCTTGATAGCGTAGACCTGTTATTTATAGATATGGAATCCATAACTCCTCTTTAGGAGTAGTTGATATCCTCTTATATGCGTTATCCTATAATTAGAAAACTGGAGCGCTCAACCATTTGGATACATAAGTGTAATCGAATGGTATACTGTCTTTGGATGGTAAGTTTTTCGATGGTGAGATAATAGAACGTAAGATAAAAATAATCGGGAAGGTAAAGCAGAACTTGTCCTTAAGCCGATTATAGATAATTTATGAGGATACGATACATTATAATATGTCATGTAGACTTAGCTATACGAGCTTCGTAATTCTGTATAGTTCGAGAGTGTAACTTCAAGCTTTTAGTGGAATAGTATTTGAGTTGATAATTATGAAATGTATATTTGGGATATTGGGTTTTATAATTATTGGGAGCTTAAAGTATATAGGTTTATCAGGTCCCATTTGCTAGCTCATAAAAATCCTGCAATGATACAGCATGCTTTTTCAATAATTGATGACTTATGTCAGATTTATCAGATTGGCTGAAATTCGGTAAAATCTGATAATTCATGTTTGTTTATCGGTTAAATTAATTTTGTGATAAAATTAATTCAAAATAAACATGTTGAATTATTGGGATTAAATAATTCATGTTTGTTTATCGGTTGGATTAATTTTGAATAAACTAATTCAAGATAAACTTGTTGAATTATTAGAAATATTTATTTTTCTAGAGATTATCTAGATATGACTGTTTTAATCAGATAACTTCTCTATTGGGTCATTTGAATTAAAACTGAGACTTTATTCCAAGAATCTCGGGTGCAAAATAAAGATTCGTAGGGAACTTTTTATCGCAAGTTTGGCACGCCGATCTGCCAATTCGGCCTGCCGACCGGGCAGTAAAAAGATTACGTGTTTCTACATGAATTTTATCAGATATTGATCTAGATTTGATTCTAATTCAAATTTTTGAGGCCTTATCTGATAAGTACTGGCTCCTAGGCCTAACCTCTATAAAAGGGAAGTGAGTCTCATTATTATTTGGATCAGTTGAGAAATCTAGAGTGAGACTCTATTAGTGAGACTCTGAAACTCCCCAGAGAGCTATCATTCACAAATCACGAATTATATCTTTAGGCATTTCTAAATTGGTTGGAAGGAGAGTCATCTGGGGAAAAGCTGAACGACGTGAGCCCACACTCACTCTGATCGAGGATAGAGAATAGCAAAAAATACCAGTTGGTTGAGGACCTTCTAGAACGTTACTTCTCTTCACTAATTGCGGTAGCTTTTTAGCATCTACAATGTTAGTACTATCTGGTTAATTTATGCATGTAGTGTGTCAAATTTATGTTTTGGAAAATACTATGATATAAAAAAATTTTAAAATTTCACTGCGTACTATTTTTTCAACAGTAACACATATATCCTTCTACCAAACCGGATGAGCAACAAGTGTTGCATTTTACACTTTAGATGCATAAAAAATTTGGGGGCCTACCCCAGCTATAGATTGAACAACTTAGCTCATTGTGTTGTACGGTATGGTAATTTTTTTTTTAAAGTAAGGTTTGTAAGGAAGTGCAGTGAGTTAGTGCTATTAGTGCCAAATGATAGCAAAAGTTATGATATTTGATAATTCTCTTTTATGTGTGTAATATTAAGTCTTGATGCATAAAGTACTTTTCATATAATCAAAGAAGTTTTATTATCCACGTCTTTGGTTCTACTGCTAGATATGTATGCCCTAAGGAGTAAAAATGTAATACGTTTTTGGAGACATTTTGTGACACCCGTTATTTTCCTAACGGGTATTAAGGTAATTAAATTAATTTTTAGTGTATCAATAAAAAAAATTGCTTCATTTAAAATTTATTTTACAATATTTATTTTTATCTATTTTAATTTTTTTTAAAAAAAAATTCTCTTATATTTATTTAGTATGTTTACTGAAAAACCTTAGAACTTTTAATAAATCTCAAAAATGTCATATTGGCATTATGTGCGTTAAAGTCTCCAGAATGAGACATAAGGATATCTTTTCCAACTACTCTTGACCCTCATTTTCTTTATTTCCTCCGTGACATGCTTCAACATGTCTCCTCCATAATTGCTTCTATCACTTCTCTTCAAAGACTTCATCTTTTCTTCCTTTTTCTTCCACGGTTCCCACACTCTTCTTCTCATTTCTTTGCTGAAGCAAAATACTTAGAGAACTTCTTCAAAGCAGCCATAAAAATTAACCACCATCACCCCCATTTGAGCAAGAATTTCAGACATACCGAAGTCAAGGAACTTGTTTTGAAGCCATTTCAAGCTTTCAACTAACCATAATCCGAGGTTAGAATCTTATGAACAAATTTAGTCTTTCATTTATAAATTTTCTTTTATACTAAACGATTATTCAAATTTGCGTTCTTAAACCTAAGTATATGTTTGTTGCTATTTTAGAGCATATGTATAAAGTCTAAGTGTATATGCCCTAGACAGAAAATTTATATTGTTAAACTTTGTAATACCTCTATAGGCAGTGGCTATTTCTTGAAATTCTAGGATTATATTAAAATAAATTTTATAAATTGGTTTGCATATTTAAAAAGTAAACATCTTAAGCTTTCTAACGAGCTATCATAAACCTAAATCAGAGTTGTATTTTATTTTCTATGAATTATTCAATTTTCAGATTGGAAACTAGTAAACCTGTCAGTTTATTATGGTATACCAGCTGCTAACCTGAACCAAGAACCCATCTTTGCTCACCACCTAATTCCTTAATGTCTTGCAACCTTTTTAATATTATCCTAAGTGATTGATGAATCTTATTAGGGACTAAAACATATAGATTACTTGTTCACATTTTATATTGTGTTAAGACAAAAATTGTTTACTGTGGTATTCAAAAGAGCTTTATATAAAAGCTTTAATGGCATACTAGTAAGATAGGTTTACACATGATTTATTTATGAATGTAGTTATATGTTGTGCTTTAGTTTAATTGTCCTTATGCACGCCTTAGGATCAAGGGAGTATGGAGCTAACGTTAATTGATTCCAGGATTAAAAGATTGTTGATAAGCTTGAAAGGTAGGGATTCTATTACTCATCTTTTGTGAGGTTTTTATAGAATTAAAATTGATTATTTTACCGCAATATATATATATCTATGTTGAACTGATATTATATGAGTATCACATATGAAACTATGACATGGACTCGTCTTGTATTGTACAGCGAGGAACATAATGAATTGACACATATTATAAATTGAGAAGCATGGTTAGGAAAACTAACTCTATTAATAATGATTAAATATAGAGAAATGGTGAGATGTAAAGAGGGCGGCGGTTACGTCTTTGGGCATGAATACCCTAAAAGGTAAAATAGGGGGAAGGTGATGACGCTTCCTTGGATTGAAAGTCCCAGAACACACTGTATAGGAATCGACTTGGTGAGGACTCGGGGCTTGATGTCCCCTCACCGGAACACCCTTAGAATGTTTAGAGGGTGATCAAGTGCGCCCATTTGGGTTTCGATGAGTTGAGTGATACTCAATTGAACGTGGGTACCTAGGAATAATGATGAACTATAATATTTGTATATATGTATATGTATGAAACTCGGTAATGATTAACTATGCTATCCACAGAATATAATTATAATAAATCTCATAATCTGGATAATGATAACTATTAACTAACCATGCAGGTTTTAATGTGGTAATGATAAAAACCTAAAGGTGAGTAATGGTTTTCTCTACTGAGCATAGTGTCGCTCATTCCCTTATATTTTTATCTTTTCAAGACTCACTAAGTGTGAGGTGGCTACGAGAAAAATAGTTGAGAAAGCGATGTAGCTATATTACATTGGGATTGCTTCAATTGTTAAGAATGTTCTTTATGATAATGTAAGCATCAATTGTTACTTTCTGTGACTGTATTACAATGCGTTGAGGGTTAAAATGATGATGACGACAGTTTATATTATTAAATTTAAGGTACTACATTAAACTGTGGTTTAATTGTCGTTTATATTTTTATTTTTGATTTGAAAGTTTTCATTTAAGCCCCGGGCAATTTTATTTTTAAGATTTTACTTTTATTTCTGATTTTTATTTTAATTCATTAAAAACTGTTAACCCCCATATAGGGGCGTTACACATTTTTATTAATAAAGAATTTATTCATTTGTATATACCAAAACTTGTCATCTTTATATTCATATTTGTTGAATGTATGTTAAGCAAACAGTAGTCTGAGACTGTCGGTCTAAACCTTTAAGAATTGGGCTTATGATAGACTGGTTATGCAGAAGACACGATTCTTAAGGTGATGGTCTAAAACATATGATCCGCAATCGAGGGAATGAAGTTGGGTGCTTTATTCATGCAAAGATTGTTATGTTGTCTATATCCCTATTGGGAGATGGTTTGTCTTGACCATTGGAGTTGGACTCCATGAATAGAAAACATTGACACGTTGTCATAGGTGACGATGTGTTGGATCAGGACACAAGTGAATTTATTTGGATTAATAATTCTGTCTTGGCAAATTGATTTACTTTAGACAATCATTTGTATTGTATCTTAATCCTGAGATAGATAGTGAGCCCGTTGTCTCGACTTGTGTCTTTTGATGTACCAAAGGGTGACTCTCACATCTCAATAGTGGTATGCATGCCGGTACGTTGGAGACATGACTCTTGATAGCGTAGACTTGTTATTTATAGATAAGGAATCCATAGCTCATCTTTAGGAGTAATGATATCCTCTTATATCCGTTATCCTATAATTGGAAAACTGGAGCGCTCAACCATTTGGATGCATAGGTGTAACCGAATGGTATACTATCTTTGGATGGTAAGTTTTCTAATGGTGAGATAATGGAACGTAAGATAAAAATAATCGGGAAGGTAAGACAGAACTTGTCCTTAAGCTGATTATGGATTATCATATGGGGATACGATACACTTTGATATGTCATGGAGACTTAGCTATACGGGCTTCGTAATTCTATAAAGTTCAAGAGTGCAGCTCCAAGCTTTTAGTGGAATAGCGTTGGAGTTGATAATTATGAAATGTATATCTAGGATATTGGGTTTCATAATTATCGAGAGCTTGAACTTTATAGGTCCATTTTGGTCCCCTTTGCTAGCTCACAAAATCCTGTAACGATACGGCGTGCTTTTTCAATAATTGGTGACTTATGTCGGATTTATCGGATTGGTTTAAAATTTGAAAGAATCAAATAATTCATGTCTGTTTATTGGTTAAATTAATATTTGTAATAAAATTAATTTAAATAAACTTGTTGAATTATTGGGATCGGATAATTCTTGTCTGTTTATCGGTTGATTTAATTGGATAAATTAAATCAAGATAAACTTGTAGAATTATTATGAATTGATTTATTTTTTTAAGAGATTATCTTGATAAAGTTGTTTTTGATAAGATAACTTCTCTATTGGGTTATTTGAATCAAAACTGAGACTTTATCCTATAGAATATCAGGTTAAAAAAAAAAAGATTCGAGGAGATATTTACGCGGCAGTTCGGTCTGTCGATGGGGCCTGTTCGGCCTGCCGATAGCGAGAGATAAGATTGCGCGTTTTCACGCGGATCTTATTAGATATTGATCCGAGCTTGATTCTGTTTTGAGTTTTTGAGACCTAATCTGATAAGGACTGACCTTAGGACCAATTGCTATATAAAGGGAGTAAGTCTCATGATTTACTCAGATCAATAGAGAGATTAAGAGTGATATTCTTTTGGTGAGCATCTGAAAACTCCCTGAGAGCTTTTGTTCACAAATCACGAACACTAGCTTTGGGTTCTCTCGATTGGTTGGAAGGAGAGTCACCGATGGAAGAGTTGTACGTGTGAGCCTACACTTACTCCTATAGTGGATAGAGAATACCAAAGAAGACCAATTGGTTGAGGCTCTTTTGAAACGTCACTTCTCTTCACGGATTGCAGAGGTTCTTCGGCACATAGAGGTTAGTAAGATCTGTTTAATTTATACATATAGCATGTCAAACTTGTGTTTTGGAAAAATACTCTGATGTTAAAATTTTTTAAAATTTTCGTTGTGACCTCACACTGTTTTTTCCAACAATTGGTATCAGAGACAAGGTTTTTACATAAATTTACAAGTTTGTGATCATAGTGTATGTATAAATTTTGTGATCTTAATCTCTCTTATGCTTGAATTTAATTTTACAAATAGAGTTGGCACTCTAAGTTTCTACATAATTATATGTTGTCATGGATTATGTGGTGAATGTTCATTAATTAATTATGGTTGATTAAATAGTTATTTAATTGTTTATTAATTAACTAATTTATGCCGGTTATGGTTCATTAGAGGTTAGAATATGTATCTATTTTTTTCATGTAATTAGATGGCTGACTATCATCTCTGTCTAGGAATTGTTTTTAATTTTAAATTTGAAGAATTTTGTAATTAAATAATTATTCGAAGAAGATAGATTGAGAAGTTGGATCTAAAAGATCGATGATGGTGCACCCAGGTATTTCCTGTGTCTCTAATTTTATGTTTTTGAATTGTTAAAAATAAAATTGATGAATTGCATTAAAATTGTATTTTCTGGAATAGAGATTTTTGCTTGGTCGGCATGTCGAATCTTAAATTTGGCAGGCCGATGGTCACAGATCGACAGGTCGGACGTGTGGTTCGGCAGGCCGACAGTGGGGGTTGAAATAGGCTGGCTCTGCCGGCAGGCCGAACTTCTAGTTCGGCATGCCAAACTTTCATGGGTCGGCAGGTCGATCTTTGAGATCGGCAGGCCGATGAAGCATGACCGGCAGGCCGATCACCCAGATCGGCCTGCCGACCGAAAGCTGAAAAATTTCCAGAAAAGGTATAATTTTTGTAGTGTAATTTTAATTTTATTTTTGAGATGAATCTGAGAAACATTAAATTTGGATATGACCGGAAATATGAAGTATTTGATTCATATGAGATTGAAGACTTGAAGATGGGAATTATGTGAAGAAGGATACAACTTGAGGATTCAAGGATGAATAATCGATTTATGTCTCGATTATTCTCTTGTAATCTTAGTTTTCTATTCTCTAGGATGGAGCCAAAATATTACGGTTATTATTATTTTGCTTGTAGCTTTGTTTGATTGCTTTGCTTGTCTACATTATAATATGATTTGCCATGTATATTGATAACACGTCATATAGAATAGGAAGTGCCGCTCATATTAAAATTGTTCATGCATAATCTTAAAATAAAACCTTGATTTCAAAAGATTGAGTGGGAGAAGGTTTTCGAAGAGAGAATCTAAGGCATCCATCGTTGGTCCATAGGCAGAACATAGTGGTCCCGATCCTTAAGAAGAGATTTCTATCATGTACCAGATTGGATCTCTAAGAGGATAATGTATTTTAGCATGATATATGGTTGCACACCCCTAGGTGGTGATTATAAACCATGGATAAAATATTGAAACGATGGTTATACACTCACGTTAATTTATTATTAACCTCCCTTAGGAGCTTTGTTAATAAAATTAATGGCAAAAAAAATGATTATTAATATATACTGGATCATACGGGTCTTGGATGACATATATTAATCAGGAGAGGAACCGTGTTCCTGATTGAATTTGGCATGACTCCCCTAGGAGCTTGTTGAATTCTGAGTTGGGAATTATCGTTGTAAGGCTGTGATATTTTCAAGGTTTTGACACATATACACATTTGTATGATTTTACATGATTGTGTTATCTTACTAAATTATTATGATATGTTTGCTTATGTTTGGTATATGATTCTTTATTGTAGATTAAAAATGTCTAAAAACGCTTTATCATCGTGTAACGCCCCTATATGGGGGTTAACAGTTTTTAATGAGATAAAATAAAAATAAATAATAAAAGTAAAACCTTAAAAATAAAATTTGCCGGGAACTTAAATGAAAACTCTCAACTCAAAAATAAAAATATAAACGATAAATAAACCACAGTTTAATGTAGCACCTTAAATTTAATAATATAAACTGTTGTCATCATCATTTTAACCCTCAACACATTGTAATACAATCACAGAAAGTAACAATTGATGCTTACATTATCATGAAGAACATTCTCAACAATTGAAGCAGTTCCAATGTAATATAGCTACATCACTTCCTCAACTATATTTCTCGTAGCCACCTCACACTTAGTGAGTCCTGAAAAGATAAAAATATAAGGGAATGAGCGACACTATGCTCAGTAGAGAAAGCCATTACTCACCTTTAGGTTTTTATCATTACCACATTAAAACCTGCATGGTTAGTAAGTTACATCATATTCCAGATTATGAGGTTTATTATGATCACATCTTATGGATACCGTAGTTAATCGTTACCAAGTGTCATAATTACACATTTATACAAATATTACCAATCATCATTGTTCCTAGGTATCCATGTTAAATTGAGTATCACTCAACTCATCGAAACCCAAATGGGCGCACTTGATCACCCTATAAACATTCCAAGGGTGTTCCGGTGAGGGGACATCAAGCCCCGAGTCCTCACCAAATCGATTCCTGTACAGTGTGTTCTGGGACTTTCAACCCAAGGAAGCGTCATCGCCTTCCCCCTATTTTACCTTTTAGGGTATTCATGCCCAAGGACGTAACCGTCGCCCTCTTCATGTCTCACAATTTCTCTATATTGAATCATTATTAATAGAGTTAGTTTTCCTAACCATGCTTCTCAATTTATAACATGTGTCAATTCATTATGTTCCTCGCCGTACAATACAAGACGAGTCCATGTCATAGTTTCATATGTGATACTCATATAATATCAGTTCAACATAGATATATATATTGCGGCAAAACAAGCAATTTTAATTCTATAAAAACCTCACAAAAGATGAGTAATAGAATCCCTACCTTTCAAGCTTATCAACAATCTTTTAATCCTGGAATCAATTAACGTTAGCTCCATACTCCCTTGATCCTAAGGCGTGCATAAGGACAATTAAAACTAAAGCACAACATACAACTACATTCATAAATAAATCATGTGTAAACCTATCTTACTAGTATGCCATTAAAGCTTTTATATAAATCTCTTTTGAATACCACAGTGAACAATTTTTGTCTTAACACAATATAAAATGTGAACAAGTAATCTATATGTTTTAGTCCCTAATAAGATTCATCAATCACTTAGGATAATATTGGAAGGGTTGCAAGACATTAAAGAATTAGGTGGTGAGCAAAGATGGGTTCTTGGTTCAGGTTAGTAGCTGGTATACCATAACAAACTGGCAGATTTACTAGGTTCCAATACAAAAATTGAATAATTCTTAGAAAATAAAATACAACTCCGATTTAGGTTTATGATAGCTCGTTAGAAAGCCTAGGATGCTACTTTTCAAATATGCAAACCAATTCATAAAATTCATTTTAATTTAATCTTAGAATTTCAAGAAATAGCCACTGCCCATAGAGATATTACAAAGTTTAACAATATAAATTTTCTGTCTAGGGCATATACACTTAGACTTCATACATATGCTCCAAAATAGCAACAAACATATACTTAGGTTTAAGAACGCAAATTTGAATAATCCTTTAGTATAAAAGAAAATTTATAAATGAAAGACTAAATTTGTTCATAAGATTCTAACCTCAGATTATGGTTAGTTGGAAGCTTGAAATGGCTTCAAAACAGGTTCCTTTACTTCGGTATGACTGAAATTCTTGCTCAAATGGAGGTGATGGTGGCTGATTTTTATGGCTGCCTTGAAGAAGTTCTCTAAGTATTTTGCTTCAGCAAAGAAATGAGAAGAAGAGTGTGGGAACCGTGGAAGAGAAAGGAAGAAAAGATGAAGTCTTTGAAGAGAAGTGATAGAAACAATTATAGAGGAGACATGTTGAAGCATGTCACGGAGGAAATAAAGAAAATGAGGGTCAAGAGTAGTTGGAAAAGATATCCTTATGTCTCATCTAAAGACTTTAACACACATAATGCCAATATGACATTTTTGAGATTTATTAGAAGTTCTAAGGCTTTTTAGTAATCATACTAACTAAATATAGGAGAATTTTAGAAAATTTAAAAATAGATAAAAATAAATATTATAAAATAAATTTAAATGAAGCAATTTTTTTTTATACACTAAAAATTAATTTAATTACCTCAATACCCGTTAGGAGAATAACGGGTGTCACACATCGATACTTGACAAAAACCTGTTAACTAGTGAGAATTACAATGATTGGAAACAAAACCTGGATATCATCCTGTCCTTTGAGAAACTGAAATATGTTCTGACAACCCCTTGTCCTCCCGAGCCTACGAGAGACTCATCTAATGAGCAATTCCAGGCGTATGACCGATGGAAAGATGTCAATGATCAGGCCCGCTGCTATGTTATGGCCAACATGAATAATGTGCTGCAGGCTTAACATCAAGATTTTGAGACTGCGAAGCAGATCTTGGATAATCTTGAGGACATGTTTGGAGGCCAGGCCATAACAAAGCGGCAATGGGTGCTTTGAAAACTTCTTAACTATTGACAGAGATCGGGGACATCTGTAAAGGAGCATATGATGTTGGTCATGGGTAACCTCGTTGAGGCTCAAACCAATGGAGCTGACATCGATGCTGAAACTCAGATGACTATGGTCTTTGAGACTCTGTCTAAGGAATTTATTCCGTTTAGAGGTACATTTAATTTGAGCAATAGACGGGATATGACCTTGATAGAACTGATGAAACAGTTGCAGGAGTTCGAACTGCTGATTAGGGAGTTTCCTGTGGGTGGTGAGGCCAACATGGTAGCCGCTTCTGGTTCCAATTTTAACTTTGGGAATGGAAAGAAGCAACGAGCCAAGAATGGGAAGTCTTCTGTTCCTGCTAACACCAAGGGCAAGAAGAAGAAGAAGAAGAACCCAAAGAACCTTAAGTGCTTCTTTTGTGGAAAGGTCGGGCATATTAAGAAGCATTGCATGGACTTCCTTTCCAAAGGAGGTAGATGTGATCTTCTCTATTTAGAAACTTGTTTGGTTGCGAAATCTAGTGACATTTGGGTTATAGATTCTGGTGCAACTAATCATGTTTGCGTTTCTCTATAGGGGTTCAAAGAAACGAGAAGTCTGCTACATGAAGACTTCACGCTTCGAATGAGCGATAGATCCTTGGTCTCAGTGGAAGCAGTGGGAGACGTCTATCTTTACTTTGATAACTATAGGAATTTATTTTTGCAAGATTGTTTTTATGTCCCTAAATTTATAAGGAATTTAATTTATGTATCTTGTTTATTTAAAGACTCCTACGTGGTATCTTTTAATGAAAAAGTGGTGATTCGTAAAAACAAATCTTTTATCTGTTCTGGATGGATACAAAATAATCTATATTTTATCAAACCTAAGATGGACTTATTGCTTAATGCTAAGATGAATGATAATAACTCTACAAGACTTAAAACTTCTCACTCTAATAAGACTTATCTTTGGCATTTGCGCCTTGGTCACATTAACTTGAATAGGATTCAAAGGTTGGTAAGGAATGGACCTTTAAGTCACTTAAAGGTGGAATCTATACCTCAATGCGAATCTTGTTTAGAGGATAAAATGACCAAAAGACCATATGGGTCTAAAGGCAATAGGGCCGAAAGGGTTCTAGAACTTATGCATAGTGATGTTTGTGGACCGATGAACATCCAGGCACGAGGAGGGTATAAGCACTTCGTCACTTTTATTGACGATTACTCAAGATATGGGTATGTGTGCCTGATGCACCACAAAAGCGAAACTTTTGACAAGTTCAGGGAGTTTCGGGCTGAAGTGGAAAAGCAATTGGGTAAACCCATAAAGACACTTCGATTCGATCAAGGTTGAGAATACCTTTCTGATGAGTTCTTGAGACACTTGTTAGAGAATGAGATTTTATCCCATTTGACTGCGCCGGGCACTCCGCAGCAGAATGGCGTAGCAGAGAGAAGAAATAGGACTTTGTTGGACATGGTCAGGTCCATGATGAGTTATTCATCATTACCTTTATCTTTTTGGAGATATGCACTACAAAATGCATGTTATCTTTTAAACAATGTGCCTTCAAAATCGGTCC
This sequence comes from Artocarpus heterophyllus, assembly GCA_025403435.1. NCBI lineage: Eukaryota > Viridiplantae > Streptophyta > Magnoliopsida > Rosales > Moraceae > Artocarpus > Artocarpus heterophyllus. Next base: position 25,848,952 of record CM046351.1, on the reverse strand, counting down.
CTAAAACTCCTTACGAGTTGTGGACGAGAAGGAAGACATCCTTAAACTATATTTGCATATGGGGATGTCCGGCTCATGTCCTGTTTAAGGATCCGAATAAGTTGGAAGCACGTTCAGAAGTTTGCGTGTTTGTAGGATATCCAAAAGGGACTAAAGGGGGTTATTTCTATAACCCAAAGGAAAATAAAGTCGTGGTACTTGCTAATGCAACTTTCCTTGAGGAGAGTTACATGGACGACTTTAAACCTCGAAGCAAAGTGGTGCTTGAGGAATTAAGGAGTGATCAAATCACTCCACAAGTTCCAAATGAAACCGTTCCGATCAGTGTAGAAAAGCCAAACAAACTTGAACAACAATCTCAGGGGCTTCGGCGTAGTGAGAGGATCGGGCGTCAACCTGAGAGGTATATGTTCAATGGGGAGGTCTTCTTAGCTGAATCAGATGAACATGACAGGGATCCTTATACTTACGCAGAAGCTATGGAGGATGTTGATTAAAAACTCTGGACAAAGGCTATGAACATAGAGATGAAGTCTATGAAGACTAATCAGGTCTGGGAACTTGTGGATCTTCCCGAAGGGGTAAAACCCATAGGATGTAAGTGGATTTACAAGAGGAAAAGAGGAGTGGATGGAAAGGTCGAAACCTTTAAGGCTAGACTAGTAGCTAAGGGTTATACGCAAAAGGAAGGAATCGATTATGAGGAAACCTTTTCGCCTGTAGCCATGCTTAAGTCCATCCGGATTCTCTTGTCCATAGCTGCCCTCTCGACTATGAGATTTGACAAATGGATGTCAAGACGGCTTTTCTAAATGGCTATCTTGATGAGTCCACTTATATGGAACAGCCAGACGGGTTCAATGTCACAGGTAAGGAGGGTAAGGTTTGTAAGCTGTTAAAGTCAATTTATGGACTTAAGCAGGCTTCTTGTTCTTGGAACATAAGATTTGATCAGGTGATCAAGACTTATGGGTTCTCACAAAATGTGGATGAACCATGTGTTTATAAACACATAAAGGATGGGAATGTGGTTTTTCTACTACTCTATGTAGATGACATTCTGCTAATTGGCAATGACGTTGGGGCGTTGTCGTTGGTCAAATTATGGTTGACCAAGCATTTGACATGAAGGACTTGGATGAGGCTAATTTTGTTCTCGGTATCCAGACACAAATTTCAATTTTATTCCATACTCAGGATTTAAGTTAGGGGTTTGAATTATTACTCGAATTGGCGTTTGGATGTACATTAAAGTTTTAATCTGAATATGGAATAAAATTATAATATGTGTTTGGAAAGGTGGTGAAAATAGTTTTTGATTTATTAATAAATTTAAAAAAATTTTGAATGTTAATGATCTCAAAAAATATGCAATATAGATCTTAATTTATTTATCTCTTCACTAGAAACATAATGAAAAAAGAATCATCTCAATTGGATATCAAATGAAGAAGTTATGATTTTTTTTCTCTCAAATATAAAAGAGAGAATTTCAGTTTTACTGTAGCAGAGATATCTGAAAATCAAAAGTTTAGGGGAAGTCAGAGCTCTAAAAACTTAGATTCTTAATACTCAAAGGATTCAGATTTTTGGTGAAACAAATATGTATCCAAAGGATTCTTGATACTTGAATCTAAATTTGAGTTCATTGAGTACAAAGAATACTCCAAACAAACAACCCCTAAATTTTTAGAGTTCTAATCCCCTAAACTCTTGATACTCGGATATCTTTACTACAGTAAAAGCTGAAATTCTTTCTCTTATATTTGAGGAAAAAAATCATAACTTCTTCATTTGATATTCAATTGAGATGAATCCTTTTTATTGTGTTTCTTATAAAAAAAAGAATAAATTAAGATCCATATTGCATATTTTTTAAGATCAATAACTTTAAGATTTTATTAAATTTGTTAATAAATCAAAAAACTTTGTTCACTACCTCTCCAAACACAAACTTCAATTTTATTTCATATTCGGATTAAAACTTAAATGTATATCCAAACGTTAATTTGGATAATAATTCAAATCATTAATATAAATCCTAATTCAAATCACAAAACTTAAATTAAATTATTAATTTGAATCTATTTATTAAATAGACCCTAAATGACACTGCTACTGTTAATATTCTTAATAGTTAAAACTCTATTGAACAGAAACAAACAAGGACAACACATAAATTTTGATCTCAAGAATCCGATAATAATATTCTTTCTGGGAATGACATTAGCAACCCGCAAAGTCTTCTACATCCGTCATTGAAAACGACACATTTTATTTTTCTTTTGAGAAAGTACGACATGTCGTTTTTATGGAAGGGTAGCAATCTACCGAGACAGACAAGACGTCACAACAGAGCATCCACAAGTCGTCGCCTGATCAGACGGAAAAGTCACGCAGCAAAAATGCAAGATGAAAGTCTATCTGAGTCTGCAATTGTTCTGTCTCTCTCTCTTTCCGTTTCGGTAGAGAGAGAAAACAGAGGAAGATTCGATTTACAGTTGCAGAATATTAATGTCGTTCGGTAAGGAAGCTGTTGAGGAGATTTTCAAGGCCCGTACGGACAAGAGGGAGTACAGGAGGATCCTCCTCCCTAACTCTCTCGAAGTCCTCCTCATCAGCGATCCCGATACCGACAAGGCAAAACCGAAATCTCCTCGAGCCATTCGAATTTCTATATTTCTCGATTGTAATTGTACGATTCTTTCATTTCTAATCGTTTCGTTTTTTTTTTTTTTCGTTTCAGTGTGCTGCTTCCATGGATGTCCGCGTTGGCTCCTTCTCCAACCCCGACGGCCTCGAAGGACTCGCCCATTTTCTCGGTATTTTTCTTTTCTGGATGGAAATGAATTGTTATTAGTATCGAGTTTACGGTTTTGAATTGTTATGTGTATGTGTATGTTTTATTCGGGTTTTACTCTGTTTCCGCTTTAGAATTCGTTGTTTTGCAAATGAGTGTTCTAGTTTCGTCATTTTGAATTGCTGAAACAATCACTTCGAATGGAGGATGAAGAATTTGATCAAATGAATGCTAATGGTGGATTAAATGATTGTTAGATTTGAATACTTTTTTTAAAGGGGGTATTAGCTTTAGGGGTAGAGATTCAATTCTTTGGCATTATTTATGTTGTCTTTAATTTTAGTGTATTTGATTTTGCTTTTGTTGCAGAGCATATGCTGTTTTATGCTAGCGAAAAATACCCTTTGGAGGACAGTTATTCAAAGTACATTACTGAGGTGCTTATTCTCATTCTTCACAAAGATTATCTGTTCTATGGTTTTTCTTCTGCTGCTATCTACGATTTAATGAAATGTTTGGTAGTTAGTTAAGTATAAGTTTTTTTTCAATGTTGTTTATTTTATTTTAAATAATATAAATAGTAGGTTGACCTCAAAAGAATTAGAAGTTACTTAAGATTAAAGGGAGTTGGAAGTAACAATGATAATAAAGCAGGTTTGGACAGAGTTACCCTTGCTAGTAATATAGGCCATAGTTCTTGCAAACGTGATTATGATTCATACCCAGACAAAAAGCCTGAGCGCCTAGTGTGAAAGGTTGCTGTACAAAATAATATAGGGCGCATTAGGTCTTTAGTTTTCAATAAGGGGTGGAGTTATCACGTAGTTCTAGAGGGTGCGGGCAAACCCAAATAATAAAATTTGTTGTCATAAATAGGTCTTATAAAGATTTATTTGGAAAGCATGATGTGTGAGAAACTAGAAGCCGGCAAGGAAGTCATCAAAAAACTATGTCATTTATGTGCCAGCTTATCCATACATTGAAGACCTAAAGAATATTAATCCCTGTAGAAACCTGTAGGGATGATTCTAAATATGTATGTTTGCACATACATTCGTACATGATGTGTTAAGCATAATGTTGTTGGACCTTTCTTTCTTTTCTTATTCAAGTTAGTTTTAATAGGTCATTGTTTGTTAGCTATTTACATGTATCATTCTTATGTGCTTCCTGTTTTGTTAAAGATTTTCTTTGGATGTGTATATGTGCATGCCTCGTCCCCATATATGTGCATGCATCCTCCCTCACTTTGGTATTATCTACTTATTGACTAGATCTCCTTAGACATGCCAACTAATCCTTTTGTTTTCTGCATGTTTTATGTTGTTTTTCTTCTTGATAAAAAAGGCATGGGGGCAGCACAAATGCCTTCACCAGTACTGAGCACACCAACTACTATTTTGACGTTAATGCTGATTGTTTTGATGAGGCTTTGGACAGGTTGATGCTACTATCAGTTTCATTTTGGTATTGATTTTCTCACTATATTCTTGATGATTGTGATGTTGGAGTATTTTTGTGGTTTATTGTTCAGATTCGCTCAGTTCTTTATCAAGCCCCTGATGTCAGCTGATGCTACAACGAGAGAAATCAAAGCTGTTGATTCTGGTTGGCTGTTCTGTTCTGATATATATATATATGTATATATATATATATATTTTTTTTTATTTCCTACTTCTTTTGCCTATTTTTCTATTATTTGTGGTTGTAATCATTGTTGAGATCGTGCTTGTGAATGTTTCAGAAAATCAGAAGAACTTATTGTCTGATGCTTGGAGAATTACTCAGGTACAAATGCTGCCCTGATTCCTTTTGAAGTCTTGATGTCCTTGCAAGATGCTGGATATACTATGTTGATGTCATGATCTGTATTTTAGGCTCTATATAGTTTTTGTTTGTTTCTTTCTTTCAGAACAGGCTTATGTGTTTTAAAGATGGATTTTAAAATTAGGTTCTGAAACTGGTTTTTGGTAGTAATCAGTTTGTACTTATTAAAATAATTTTTGTAAAGATGGAGGGTACACTGCCATTCTACTGTTAGGTGCCCGCCGTTTTTTTTTTTTTTTTTTTGCCCAATATTATTTGGCTTGAGAAGTCACTTTCTGGAATGGAGGATGGCTATGGTAATGGTGTTCAATTTCTTGTTCTGGAAGTCCTGAAGAAGTGGCACTTTTACAGTTACATAGCAGGAAATATTGAATTTTTACGGATAAAGTATTGTTCTTGTGTTGCTAACTGTGCAGGATTATCTGGAATTTGCATATTTTTCCACAAAATGTGAAGCCATTTCATTTGTTTGTAGACAATAAGAAGTAATATGGTGGTGTTACAGAAACAAAATCATTTCCTTCCCTTGTTAATCAGGCTAGCTAATTGTAATAATAATATGATGCCAAGTGTACTTACAACACAACTGTGTGCAGCTCCAGAGGCATTTGAGTTTGGAGAGCCATCCATACCACAAATTTAGCACGGGTATGCATTTAAGCTTTTCTTACTGAAACAACCAGGGGATCTATGCGTTAGCTGTTTTATGGTTAGATTGGTCTTAATCTGTATAGCATTCAATTTGAGTTAGTGGGATGTGGTCTAGTGTAGTCTACTTATTGCTTGGAGTAGTTCTCGTTCTCTTCTGACTTTGTATTGTGGGTACACCTTTACTTTGAAAAAGTATGTTTTCCTATCAAACTACATAACATAATTATGGTGACTGTTTATGTTGGTGTTGTTTACTAAATTTTTTGAGTTGCAAGCGACCTTTCATTTTGTTATTGTGAAATGATGATATTTTTACTTTTATTAGCCTTTTTTTTTTTGTACAGTTTTTTTTCCTGCTTGCTGCTATGTGGTACCAGTCGCATTGATTTAATTTTGTTTATAAGCACGTATAACATCTTATGAAGGATAGTCTTAATAAGACGAAAACTGTTGCCACTGGTTCAAAAGTTTTTTTTTTTAAATTTTTATTTATATATATATATATTTATTTTATTTATTTTTGAGGAATCTGGTTCAAAAGTTCTACCTTTGCTTTGTGCCACCTATATAGGGAACCGGGACACTTTGGAGGTCCGTCCAAAAGCAAAAGGGTTGGACACTAGACATGAGCTTATTAAATTTTATGAAGAAAATTATTCTGCCAACCTTATGCACCTGGTTGTATATGCAAAAGGTTGGTAACTAAGTTTTCTATAAGAAGTGGGGCGCTGTAGCATGGTTAGTTAGTTTTATTGATATTTTTATCATTGCAGTATTTTTGTCATGCATATTTCAGAGAATCTTGATAAAATCCAAGGTCTTGTGGAGGAGAAGTTTAAAGACATCAAAAACACCGATCGCAGCTGCTCTATTTTTCCTGGTCAGCCTTGCACATCAGAACATCTACAGGTATGATTTGTGCCACTAAAATCCTACCTAAAGAGTTGCAAGGTAACAATTCTAGTAAGCTTATATAAGAAACATAGAGGTTCTGTGGATATTGAATGACTAATTCTGTTGTCCTTTTGTTTTTTGATATTTGTTTCAGATTCTTGTGAAAGTAGTCCCAATAAAGCAAGGTCATAAATTAAGGATTGTATGGCCCATTACTCCAGAGATTCTTTATTACAAGGAAGGGCCTTGCAGTTACCTTGGCCATCTTATTGGCCACGAAGGAGAAGGATCTTTGTATTACATCTTGAAAACATTGGGTGGGTTTTGTATTCCGTAACGTGCCCGAGATGGTATTTTTCTAGCAGATTCTTTGTGCTTTGAACTTCAGAGTTGTTTCTCAAATGCTTCCTTTTTGTTATACGATTTTTTTACCATAAGATATTTACATAAATTTTTAACTTCTCTCCACTAAATTCATTCATGTTTGGATTTTCTTATTTGTAATGAAAAAACCTTTTCGCCAGCTTGTCTGTTCAGATATATATTTATTACTATATTTTCACTCACAATTTTGTTAAAATTTTTATTTTTATTCTATAAGAATTTCTTTCTTGATCAACGTTTTCTCTTGTCCCTTTTTCTTTTTGTTGTTTTGTCTCTGTGCTGGGTGCCTGTCGTGTACGGTGCACGCTCGTTCCAATTCTCAGTTTTCTCCTTTTTTGTCTCCGTAAAGAATCTATGGTCTATTATTGCTACGGTAAATATACTTTCGAGGTTTATAAACAATTAAGTTAGATTTGAAAAGCTGAAGTAGAAACAAGAAAAGATTTGTCAACTTGAAGGTGAAGCTTTAGGTCCGTGGTAAATTGATTTTTATCACGTTAACAAGACAAAATTGGTCAGAAGATTCTATGGTTTGGCACTGTGGGCCTAACCTACACGTTGCCTCTACTAGCAGAAAAATGCAGTTCTTTCACATGAGGCAGTGCAATCATGTCGTACAAGGACCTGTTTTAACAGTTCAAGGCACTGATGCAAGTTTTAGACTGAACTGGTTGGACAGATATCACATTGGAGGAATTGCATTGATGAAGTGCTCAATGGCTATGGGATATAAATTTATTGCTTCCTATTTTTTAAAGAAAAAGAAAACTTTATAGGAATAATGTAAATGTACTTGTGCAAGGAATAAAGCTGTCTATCATCAACCTGATTCGATTGCTTTTTAAAATTCTGCAGGATGGGCTACTAGTTTGTCTGCAGGTGAAGGGGGGTGGTGGGAGTGGTCTTTGGAGTTTTCTTTCTTTAAAGTTGTGATTGACCTTACTGATGCCGGTCAAGGTCAGTTCTTCCCTTTCCTCTCTTGGCAGACCTCTTTTCTTGGTGCCAACACTGATTTAAATTTTAGCTCATGTGTTAGCGATTTATCGATCTTAGTTATCTCATTATGGGAGTGGTTAAAAAAATTTCTTGGACACACACATATTTAAAGGTGCCTATGGTCTCCAGCAACCTGAATTTTGTGTTTTTGTAAACGTGATGGATTTATTTTGATTGAATTGCAGAGCATATGCAAGATATAATAGGTTTGCTTTTTAAATACATTGGCTTACTAAAGCAGTCAGGTGTTTGCAAATGGATATTTGATGAGGTATGGTTATGCAATATTTTAAAGTAATATTTGTAATTTATTTTTCTTTTTATTTTTAATCGCTTTTCTTTTTGCTTAAGATTTTTTTTAGTTTTGATTGTGTTTTCTAGTATTCCATATGCATATGCAAAGTTGTCCTAGTTATTCTTTAAAGATTCTGAGACGGTTTCACAATTATTTTAATGAAGCTTGCTGCTGTTTGTGAGACAAAGTTCCATTATCAAGACAAAATTCCTCCTATTGATTATGCTGTAAACATCGCAACCATTATGCAGGTATTGTTGAGCAATTTTTTCCCTTATTTTTTTTTTCCTGTACAAAATGTGAGCGCCTTTTAACAAATTCATGATTCTTACATGCTTTAAAGATTCTGGAATTTATCTTTACATTAATGGATAAATTTCTTTTTAAGGAACAAAGTGATATAGAAGATGTATTATTTGTGCTCCGTACTCCTCTACTTCCATTAAATTGTTCGATGCTTGATTTCTGCTTTTCATCCTTAGTGGTTTTCATTACTTTGCAATTATTTGAGAAAATGACTCTTTGATTAATAAACCAAAAAAAGTACAGAAAAATAGAGGACAGGGGTTTGGACAAGTCATACTAGACATTCCATTTTGGAGGGTTTAGACATTATGAGCACAGCATCTACAATTTAGGGAAAAAGAAGATTTATTACTTCTGTATGATAGTTTTGAGTAATTTACAGCTGTATCCCCCAAAAGATTGGCTGGTGGGTTCATCATTGCCCTCAAATTTTTGTCCAAGCATTATTCAAACAGTACTGGATGAGCTTTCTACTAACAATGTGAGGTAATGCAGTCACTTTTTATAGATGTAAATTAGTAATTATGCAGCCGGAGTCCATGCCAATTCACCGCTTTCATATGTCGAGTTTTTTTTTTTTCTTTTTGACCTCTATCATATTGCAAGGTTATTTGATCTTCGTGTTGGTTAATTGCATGCATGATTGGGTTACTTAGAAAACTAAGTAAAAGTTATCTGGAAGTGCAATGAACCTGCATTGATGAACGTCAACTATGTTAAATAAAGTTAGTATTCTTCAAATTCTCCTCTCTGTTGGTTATAACCGGTGGAAATTTTCTAATGCGTGTTCCTTTTTACAGAATTTTCTGGGAGTCGAAGAAGTTTGAAAATCATACTGACATGGTTGAGCCATGGCATGGAACTGCTTATTCCATTGAGAAAATTACTAGTTCCATGATTCAGGTTTGTTTTGGACCTTCATGTCAATGTAGTAAATTTATGAACGTAGAATTTTAAATCGTAATGACAGTAAGAGTTCTTTTTGGACTGCTATAATAATATGCTTGTTTTTAGAAGAGAATTAATATGCTTTTTTTTTTTATGCATTCTCTTCTAACTTAATAAGATATTTAGTGGTCATTTTATTTTCTGAAGCATAGAATCCTAAAAATGCTTATATTGCTTATTTTATTTAAATGCAGGAATGGATGCTGTCCTCTCCTAACGGAGATCTGCATCTTCCAGCCCCTAATGTCTTCATCCCCACTGATTTGTCAATTAAGAATGTGCATGAGGGGGTATAACATAAATCCAAAATTTAAAAAGGTTTAGCACAATGTCGCAGTATTTCTCATTCCATTGCCCATTCTAAACAGGTCAAATATCCTATGCTCTTAAGAAAGTCACCATATTCAACATTGTGGTACAAACCTGATAACGTTTTCCTTACTCCAAAAGCGTATGTTAAGATAGATTTCAGTTGTCCCCATGCTGGTGACTCCCCTGAAGCTGAAGTTCTAAGTGATATTTTTACACAGTTGCTAATGGACTACTTGAATGAATATGGTAAGATATCTTTGGAAACTTCTTATGCTTTGATCTTTTGTTCCCTTACAAAAAGAAGTTCTATCATTCTTGACTAATCTCAGTTGTGTATTAAAGATATGTTATCCTCTTGGGGGACAAATAGAAGCTAATTTTAGTCATTTGTGTTTCAGCTTATTATGCTCGCGTTGCTGGTCTTTACTATGGCATTAACCACACAGATAGTGGTTTTCAGGTATTGTCTTGAGACTCTTGACTATTTGAATCTGATATCTTGTGCTTTAAGTTGTGGGTTTTCTGGATAATTTATGAATCAGTGAACATATGGTATATTCCTTCTTTAGTTCTCTGTGAGTAATGCATGATTTTGCATTAATTTTATCAAATTTTAGAAACCTAGAATCTTGTATTTTGAATTTTAAGCTTAAACTTCCAAAAGTTTAATTACTTGGGACCTATAATAAGAGATTATGTAGGGGGCCTTAGTGCATTTGCGGGCTCGTAGTTTATCTAGTAAAACCAATGCGCAGTCACTGTGTCTGTGGTCAAAGGCATACATTGAGATTCAGGGTCAAAAAGTAAAGTGACTTGTTGGTATTGCATGTGAAAGGTGACAATGTAAGTGTTAGAATCTGTAAATTTTGTAATTCCTTGAAATTAGCTGATTTCATTCTAGGTTAATTATGGCTAATTGATGGCTGATTAGTTGACATCTTGTTATTAGGCTAATTGATGGCTGATTATTAGGAGATTGACAGCTTGTTATTAGGCTAAATGATGACTGATTTTTAGGTGATTGATAGCTGATTATAGATAGATTTTTAGGTGTTAATATCAGGGATTATTTTCTTTTTTTAGGCAATCCTCAATTGTATAAATTGTAGCCCTTGCAAGAATGTTGATGTACAGTCAATAATAATAATAAAAAAGTTTTTTCTTAACTTCTATATGGTACCAGAGCCTTAAAACTCTGCAACCCAAATTTCTTAGTTCAAATTTTTCAGCAGTCTTTTTTTTTTGGTCTAGCTGACTTCTCAATCCAACAATCATGAGTTCAGAGAAGGAAAATGTTTCGTCATCAGTCACCACCAATCCCTCTGACCCATCTGTGATCGCGCAATCCTTCGGAGAGGGTTCTTCACTGCAGATCACTAATCGCAAGTTGGATGGAAAAAATTTCCTCCAATGGTCGCAGTCCGTTCTGCTTGTAATTACAAGAAGAGGGAAACTTGGCTACATTAATGGCGAGGTCAAGCGTCCGAATGTCTTGGATCCAACCTATGCCAATTGGGAACTCAACAATTCTCTCGTCATGGCGTGGCTCATCAATTCGATGGAGCCACACATCAGTCGCACCTATTTATTTCTCCGAACTGCCAAGGCAATTTGGGATGCTGTGAAGGAGAATTATTCTGATCTTGAAAACGCTTCACAAGTTTTTGAAATAAAGAATAAACTCAAGGCATTCCAACAGGGTACTATGGACGTTACAGAATACTATAACTCTCTACAGACATTATGGCAAGAGTTGGATATGCATTATGAAGCAGATTGGGGAGATCTTGAGGAGAACACAAAGTTTCAGAGGCATCTTGAGAAGGAGCGTTTATATGAGTTTCTAGCAGGTCTCAACAAGGAGTTAGATGAAGTTCGTGGCCGAATTCTTGGTCGAAGGCCGCTGCCAACAATTGGAGAAGCCTTTGCAGAGGTCCGGCGTGAAGCTAGTCGGCGGAGGGTTATGCTTGGAGAAAAGAAGGACCAACCAACCGCACCTTTTAGCGATCGACTTGCAGAAACACTTGCTCTTATTGCTCGAAACTTCGCCAACAAATCCACTGATCAAAAACCGAGTCAAAGACCACGTTGCTCGCACTGCAATAAGCTTGGTCATACTCGAGAACGTTGCTGGGATCTTCATGGTAAACCTGCAGATGTGAAACCTCGAAGACAAGGTCAAGGTAAAGTTTTTCAGGCCACAACCGAGGAGAAAAATGAAGGGACTAGTAGCACTGAATCAACCGGGGTTTTTTTAAACAAAGGACAACTGGAAAAGTTGTTAAATCTTCTCAATCAACAATCTGTGACGACCCCCAACACTGCCACTAGCAATTTTGCTCTTCAAGGTACTGCTTTCCATATACAAAGGCAAAACCCTTGGGTGTTTGATTCTGGTGCGTCTGATCACATGACAGGTAATTCATCTCTATTTTACTCTTACATGCCATGTCACAGAAATGTCAGAGTAAAAATTGCGGATGGAAATTTTACTTCAGTTGCTGGAAGAGGTTCTATACGCTTGTCAGAAAATCTAGTTCTACATTCCGTGCTACATGTTCCCAACCTAGCTTGCAATCTTGTGTCAATCAGTAAACTTACTCAGGACCTTAATTGCACTGCTAATTTCTCTAATACTCTGTGTCAAATACAGGAACAGGGATCGAAGAAGATGATTGGCATTGCTAGAGAGGAAGGAGGACTTTACTACTTTGAGGATGAAAAATGCGTGAATAAACAAGCAACAATGGCTGAAATTGCTCTATCGTCTAATAAAGATGTAATGTTGTGGCACTATAGGTTAGGCCACCCCAATTTTCATTATCTCAAACACTTGTTTCCCAATTTATTTATCAATAAAGATCCAAAAAATTTTCATTGTGAAATCTGCCAATTAGCTAAACACACACAAACATTTTTTCCAGCTAAACCTTATAGTGAGTCCAGTCCATTTTCCCTTGTTCATAGTGATGTCTGGGGACCATCCCGTATTCACAATGTCACTGGTACAAGATGGTTCATTACATTCATTGATGATCATACAAGAGTGTGTTGGGTTTATCTTTTTAAAGAAAAGACTCAGGTGGCAAGAATTTTTCAAAATTTTCATGCCATGGTAAAAAACCAATTTCAAACCACAATCAAAGTTTTGAGAACTGATAATGGAACTGAATACTTCAAAACATTCTTAGGAGACTTTCTAGCAACTAATGGTATCATCCATCAAAGTTCCTATACCAATACTCTACAACAAAATGGAGTAGCAGAGAGGAAAAATCGACATTTACTTGAAGTTGCCAAAGCCCTAATGTTCACTATGTCAGTTCCAAAGTACCTTTGGGGGGAAGCTGTTCTTACTGCCTGTCACCTTATAAATCGCATGCCATCAAAGGTTCTCAGTTTCAAAACACCCTTGTCTGTCATCCTCCAAATTTATCCCTCGTTTTGTTGTTCTGCATCTATTCCTCTAAAGACTTTTGGGTGTGCTGTGTTCGTACATGACCACCGAAAAAATCGTTCAAAACTTGATCCAAAGTCAGTCAAGTGTGTTTTCATTGGGTATTTGTCTACACAGCGAGGGTATAAATGTTATTCACCCACTCTTCATCGAATGTTTGTCTCAATGGATGTCACATTTTTTGAGGATCAATCATACTTTCCCAAGTCCTCACTTCAGGGGGAGATTCAAGATGAAATTGAGTCTTGGGAAAAGTTTGAGCCTGAGGTGTCCAATTCTACATCACCTTCTTCACCACCATTTTCTTTACCCACTCTGGTTGAACCCACAGAACCTGTTGTGTCCTTACTACCACTTCCTCTTCCTACTACGTCTGAACCCACCAAACCCGTTGAGCCACAATATGTTGAAACAGGGGATGGGCGATGGAAAAATATTGTTTATTCACGCAGGAGGCACCCTCAAGGTTGTGACAAGCCTGATTCTCAGCAAGGTCAGGATTCTGAATCAATCCCTGCTCTTGTTCCAAGTCCTGAGACCACTGATGGCATTGCAGAAGAAGAACTGAACTTGCAAAGCTACAGTCCACCAAGAAAAAAGGATCTTCATGTTCCTATTGCCATTAGGAAGGGCGTAAGAGCGTGTACTCAACACCCGATCTCTAAATTTGTTTCGTATGAAAAGTTGTCTCCTGTTTTTTCTGCATTTACTACTGCTCTAACAGGTGTTGAGATACCAAGAAGTATTGAAGAAGCCCTTGCAGACCCAAAATGGAAGAAAGCCGTACAAGAAGAAATGGAAGCTTTAGAAAAAAATCATACATGGGAGGTTGTAGAACTACCAAGAGGAAAAACTATAGTTGGCTACAAATAGGTTTTCACGGTCAAATTTAATGCAGATGGCAGTGTTAGTAGGTACAAAGCAAGACTGGTCGCTAAAGGCTTTAATCAAACATATGGGATAGACTATAAGGAGACATTTGCACCAGTTGCCAAGCTCAACTCTATCAGAGTTCTTCTGTCACTAGCTGCAAATCTCGATTGGCCACTTCAACAGCTAGATGTAAAAAATGCGTTCCTGAATGGAGATCTGCGTGAAGATGTGTATATGGATCCGCCACCTGGGTTCAAACTGAAGGAAAACTTGGTTTGCAAGTTAAAAAAAATCTCTTTATGGCTTAAAACAGTCTCCTAGAGAGTGGTTTGAGAGATTTACTCAAGCTGTGAAGAGACGGGGTTTCTTACAGGCACAGTCAGATCACACCCTTTTGTATAAGCATTCTGAAAGCGGAAAAAGGGCCATCCTGATTGTGTATGTAGATGATATAATTGTCACAGGAGATGACTACAGTGAGCTAAAAGAATACTTGGCAGGAGAATTTAAACTAAAAGACCTAGGTCCTCTCAAGTATTTCTTGGGAATGGAAGTTGCTAGAAGCAGGGATGGTATAGTGGTTTCTCAGAGGAAGTATATTCTGGATCTACTCCAGGATACAGGAATACTGGGGTGCAAACCAACTGAAACTCCCATGGAGCCCAATGTAAAACTTGGACTTGAAGGAGGCAAGGAGGTTAACAAAGAGCAATACCAGAGATTGGTCGGCAAACTAATTTATCTTGCACACACTCGTCCAGATATTGCCTTCGCCGTAAGTGTAGTAAGTCAGTTTATGCACTCACCGAAGGAAAGACATCTTGAGGCAGTCTACAGGATACTAAGGTATCTAAAAAGCACTCCTGGAAGAGGGTTATTCTTCAAAAAGGGAGACAACATGATGGTGGAAGTGAATACAGATGCTGACTGGGCAGGTTCCTCCGTGGATAGAAGATCAACTTTTGGATACTGTACCTATGTTTGGGGTAATCTAGTAACCTGGAGGAGCAAAAAACAACCAGTGGTAGCAAGAAGTAGTGCAGAGGCTAAATTTCGAGCCCTAGCTCATGGCATATGTGAAGGGGTATGGCTCGGAAGATTGCTCCAAGAGCTGAAGATTTCAAGTAATGCTCCAATGAAGCTTTATTGTGATAACAAGGCTGCAGTTAGTATTGCTCACAATCCTGTTCATCATGACAGGACAAAACATGTAGAAGTGGACCGCCATTTTATCAAAGAAAAGATTGACAGTGGAAGTGTTTGCATGACGTATATTCCAACCAAGGAACAGACAGCAGACGTCTTGACGAAGAGTCTTCACAAACCGAGTTTTGAAGATATGGTGAACAAGCTAGGAATGACAAACATTTACATTCCAGCTTGAGGGGGAGTGTTAGAATCTGTAAATTTTGTAATTCTCTAAAATTAGCTAATTTCATTCTAGGTTAATTATGGCTAATTGATGGCTGATTAGTAGGAGATTGACAGCTTGTTATTAGGCTAATTGATGGCTGATTATTAGGAGATTGATAGCTTGTTATTAGGCTAAATGATGGCTGATTTTTAGGTGATTGACAATTGATTATAGACAGATTTTTAGGTGTTAATATCAATGATTATTTTCTTTTTTTAGGCAATCCTCAATTGTATAAATTGTAGCCCTTGCAAGAATGTTGATGTACAGTCAATAATAATAATAAAAAAGTTTTTCTTAACTTCTATAGTAAGGGTCTGCCTGAAAGTCCTCTAAGCCTTGATCTATGCCAAAGCTTGATATGCATGTTGGATTCATTTCCTATTACCTTAAGGCCTTTAGGCCCTGTGGTTGATTTGTAATTGCCTTTGCTTTATAATTTTTTGCTCCCTCCCTCTCTCTCTTGTGTGTGCAATTTTTTATTTCGTTTATGTTTGGAGAGTGGATGGTCTAGCGTTTTTTTTTTTTTTTTTAAATGACTGTAGAGTCTGTGTAGGTGACTCTAGTTGGTTATAATAACAAATTGCGGATCTTGCTGGAAACTGTGGTCGAAAAAATAGCAAAGTTCAAAGTGAAACCTGACAGGTTTGCTGTGATAAAGGTAAATGTTGAGGCCTTTAGTTTCTATCTATCTTATTTTTAGATGTTACTGTGTTTTCGTTGACTGGGTTTTAAACATCAGGATGAGTCTTTGTATGGTATTACACTCAAACTTGGAAGTCATAAGCACTAAAATGTTTATCTTGAAAGGAATTACAAATATGCTGTGTGATATTGGACAGATGTATCTTCAGCATATAAATCTGTTATTGTTTTACTTAATTTTCTTCTCTTTATCAGGAAATGGTAACAAAAGAGTACCAAAATTTGAAGTTTCAACAGCCCTACGAGCAGGCTATGTACTATTGCTTATTAATTCTACAAGATGGCACATGGCCATGGATGGAAGAACTTGAAATTCTTCCACATCTAGAAGCTGATGATCTTTCTAAATTTGTTCCTTTAATGCTCTCTAGAGCCTTCTTGGAGTGTTATGTAGCAGGTTCCCCTTTTGAATTTTCTACCAAAATAGTTTGTCAACTGTCACATTCGTATTTGGTTTTTGAAACTTACCCATTAACACCCCCCACGCGCGCCCCCCCCCCCCTCCTTTTTTTTTTTTTTTTAAGGAAATATTGAACGCAGTGAAGCAGAGTCAATGATCCTGCATATAGAAGATGTTCTGTTTGCAGATTCAAAACCGATTTGCCAACCTTTATTCCCATCCCAACATTTGACAAACAGAATTGTTAAGCTTGAAAAGGGTATCAATTACTTCTACCCTGCAGAAAGCCATAATCAAAGTGATGAGAATTCTGCCCTTGTCCATTATATTCAGGTTTTTCAGCTGTCTATATACATAAGCAGTTATCTCATTTGCGTAGGAATATTCTATCGTTCTTGATAAAGCAAGCGTGATTAGTTTTCATTCTCTAGGATCTTAGTGTCTCAGTTCTGGATTCTTAGAGTGATAAGCTAATAAATTATTGTGGCATGTTTGTTAAACAATACACTGCTTATGAGGTTTTGATATTGTTTCCTTAATGCATCCAATTGAAACTTTAGGTCCATCGAGATGATCTTATGCTGAATGTGAAACTTCAGCTTTTTGCACTCATTGCAAAGCAACCAGCTTTCCACCAGCTTAGATCAGTTGAGCAACTTGGTTACGTCACTTTCTTGATGCAAAGGTTTGCAATAATTTGTTGTTCCTCGATTTAATTCATTGGTGACATTCCCTTCCCTAAAAAACTGACATATTTTCTGAATGCAGGAATGATTTTGGTGTCCGTGGAGTACAGTTCGTTATCCAATCAACGGCAAAGGTACAAGCATAGTAATACCTTTATTAAACATTGGTTCCTGTTAAAATATGGTCCGTATCCCAAGAACTCTATTAATTTGAACAGGGTCCGGCACAAATTGATTTGAGAGTCGAAGCATTCCTGAAGATGTTTGAGAGTAAATTATATGAAATGACCAATGAGGACTTCAAGGTGAGATCAACATGGCTTTGGTGCATTTTGTATTCTGTTTGATCAATTGGCCCGTTTTTTTCAAACGTTAGGCGGGTTTGGGGTTTGTACTGTCTTATGGGCTTGAAACTTCTAAATACTATTGAAGCCTTTGTATTTTCAATAGCATTACTTTGGTAATTGTTTTTAGGAGTGATCTCTTTTTGATGTTACACAGAACAACGTGAATGCTTTAATTGATATGAAGCTTGAGAAGCACAAGAACCTAAGGGAAGAATCTGGATTTTACTGGCGAGAGATATCGGAAGGGACTCTTAAGTTTGATAGGAGAGAATCAGAGGTAAGAATATCTTTAAGATCCACTCCTAATGACTAGAGGCGATCAATTCATTAGGAGGCATCAATTTGTTTAATTCTATTTTATTTTATTATTATTTTTTTCCTGGTAATGCCTGATATGAGATCTTGTTTGAAGAACAAAAACGTGCTGTCTGCAAATGTATAAAGCTCTCACAGTGGTGGGAACAACTCAGTTCCCACCACAATCTCAGTTATAAACAGTGTAAAGCTCTCACATGCTACAGTAACAATAAAAAAACATGCTACAGTATAAAACTCTCACATGCTACAGTAAAAGTGGTTCCCACTACTGGTTTCCACCACCCTTCCAAACACCCTATAAATGAATTGGTTTATTTATTCTTTTCAATGGTCTTGGGACAGGTTGCGGCACTAAAGCAGCTTACCCGACAAGAACTAATAGATTTCTTTGATGAAAATATAAAAGTTGGCGCGCCTCAGAAGAAGTCATTGAGCGTGCGAGTGTTCGGTAACCTCCACTCTTCCGAGTACATAGCAGACAAAAGTGAACCAGAGCAACCCTGCTCGATCAGAATCGATGATATTTACGGTTTCAGAAGGTCACGACCGCTTTATGGTTCATTCAAAGGAAGCTTGGGTCATGTGAAGTTGTAGAGCCCATAGTCCTTGATACGACGTTAACAGGAAAGCTGTGGAATGCAGACAGAACAACTTGGAGAATGCGTGGAAGGGTATCCATCTCAATTCTCAACCAACCAATATAGCGAATTTAGAATTCATCAAGAAATTATATGCTGCTTCAAGAACTTTTAGGGGATCAAAAGGACATTATTCATAACATTATAATCAACAATTACATTTGCCTCCTCTTTCTCGAATTTTCGGGTGGCTATAGTATCATTGTCGACTTGTGCTGTCCCTCGATGCCTTTGAAATTGTCCCGAGTAGTTTATTAGTGGTAGAATAAGAATATCCCTGGACCCCATTTCTCTGTGGAGAGAGGATTTGTAAAATATTTGGAAGTGAAAATTAGTTCCTCTCCCCTCTTGCAACTCGAATGCCATTAAGCCTGTTTGCATTTTTAGTGATTTGGTCTCCATATTTGTTTCTGCTGCGTGATCGCTTATGGTTAACCCGGCAGTAGTTTTATTTACTTGACGTTTTCTTTTCATCGCTTTACAGCTGTGATCGTCTGATCCAATTGTCTTCGGTTGGGAAGAAGGGTAGTAGTTGGCAAATTCTTTTGCTGACCTAAACGTTTCAGGATTTAGCAAATTGCTTTTTAAACCTTTCAGTTTTAAAATATTATTCTTTGAATTCAATGAAATGTTTCAGAACATCTCTAAATTGATGAGGGCTAAGTTCGCTTGAAGAACAAAACTTGAAATGATGATTGAGTACGTCCTGTCACCTCAATGATAATCACAGAAGGAAGAAATAAAGGTTTTATAGATATCAATTCAGCCACGCGATGCATATATTTAGTTGTAATTAAAGTTTTATAGCAAGTTGTAATTTAAGTTTAGTTGTAATTTAAGTTTTATAACGTAGGTTGTAAAAAAAAAATAAAAAGAAAAATTTTATTTTCGGCTTTAAGTAGAAAAGGTTGTGTAAATGACTGACGAGGATATGGACCACTTGCTTTTGGGTCTAATTATTTTGGCATTTACGAAACACACAATTTGGATCCTTCAGGGTATCTCCAACCCATAATATAAAAATGGTGTAATTTTTATATTAAAATAGTATAATTGTCATATCAAATAATAATTTTATCTCTAACGTAATACATCATTTTTAACACCAACAAAGAATATTTTAAAAATATTATATTTCATCTTATTTTTTACATTACTTCTACTAATTCCTTACTACTTAACTATTTCACCAATTATGTCTAAGTGCATTTTTTTTTTTTTTTTTTACGTTTTGATGCCATAATATTTTTATTATTTAATGAAGCCATAAAAACTAATAGACTAATTTAAATTAATGTTAGCCTAATTATTTGAAGTTTTTACTTTCATGTAATTGATATTTCAACAGTTTACGTATTAATTTTACACCTTTTAACTTAACTATGAGATAATACAAAAAATTTGGGATATAAAAGAATTTTTTGGTAGCAAAAAGTAATTATTCTTTTTAAAAACTATGAAGCTGGGTTCAAAATAGAAAACTATAAATTTAAGTTGTGGGTTTTTTTATAAATAAAGAACTTAAAAAAAAAAAAACAAAAAAGAGCCAAATTGGCATGGATGAATAGTGGCATGCCAGATTTGGCGTCATCCTGTTCATCACTTCATATTGACGTAAATAAATGGAGTCTCCTTGGAGACGATTTCAATGCCAGTTTGGCATTTACGCCACAAAAATGGAGTCAATTAGAGAAGGCCTTAGTCTCTTAAATTTTTAATCATTTTTAGACAATATATGGCAAAGGTATCACAGGTAGGGTTTTACGATGAGTAAAGTAGTAAAAGAAATAAATAAAAAGAACAAAAAAGATTTAGATTGGTGACACAATTTGATTTTTTAATTCCAATATATACTTTTAAAAGATTTTTCAAAACCTTTTTATTACTTTTTTAAAACCCTCACATTTTAAAACCCTCACATGTTGTTATTTTATTAGTTTTGTGTGAAATAGATAGTTTATCAACTGTGGAATCAAAATTATATATTTTATTAATCAAGTAAAATTTTGATTTAGTTTTTCAATTCCGATAAACCCAAAAATATTAAGACATACAAAAATTTGACCATGATAGGAATGAAAGAAACTAACTATAATACACAAGTAATTAGATTACTTTAGAGAGAGTTAATATTGGATGTTTAAGAAATCTATGACAGAGACCAATAGAGTTGAAATGGAAAGAAAATGAAAGAGGAACCAAAAGGGAAAAGATAGGAGAACATCGGGGTAAGAGACAATCGTAGACAAATAGAGCCAAAAATAAAGAAAAAAGAAAACAATAAAACAACAAAAAAGGAAGAGAAAAAAATAGAATAAAGCACCAAATATAAGAGACAATAGCGCAAAAATAGTGTTTAAAAAAAAGAAAAGGTCAATGGAGATTATAATAAAACACAAAAAAAAAAAAAAGAAAGAGAAAAAGTGAAGCATGAAAAAGAAAAGAAAAAGAAAAATACCAAAAAAATCAAAGAAAAAATTAAAAGGGAATTTTTATAAATGTTGGCCTTTGGAATTTGCTTTTATAAATACCACATATGTTGAAGTGTGACACAAATTGAAGATATATTATAAGTGGTAGTGTGGCACAATTTTTTAAATGTAGTATGAATGAACACAATTTTTAAAAGTGTGACATAACATATAATTTCTCAAAATTAAAAACTGTTTATAAAAGGCAATGATGGAAAAATTTAGTAAAAAAAAAGTAAACAGTCAAAAAGGTAGAGTTAAAAAAGAAAGAAAGATTCAAATATGAGACTATGTAAACAAAATGGAGCCCAAAAAATTTTAAAAGAAAGAAAGAAAAAAAGAGAGTAAAAAAATGATTAATGAAAAGAAAGAAAAGGAAAAAATAGATAACATAAAGCTGGTGAGAAAGAAAACAAAAATGATACTTAAAATAAAAATAAAAAAGGAGGAAGGACAAAAAACAAAGGGAAGAGATACAAAAAGAAAAAAGAATGAGAAAGCTGAAATTAAAAAAAAAAAAAACCAAAGAAAGGTTAAAAAAACCAAAATAAAAAGTGTATAAAAACTAAAATGCAAGAGTTTTGGACTATCAAAATATGAATAGCTAAAAGCATATTCACTCTTTTAATATAATTCTAGATATGGTATCTAGTCATTTTATTTGGATTACTTATAAAAATTCTACTTGCGTTCCTTTGTAATATTATACTTCCTATACTTTAGAACTTAATATTTATTCTCCCGATCTAGTATAAATTATAAGCAAAAAAAAGTTCCTTAAATTATAATTCTTAACATAAATGATATAATATCACAAAAATCGTTGAACAGATTTATAAACTATTATACTATTAGCTTATCCTAATGCACTCAAATAAAAATGAAAGAAAAAAAATTAAAAAATAAGATTTTTAGTTTATTTTCTTTAGCAATTAAAAATTTTAAATTATATATCCTCTTAAATTTAAATTAATATTAGACATAATAAAATTATCAAGAATACTTTTAATTATGTACCAAATTTTGATTATGTATCAATTTTTATTAAAATTTCTAACAGGATAAGTTTTTTTTTTTTGGTAAAATTATATGGATAGGGGAAAACATATCTTACATTTTGAAGCTAAGGACCCTGAGGAGAAATTTTTGCAATCATCCATTGTATTTTGTTTCTTGACCTTTATTTAAACGTCGCTTCACTTTGTGGAAGGGTGTGAAAGCAACACAATGAACAAGTGGCAAACAAAGAAGGGATAATAACCTATAGGGTGCGTCTAGGGTCAGTCACCCTCTTTTTGTAGTTTTTAAACTACACCTTTTTTGGACCGTCCATATTTAATCCAATGGCATATATGCCTATAGGGGTAAGTTGTAGACTAGTTACTTGCTTCATAGGTTCTCCGGTTTTCCTGGATGTAATTATTATACTAGTTGTTGGACGAGACGTATTTGCAGATTTGTGAAACATAATGTACATTGAGCGTATACTTCTGATGTAATGTACAAAGTGATCCATTGTAGGATTAATGAAGTACAACTTTAACTTCTACTTATAACAAACGCAACAGAGCACTGCTATAAGGCCCGAGTAGGCTACAGCCCGTTTCTCTCAGACAAACCCACCCAGTGGGGCCAGCAAGTAGTAGCCAGCTTGGCCAAAAAAAGTTCTTCAACATAAAAATAAACGTAAAATTTAAAAGCTAAGAACCTATTTATAGTGTTTTAAAATGATTTTATTTAAAAAAAAAAAAGAAGAGAATTTTAAGAAATTATGTTTTAAGTGTTTTTAAAATTTTTATTTTAAAATTATGCAAAAATATTTACAAAAACAACAATATTAAGCAGGACAATTTTTAACTTCTCCAAAATAACTTAAAAATGCATTGAGTTATGTACAAGTATTTTTGTAAACTCTTACTAAACACTATACTTGTATCGTTTTTATGTGTAAAATACTTCTAAGAGTTTTAAAAGAGGCCTTGAGTATGGATTGCTTCCAACTAGCCATAATGTACATTGAACACATTATACTTTACAGAAGAAAGTGTATTAGTTCCGACTTGCCAACTCGAGCATGTTTGTATTGATTTGACAGTCCCTATCTTGTACAAAGTAGTTCAGCTCTTGTTAATAAAATAAGGGTTAAGTTAATTTTGAGCTCTTCAACATAAAACTTATCATATTTTAACTCTTAAATTTTAAACATAATAAATTACACCTTTAAATTATATAAGTTATCATATTTTGACCCTTTCGTTACTAAATACATTAAGTATTGACGGATTTTAAGCCAATAATTTCATTTTTAGCTTCTGAATTTAAAACATAACAAGTCACATAGTTGATCTATAAAACTTGTCCTATTTTAGTCATTTCGTTGCTAAATCTATTAAATATTGACAGACTGAGATAAATAATCATTTTGACTTTTTGGTCACATAGTATATATATATATATATATATATATATAAATATATGTTTTCAAGCAAAATCACTAATTTTTTTATTATCATTATATGAATTTTACTAATTTTTTTCTTCTTTTTTTAATAATTTTTTTAATGTTTTATTTTTTTGACTCAAGAAGTTTTACCAAATTTTTTCCATAATATAACTTAATGTTGGGCTTGTATTGTTGTGAATTAAAATAGAAAAAAACACTTAGATAATATGAGTACATAATGAAAACGACACATACAAGACATGGGATTTTTATGACTAAATGTTGGAGTTGAAAATTATATAAATGATATAATAATAAAACTTCGCTTAATTGTATTCAATAATTTGCTAAAAAAATCTCAAATTTTTTATTAATTTCAAGCCAACAAAAATATATATTTGCCTATGAAATCCTTTTATTTCTAAGTCTGAGAAGCATAAAATTTGATTATAAAAGATTTAATCTCGATCATCAATAATTAATCGCTCAGGTCTTATATATGTAGCTTAGTCTGTCAAAATTTAATAGATTTAGGAATAGAAAGGTCAAAATGAACAAGTTTAATAGTTTAAGGGCATGACTTTTTACGTTTTAAAGTTCAGGGGCCAAAATAGAATAAGATGTACAATTCAAGGATCTAAAGTTAAACTAACTTATTAGCATTAAAATGAATTTAGTAACACATGAAGAATAATATTAAAAACCTAACCGTTAATGGACTAAACTGTTAGACACGTATGCTCTAAGGAGTAAAAATATAATACGTTTTTGGAGACATTTTTATCAATAAAGAATTTATTCATTTATATATACCAAATTTTGTCCTCTTTACGTTTATATTTGTTGAATGTATGTTAAGTAAATAGTAGTCTGAGACTGTCGGTCTAAACCTTAAGAATTGGGCATATGATGGGATGATTATGCAAGGTGACGGTCGAAAACATATGATCCGCAATCGAGGGAATAAAGTTGGGCGCTTTATTCATGTAAAGATTGTTATGTTGTCTATGTCCTTTTTTGGAGATGGTTTGTCTTAACCATCGGAGTTGGACTCCATGAATAGAAACATTAGCACGTTGTCATAGGTGACGATGTGTTAGATCGGGACATAAAGTGAATTGATTTGGATTAATAATTCTGTCTTGGAAAATCAATTCCTTTTAGACAATCATTTGTATTGTATCTTAATCCTGAGATGAATAGTGGGCCCGTTGTCTCGACTTGCGTCTTTTGATGTACCAATGGGTGACACCCACATCTTTATAGTGGTATGCATGCCGGTACGTTGGAGGCATGACTCTTGATAGCGTAGACTTGTTATTCATAGATATGGAATCCATAGCTCCTCTTTAGGAGTAATGATATCCTCTTATATGCGTTGTCCTGTAATTAAAAAACTAGAGCGCTCAACCATTTGGATACATAGGTGTAACCGAATGATATACTATCTTTGGATAGTAAGTTTTCTAATGGTGAGATAATGAAACGTAATATAAAAATAATCAGGAAGGTAAGACAGAAATTGTCCTTAAGCTGAATATGGATTATCATATGGGGATACGATACACTATGATATGTCATGGAGACTTAGCTATATGAGCTTCGTAATTCTATAAAGTTCGAGAGTGCAGCTCCAAGCTTTTAGTGGAATAGCATTGGAGTTGATAATTGTAAAATGTATATCTGGGATATTGGGTTTCATAATTATCATGAGCTTAAATTTTATAGGTCCATTTTGGTCCCCTTTGCTAGCTCACAAAATCCTGTAACGACACGGCGTGCTTTTTCAATAATTGGTAACTTATGTCGGATTTATCATATTGGTTTAAAATTTGAAAGGATTAAATAATTCATGTCTGTTTATTGGTTGAATTAATTTTTGTAAAAAATTAATTCAAGATAAACTTGTTGAATTATTGGGATCAGATAATTCTTGTATGTTTATCGGTTGATTTCATTTTGGATAAATTAGATCAAGATAAACTTGTAGAATTATTATGAATTGATTTATTTTCTTAGAGATTATCTTGATAAAGTTTTGTTTTGATCAGATGGCTTCTCTATTGGGTTATTTGAATCAAAACTGAGACTTTATCCTATAGAATCTCGGATAGAAAATAAAAGATTCGCGGAGATATTTACGCTGGAGTTCGGCCTGCTGATGGGGCCTGTTCGACCTGCCGATCAGGCTGTTCGGCCTGCCAATCAGCGAATGATAAGATTACGCGTTTTCACGTGGATCTTATCAGATATTGATCCGAACTTGATTCTGTTTCGAGTTTTTGAGACCTATTCTGATAAGGACTGACCCCAGGACCAATAGCTATATAAAGGGAGTGAGTCTCATGATTTACTTAGATCAATTGAGAGATTAAGAGTGATACTCTTTTAGTGAGCATCTGAAAACTCCCTGAGAGCTTTTGTTCACAAATCACGAACACTAGCTTTGGGTTCTCTCTATTGGTTGGAAGGAGAGTCACCGGTGGAAGAGCTGTACGTGTGAGCCCACACTCCGGTTGTGGATAGAGAATAACAAAAAAGACCAGTTGGTTGAGACTCTTCTGGAATGTTACTTCTCTTCACAGGTAACGAAGGTTCTTCGACACACAAAGGTTAGTAAGATCTCTTTAATTTATACATATAACATGTTAAACTTGTGTTTTAGAAATTACTTTGATGAAAAATTTTTAAAATTCCACTGCACAACGTTTTTTCCAACAATTGGTATCAGAGCCATGGTTTTTACATAAATTTGCAAGTTTCTGATCATGTTATATGCATAAATTTTGTGATCTTAATCTCTTCTATGCTTGAATTGAATTTTATAGAGAGTTGGCACTTTAAGTTTCTATAAATTATATATGTTGTCATGGATTATGTGGTGAATGTTTATTAATTAATTATGGTTGATTAAATTGTTGTTTAATTATTAATTAATTAATTAATTAATATCAGTTATAGTTCCTTAAAGGTTAGAATGTATATCTAGGTTTTTCATGTAATTAAATGACAGACTATCATCTCCGTCTAAGAATTATTATTTATTTTAAATTTGTAAAATTTTGTAATTAAATAATTATCCAAAGAAGACTGAGCTAGAAGACAGATCTAGAAGAATAATGATGGCGTCCCCAGGTATTTCCCGAGTCTCTAATTTTATGTTTTTGAATTGTTGAAAATAAAATTGATGAATTGCATTAAAATTATATTTTCTGGAATAAGGGATTTCTACTCGGTCGGCATGCCGGACATCACAGTTTGGCAGGCCGATGGTCACAGATCGGCAAGCTGCACTTGTGGTCCGGCAGGCCGACAGTGGCGTAGAAATCAACTAGCTCTGCCGGCAGGCCAAACTTTTAGTTCGGCAAGCCGAACCTTCATGGGTCGGCAAGCCGATCTTTTGGATCGATAGGCTGATGGAACATGACCGGCAGGCCGACCATCCAGATCGGTTTGCCAACCCAGAGCTGGAAAAGTTTTCAGAAAAGGTGCAATTTTTTCGGTACAGTTTTAATTTTATTTTTGGGACGATTCTGAGAAACATTAAATTTGGATATGACCGGAAATATGAAGTATTTGATTCATATGGGATTGAAGACTTGAAGATGGGTATTGCATGAAGAAGGATACAGCTTGAAGATTCATGGATGAAGAATCGATAAATGTCTCGATTATTCTCTTGTAATCTTAGTTTTCTATTCTCTAGTGTGGAACCATAATATTACGGTTATTATTATTTTGCTTGTAGCTTTGCTTGATTGCTTTGCTTGTCTGCATTATAATATGATTTGTCATATATATTGATAACATGTCATATAGAATAGGGAGTGCCGCTCATATTAAAATTGTTCATGCATAATTTTAAAATAAAATCTTGACTTCAAAAGATTGAGTAGGAGAAGGTTTTCGAAGAGAGGACCTAAGGCCTCCATCGTTGGTCCATAGGCAGAACATGGTGGTTCCAACCCCTAGGAAGAGATTTCTATCATGTACAAGATTGGATCTCGGAAAGGATAAGGTATTTTAGTATGATTTAGGGTTGCACAACCCTAGGTGGTGATTATAAATCATGGATAAAATATTAAAACGATGGTTATACACTCACATTAATTTTATTGTTAACCTCCCCTAGGAGCTCAGTTAATAAAATTAATGGCCAAAGAAACGATTATTAATATATGCTGGATCATACGGGTCCTGGAAGGTATATATTAATCAAGAGGGAATCCGTGTTCCTGATTGAATTTGGCATGACTCCCCTTGGAGCTTGTTGAATTCTGAGTTGGGAATTATCGTTGTAAGGTTGTGATATTTTCAAGGTTTTGACACATAAACACATTTGTATAATTTTACATGATTGTGTTTTCTTACTAAATTATCATTATTTGTTTGCTTATGTTTGGTATATGATTCTTTATTGTAGATTGAAAATGTCTAAAAACGCTTTATCATCGAAACTTGACAAAAACCAATTAACATGTAAGAACTATAATGATTGGAAACGGAACCTGGATATCATCCCGTCCTTTGAGAAACTGAAATATGTACTGACAACCCCGTGTCCTCCTGAGCCTACGGGAGACTCAAGTAATGAGCAATTCTAAGCGTACGACTGCTGGAAAGACGCTAATGATCAGGCCCGCTGCTATGTTATGGCCAGCATGAACAACGTACTGCAGGCTCAACATCAGGATTATGAGACTGCGAAGCAGATCTTGGATAATCTTGAGGATATGTTTGGAGGCCAGGCCATAACAAAGTGGCAAGAGGTGCTTCGGAAACTCTTAAACTGTAGACAGAGGCCAGGGACATCTATAAAGGAGCATATGATGTTGGTCATGGGTTACCTCACTGAGGCTCAAACCAATGGAGCCGACATTGATGCTGAAACTTAGATGACTATGGTCTTTGAGACTCTATCTATGAAATTTATTTCGTTTAGAGCTACATTTAATTTAAGCAATAGATGGGATATGACCTTAACAGAACTGATGAAACAGTTATAGGAGTTTGAACTGCTGATCAGGGAGTCTCCTGCAGGTGGTGAGGCCAACATGGTAGCTGCTTCTGGTTCCAATCCTAACTCAGGAAATGGAAAGAAGTAATGGGCCAAGAACATGAAGTCTTCTATTCCTGCTGCTACCAAGAACAAGAAGAAGAAGAAGAAGAATCCAAAGAAGCTTAAATGCTTCTTCTATGGAGAGGTCGGGCATATCAAGAAGCATTACAAGGACTTCCTTTCCGAAGGAGGTAGGTGTGATCTTCTATATTTCGAAACTTGTTTGGTTGAGGAATCCAGTGACATCTGGGTCATAGATTCTGGTGCAACTAATCATGTTTGTGTTTCTCTACAGGGGTTCAAAGAAACGAGAAGTCTGCTACATGAGGACTTCACGCTTCGGATGGGCGATGGATCCTTGGTCTCAGCGGAAGCAGTGGGAGATGTCCATCTTTACTTTGATAATTATAGGAATTTAATTTTGCAAGATTGTTTTTATGTTCCTAAATTTAAAAGGAATTTAATTTCTGTATCTTGTTTATTTAAAGACTCCTACGTGGTATCTTTTAATGAAAAAGTAGTGATTCGTAAAAACAAATCTTTTATCTGTTCTGGATGGATGCAAAATAATCTATATTTTATCAAACCTAAGATGGACTTATTGCTTAATGCTGAGATAAATGATAATGACTCTAAAAGACTTAAAACTTCTCACTCTAATAAGACTTATCTTTGGCATTTGCGCCTTGGTCATATTAACTTGAATAGGATTCAAAGGTTGGTAAGGGATGGACCTTTAAGTCACTTAAAGGTGGAATCTATACCTCAATGTGAATCTTGTTTGGAGGGTAAAATGACCAAAAGACCATTCGGGTCTAAGGGCAATAGGGCCGAAGGGGTTCTAGAACTTATGTATAGTGATGTTTGCGGACTGATGAACATCCAGGCACGAGGAGGGTATGAGTACTTCATCACTTTTATTGACGATTACTCAAGATATGGGTATGTGTACCTAATGCACCACAAAAGCGAAACTTTTGATAAGTTCAAGGAGTTTCGGGCTGAAGTGGAAAAGCAATTGGGTAAACCCATAAAGGCACTTCGATTAGATCGAGGTGGAGAATACCTTTCTGATGAGTTCTTGGAACACTTATTAGAGAATGAGATTTTATCCCATTTGACTGCGCCAGGCACTCCGCAACAGAATAGGTAGCGGAGAGAAGAAATAGGACTTTGTTGGACATGATTAGGTCCATGATGAGTTATTCATCATTGCCGTTATCCTTTTGGGGAAATGCACTACAAACCACATGTTATCTTTTGAACAATGTGCCTTCTAAATCGGTCTCTAAAACTCCTCACGTGTTGTGGACGAGTAGGAAGACATCCTTAAACCATATTCACATATGGGGATATCCGGCTCATGTCCTGTTTAAGGATCCGAATAAGTTGGAAGCATGTTCGGAAGTTTGCATGTTTGTAGGATATCCAAAAGAGACTAAAGGGGGTTATTTTTATAACCTAAAGGAAAATAAAGTCGTGGTTTCAACTAATGCAACTTTCCTTGAGGAGAGTTACATGGACGACTTTAAACCTTGAAGCAAAGTGATGCTTGAGGAGTTAAGGGGTGATTCGTTCACTCCGGAGGTTCTGAACGAAACCATCCTGATCGGTATAGAAAAACCAAACAAACATGAACAACAATCTTAGGGGCTTCGGCGTAGTGGGAGGATCAGGTGTTAACCTGAGAGGTATATGTTCAATGGGGAGGTCTTCTTGGCTGAACCGGATGAACATGACAGGGATCCTTATAGTTACGCAGAAGCTATGGAGGATGTTGATTTAAGACTCTAGACAGAGGCCATGAACATAGAGATGAAGTCTATGGAGACTAATCGGTTATGGGAGCTTGTGGATCTTCCCGAAGGGGTAAAACCCATAGGGTGTAAGTGGATCTACAAGAGGAAAAGAAGAGTGGATGGAAAGGTCGAAACCTTTAAGGCTAGATTAGTAGCTAAGGGTTATACGCAAAAGGAAGGAATCGATTATGAAGAAACCTTTTCGCCTGTAGCCATGCTTAAGTCCATCCGGATTCTCTTGTCCATAGTTGCTGCTCTCCATCTACCAGATCTTAAGACGGATTTTCTGAATGGCTATCTTGATGAGTCCATTTATATGGAACAACTAGACGGATTCAAGGTCGCAGGTCAAGAGGGTAAGGTTTGTAAGCTGCTAAAGTCAATTTATGGACTTAAGCAGGCTTCCCGTTCTTGGAACATAAGATTTGATCTAGTGATCAAGACTTATGGGTTCTCACAAAATGTGGATGAACCATGTGTGTACAAACACATTAAAGATGAGAAGGTGGTTTTTCTACTGCTCTATGTAGATGACATTCTGCTAATTGGCAATGATGTTGGGGCATTCTCATCGGTCAAATTATGGTTGACCAAGCAGTTTGACATGAAGGACTTGGGTGAGGCTAATTTTGTTCTCGATATCCAGATCTTTCGGGATAGGAAAAACAAAATGATAGCTTTGTCACAGGCCGGCTACATAGATAAAATTCTCAAGAGGTTTGCAATGTAGGATTCCAAGAAAGGTGGGCAACCATCTAGTTCTGGAATTACTCTTTCTAAGAAAGGCTCTCCAAAGTCTTATGAAGAAAGAGAATACATGAAGAAGGTGTCTTATGCTTTGGCAATGGTTAGTCTCATGTATGCCATGCTTTGCACATGACCGGATATTAGTTATGCGGTTGGGATTGTAAGTTGATTTCAAGCGGATCCAGGACCGAACCATTGGGTTGCAGTAAAGCATATTTTCAAATACCTGAGAATGACTCGACGGTATATCCTTGTGTATTCGGGTGAGGACTTGACTCCTCTAGGATACACTGACTCAGATTTTCAATCCTGTCTGGATTCTAGGAAATCGACTTCAGGGTTTGTGTTTACTCTGGGCGTTGGTGCCATCAGTTGGAGAAGTGCAAAGCAAGATTGCATTTCGAATTCAACGATGGAGGCCGAGTATGTGGCAGTTAGTGATGCTTTGAAAGAAGTAGTGTGACACTGCAAGTTTCGTAGGGATCTTGAGGTAGTTCTTGGTATGGATAAAGTGGTATCACTGTACTATGATAACAGTGCGGCGGTAGCTAATGCTAAGGAACCAATATTTCACAAGAGGAGTAAGCATATTCATCAGAAGTATAATGTGATAAAGGACTTTGTTGAGAGCGGGCATGTCACGGTATGCAAGATCGCGTCAGAGGACAATTTAGCTGCTCCATTTACAAAGACACTTACTGGGAGAGTCTTCGAGAGGCATGTGGAAGCTATAGGGATGCGAAATTTGCTGTATTTACTCACTTAGTGCAAGTGGAAAATTGTTAGACATGTATGCCCTAAGGAGTAAAAATGTAATATGTTTTTGGAGACATTTTTATCAATAAAGAATTTATTTATTTATATATACCAAATCTTATCCTCTTTATGTTCATATTTGTTGAATGTATGATAAGCAAACAGCAGTCTGAGACTGTTGGTCTAAACCTTAAGAATTGGGCATATGATGGGATGATTATGCAGAAGACACGATTCTTAAGGTAATGGTCTAAAATATATGATCCGCAATCGAGGGAATAAAGTTAAGCACTTTATTCATGTAAAGATTGTTATGTTGTCTATATCCTTTTTTGGAGATGGTTTGTCTCGACCATCGGAGTTGGACTCCATGAATAGAAACATTAGCACGTTGTCATAGGTGACGATGTGTTGGATCGGGACATAAAGTGAATTGATTTGGATTAATAATTCTGTCTTGGCAAATCAATTCACTTTAGACAGTCATTTGTATTGTATCTTAATCCTGTGATGAATAGTGGGCCTGTTGTCTCGACTTGCGTCTTTTGATGTACCAATAGGTGACACCCACATCTTTATAGTGGTATGCATGCTGGTACGTTGGAGGCATGACTCTTGATAGCGTAGACTTGTTATTCATAGATATGGAATCCATAGCTCCTCTTTAGGAGTAATGATATCCTCTTATATGCGTTGTCTTGTAGTCGGAAAACTAGAGCGCTCAACCATTTGGATACATAGGTGTAACTGAATGGTATACTATCTTTGGATAGTAAGTTTTCTAATGGTGAGATAATGGAATGTAAGATAAAAATAAATCAGGAAGGTAAGACAGAACTTGTCCTTAAGCTGATTATGGATTATCATATGGGGATACGATACACTATGATATATTACAGAGACTTAGCTATACGAACTTCGTAATTCTATAAAGTTCGAGAGTGCAACTCCAAGCTTTTAGTGGAATAGCGTTGGAGTTGATAATTGTGAAATGTATATCTGGGATGATGGGTTTCATAATTATCATGAGCTTGAACTTTATAGGTCCATTTTGGTCCCCTTTGCTAGCTCACAAAATCCTGTAACGACATCGCATGCTTTTTAAGTAATTGGTGACTTATGTCGGATTTATCAGATTGGTTTAAAATTTGATAGGATTAAATAATTCATGTCTGTTTATTGGTTGCATTAATTTTTGTAAGAAATTAATTCAAGATAAACTTGTTGAATTATTGGGATCAGATAATTCTTGTATGTTTATCGGTTGATTTAATTTTGGATAAATTAGATCAAGATAAACTTGTAGAATTATTATGAATTGATTTATTTTCTTAGAGATTATCTTGATAAAGTTTTTTTTTGATTAGATGGCTTTTCTATTGGGTTATTTGAATCAAAACTGAGACTTTATCCTATAGAATCTCGGATAGAAAATAAAAGATTCGCGGAGATATTTTCGCGGGAGTTCGGCCTGCCGAGTGACGTGTTTGGCCTGCCGATGGGGCCTGTTCAGCCTGCCGATCAGGCTGTTCGGCCTGCCGATCAACGAGTGATAAGATTACGCGTTTTTCACGTGGATCTTATCAGATATTGATCCGAACTTGATTCTGTTTCGAGTTTTTGAGACATATTCTGATAAGGACTGACCCCAGGACCAATAGCTATATAAAGGGAGTGAGTCTCATGATTTACTTAGATCAATTGAGAGATTAAGAGTGATACTCTTCTAGTGAGCATCTGAAAACTCCCTGAGAGCTTTTGTTCACAAATCACGAACACTAGCTTTGGGTTCTCTCTATTGGTTGGAAGGAGAGTCACCGGTGGAAGAGCTGTACGTGTGAGCCCACACTCACTCCGGTTGTGGATAGAGAATAGCAAAGAAGACCAGTTGGTTGAGGCTCTTTTGGAACGTTACTTCTCTTCACAAGTAGCGGAGGTTCTTCGACACACAAAGGTTAGTAAGATCTGTTTAATTTATACATATAGCATGTCAAACTTGTGTTTTGGAAATTACTTTGATGAAAAAAATTTTAAATTCCGCTGCGCACCGTTTTTCCAACATAAACAAGATCAATTGAAAAAATATTGTAGAAAAAAGAAAAACCATTGTTTTTTTTTTTTTTTGCTTAAAAAGGAAAAAAAAACATTGATTTTCTTTCCTTCTCTCTTTTCCTGTATTTTCTGCTCAAAAAAAAAAAACGTTGTCTGTGTGGCGGAGGCCACCAACAGCAATTCTAAAATGCTATTGATGTGTTCAATAAATATTTGCTTTTTAATAAATACAAATGTAAATTTTCAAGTTCAATAAAGAAATTTTCCTATTTACTTTACATTTTTGATTCTATGGAAAGCAAGAAAAAAGACACCGCGACCATTAGTACTAAGTCTTAGATAGTTTACATTTTAGAGTTTATATGCAGAAAGATGTGATTTCAAGATTAATTGTCAAAATTAATATTTCACAATTTGTGAATAAATATAGACACTTTATTCTTGATAAAGTTGTAATAGCGATTTAAGTCCAATTAAGCAGGTGGTTTATCTTAGTCGTCAGGAGCAAGTTAGGGTCTATGTAGACATATTGATATACTAAACCTAAGCGTAGGTCATATATCGAATAAACCTAAAGTGTTAGTTGATTTATTAATGATTCTGTTTACATAAATCAATTTGCATTGATGATCATTTATGTATAATCTTAATCCTGAAGTGGATTTATGCTCCAGGTTTATCGCTTGTGTTTTTGGATATATGAAAGGTATGAACTCCAATGATCAAATGTTTTTTTTTTTTGTCGGTGTGTTGGAAACCTGACCTATACTCAATGAAAGCGTGATCCTTGATAAGAGTTAATGTTATTTTTTGAAATACATTATTTGAGAAATTGGAAAAAACAAGGCCCTAGTTATCTGGACACATATGATAACTGAATGATTTCTATTTATATTTTTTACAAATGGATTGTTTCTAAATAAGTGAAATAATAGTACTTTGGGATAAAATAATTAAGAAGGTAGAACGGAACTTATTCTTAAATCGACAATTAATAATCGATGGACACAAATAATATGAGAGATTATGGATAAAACAAATTAAAGTCATGTTATGCAGTATATTACTAGGAGTATAACTTTCACGTCTATAGTGAAGCGACATTGGAAGTTGATAATTAATAAAAAATAATCAGGGATTATTTTATCCGTTATTATAGGAGGCTGACAATATATGTCCATTGAGTCCAATGCTGGCTCAATAATTGTAGATACAGACCAAGCAAAAAATGGATAAAATTGGTAATGCAAAAGAACAAATGAGTCGGACCAATGAGCGTGACGGAAATGTGCGGCCACAGTCTTAAAGGGCTAAGGTGTTGGTCCAATGCAGCTAGATTGTTAGCGCCATTGGCAAAATTTTTCAGGTGAATTAATTATTTAATTAATTCTTGGAAAATAATTATTCACATTAAGTTTGTTATTTTTAAATAATTAATTATTTAAATGTTGAACTTAAATAATTAATTTAAATTCAGTGGTATTTGAATAAAAGATAATTATTATTCATAATTTTCTAAGTTAGGTATTTTTCTTCATAATAATATTTCAATTTAAATTAGAATTATATTAAATTACGCAGAAAATCATAAAATTTCATGTTGTGATTGGACGAATTTTGAACTGCAACTGCTAGATAATGGGCATCACTTTTTTTTGTTGTGATTGTGATTGGTGGCGTTGACCACAGGGAGATAACCCTGTGATGGGCATGTGAGACAGGTTAGTAAGTGATAAGTTTTCCAACTTTGCTACTTTGACTCAAATTCCTCCTACCGCATTCTATAAATAGGAGCCTCAGAACGTTATTTATTCATACATGACACAGGGGCAAACTTTTTAGAAAAAGAATTTTGATCACTCATCTTCAGTGATCTACGACTCTTATGCACTAGTGTGGTTCGAAGAAGTATTCCTGGTTGTAAACTATTTGCTGAGTTATAGCTCACATGTACAACGATTCAATTGTTCAGCTAGAATTGCATATTTGGGTTTACAAGAGGTTCAAATAATTACGAAATAATTTATTGTTTATAGCAATATGAATTAGTATCATGGCATATTAATAAAATTTTAAAATTCTACTACGTCAGTCTGATTATATTTTCAAACAATGTATAGTTTTCTCTAATACTTACACGGATCCAAGATACATACACAACTATAAATCCACAAGATGTACGAATAATTATAGATCTTTTTTTGTTTATACCAAGATGAGTTAGCACCTTTGTATATTAAAGAAATTTTAAAATTTCACTGCACCAGTCTGATTGTATTTTCTAACAATGTATAGTTTTCACTAATGCTTAATACATACACAACTATAAATCCACAATTGGAAGCAATAAAAAACATAAAAAAAAATACACTTGTCCTGAATACAAGTTGACAGGTCAACTTCAACCCAATTGTCAGATAATATAATAGTGACAGATATGCTGCTGCAAAGGAATGTTACCTTGATGGGAATATTGGTTACGGAGTCTGTGTTTCCCAATAAACAGTTGTAATAAAGCAATATCTTTAAGTCAAATTGCCTATATAATCAAAGAGTAAACCTGAAAACACGCCTAAAACTAAACCTGTACCTACAGCTAGACAACATACAGAATGTCATACAACTGAGGGCACGTGGATGATGTATAAAAACATTTGATGTACTATGGATTTGGCCTAATAACTTAAATCTCTCTTCTTCTTTTTAATTGAAATATCACGTTTTATTTCACGTTTTCAAAACTGCTATAATCATCTCTTATGCTCTTAAAATTTAAAATTAAAAAAAAAAACTCTCAAGCATTAATTAAGAGGTTAAAAACATGTTTGACACACCGTATTGTATTATATTGTATTGCATTGCATTACATTATATTATATATAGAAAATACAATACAATACAATATGGTGTGCCAAATAAGCCTTAATTTTTTTTTTGTGAAAAGCCCAAATAGCCCTACAAACTCGTTTCCAAGAACTATTTGATTGATTCTATCTAAACATTTTGTCCAAACACTGATTTAAATATTTTTTAACAAAACAAAGTTAAAAAAGGTGAAAATTCAGATTCAATGCCTAAAAACACTAAAGTTGCCGTGTATGAGTTTTGGTTTGATCGTCGGCTAGGCATATGGTGGCTTTCGCAGCCCACCTCTGCACCATACAAAGCATGCGGGTCTCGCGACCTCAGACCCCATGGCTTTTCATTTCTTTGTTTAATTTTTATTTATACTTTAGTTGTTTTGATGATTTACAAAAGAGGCAAAATTGTCAGCCTTTGTATGTCCGATATTTCATATATAAAACTTGCATCATATAACGCAAAGCGAGTATAAATTTGTGGATCGTCCGTGAATGTTTTTCTCCTTTTAAAATTAGCCTTTGTAGTCAATTTTATTTCATAAATAGTCTTGAATTCAAAAAGTATATCTTGAATGGTCATTCTGTTAAAATTTAAATAAAAAAAGTTAAAGATTGTCTCATAAATTGTCTTTGAACTATTATATCTCTATAAATTATCTTTACATTAAAATTTATACTATATTTAGTCCTTAAATTAAAAAATACATATATTTCAAAATTAGTTACTTTGTTAAATAAATATATAGAAAATATTAAATATGTGAAGTTATACTATATGTATAATCCCGAAACTAAAAAAAGAGGGATTCTTTTACACCTATTAAATTTATTAATAATCTCAAGTAAGAACATTATTTTTTGTTATGGTACATACAATAGTGCTAGAAAATAATATGAGAAACATTTTAGTACATTTGTTAATTGGCTTTGCGATTTAATTACTTTTGCACCTTTTTTAGGGAACTTTTGTTTCTTAATTTGTTGTTAAAAGATTTCAAAATGAATGGTGGATAAGATATATACGAGTATTGTCTTTTTAGTTAAATTTTGAATGTGTTGGGTTTCATCATTTTGTTTTGTTTAAAAAGATTTTTAATTAAATTTGTCTACAATTTTGATTTTTTTTCACTAAAAAAAAGCGGTATATCAATAGAATATAAATGTTATGAAATAAGAATAATACAAATGATATTTTATAAATTCTTAAATTTATTATTATAAGACAGAAAAAATAATTTGGGGATATTTATTGATATGGTAGGGTAAAGTATGCTCAATCTAAAAAATTATCAAAGTTGCATATTTGAATAAATAGATAAAAAAGATATCAAACATGCGTAGCAAACAAACTAGTTTTGGAATTTTTTTTTTAGTTTAGGGACTATACATTTGGCAACACTTGACATATTTAATATTTTCTGTATATTTATTTAAACAACAAAACTAATTTTGACATATGTTTTTTTCTAGTTTAAGGACTAAATATAATACAAGTTTTAATATAGGGATTATTTATATAGAGAAAATAGTTCAAAGACCTTTTATGAGACAAAATTAGCAATTTCTATCGAAAATTTAACAAAGAGACTATTCATAAGACAAATTTTAAGTTCAATGACTATTTATGGGATAAAATTGATTGCAAAGATCAATTCTAAAGAGAGAAAAGAATTCAAGGACTATTTATAAATTTATAATTTAGGCACTATTTATAAATTTATCCCAAACATTAATGCAGCATGATTCATGACTTTTTTAAATTTTTGATAAGCCAAAAAAAAAATTTAATTGCATGCATAGTCTAGCAATGATTTCATATCTAACTCTACAAAAAGATGCAAAATGACTTCTCCATCCCAATTTCAAAAGAGAGAGAATAACATTCAAAACAAGACATATTTTATTTTATTTGAGAGAAAAATAGTATTCATACGCTTAGTCTAACAGTTAATTAACATCTCTATCTATAATAAAAGACTTTTTTGCACCAATACCTACTGCACCTAGCGTTTTTGCCAATTTGATTGCAGAACTTCTAATTTTGGCAATTTACCCCTTAACTTACATAAGTAACACATGTAAAAATTTGTCACAAAAAAAAAAACTTGATTACCAATGAAGGGTAATTTACAACAAATTTGTAAGTTCATAAGATAAATTACCAAAACTAAAAGTTTAAGGATCAAATTGCCAAAAGTGATAAGTTTGAGGGGCACTAGTGCAAAAAGTCTCATAAAATGATTAGTGGTCGTAATAGCACAAACGACAAGAATATCTGATTAAGGCCCAAACGTGTTGAAACAAAGTGGTCGTAATAGCACATATCATGCGATCATATCCACAAGGAAATAAAAAATCCGAAAAAGAAATGATTAGTGGAATAAAAGCATTAAAGAGATAAGAAAAATAATAGAAAAAAAGGAAAAGAATATTTTTGGATTTTTGTTTGCAAATAATGAAATCAAGCAATAAGAAAAGATGAATTCAATAGTAAAATTGGCAAGGCAACGAGAATCCCTTATGCGTTTTGTTATTCAATCTCGATTTTGATTCATGCAATAGCTCAATTACTTGTTTCACATCCCAAACATACAATCAAAAAATTGGATATTAAGTTCTCAAGATTCATAAAAGTGTTTGAGTAATTAAGCCTGCATGTTATTGTTACAAGTTACCTTAAATCGACAAAATATTTTTTCTTAGTGATTTTACAAAAAAAGACCAACTTGTAAAATAATACTAACAAAATTAGTGCGCAATAAATTACATAAATAAAGCATGACTAATACTTATATAATGTAATATCCGAAAAAATTCATTTTTTTTCAAAAGTTTAATCAAGGTTTAAACAATGAATTTCATTAGCAAAATTTCATATTTTGTAATTATGAAATTATGTGAGGAAAATACAATGAAATTTCATGTGTATTTTTGTGTGCAATTTTTAGTGAATTAAGGTAAATTTTAATATGTACAAATTTTGTGAGTTAAAATACTCCAAAATTTGTTAATACTTATTTGGTTTTGAAAAGTGCAATCCAATATAACCTCAAGTATAAGGTTGTCTTAATAATAAAGTCTCGGTGAGTCCGAGGACTATCCCACAAGGAAAAATATTATAAAGTCTGATATATTAATTATGTCGATTAAATTATTTACCAAATTTGAGGATTAAAGTTAGCTATTCACAGATTATTTACAAATTATTTACAAGTTTTGTGGGTATTATGTTTTTTTTTGAATTATCAAATTTACGTGGAAATTAACAAATTTTAAAATAGAAAATTAAAATTAATTTTGGAATTTTAACAGTAAGTAATGCAATTAATTTAAAGAAAACAATATTATAAAAATTTTGATTAAAGGATCAATTTTGTTTTGGAACTTAATTATATATTAGTTCCTCTAAAAGTATTTGCTAAAAATGTTTAAAATAATACTATGTCATCATCTATCTACGATTAATCAAGAATTACCAAGCATTAAACATGTCAGTTTATGTCTATAACATAGCAAAAACTCAAGTTAAAAATAAATATAAATTTAAAGTTAGTTAAAAAATTTACCTTGAAAATGGATTATAAGAATTTACTATGTCATTCTCTATTGATGACTAATCAAAGTTTTTTTAAGCATTACCAGTACCAATCTTTGTTTACGATAAATCAAGCTCTCTTATTTTGCAAGAAAATAACTTAAAATAACTCTAAATTTACTAAGTTTCCTAAAATGATTTTAGTAGTATAATGGCTTAGAATACTAAAATATTTGTTAATTTTGCTGGAATTTCCCCCTCTTTCCTTAGCTATTAAAGGAATTTAAAAACACATTTTGAATATAAATCAACAAAAATAAATTAAAGCATAACTTAAATATTATTTACTGAGAATATTATGCATTAACTAAATGATAGACTAGACACAAGATTTAGTATAAAGTTGAGTTTAAGAACTCAACATTTACACTAACTCTCAGACGCTTGCAATTGAGGCAAATGCCTCTTATTTATAGCCAAAAGATGCATGCAATTTGCATGCAAATCATTGATTCTAGCTGATGGAAGCAAAACATAACAGAATTACAAGACAAACAAAATATTAAAATAAAAAAAAAGTTAGTTGAGAAAAGCGAGAATAATGCATCATTTTTCTTCATAGCATGTACACTTTGTCTTTCATCATTCACAGCAACTGGGCAAAGCAAAAGAAAGCTTTAGCATTTTCATCTCATTGCCATGTGGCTGCTTCAATTAGACGAAACTTAGTGAAAAAGTGAAAAACATCTTCAGAACAACATGGAGAAATTAGTACGCGGGGGGCTTAGGTTGATTCTTAAACATGTGGGCAAGCCCCACTGACAATGTAGGTTTTAGGCAAGAGATGATACAATATTCTATTATGTTTTCACCCTAGACTTTAAGTTTCTTTGCATCATTTTTCTCTATATTTGCCCCAAATTCCAAACTTCCTGACAATTAAGTCTATAGAAATTAATTATTTTATAAAATAAAATTACTAAAATCAAATAAATATTTATAAATACTTATTATGCATAAAACAAAATTAAAACACAACACACACACGTATTGATTTTCTGGTTTTAATTTATTTTACACAAATTAATTATTTAATACACAAAAACACTTCTAAAAATTACTAAAAATATACTTGGACATAGAAACA
Source organism: Artocarpus heterophyllus (assembly GCA_025403435.1). Classification (NCBI taxonomy): domain Eukaryota; kingdom Viridiplantae; phylum Streptophyta; class Magnoliopsida; order Rosales; family Moraceae; genus Artocarpus; species Artocarpus heterophyllus. Next base: position 25,807,831 of record CM046351.1, on the reverse strand, counting down.
TTGCTAAAAACACATAATTAAACATATTTTCTCATTAACACATAAAAATACCATTTAACATATAAATGTTGTAATTAAGGGTTTTAATGACAAATAAAAATGCGAAATGATGATATTTAGCCTTAAAAAATATAAATTTTCTAAGTCTCATCACACCCCCAACGGGCTTATTACTAGTCCTTAATAATTAAAGCAATAAAATATTTAAAACAAATAAGAGATTGTTTTCACAAAAGTTGGTAATTCTTCGTAGATTTTCCTCAGTGGATTTCTCAAATTCATGGCTTAAAGCAAAATATAGATATTATTCAAGTTTATGATTCATTTGAAGAGCATGTCTCATATTTCAGCTGGATTTTCCCATGTGCGTGTGCTTTTGTTTTAAAAACTAATGCGTACTATCCAGATAAATTTATACTAATATAAAATAATTTATTTTAATTAAATCTCATAGAGTTGTTTTTATCCCTCTCTCTAGTAATGTAGAATAACACTAAATCAAATACCATTAGGACTGTATTCAACTTGTAATACAAGGCCAAGATAAAAGGTAGGATGAAAGATACATTTGTGGCTTAATTCACCCATAAGACACTTATACTGTTTCTAAACGTTTAAAATGTATATCGATTCCCAAGTAACAAACTCAAGCTTGAAATAAACATTCTTGCATCATCCACTTTTTATTCAACCATTTTTTTTCTTTATTCTTTTTTAACTTTTTTTTTGTTTTTTCAATAATATTTTTCTATATTTTACTCTTTTTTATAGAATCACAAAGTAAACTGAAATTACAAAGTAAACATAATAGACATTCATTATAAACTTTCATAACAGACAACAAACTTTCAGAACCCTACCCATCCTCTTAATATATTTAGAATGATTTAATGCCTTATGAGTGAAAGGTAAAAAGAAAGATAATGAGATTATTAAAAGGATAAGCAAAAATTTGTGGGTGACAAAGAAAAAGGAACATTAAGTACAACAAGGTAACTAGAGATATAAATATACATTGGTAAGCTTAAAAGGCTCCAACAATCTAAAAAAGGCCTAAATTATATCTTTAACTTAGTGTCAACTAGGATTTAGCCTCAAAAGGGATTTAAACAAATTCTAAGATTTTATAAAAATAAACCAAAACTATAATAACATAAACCATCTCCAAATAAGAATAACAAATCGGAGTTCAAGATTAAGTGCTCAAGATTAAGAAAAATCACATATGAGGCTAACACAAGAAATTAAACTAAAGCAATATCTGAACTTTACCACAAGCCACAAAAATTATATAACCATGAATATCTTCATTAAATAGGAGGCACTACAACTTCAAAAAAATTAATTTTAATTTTTTTAACAAAATAGTTAGTTAGTCAGATGTAATGCAAAACACAAATAATACTAACAGATTGAATACATCTCAAGAATGCTATACTCTTTACTCAGCTATTTCAAACAAAAAGGAAGTATGTGTTTTTTGGGATTTTAAGTACCCTATAGATCAGCCATCCTTATGCATGCATGCAAACAAAAAGAGAATACAACTAAGAAAAAACATAATTAAGATTACAATATTAGACTACAATGGAATACGTTTCAAGAGAAAACTCCTTAACTCAACCATCTCAAGTCTAGATAATATGAATCTTAAAGTTTTACAAACAGCGCACTATTTTTTTTTATTTTTTGCATTTTTTTTATCTAGTCCCATTTTAAACAACAATATAAAAATTAGTAAAACAAACAAAAACAGACACAAAATTGAAAAAATTTTGACACAACCCTCTCCCCTAACCAAATTGAACACAGTCCCCCAATGTTTTAAAAAGATAGAGAGAAGAACAATATCACCTATACAAGAATAGTTTTCAAGACATGAACAAACAAATAACATGAACATAAATGAACAAAATGAGCAAAAATGAACACGCTGTAGGTAAAAATGAAAGTTCAAACGAGTCAGAGTTGGAGAGTCAAATCTAAGGGCTATTTTCTGTTGTCCTTCAGCTTGGAAGTTGCAATATCTGACTCAAGAGTGATGACCTATATCTTATCGAGCAATTTTTTGGCAAGTAAGGTAAAGATAAAAATCTTCCTTCTTGACTTAACAAGGAAATTATGTTCCACAACATGATCAAGAATTCTTAAAAAACCATCAAAGTAACCATTTGTATTTAAGAGACCCACAAGTTTAAAATAGATGCCTAAAAGTTTTCAGCTTGCTACAACTAACAGTTCTTCTAAAGTTCCTACACCTCCTAGTAAGACAATGAAAGCATCTGTATGATCTATCATGGATGTAATTCTTGCAGGGATGTTTGGGATTATCTTTTCAATTCCTGTGGTTTGACTTCAAAGAGACCTTGAGGAAGAACACTAGGGATAATATCTAAAACTTCAAAAGCTCCAGCTTGAGCTCCTGCTACAACTGTACTTATAAAACCTAGACCACCTTCTCTATACAGAGTTTATTCTTCTTTTAGCCAAAACTTAATCTAATTCAAATGTATCTTCTAAATAAGCTCGACCTTTCCCTAGACTATATCCACAAAACACACAAACGTTTTGAAACTTTGGAGTCATTCGGGAGGAAGACTCCATAATGGTTACTAAGACTAAGATTTTTAAAAAAAAAAAACTAACTCTAGTTACGCTGTTCTGACTAAATCCGAATTTGAAATGAGATCTTATACATGATTAGTAATAACTTATGAGGACAGATGTGACACTACTAGACACAAGTGTGGAACTTTTGATGAAAAAATAATTCTTTGAAAACTCACCTAACAATACTATTCAACTTTTTGAAAACAAAACATTACTATTTAACTTTTTGATAAAATAGGACCAAATCTTGAAAAACAAGTGATAGTTAAACAAACACGACATACAAAATACCTAACAAAGAAAAATAAGATACCTAACCCAAAAAAAAGGTCAAAATAATAATATAAAAGCAAAAGAAAATTATTTACAATTATTATTCATATTTAAGATAGACAAAGATTATTTTACAAATTCTGTTTCAAACTCGATGGATCGAGGATTTGTTTCCCATCTAGCTTTCTCATAAACTAGTAAACAGGGTCTTTTGCATTAGATTCTCCAAATGTTCTCTCTCTATATGAAATTATGGCCAGAGTTTAGAAATAGCCCCCATACATATCCGTTAGGATGCGTCTTAAGAATGGCTTGGAGATCTTCTAAGTTCTCCTTACTTAGTCCATCCTTGTAAAAATGTATTTTATCATCTCCATTTATAGAAACCCTGCCTATTGAACGACACTTGTCCATACAAGTTTTTTTATCACAGTTAGGACATCTAGATGCAACCTTATGAGCTCTCTTGTTCATTGAACTCAAACTCAAACTCCTACCCATACATGGAAAATACTTGGTGGTTGGAGTCACAAGGACAAACGTTTCCTTCAATAAGCATCATAATGTCATCAAGGAGACCATAATGCATGAGCACCAAAAGATAAGTGATTCGAGACTTCTACTTTCTTCTGATTTCATTTTGAGGGAGAGAAAGGGAGTATTTCTTTATGTGGTCATATTTAGGATCTATGATGAAAGATGAAAATAGAAATTTAAGAGAGTGACTGTTAGCGATTGAAAGTGAGATTTGCGGAGTTCAAAAGCTAATTTGAAGGATTTCGAGTGAATTTTAAGGATTTCAAATGCTTGAGTACAGATTAGAGAAAATTAGAGAGATCGAGTTTTGTAAATCTAGAGAGAAGACAGAAAATTTGAGGTTTAGAGAGAAAGAATTAAGAGTTCCAAGCTTTGATGTATAGTGATAAGTTAAATAAACAAAAGAGTGAGATATTATTTAGACACAGAGAAGACTGAATAGACACGTGGGAAAACAAGATTAGGCTAAATGTACAATAGGCTAAGTAATCTAACAAGTTGGACTAGGTAACCCAAAAAAAAATGCAGTGGTTAATGTATCCTAGTAGTCTACCTACGTAACCTACCAGATTATCATACACTATTAAACACTAAAAATAAACAAAATCTTTATTTACAAAATTTTTTTTGTATTTTTTTTTTTGTTTTTGTTTTTAAATTTTTTTTTCATTTTTGAAGTTTAAATTTAGAAAATTCTAAAAATCAGAAAAATTCATTTCATTAAATTGCGTCTCTAGAGGTCATTGATGCAAAATACCAACTTATCAAAGTGGACCACTTTAATGAATTTTTGGAAATAAATTTCCAATTCTTAGAAAATTACACAGTGAAAATTAAATGAAAACAACACACAAAAACAAATAGATTACAAAAAAAAGATAGTAAAGAGTCATGAAAGAGTGGCTTTCTGAAACACCCCTTAATTCGGACGTCACAGATGTCGTTACATACATACATACATACTTGTTTAAACTTAAACACAAACATAATAGCAAAACTTATACGGTACTTTTAATTGAACACAGAGTTAAACATACATTACCAGGATCCATTCATACGTTTTTTTTTTTTTTTTATCTTAATGTCTTAACATTGTAAAATCACATTGCTTAGATCATTCCATATCATAATTTATTCATTTATACTTTAAATTAATCATGAACTTGTATTAATAAAATAGATATACCAAGTTGTAAAATCAAGACTTATAAAAATATCACAACATATCACATTAAACATCAAATCGATTAAAACTTACTTACTCCCACAGTTCGGCAGGCCGGAGTTCCCTCAACCGACAGGCCGACAGAGGCTTTGCAATTCAGACCAAAAACTCATCCATGTTCGGCAGGCCGAAAAATGGGATCAGCAGGCCGAACTTCTAGACATCAGCAGGCCGTCCGAGACCAATTCGTTGGAAAACTTAAATTTTAAAACATACCAACTTTCCATAAAATATAGCGGAAGTTCATAATTCATTAAAAAGTGATAAAATAACTTATAAAACCATAATAAAAGTATTCTTAAAACTTAACATAAAAATATATAACTTAATTAAAAAAAACATAAGAGCGTTCTTGTTGGCGTGCTTCCGGTTACAATTCATTGTGCATAATGCTCACACGCCTTCCCATGTGCTCCGCCTAGTCCATGATTTTCTTACCCTTATCTGCAACATGACATAAAACATGATTAAGCTAATGCTTAGTAAGTACATATAATTCTCACAATTTAAAATATTTCATAAACATCATCATCATCATTGTCATCATATCATGAAAGTGCCTTAAGCACAAATTTCATAGAAACATATCTTTCTTTACATTGACCATTTTAAAATTATTCCATTTTTATCTTAAAGGCCTAAGTGTTGCACCATAAACTTCATCATAGGCGCGCCGTCATGAGAGGAGAAGGGTAGCTAATCCCAAACCAAACATGACATCATAACATATCATTTCATAACATTGGGTGTGCAACACTTATTAGGTGATACTTATATACATAATTTTCATACTTTAAAACATGCCATAAACATCATGCATAACTTAAAATCATGAAAATCTTAATAGAAATTCTTAAGGAAATATCCATAAAATCATCATGAATATCATTATGAACATAACGTCAAATCTTGTAAAACGTGTTATGTTGCAGGTGAGAATGTACTTACCTTAACGCTAGCTTACTTAACCTTAACGTGATTTGGTGACGATGTCGCGGTCTCGTAGTGCTCGTTCCTTGAGTGTTCATGTCATTTTTCATTTAAAGATGCAATAACATTAATGCATATCATGAAATATCCATTCTCATAACATTCATACATATAATACTCGTATACATTCATCACATTTTACAAACATATCTTATAATCATCATCAAAACATATAAACACTATACATAACATGCTTCCTTAAAAATCAAAACATTTCATACATTGTAAACATGAAAATCTTTTTGAAAAACGTTTTCTAATAATTTAAAACACATATACTTTAATTTAATAATTCATACAAACATCTTATTTTCATGCATAAAATCATTTCATTATCATAAAATAATTTTTATATATATATATATATATAACATATAACATTTCATAAACAAAAATCCAGAAATAGCATTATTAAAACAGTTTTCTCATTGTCATCTCATAAAAATTTCATAACATAAAATACATTCATCATACATACATATGCATATTCTTAACAACTTTTTATGAAATCATCATTCTTTTACTTCTTGAATAATCGTTACATTTTTCATGCATCAAGGTTAAACAGTAATATTACTGTGAAGAGTAGAAGATAGAAATATTCATTTTTCATAAAAATACCGAAAGGACAAGAAACGTGAAGAAACATCACATAATACATACATGGACAAAATACAATACCTAGAGAAGGTATTGTAGATGAATTTGAGGAGAAGAATTCCTTTTTCAAAAACACTGAAAAACTAAATTCTTACCTTGAAATATCTTCTCAAAATCCTTGAATTTTAACCAACAAAATAAGACTTTTCTTACAATTTTCTTGTAGAAAATTTTGAGAGAGAAGGAAGTGAAATGTGTGGAGAAGAGAAGAGGAAGAGAGAGACAAATGTCTCAGAAATTTGAGACAGAAAAACGTGAGAAGGAGAGAAAATAATGAAAAAGAAAACGTTAAAATTTTTAACGTAATAAGCATAATTGATGGGAATTCAATTCCCTTCATTAAGTCAAAATTTTCTGACTGTTGAGGAGCTATTGGCGTGGAAAGAAAGAAGAGAAAGAAAAGGAATGTCAAACAAATCATTAATCTTACCATAATTTACCCTCTAAAATTAGGAAACCTCTTAAAATAATACCAATCAATGCAAAGTCAAACCCCTTATTTCCTTAACTGATAAAATCATTCCTTAATTATGCCAATTAATCACATTAATCATCCAATTAACGTAATTAACTCAGCCATAATTTTTGAGAGATTTCTGCTGACTGCTTGTCAGCCATGTTCGGCCTGTCGATTTCCCCTTCGGCTTGCCGGTTCCACCTAGTTCGGCCTGCCGATCTCGGGCAAGATGTTCGGCCTGCCGATCTTAAAAGTTTGGCCTGTCGAACTGTCCTTAAATGCCATACAATAAAACATTCATACATTATTGCATCATAAATAAACATACATTCAAAATTTCACATGAACACTAGAGCACAACGATCCCATGCGGCCGTCACCTGTCACAAAACTTGACATAAAAAGTTAGTAACATGCACATCATATATCATATCATTTAACGTAATTTATTAATAAAAATTCCTTAACAACGTTACTAACTTAATGTGGTCTGTTACATAAAGTAGGCGGGTGTTACACTTTCTTCCATAAAAAGTGTCAAAAAAACCAAATACGTATCCTGTGTGATTGTGCCCTCAAGAGTGGCAAAATGTTAAACACTTAAGTTTGTGTGATTTGAACTCATTTCATAGGTTTGATGGGTCCATAAGAATGACGATAGAGGTGGTAGAGGAGGTAGAGGCCACATAGGATCTTAATAAGTGTAATCTTTGGTGAATTCTAGTGGCAACATTGATTAAGAACCTAAGACTTTTTGTATGGGCAGGGCTTTTGTCTCTTCCTTACTTAGATCTTCTTCTTTAATCATCTATAAGAACTCTTCTTCTAAATTAGACTTCTCAAAGTGGGTAGGTTCTAAATTTTCTTCTTCATTTTCTAACATTACCTTCACAGATTCTTAATATTTTCTTAGAATTTTCCAAACTCTCTTTATTTGAAGCATCAAATGAATTTTGCGGTTTAAAAGTGACGTCAAAATTTTAGGACGATTGTCAAGCAAAGGTTCCAAAAAGTTTGAATTGTTTTTCCAACTTAAGTCAGCTTCAAAACTATTCATTCTCTAAAAAATATACTCGACCATATCTTCCAACATGTAATAGGCTTTGTCTAGAGGTAATTGGTAAAAAGTAGTAGATCTATTCCCCTTTTCTATCCAATTTCTAGTTTCAAGACTTAATCCATCTAGGAAGCTTCCTAACAAGCGATCCCAAGAAAGACGTGGTAAGAAAACCTATATAACAGATTCTTATATCGCTACCAAGCACTATAAAGCAGTTTCAAGTGTTGTTGGAAAAAATTTACAATGATTTCTCTATAAACTTCCCAAAACATTTTTATTTTTTAATTTTTTAATTTTTATGAATAGTGACTACAAATAATAACCCGACACAAATAGTAATACATGCAATATTCTACGTGAATAATAAATTTTTTTAAACCTGTAAAATAACAAATAATAACACAACAGATATGACAAAACGATTAAAATTTAGATTAGAAAATCAAGCAGTTAAAAACTTAGAGTCAAAGTCGCAAGAAAAAAAGTAGCATAAGGCCCCTGGTCTCGCGACAAGAGAAATAAAAATAAGTGTTGAAAAAATAAAATATTACAAGAAAGAAAAAGGAGTTCAAGAACACCCCAGTCGTGTAACTAGGATACAAAAAATAAAAGTGCAAAAATTAAATAAAATAGTCACAAAAATTAATACAGGACTCGAAAGACATCATTCTGTAACTTAAAAATAAAAACATCTACAAAAAAGTAAAATTGACATAAGAAGGATCGTAGCTCTAATGAGCTAGGCAGTCTGGTGGTAGAGACAAAAAAAAGTAAATGCATGAATAAAAATAAAGATATACAATAGTTAGCAGTATATATTCGACTGGATAATATATTATAATATGAATTGTCTAAATCTCCGTCTTTCTCTGGTAATAGTGCTGAAAACTTATTCGATTCTGAAAAGTGTAATCCAATATAACCTCAAGTATAAGATTGTCCGAGGTCAATCCTCAAGGAAAAATATTACAAAGTCTAATATATTATATATGTTAAAATTATTCATGTTAAAACAACGGGTGTTACATAAGTACATATAGGAAGGATCTTAAAGATTCGATCGTAAAAAAGAAGTTGTATTTCCTACAACCCGTGATGAATAGAATGCTCTACCATTCTATGACTTTAAAAAAGTCAGTCATTATAACTCTGCTACACTTAGAATAGTTTCACAGTTAAGATTTTGTGGAGAGAAATTTACTGACGTAGAAATGTTGGAGAAAGCTTATTCTATTTTTCATGCATCCTACATTACCTTACAACAACAATATATGTTGTGTGGTTTAAAAAAATATTCCCAACTTATTTCTTCTCTTTTGGTAGGAGAGGGAAATAATAAACTTTTGATTAAATATCATTAGTCTCGCCTCATAGATTCAACAGCATTTCCAGACACTAATGCTGCAAGTGTTGAAAACGACAATAAATGAAAAAGGGTAAAAAAAAATAAAAAACAACAAACGCACAAAAATCCACTAGAAAATTAGGAATTGAAAACTTATCTATGATAAAAGATACCAGAAAAAGATATACAATAACAAACAGGTTTAAGAATAATAAACCCAGCAAAAAAATTTAAATATATATATGCCAAAAGTTCAAGAACGACAAAGAACAAAAAAAAAAAAAAAGAAAAAGGTGATACAATACATAAGAAAACGACAAAAACTTAAATAACCTCGGATATAAAATTAAATCACGAACAAGAATATGAAAAGGAGAAGGGCTTGTTTGCCATTTACGAGACAAGACAAGGCATTAGGTAACATTCTCCTTGTCAAAAACCAACACAAAATCAAGAGACAAACAAAATTCAAGAACATGAATTATTGCGTTAATTAATCTTGTAGAAACTTGTAGACCAAAAAAATAAAATAAAATAAAACTTGTAGCAAATGGCATTAAAATTTACCAATGAGATTGTTAACAAATTACACCTTTTATTCTTAGTACATAAATAAAAAGATTCCATGTTAACAAATTACTGCTAAAACTCACCTACGTGTTGCATATATTCTTTATTGGCTCTCACGCTCTTCAGGCGACAGAATAAATAATGAACTCAGTGGAATCGAACCCCATATCTCCCCTGGCACCATCAGCACTGGCATTCTGATTTGTGACATAACAATGCGAGTCACCGCCGCCCTTTCGAGAGCTGTAGTTTTTGTGGTGATGGTCTTCATGAGTAGAAGGAGGATGGTAGTACATGCGCCCGGTTTGAGGACAGTGAGAGTGAAATCTTGCAGCTATTCTCACCCCTGCATCCAATAATTCCACAAACTTCCCCATATCACATACTTTCCTGCTATATCTTCCTGAATCTCTCTGTCTTTCTCTGTGTCTGTGTGCGTGCGTGTGTGTGTATGCACGTATGTATATATATCACTCTTGCTGCCTTAGAGGAATGCTGTAGAGAAGAAGGAAAACAAAGAGTTGAAAAGGAAGCTATAATGAAAGTGGAGAACTATGGCTGCTACGATTATATTGCCTCTAGGCTAGTCCGCCATTTTCTTGCCATTTGAGTTGACTTCATTGCATTTCAAAATACAATTGTGTCACCCATGCCTGTGCATAAATAATTTTCTAAAAAAACCTGATAATATATTTTGATTAAAAAAAGCCAGCTTGAGGTGTAACTTGCAACCAAGCTAATTTATTTGAAGTATTTAGTATTCTGAAATTTATGGAGTCATATGAAAGCCTATTCTTGGTGACTATTCCTATATTTCCTTTTAATTTTTGTAGTTAATGTCTAAAGTAATCAAATGGATGATCTTCTTGCGAGCATAATAAAATCTCCCACTTTAATTTTTTTATTCTTATTTTTTTTTTGTCAATAATATTTTTTTATTCAACATTAACAAGTTGAGACCTTGTGAAAGCGCCATCTTAGAGTTGGCAAAGCCTATGGTGCCTTAACAAATCTTTATTATGATCATTCTTTGGTCAATTCCAACCCCTGTTGATTCCCATTTCATAGGCTGTCGGTAATTGTATTATCTATACTGCAACCAACTAATACGGTCTGGTGCTTGCAAAGTTTTTTTAATAAACAATAACAAAACGTGTAAATTTTACACACACAACAAATATCGTCCCTTTCCATCAAGAATGGCACGAGAGATGAAATGGTTTGAGGATTTTCTTGAAGCAATTGGTTTGGTCCAAACTCCAAAGGTTCTTTTACTATGGTCCTAGGTTTTTCGTTCTCTAGAAGGCTTCAATATTGGCCATTCGAAAAAACAAATAGCCATCCCCTTTTCAACGTTTCCGGGGTCAATCGTTTTTTGCGGTAATTTGAAAACCAAAAAAATGTGCCTTTTTCACAATTGTGAAAAGGATTCTGCAATAATTTAAAACAACTCTGCTAAGTGCTCAATTTGGAATAATATTGCCATATATAGAACTTTTTTCATCTGGTTCTTTTTCCTTGCATCTTGCATATGGTGCGTATGTTTGTAAGAAAAATACTATTCCATCTCTTATAGGCCAACTCTTGCAGTTACAGAGGTTAATCAAATTTGGTTTTGCTAGCTATTTTCACATCTAGGCTTTAGCTATCCGTAATAACAAAATTTTCCCAATTAGAGGGAATGATGTAACTCTGCACGTGACCTGCACCTAGTCTGGTCATCTATAATTTCCCTGTACGGGTCATGCTCTCTGCAAAACAAATGAAGACCAAAAAAACAGATTGGAATATTGCCATAGAAGATATTTAACTTCTCTAGTTCTCTAATTTTTCAAGGATCTTAATTTCACGAGTAATGCTATTAACATGGTTCTATCGAAGCACTTTGGGAGATTAAAAATACCGTGTAAATGTAAGGGTCTTGACGCCCTCCTGAGCCAGTTCTTTTGACCTCCTCAAGCTTTAACAAGCTGCAGAAAAAAACCCAGATGATATTTCATCATTTTCGACTCTTTCACAACATATACGCACCAGCACAATAAGGACATGCTATTATATGAATCAGATGCTCATGCAAAAGAACCGAAGCAAACAAGACTCTGTTCATCTGTGTTTCTTTCTTTTTGAGCTAAAATAAATGTTTCATAACGTGAGGCTCAAGACAGAAAATGGTGCTGATGCTAACAATCCTCTGAAGTGTAGCCTAGAGTAGCATCACTGAGTCGACACGTCATCTAATTGACTACTAACATGAACTTGTACAGTTTATGCCTCTGTAGACCCCATCAATCCCAAACTCGTAATGGTATGATTGGATTCTTCTCAACAGGCATTATTATCGTGATCACTCATGACGTCATCGACCGTTGAGGTCATGTGGCCATCTGACCATGCATCAGACGACACAGCTTAAGCATCCACCGAGTGCCACGTGTCAAATTCAGAGAGTAGTACCAAAGAAAGAAAGAAAGCAACAAGAAAAATCACATTCTCAGGGCTTTGCTGGTGTCTGGAGTATCGCCCAGAAGTTGGCGAATTGTCAATTCGGAGTAGCAATGACCGGAAAGCAGATTCAGAATCCCCTGAGCTCGCCGGCGAATGTGTTTCGAGCCGATCTGAATCCTTTTCTGCTCCTGGCGAACCTCCCTGGCTCTCGTGACGAAACCGCGGCTTCGCGCGCTCGAGCCGGCGCTGCAACCTGTGGTCAAGCATGAAGACTCTGTGGATAAGGATCCCGATGATGTCACGGCGTTCTCGCCGGAGCTGAGCTTCCAGCCGCCGAAGCTCTTGTGGATCTTCGAGCGAGTCTTTCGAACGACCTAGAGAAAACTCGCGGAAATCTTAGAAGCTCGCTTAGATTTGATTCGGACGATGGAAGAAGTAATGGTGAAGAATATGATTAAAATCAAACAAATCTAAAGAGTTTTTGGTGTTATTTCGGTGAAATGGTAGGAAAACTGAACTGGATCCAAAAGATAATTCTCTTTCAAAAAACAGAGAAGAAAGATAATGAATCGTGAAGATAAAATCACTTTGAACTTGAGCTACAGATTTCTACAGGGAAAGATAGAATTCTAAAATCAATTGAAACAGACGATATATTACTGGAAATTCAGGAGCAAGAAAATTATGCCAAATGCGAAAGAAGGTGAAATGATCATTCATTCTGTAAAACAGAGCAACAATAACGAACTGAATTGCAGATTCAAATTCTTAGTTGAAATCAGAAAAAATAATGAAATAAATTAATCAGCAGAAAAATGTACAAAAAACAGGACCAGCAAGAACTTTCAAAACCACAAGCATGAACAACAAAAGCCAGAGTTCATAACCAGATTTAATCAAATATACGAGTTAATTCACCCAAACGCGAATCCAACAAAATAAGCAATGAAAAAAAAAATTCAAACAGAGATAATTTCACCTTAAGCTTCATCTCGCTCCGGCGAGGCACAAACGTCACGATCCTCGTCGAAGGCGGCGAGATCTCTTCCGTCGAGAGATCGCTGTTCTCGGACGGCGCGATCGATCTGGAATCGATCAACGCCGAGCTCCCTCGGCAGCTCTTGATCTTGCTTTCCTGGCCGATCGACTCTTCCTCATCGAAATCAAAATCTCGAGCCAAATCGAACCTGCCAAACAAAAAATGGATCAGTCTGAGGTAGAATTCGCGAAATGGAAATGAGAAATCGGATTTGGAAGTGTGATCGACATTGACTGGGAAACAGAGGGAGGAGTGGTGGTGGAGAGGAGAAGAAGAGCCGAAGCAGCGAGTTGCTCGCGAGGACATGGAAACGACGCCATTCTTCTTCTCTCCAAAAGTTTCTCCCTCTCCCGTTGAAATTTGGCGCGTCACTTTCAGTTTTTTTAAAATTTCTAGAAAAAATTCTCTCTCTCTCTCTCTCTCTACGGAAACGGGGGCACTGGGTAGGCCCTTTTTGATTGGGCTGTCGTATGCAAACGAGCAACTCCGTGTTACAGTAGAATTTCCAAACTAACAAACATACCTCGGTTCGTTATGGAAAACGAGGGGAGACTATCAAGTTGTTGTATAGCAGTATAAGCATCAAGCAAATTTTAAGTTTGTAGTTTTTTTAGGGGAAAAAATAAAAAAAAAAAAAAATAAATGAATATAGAATCAAATTTGTGTGTCTACTACAGATACATACAAGCTTCATTAATTTGGAAAATTTTGACTTCGAGGTGTTTGGGAGTTTGGTTAAAAATATTATTATTTGGTGTTTGACATGATGGTTAAAATCATTAATTAAAACTGTAAACACTATAGCATATGAGAGTTTTACACTGTTGTAGCTTTTTTTTTGTGTAGTATGTGAGAGTTTTACACTGTTTTATATCTGAAAAGTTAGTTAGGATCAATTTTACCAAACAGGCTATAATAACTTGTGAGAACTTTAAATTTTAATTTATTTTATCTTGACGTTATAGCATATAAAAGCTTTATACAATACTAAACAACTTATTAGTAGTTACATTTAAAATATAGCAAAAAAATTAAAATATTTGATAAATAATAAAAGTTAATATCATGACAGTAATTGTTATCTAAATATGTAGTATAAAACATGATGATCATTATAATAAGGATGCTTCACACCCTTCTTAACTCGGCACACTGTCTTGCATATACACATCTTATAATTTCAAAATTATTTAGTTTACTTATTATACACCTCTATAATTTCAAAATTACCCTAAATATTTTCATAACATTATTGCTTCTCAACCATTTCATTTTTCTTTTGACACTCATTTTTTTTTCTTTTTTGGTTGAAGCTTTAGACATGAAGCCTTTTTTGTAGATGAACGAAATTCGTAAATTAAAAAATATATATTTACTTTTACATTTTCTTTTCACACAGTAGAAACCATTTATAATATAATTTGAATGGTACAAGTTACAGCTAATTGGATATTCAATGTTGAATATAAAGAAGTTAAATATTATAATATTGTATTACTTGTCAAATATTGATATCTTTTTGTTGGATATATCGATTGATAAACGTATATATATGAGTATGTGCAAGGAAATTCTTGTGGGAAGGAGGCATTCATATGTGATGTCTTTTTGTATTCTACAATCTATTTTGGCTCTCAAATGTAACTCTTACATTCACCAGTGTTAATTATTTAATATGTCTTTTATGCGTGTTGTTAAGTAAGAGGTGTAAAAAAAAAAAAGAAGGTAGCAATTCATTGTTTTATTCTTATTACGTTAATGCAAGCATAATGTAAAATATATATTTTAGTAGTTTTTTTTTCCTTTGCAAAATTTTTTTTATGTATGAAGAGAAAAGGCTTCATGTCTAACGCTTCAACAACAAGATTAAGAGTGTTTAGGAATCAAGTTCTAAGTATAAATTTTTAGTTGTTATGATAAAAAACAAAAGTATGCTATAGTGTAAAGTTCTTATATGCTAGCTTTTATATGCTACAGTGTTTAATAGAGTTTTAATTTGGTTCCAAAACACTCTCGTAGTTAAGAAATAACAATTTTATGGAAATATTAAAGGCCCGTTTGGTTCGAGTATTTGAGTATAGTATTTGAATGAAGATTTAAATTTTTGTGAGAAAAAATATTATAATAAAATAATTCAAACTATGATTCAAATATCCAACTAAACGGACCTAAGAGTAATGTAATAAGTAAATTAAATCATATCAAAGTTAAGTTAAAATTGTCCATCCATAGAGTACATAGGGATGTCAATGACGTACGGCAAATGGTGACGTGCCTTAGACCGTCCCTTAATAGTGCAGGTGCAGGGCCTGTTAAGACCCGCTTCATGTGTGGGTCGTGTCGTTTGGGCCCCGCCTACTAAAAAAAGAAAACAACTTAAGTGGAATTTTAAGAGAATCGACAAGTTATTTTTCTCTTCCGAAATCCCAACAGAACAAAACCTTAAAACTTTTTCTTTCTTCACCTTCTCCGACCAATCTGCTACCGCCACCTACTAATTGGTATTCCTCTTTTTATTTCAAGCCTTTGTTGTGTTTTTATTGAAGTGGAGAGAATGTACCCATGGGTTATTTATCTCCGGTAATAATAATCCTAAGTCAAGTGGAGGGAGTGTCTTTGTTGAATTATGCAATTTTGATTTGGTTTATTTGGGTTTTCTTTGTCAAGAGTGTGCTTCTTCTTTTCTTTTCTGTTCTTTTCTTTTTGTCCTGGGTTTCTAAAACTTTAGAGGAGTTATTGATTTATACTTGTTTGTTCGATGTATTTCTTTTCATCTACCAGAGTAAGAAAATTTTGTTTTTTCATTTAAAAAAAAAAAACAGGTCAGAGGATGGCAAGACGGGAGGGGGCTCAATTTGACTCGCTGGGCTTGACCCGCACTGCCCTCCTAACTCAGTGGGTTGGAGCGGGGTGGGTTGGTTAAAATAACCCACCTTGTCCCTCCCTGTCGACATTCCTAAGCGTATGTTCTATATACACCATGATAGGACAGAAAATAAAAATTACATATTTTAACGAATTTAGTTATCTTAAAAACTAAATGATATGATCTCTTATATCATTGTCAAATCTACTCCTATTTATTATATTTAAATCATAAGTTTATGTGATGAAAAAAATGGACACATCCTTTTTCAGTTAGATGTTAATTTTTTAATGACAACTAATATGTATTTATTTCCTTTCTAAATTTTGGTGTTTATTGACTAATTTAGTTTCAACTCATCAGTTTTAATTGTGAATAGTGTAAAGCTTTCAGCAGCTATAATAAAAGACAAAAGTTGTTGTAGTATAAAACTCTCACATGTTATAATTCTTAAATTTAAAACTTCAGTTACAAGTGAAAGGTCAAATGGCTTATTATGATTTACGATTCAATCATTCATACTTTGAATTAGCATCATCCTCCTTTTCTTGTTGTTCATTTGATATACTTTTTATTATTGTTTTGTACTAACTTTTTCTATAATGAAATAGGTTACAACATATTTAAGTAATTACGTTTTTTGGTTAAAAAAAAAAAAGCTAAAGAGTTTAGTCATTCAAAAAAAACTAAACAACTTAATCATTAAAAAAACTAAACACCTTAATTATTGAAACTAAAATAGATTTTTGTCACACATATATATATATGTATATAACTTGTCTATAATTTATATACTGTCATTTTTTAAATAAGAAGTTTAATCAATAAAAAAACCTAAATAATTTAGTCATTAGAAAAACTAAGTACTTTAGTCATTAAAATAGATCACACACAAATATACTTTATTGGTTATTAGTTGATGGTCATTATATAAGATCATTACATATAAGACTATAAAATATGTTGGATTTCATGTTATATCTTTGCCTGCATTGGATCAAAACGTTGGAAATCAGAATCTTTAAGCCCATTTATGATTCCAAATTGCTCATAAATTATGATGATTATTAAGTGAAAACATTATTTGTGCTTCAATCATTAAATTGGAATTTAAATTAACGTTAAATTTGGAATTTAAATTGGAATTGATATTGTCCTTTAATTACCTACATAAATTAATGTTATTGACTGATTAATTAGAACCAAAAATTTGTTGGAAAACGAGTACGTAGCAGAATTTTAAAATTTTTATATCAGAGTAATTTTTATAACATAAGTTTAACATGCTATATGCATAAATTAATCAGATCTTACTAACCTTTTATATGCTGAAGAGCACTAGCAATCAGTGAAGAGAAGAATATTCTAGAAGAACCTCAACCAACTAGTCTTCTTTGCTATTATTTATCCACGATTTAAGTGTGGGTGGTCATACGTCGTACAGCTCTTCCTCCGGTGACTCTCATTCCAACCAATTAAGAAGACCTAGAGCTAAGGTTATTGATTGTGCACAATAGCTCTCAAAGAGTTTCGAAGTTTCTCACACTAGAGTACTAACTCTATACTTCTCAACTGATCTAAATTACTAAAAAAACTCACCCCCTATTTATAGTGGTCGGACCTGAGATTAATCGTTATCAGATAAGGCCTCGGTAGTTCAAACTTATTCATCGACCTGCCAAACTTACTCCATCGACAGGCCGAACTAGTAGATCGGCCTACAGAACTTGCGATAATATGATCATAGAAAATCTTTTATTTTTCACCCGAGATTCTTTAGATAAGGTTTCAGTTTTAATTCAAATAATCTAATAGAAAAGTTATCTGATCAAAACAGTCATATCTAGATACTCTCTTAAAAATTAAATATTATCTCAATAATTCAACATGTTTATCTTGAATTAATTTACAAAATTAATTCAACTAATAAACAGACATGAATTATCTGATCTTATCGAATTTCAGCCAATCTAATAATTTAACATAAGTCACCAATTTGTTAGAAAAGCATACTATATCGTTACAGGATTTATTAGGAGATAGCAAAGAGGACCTAATGGATTTATACAGTTTAAACTTCGATAATTATAAAATACAATATCCTAAATATATATTTTATAATTACTAACTTTAATGCTACTCCACTAAAAGCTTAGAGCTGTACTCTCGAACTATATAAAATTATGAGGCTCCAAACAAGCTAAGTGTCCATGACATACTATAAAGTGTCGTATCCCCATAGGATATTCACAATCAGCTTAAGGATAAATTCTGTCTTACCTTTCCTATAATTTTATCTTACATTCCGTTATCTTACCATTGGAAAACTTACTATCCAAAGACAGTATACCATTCAGTTATACCTATGCATCCAAATGGTTAAGCGTTCTAGTCTACCAATTATAGGATAACGCATATAAAAGAATACCATTAACCCTACAAGAAGAGCTATGGTTTCCATATCTATGAATAATAAGCCTATGCTATCAAGAGTTATGTCACCAATGTATCTGTATGCGTACCATCATAAAGTCAGGATGTCACCCTTTGGTACATCAAAAGACATAAGTCAAGATAATGGGCCCATAGTCATTTTAGGAGACATATAATTGTCTGAAGTGAATTGATTTGCATATATAGAATTATTAATCTAAATCAATTCAACTTTAATTCCCGATCTAATACATCGTTACCTATGACAATGTACCAATGCTTCTACTAGTGGAGTCCCACTCCAATGGCCAAAACAAGCTATCTCTCATTAGGGATGTAGATAACATAACAATTTTAGCACGAATAAAGCGACCAACTTTATTCCCTCGATTGCAGATTTTATGATTTAGACCGTCACTTTTAAGATTCATGTCTTTTGCATAATCTGTCTATCATATGCTTAATTCTTAAAGGTTTAGACCATCAGTCTTAGACTTTTGTTTGCTTATCATACATTCAACAGAAATGAATGTAAAGAGGACAACATTTGGTATATGAATAATAAATAAACTCTTTATTGATAAAATACCTCTAAAAACATATTACAACATTTTGCTCCTTAAGCGCACTATGTATAACAAAATTTACCAACACAACATTTGATCGAACATTTCATATATAGGGATATTATTGTCTTCACATTTTAAAAATTATTTAGGTTTGGTCAATATTGAAATTAGTTATATAAGAGAATATTTATTTACTCTCTATATTCAGCCATATGTCTCTCACAGAAGAGAAAAACTTACGTTGGAAGGGAAGCTCGGGAATGGTCCATCCATTAGCACATCGTCATGGGCTAGATTGAGCTTCATAAGTACTTTTCTAGCCAAATTAGCCCAAGCCGAAACCCAACATGAGATTAATAAATTTACGTCTATGTTGCGCAATGTGCACCTATAGTCGCCTAAACACGACTATACCTTAAGAAAAATTAAAGAATATGCCCCACCTTAGAGATAATTAGTTAGCATACCACTTTCTTTAAATCACTAATGCTTTTTACCACTTTTTTTTAAAATCTTTTAGTCCATACCACTTCCAACACATAATATGTGTAAATTATCCCTACCCCCCGCGGTGCTCTATAAGTCTGACACAGTTGAAGACAAAATAGCTCCAAAAATTGAGGCTAATTTTGTCACCAATCTCAACGCAAGCTCTTTTAGCTGTTGTGCACAATGGTCAGATTTGGCAGCAATGTCACGATAACTTCATCAACAAGGTCATTCCAAAATGGTGACAACCGTCAAACTCCATTTGGGAGTCACCCGTGGCTATCCTTGTCTCCGTTCACGTTGATGTCGCTTTAAAGGTGCTCACACGGCGAGATGGGAGGTCAAGGGAAGAAGAGATCGGCGGCTGACGACTTCACAGAGCTCCAACGCCGTAGTTAGAGATGGAGGGACGGAGAAGAAGAAAAGAGGAAGAGGTAGTTAGAGATGGAGGGATGAGAAGAAGAGGAGAGGAAGACGCTAAGGTTTTTAGGGTATGTTTGACATAAAAAGAAAAACAAAAAACAAAAAACAAAAAACAAAAAATTAATGTTTCTCAATTCAGCTCCGGCAACAACAACAAGATAAGTCGATCTTGCAAGTCGAATGGCAATCTCGGCGACGTGGATTAGCATATTTATGTGGTGTTATCTTGTCGTGAACCAGACCAATACCGACAAAAAGAGAAGAAAGGGAAAAAAGGGAAAAAAAGAACAGGCAAAATCTAGGGTTTATAGTATTATTGAAGTAATTAGGGATGCACTTTAGTCTATCAATAATAGACGAGATCATCATTGATAGAATCGAATCTATCAATGACAAATTCGAGATCATCTTGATAGACTCAAGCCTATTAGTGATAGAAAAGCCCATCATTGATAAAAGAGATCATCATTAATAGACTCGAGTCCGTCAATGATAGACTCAAGATAAATTCTATCTATTTATACTCTGAAAGTAATTGTTTCAAAATTTTTTTATAGAAATGGTAAAATTCAAAAGCAATGGTATTTATCAAATTTCTTCTCCTATCTTATAAACTTGTAGGTGTGTATTCTTGCTTATTAAAATTTACGAGTTCAAACTTAAAAACCTCTCAACGTGGCACTGGCAAGCTCGCGTGGTGGCAAGCACATCATGGCACCACAAGCAAGGCAGTTCTCTTTGTAGCACAATGGACCCACACACATATTCTTGTAGCTATTGAGTAGTCGTTTTACAAAGACAACCACCAAGATGAAGGAGAACGATAAAGAGAAGAATTCAGATTTTATCATTGAGTAACCTAAGAATTATAATTATATTGTAGCCGTGATTCAATTTTTTTTAATTATTTTAAGTAGAGTACTGCTAGTGTCTCTATTCAATCACACTTACTACAATCCAAATAAGATCAATCCATTATTTTAGAAATAGACAACTTTACAATCCTATTAAAATAAGATGCCCATCTTTTTTCTAGGAAAAAATGCCCATCTGTTGTATACATAATTAAAGCACTTACAAAAAGTAAAGAATCCTTATGATATTTGCTTATAAATATTTTTTTGGAGCTATCTTTGCTTGGAAATAGAACGGAGAACAAAAAATATATATAATTTATTATTAAAATGCGTTATTTTCTTTCATAATGTCGTAGAAGGATTACAAAACATGCTATAAAAGTAGTAATCCAAAAACTTTCAACATTGGTGAGCACCATATGGCACATGTGAGCTTTCATAAAAGTCAGCTTGTCGCAACATTGAAGGAGAAAAAGGAAGAGAAAGAGAAGAGATTCACTAAAAAAAGAGAGAGAAAAAAAAGTCAGGAATAACTTTGTCTTCACAAACCCTTTTATTAGCGCGACAGGAAATGTGAATTTATAGATGACAAAATCAATCAAAATACACTGCAATCTGCGTACATTTTCCCCATTATTCCGCCCAGTTGAAATTCCCTATGGGCCATGGACAAGGCCTGATCATGTTCCAGCCTTCCAGACGTGTCGTGTTTGGGCGTAGGGTGTTCAAGCAGAATTGGGGCCCGCCTTACTGCTTTTAATGGGGCCCCGGTATACCCGTGGTCATGTAGTCCACATAGATTGAACAATTAACCGAAAAAAAAAAGAAATGAATTAGACCATTAATTGATAATAAAAATAAATATAACAAAATGTAATAATATTAAAAAAATAGTCCATTTAAATTTTTTTAAAAAATTATTTTTGTACGAAATGTTGTAGAAAAAACACGTAGTAACAATGCGATAACGAATAACAAAAACGAAAGAGAGGGAAAAAAATAAAAAATAAAAAAATAAAAAATTTAAGTGTTTAAAAAAGAAGATATAATTACAAAAATACAATATATTTAAATATTTTTAAAAGTTTGAAATTGTGTTATTCCATGGAATTTAAATTAAAAAAAGTGAACAATATACACCGAACAAGTCAAATATGTCTGGTTTCTACTTTCTATCCCTCTGTTTAGCATAGTGGTGGGAACCGTGGTTCCCACCACAAACTCAGTTATAAACCGTATAAAGCTCATATATGCTGCAGTAACAGTAAAAAAATTGCTACAGTGTAAATTTCTCATATGTTACAATAAAAGTAATTCTAACCAATGATTTTCACTAACTTCCAAACACCACCTATATTATGAGTCTGACAAAATTGCACCCTCTTCGTTAACATTTTGAATATTTCCTACTTGGTTCAACAATACAAACATCTAATTCGCGAATAATTGCATCTACTAACATTTTAAAAAAATATTTTGAATAAAAAAAAAACATGGCAATTCTTTTTTTTTTTTTTTAAGTTTCTAAAACGGCGGTTCGTCCATGTCTTCTTCACTTCGTCCCGCTGTCGTTTTGTCCCTTCACATGTCACCGGTCATCTTCTCAAGCTCCCTGCGCAGCGCCTCGTCGGAGCAGCTTCAGTCGCAAGCTGGAGAAGCTCTTGAAGCTTCCAGTCACGAAAGCGCCATCGCCGGAGAAGAGAGACCGCCGTCGCCGCGCATCGGCGTTCAAAACGACGAATTTCGCAATAAAACCCATGGTTGCTGGCCGGTTAACCATCGCGGACGAGGACGAAACTTTTCGTCACAGATCTTCTCGTCGCCGGCGTCGGAGAATACAAATCTCGGCGACAGCGAGCCACCTTCTTTTGCAACGATGATGAAACACAACCACGTCGTGGCCATTGTATATCATGTTTGAAGACAAGGATTGCTCATGTCAATGGGCGTCTTCACTGTTTGAAAACATAAAAATCCGATTTTTGAGCAAAGAAAGTTGTAGTGAAATCAGAAGGGACGAGAGTATTTTAGGAATTTCAAAATTTTGTATTCAAAATATGTTATTATTTTCTTTCCCCAAAAATTATGCTGCTATTTTTTATTCTTCCCCAAAATATGCAGCCATTTCCTTCCTTCTCCTTATATTTGTATATAATATTGTTTTCATCTTAACCTCGTGATTTTTTTCAATTACTAAGTTGCATTCTGTTTTTTTTTTTTTGACAAATTATCTACTGAAATTAATAAAATAATATAAAGTTAAAATTAAAACTAAACGCTCTTATACATGTAATGTGATGAAATACGTCGTCAATTGAAATTTCACCTTTGTTTGGCAAAAGTGATGGGACCATTTTTTTAATTATAAACAGTATAAAGTTCTCACATGCTACAGTAATAATAATAAAAAAATTACTACAGTGTAAAGCTCGTATATGCTACAATAAAAATAATTCTTACCAACGGTTTCCACCACCCTTCCAAACACCCTTTCAAGCTCTGTCCTTCAAACGAGTTCACTTAACATGAGAGTATTTTTTATCCAAATTTTAATAGGCATTGTCGGTTTAAAGGCCACTCCATAACGTTCTATTCTATTGTATACATAGATAAATTATCAAAATCAAAAGTTCAAAAATCAAAATAGCATAATTAAGCTCTATAATCTCTCTCTCTTTCTCTCACTTCTTTTTCCTCTTATATCAAATATGGGTATTTTTCCTACTAGAGAAAGATCTATTTGGTAGTATTTTTTTAATTAAAGATTATAGTAAACAACTTTTTTTTTTGAAATTTAAAAAAGTAAATAACAAGTTTTAAAATATTTAAAGCAAATAGCATATTCAATAAATTAGTTATTTATCTTGTAAATATGCTATCTAGTTCAAATATTTTAAAGCCTATCATTTATTTTTTAAATTTTAAAAAACCCACTATTTACCTCTTTCTTTCTTTTTTTACCTATTTAGTAGTTTTAATATAGATAAAGCTATAAGTCCTTAAAGATCTCAATATATAGTAATTATATTAATTAGAATAAGCTGCTGTTGAGTGATGGGGTTTTGAAAGAATTAAAAAGATTTATTTTTTTAGAAAAACTCAATTGTATCTTACTTGCAGAGTAATGTGTACGCTAATAAAGAAGAGTGCAACAAAAAAAACCTTACTTGTTCTTTAACCAGAATAATTGTTCAACTATTTTGTTTTATTATAATATTTTTTTTTTGAGAAATATTACAATAGATGTTTGTCATGGAGATGACGACAATGAGAAACGCAACCCAACTTTTTCTTGTCAATGAGGTATTTTTTTTCCTATTTTGATCTGCATCAAATGGTTAAAAAAATTAAGGAGCCACCATAATTTAAATGAACTCACGCATATCAGATTTATCAAAACTCAGGAGCTAAAAAATAAAAAATTGAAAGTTATGAAAACTCAGGAGCTAAAAAATAAAAAATTGAAATAAAAAGCAATCTAAGTCTAGAGTTCCATCATCGCTAGTAGGGTGATCATTAGCAAACCCCAATCGCGACGATCGGAGGCGAACCACCCTCATGTTGTGATTGCAATACGGTGGCAATTGCTGTGGGTTGCAGCAGAGGTCACGATCACCTGCGTTATGATTTTGTCAATCTTGACCTGGAGGTCATGGAGATCAACTGCTTGGGTCATGGTTTTGTTCGTTGTGATTTGAAACCTGCGGGTTAAGATGATCCGTCCTCCTTTCCTTGCCATGGACCCTTTTTTTGGATTTTTTGTTGTTTTTTCAATATTTTTACAAATATTAAATTAAAAAATTATTACAATTAAATGAAGTTGTGTCTATTTTTATTTTCTATGAGAATGTGAATTTTGACAATTTATTTTTCATTTGTCGGTTAGAAATAAAGTGCTTTATCAATAAGAAATTTTGGCATGCCTCATTGTTGGTAGCTCCATTTTGTTATATACTTGATCGGATATATAAATATTTGATTCTGATAAAAATTTTGCTTCCTTTTGCTTAAAGTACCTTTTAAAATTTACTTGGTGGGTTAAGTTAGTACGAGAATCAGATTCTATTTTCAAAAAGAACTTAGAGTAAACAAGCAAAAGCGTCTCGTTTTCTAAATCGTCACAATTAATTTTATGTTTATAGCATATTATAATTAAAATTGAATTATCCATATCTCATAGGAAGGAAAGATTTTTTTCCCTTAACTTAAAAAGAAGGGAGATTAAGTTGGGTAGCCCTTTTTTTTTCTCCCACAACAAAATTTGTGTCCTAACTTTTTAGAAAAATTAGGGATGTGGCTGAGTGTTCATATACCGCTTTTTATTCTTCCATTTTTGCCCTTGCAACTGAAGCTGAGGAAGAGGATAGGAGGTCAGGCTTCATCGGATTTCGACGGCTGTAAAGGAACAAGATGCTTGCAGGTCGAGCTCTTTTGCACCTTGATGACCACCTCCGTCGACAAGATCAGGAGCTGTGCAAACTTTTGCATGATTTTGTAGACCAAATCGTCTTCTCCGTTGTGATTTCGTCAACCTCCAACGCCTGTGGAGATGTTGTGCATAGTTGTGGTGGCTTGTGCAACGAGAGGGGAGAGAGAGAAAAGAGAGAATATGAAGGTTAGGGTTTTTTATTAAGCTTTGTTCTTTATTAGAGTTTTAAAAAAGTTATTTGCCTCTGTTTTTAGAGAAGAAAGTTGGCCAATAGAGTCTTAGGAACTAAATTTTTTTTAAAGGTATTTAAAAACTAAATTTTAATAGTAAAGTTTTAATTTTATAGTACAAAACTTTCCCGTGTAGTATGCGCGAGAGTGTTTTTATTTATGTTTAAGCTTGGTTGTCAAACTGTCAAAAACATTGCCGCAATCATTCAACCAAAAATTATTCTAATTTGACACGATAGAAATAAACAATTCAATTCGTACATTTGCCAACCATGATGCACACGAAAGAAAGAACCAAAAATTGCCCAAAAATCAATAGCAATTCCATTATGAAAAACTCGAGAACCAGAAAGAAACATCTGGAGCCAGATCATTGTCAGACGTACACATCGAACTTATTGCAATAACATAAACTAGACGAAGTCATTACACAATCAAATCCACTTTCTTGCAAACGAATCAAACAAAAGAAAAAGAAAAAAAAAAAGAAGCAAATCATCCAAATCCAAATCAGCAAATGAATAAAAAAAGAGGAAAATACAGATTGGCAGCGAGAGAGAGCCAGAAAGAGAAGAAAGAAAGACAGTGAACCCCCACCAGACGGCAAGTAGAAGTTGCAGTTATATTCATCCCCAAGCATTCTCAACCAACTCTTCTCCTCCTCCTCTCTCCTCACCAGAAACTTGTCGGCAAAAAAAAAAAAAAAAAAAAAATCAACCGAATAAAAAAAAAACAAAATTACAAACAAACAAACAAACTGACAAGGACACTTAAGAGTTAAGTTAAGACTTCCTCAGTTCTTGTGTTCATAGATTTTTGCCCATTTCGCCATTTTTGAGCCTCTTCTTGAGCTAAGAACAAGTGAGAGAGGATTCGGGGATTTTTGGGTTTTTGAGGATTTTAAGGATTTTTGGGATTTGGGAAATGTTGGTTCAAGACCGAGCGATTCCCAAGTCTCCAAAGCAGTCTCAGATCAGGAGTTTGCGGACTCGATTCTCGGAGCCCAAAGCCCTAGATTTCTCGACATGGTTATCCGAGAATCTCTACAGGATCTTCGCCGTCGTAGTCCTCATCGGCACCGTCGCGGCCCTCTTCTTCCTCCGGAACGTCGGCGACACGGCGGCGCTCCTCTGCTTTGAGAGCCAGGCGCAGGCGATCGAGGCTATCAAGTTCCCTAAGGTGGATTGGAATTCGATCCCGAGGATTGTCGATAAGAGCTCTCCGTACGCGAATTTCAGGGCCGAGAGGTGGATTGTCGTGTCGGTTTCAGATTATCCGACGGATTCGCTTCGGAGGCTGGTGAAGACCAAGGGCTGGCAGGTGCTGGCGATCGGCAACTCCAAGACGCCGTCGGATTGGGGGCTTAAAGGTGCGATCTTTCTCTCTCTAGACCAGCAGGCTAAGTTAGGTTTCCGAGTTGTGGATTATGTTCCTTATGATTCGTATGTTAGGAAGAGTGTTGGATATTTGTTCGCTATTCAGCACGGCGCGAAGAAGATCTTCGACACCGACGATCGCGGCGACGTGATCGACGGGGATTTAGGGAAGCATTTTGATGTGGAATTGGTGGGAGAGGGTGCTAGGCAAGAGACGATTTTGCAGTACAGCCATGAGAACCCTAATAGGACTGTTGTGAACCCTTATATCCATTTTGGGCAGAGGTCGGTTTGGCCTAGGGGTTTGCCGTTGGAGAATGTAGGTGAAATTGGGCATGAAGAGTTTTACACTGAGATTTTTGGTGGGAAGCAGTATATTCAACAGGGTATTTCAAATGGGCTTCCTGACGTCGATTCAGTGTTCTATTTCACCCGGAAATCGGGTTTGGAAGCCTTTGACATTAGGTTCGACGATCATGCTCCAAAAGTGGCATTGCCACAAGGCATGATGGTGCCTGTTAATTCATTCAATACGATTTACCATTCCTCGGCATTTTGGGCTTTGATGCTTCCTGTTGCTGTTAGCTCAATGGCTTCGGATGTGTTGAGGGGTTACTGGGGTCAGAGGATGCTTTGGGAAATTGGCGGGTATGTTGTGGTTTATCCCCCCACGTTTCATCGATATGATAGGATTGAGGCGTACCCTTTTTCGGAAGAGAAAGATCTTCATGTGAATGTAGGTCGTTTGACTAAGTTTTTGGTTTCTTGGAGATCAGGGAAGCATAGATTGTTTGAGAAGATACTGGAGTTGAGTTTTGCAATGGCCGAAGAGGGATTCTGGACTGAGAAGGATGTGAAGTTCACTGCTGCTTGGCTTCAGGACTTGCTTGCTGTTGGATACCAGCAGCCAAGGCTAATGTCGCTAGAATTGGATCGACCTCGGGCGAGTATTGGTCATGGGGACCGGAAAGAGTTTGTCCCACAGAAGTTGCCATCTGTTCATCTTGGGGTTGAGGAAACGGGGACAGTGACTTCTGAAATTGGAAACTTGATCAGATGGAGGAAGAATTTTGGGAATGTGGTGCTTATTATGTTCTGCAGTGGTCCCATAGAACGTACAGCTCTTGAATGGAGATTGCTTTACGGGCGTATATTTAAAACTGTGGTTATGTTGTCTGGGCAAAAGAACCAAGACCTTGCTGTTGAAGAAGGCCAGTTGGAGCAAATATACAAGTAAGTTGTCTACATCAGGTCCCCTCAGAAAAAAAAAAAGCTATACATCAGGCATTTTAATTTTCACTTAGCAGTCTGCTTATTTTAATTACCAGATTTAGTTTTAGATTGGCTTCAAGGATTGATATTTGTCTTTTTCATGATGTTTTGGGAAGCTGGGGACTGATAATTAAAATGGAGGATAGGTGAATTAGTTCTTGCAAACTCTAGAATCTGGATTAAGGTTTAGGAACCTGAACCTGGGGAATTGACGAATTTTAAGCTTTTATAGTTGCATATATTCCAAAAAGTGGATATTAAGCATTTTCTGGATCTCTTCATTTGTGTTCGTATCTGTGCTTTTAGTACATATTTGTTCTAGAAATGGAAGTGTTGATAAAATGCTTATCTTCTTGAATGGTGGATGCTTTTTGAGTCTTGACAGTCCAAACATGCAACAAGGTGAACATGTGACGGGTTTCTTTGGGTTTTTTTTTTAATATTATTTTTTCAATTTAAAGAAACTTGGGTTGGGGCAGATTTTCAGTTGCGTAAGTCTTAGAAAAGAAGAATCATAAGGTTTATAGTATCTACAACACACAGTTAGAGCTTTTATGGAAAAAAAATATATATATATTAGGGGGGGGGAGGGGGGGGGGGTGGGGGTGGTGGAAGGAAACGTAGGGTTGAAATAATAAAAGTTGACTAGGATTTGCTGTTATAACATCAATCTCGTCTTTTACTTACAGGTTCTCTACAACCATACTCGATTGGTATGTTGTCAATTCTTGTTTGTATTTACGTTATATATATATTATCAACAATGACTGGCAGCCATTTACTAAGTGAAACGCTAAATTTTTCTTCTGCAATCTGTGAATCCTTATGCTGTACAATTGATTCTTTAGCATTTGTAGGTAGATAGATGGAGAAAAGACATCACAGATCAAAGAGTTAATATGGGCCATCGACTGTCGAACTAATTTTTGGCTATATTTTTCATCGGTTTATGCAGGTATATGCCCAAGATATTTGATCTATATAGCAGTGCAGAGGGATTTTTATACCTTCAGGACAATACCATTCTCAACTACTGGAATCTTCTAGAGGCAGACAAGACTAAATTATGGATTACAAACAAGGTAATATAACGTGAAGAATATACTTTATGGGAACCATGACTGTTAGTAACTGATCTTTTAATTATAAGAAGCAATGTTACATTCACAAAAAAAAAAAAAAAAAAAGAAGAAACGGTTGTTATTTGTGGTCGTAAGTCGTTGTTTTCTAATATATTGATCCTCAAACTTCTATGTCGATTGCTGATAATTATTTGGCATTAATACTCATTTCTCTATCAATTTGATGGGATTCAGGTATCCGAATCTTGGGTTAGTGTTTCAACCAAGGACAGTGATTGGTTTTCAAAACAGGCAGAAATGGTAAAGAAAGTTGTAAGCACAATGCCGGTTCACTTCCAAGTGAATTACAAAGAAACTGAAAAAGGTGGCCAGAGCCTCACAATATGCAGTTCTGAAGTGTTCTACATCCCCAGGCATTTCGTACCTGACTTCGTCGATCTTGTTAATCTTGTGGGAGATCAAGAAATCCATCACAAGGTCGCCATACCGATGTTCTTTGTATCGATGGATTCACCTCAGAATTTTGACTCGGTGCTTAATACAATGATTTATAAGCAAGAAGCACCTGCAAATTCTTCCACCCTTTATTCAGCCAAAGCATCCGCTGTTCACCCATGGAACATTTCGGGTGAACCCGATTTTGTAAAACTTATCAGAATAATGGCAGATGGGGATCCTCTCCTATTGGACTTAGTTTGAAGGTATAAACCATCTTTTTTATACCCAACAAGGATTTTGAAAAAAGAAAAATTTTCAGAAGAGAGGAAGAAAGAAACAAGTACCACTTTGTTAAATGTTTTTCCAAAACATTGTATTCATTTTTTGTTTTCTTCATTCTTCTTTTTGCTTTCTAGGGGAGGGTATATCTTTTTATTTTTTCTTTATTTTTTTAATCCTGTAGAATATCTTTTATCATTCATTAGTGATTAAATATCCTCTTTGAAAAAAAATGTACACATCTTTTTGTTTTGCTTATATATGAAATGAGAAATTGTAACCAACATTCGTTGTCCAAGTGTTTGAGCCACTAGAGTGAATTCAGATTCTTTGGTAAGAAGTACAATTTTAATTCTGCAAAGTCTTGAAGTTGCTATGTTTCAATCATATAAAAACTTGGGATTTTAAAACTGCAGAATTTTTGAAAGAATAGAGGATGATCTTTCAGTTATTTCGGAGAAGATCAAATCAAATATTGCTTTTTGGATTCATCGCGATGGAGAATTTTATGCTCTGTTGGGTAAGAAGGAAAGAAAACAGGGGGGAAGAGAAAGCCATGAAGAAGAAAAAACTGTAGGGAAAAAATATATTTTGATTTTTTTTTTACTTGTTTGGTTTGTGAAGGTAGAAAGAAAATAATTTTACCTTCTTTTATTTGGTATTGCAAGAAAAACCAAAAGAATGAAAAAACTATTATTAATACAAGTACTATTTTACCTAAATATTATTTAACTATTTCTTTAATTTGTCGCCTTAGAGTTTTGATGGATAAGAAAGACAAATTGATAACTTTATTTTTTTTATATCATTGTTAAATTTTTCTCTCATAAAATCTGCTCATATTTAAAGAGATTAAATTTAATAGGATCCATATATCATTTCTTACACTTATTTTTTCTTTTCATTTTATTTTTTTCTATTAAACATCTCATTATATTAATTTCTATCTCATAATCCATCTAATCTATTCTTTCCCTCTACTTTTCACTCGTACCAATCACAGTGTGATTTGTTGCTTTCTGATCTTGTCAAAGAGTGTTCTTCATTTTTATAGCTTTTAGCTTTTTCAGCTTTTTCTTTCTTTTGGGGAGTATCTTTCCACTTTCTGCAAGTAAAATAAAGTAGTTATACAAATTGTCTATTTCAGAAGCCTTGTATTTAAATTTATCCACTTCTACACAATATCACAAATATATCTATTGTTTTAAAGTTATAGGACTTTTGATATCGCTAACACCTTTTCTTTTTTTCTTTTTTTTTTTTAAAATTTGGGTGCAGTTTTTATATAAGTAGGTGGACATCTTGCTTTTTTTTCCAAATTTATTTTTTAGTTGACCTTGCCTTGTTTTGGGTAATTAAGAGGCTAATCTTGTGATTAAATATTTGATAGCCTGATTTCACTTTCCCTCCCATAATAATATTCTGAATTTTAATTTCGAAACTTCATATTCGTTGATCACCTGCATTAGGATTGCAACGAGAGGCCTTGTTTTTTCTCATTTTCATTAGGTTTAGCTCATCCCTTTTCACACCAATGGTTTTTGGTTTTTTCACATAAATATTTACTTTTTTTTTCTCTATCATGTAAACAAAACATTCATTTGTTTTCTTTTTCTCACTCTTTTTCTTTCATTCTTTTTTCATGCCATACAAACCCTTGAACTTTTTTTTTTTTTTAATGTTTTGGGTTTTTAATACTAATATACTATGGTGAAGTTTTCCATTCACAACCGTTATCATTGTGATAATGATGCATTAGTTATTCCAAAATTGTCATTGTGATAATTATGTGGTCATTATCACAATTATTATTCTTTTTCTGTTCCTAACCTATTTCATGATTATTTATGTCTTTATTATGTAACAAAATTTTTAATTACAACTATTTATTCATTAACAAAATGATATTTTTCAAAAAACTCTTTTAATTCTATTTTGTTTTACATGTATACATTTAGTTTTAAATTTTTATCATAATTTCCGTATTCATTATTTTAATGAAGGTATGTGACACTGAAAACTTTTATAAATAAAAGGAGTGGCTTTGCTGAAGGATCAATGTTGAGGGGAAAAGCTATTCATTATAAAGTAATTTTTAAAATTAGTATGCTCAATGCAAATTTAAAGGCCATTTTAAATTGAGAAGTTCCTTTTTTTTTTTCAAAAAATATATTATATTATATTATATAGATAAAACATCTGACTTTCATTGTAAAAAAAGGAATAGAAACTTGTTATTTTGTGTTGATTCATATTATTAGTACGGCTGACAATTCATGTTCACGACATGATTAGGTTGAAACTAACACGACACGATTAATAAACGTACATGAAACGTAAACACGAACAAGAACACGAACCGCCTATGGCATACGTAACATGGCACGACATGATTAACACGATTACTAAATGGGTCATAATGGGCTGACACGATAAAAACACGTATATGACACGTTTATGACCTAGTTAATTAAAAATAAAAAATAAAAGAAGAAATAAATTAACATCATGCCTAGTTCCAAAACATAACAAAACACTCAAAGTAAGTTTCAAACATAACAAACATTTCCAATTCGAAATTCAAAACATAACCAACATTAAAATGTTCCTATCCAATGTCTAACAATAAACAATATAAGTGCATAAAATATCAGTCTTCTTGAGCTTGAAATGAGGTCCCTCAATCTTAAGCTCCAAGCACTCTACAAAAGTTTTCAACACCCCATTTAAGATTTCAAAAAATAACAAAGTTAAACAAAGCAACAAATTAAACAAATTAACAAAGTTAACAATTCAAGTATTATAAAATGCATATTACCTTCCATTGCAGTTGAAGTGTCAGGGTTATGAGAGCCTTGAGTAGATCCGATAGTAGGCTCATTAATATCCAAACTAAAAACATCTTTAACAATGTCATCCATAACCACACAAATTGATTTTTTATTTTCTACACATAAACTTAAATGATTAAAATAACACAAGACATGAATAACAATAAACAAAAATATATAAAAATAAATAAATATACCTTTATCTCCAAATTAGGGCCTGCAATTTCAGACATGGCACGATGACACGATACGAAAAGGACACGGATAAACAGGTTTAGACCGCACGTTTATTAATTATGTCATAAATGAGTTGGCACGAATAACACAAAAATAAACGGGTTGGATTCATACTTACACATAAACACGTCTTAACACGTTTCATTAAACGGGCCGTAAACACGTTGACATGGCACGACACGACCCATCCATTTATAACACATTTAAACTTAAAAATAAAAATATTTGAAATATTTATAGTAGATTAGTATTAATTAGATATTGAGTCATAATAGATATAAAAGGATAGTTAAAAAAAATGTCCTTTTTTTTTTCTTTTAATCCATTGATAACTAGAGTTTTCTTGAACCTAGCCTCCTACTTTATGAAATGACACTATAACTCAATTTAGTCAAATATTATAATACCCCTCGAACTAATTTCAATTGCCAATGATTTCAAAATTGATGATACATTGTGCCATGATTGAAAGTTTGTGGTGCATTATGCAAAAAATAAATAATTCAAGATGCAACAATGCAATTTACTCATTATAATATGTTCAGCAATCTTTCAAATAAAGGTTTTGGTTTCTACAATATAAAGTTTCGTATGTTACAATGTTGTGAGTTATAGTGTAAAAGTCTCAGATGCGACAACATTTTTGATGAAGATTGATTCAAATTCCATATTTCCAAACAACATTTTAATATTAAGGTTTAAAAATTAAAATTTGAATTCTTTTATTTTCAAGTTCAAAGGATAAATACATATAAAACAAATTAAAATAAAATACCAATTTAATTTAATTTATTTTAAAGTTATAAAATTACTTATAATTGCTTAATGCTTATACAGTTATACGAGAGTAACGAGAGTTAAATGATCCCCTTCCCCCCTCACGGTTTCACCTCTCTCTCTCATCGCTCTTTCTCTTTCCTCTGTGTCTGCATTCCTCTTCTCAGATCGTTCTTTCTCTCTCCTTTGTGTCTGTGTTCCTCTTCTCAGTTCTCACACACAATCTCATCTTTCGAAGAGATTCGTCGTCGCCTTCTCGATAGTTGATCCCCCAACTGTAGGTTGTTTCATCTCAATCTCAAACCCTAATCTATCTAATCCAATCATTCTCTTTCCTTTCCTCATATCCCCAATTCCTTTTATTTTTTTGGTGTGTACGTATAAATTATTGCTTTGAATTTAGTTTTGATTTTTTATTTTTCGGTTCGATTTGGTGCTGATTTTAGTTTAGGTTTTTCTTTTTTCATGTTTGCATGCCGACAATTTTGGTCGCATTAGATACCAAAACATGGAACTAAGAAGACTCACATTTTTGTCACCCCTTTTTTCTTTAATTGTTTTTTTATTTTTTTTTCACTCTTTTTGAGGGTTGTATTTCTTTAAGACAGCTTGAAAGTTGTAAAAAGCATTCAATTGCTTTGATTTTCTTCTTTTGTTTTTGAGGAAATTGAGAAAGACTTAATTTTTATTCCTCTGATTATTCACGTTTTTGTACAGCCCCTTTTATAGAGGGTAATTCAACTAGTGATAAAAGAAAATATCCCAACAAATAGCCTAACAAATCTCCTAGATATTAATAATAGCTAGAAATCAGCGAATCAGTCCTTAATCTCAGGGATATCCTAGTAGACTAATAGCAAATATGACAACTGTACAAATTATTCTACAATATTCTACACTCCCGCTCAAGCTGGGCTGTAAATGTTAATTAAGCCTAGCTTGGAGTTTAAATCTTTAAAGTTCTTTCTTGGTAGAGCCTTGGTGAGGATGTTTGCTGTCTGAAGACTAGTCGGTAGATATATTAACTTGACTAGTCCTTCTTCTATCTTTTCCTTTATGAAGTGGCGATCGATCTCCAAATGCTTCGTCCTATCATGATGCACAAGATTCTTTGCAATACTGATAGCTGATTGATTGTTGCAGAACATCTTCATAGGTTCTTCAACATCAATCCTTAATTCCTTTAAGAGTCTTCACAGCCATATTCCTTCACATATACCATGTCCCAATGCTCTGAATTCAGCTTCGGCACTACTTCTTGACACAACAGGTTGTTTCTTGCTACGCCACGTGACTAGGTTTCCCCATACAAATGTGCAGTAGCCAGAAGTTAATCTTCGATCTATTACCGATCCTGCCCAATCAGCATCACTATATATCTTTATACTTTTGTCCATTGATTTCCCAAAAAACAATCCTTTTCCAGGTGTCAGTTTTAAAATACCTCACGATCCTATAGACTGCCTCCATATGTTCTTCATTTGGATTGTTCATGAATTGACTCACCATACTAACCGAGAAACCAATGTCTGGTCTTGTGTGGGATAAATATATAAGTTTTCCCACAAGTCTTTGATATCTGCCTTTGTTAACTGGTGCACAATCTTCTTTGGTTCCTAATTTGGTTGTTGAGTCCATAGGAGTGTAGCAGGCTTGCATCCGATCATTCCTGTCTCTTTTAGAAGATCCAGAACATATTTTCGTTGAGAGACTGAAATTCCTGCTTTTGACCAAGCTATTTCCATTCCAAGGAAGTACCTGAGGTTTCCTAAATCTTTGATTTCAAATTCTTTAGCTAGTAGATTCTTGAGTGTGCTTATCTCCTGCATGTGATCTCTTGTTAAAATAATATCATCCACATAAACAATAAGAATGGTAATTCTTCCTTCAAGTGAATGTTTAACAAAGATAGTGTGATCTGTTTGACATTGTAGATAGCCATACTCCTTGATTACTCTTGTAAATCTATCAAACTAGGCTCTTGGGGATTGTTTGAGTCCATATAAGGATCGTTTCAGCCTACAGACTTTGTTAATTATTGCTTGCATTTCAAATCCAGGAGGGACGCTCATATAAACTTCTTATGCCAGGTCTCCATTGAGGAAGACATTTTTGACATCTAACTGATAGAGTGACCAGTCTAGATTTGCAGCCAGAAATAGGAGAACTCGAACAGTATTTAGTTTGGCTACAGGAGCAAAGTTCTTCATAATCAATTCCATAGGATTGTGTGAAACCTTTTCCAACAAATCGAGACCTGAATCAATCCATACTTCCATCTTCTTTGTATTTAATTGTGAAGACCTATTTGCATCCAACAGGTGGTTTTCCAGGTGGTAGCTTAGTGATCTTCCATGTTCCATTTTTCTCTAGTGCTCGGATCTCTTCTTCAACAGCAGCCTTCCATTTTGGTATTGTAAGAGCTTCTTATATGGATTTAGAAATCTGTGTTTGATCTAGACTAGCCACAAATGCCTTGTACTTATTGATACGACATAAACATACCTTGGCTTGAAATTAGGAGACGACGGCAGTGGGAACAGGGAAGGCGACAACTCGTTGTTGTGTGAGACGAGGGTTTGGATGGTGGTGAGGTTGTGAATGAGTGCTTCAAAGTTCAAATACGTTTGTCTGTATCTGAATAGAATGGCTAGGGTTTGAAATGGGTATAAACATTCCTTTATATTTTAGAATTTAAATTTTAAATATTTTTATTTTTAAGCTTGAACGTGCTATAAATGGTCTTATCGTGTCGTGTCAAAACATTTACGGCCGTTTAACTCTAACGTGTTAAAGCGTGTTAAACATGTTAGCACGAATCCAACCCATTTATCTTCGTGTTATTCATACCGACCCATTTATGGCCAAAATAATATACGTGCAGTTTAAATCCGTTTATCTCATGTCGTTTTTGTATCGTATCATCGTACTGTTTCTGAAATTGTCGACCCTAATTATCAGGCTTCTCCTTCAACAATAACTTACTTCGTCTCCTTTCCCACACAAAACAAAAGAAAAGAAAAGAAAAAAAAAAAAGAATCTTCAAGTTGGATGGGCATATTTGTGCTCCACAATGCTCTTTCTACCAGGTTCATATGAATTAAACCACAAGGGCTTGAGTGGTTATTTGCGCGCATTTAGACTTTTCTTTGAGCATAGAAGAGAACCTAAAAGTCACCTGTCGGTTTACCGAGTAAAACTATACTGCAAGCTCTCAACTGTTTGCTTATAATTTTTACTAAATATGTAGTGTTTATAGGAAATTATAATTTCTTCTAAAATCTTAATAATTCTAATATTAACGGAATAAGTTGCTCGTAATTCTAAATCTTTTTTTTTTTTTTTTGGAATTCTGCCTATTCTAATATTTTCTAAGCCTCCATATTGTACTGCTAATTCTAAGTACATCGGCAAGCAAATTTCGAAAGCCAGTGAAGCAGAACACATTTTGTACACCTTTAGGGAAATAAATGCCCAAGTCACGAGTCAATATGCTAATGCCTGAAAATGGCTTTAAATTACATGATAAAACTGGTAAACAATGTTCCATTGCAGATATTTCTCAACGAACTACAACTAAATCATCGATGTAAAATCACGCTTGTTTTGTTCCTTTACAAATTTCACAACAGTTTCTTTGGCATACCCAAAGATTATTTACCGGTCGATTCCCTCGATTTTGTCCTCAACTTCCGAGTACAACTGCCTCAACCGTTCAATGTTCTCTTGTGAAGTCTCCCAGTAGCCACGCCCATTGGCCTCCAAGAATGTCTGCACCAACTTCCTGAAGGAGTTGGGGTTGGTGCCCATCAGCCTGTTCAACATCTGTTCATCTTGAATGAACGTTGTGTTGGCCTCTTCATAGACCCAGTTGTCCACTTGACCAGAAGTTGCACTCCATCCCACTGTGTTGGTAAGTCGCTTCTCAATCTCCCGAACACCCTCGTAACCGCTCGACATCATTCCTTCATACCACTTGGGGTTCAACAGTTTGGTGCGCGCGTCAAGCCTGACTGTCTCGGCAAGTGTTCGGACCTGCATTTCATAAAGTCATCAGCCGTTGCATAATGAATAACAGTTACAATGCCAGAGCCAGGAAATTTTTTTTGCAGAGCAATTATAGTTTTTCTTAGGAAATGGCGGCACAACTGAAATTTTAGGAAAGTTTTGGGGAGAAAAATCAAATGTGGAACTAGTTTTCTTCGCATAAGATCAACAATGGTGCGGGGATTCAAACCTGTGCATTGGCTGTGGTGGTGTCAGCTATGTATGCACTTGGTTTCTTTCCATCCTTTCTTAGGTTCTGCACCAAATTGGTGGGGTCTGAGTCAAAGTAGTGGCTAACATCGGTGAGTGAGATTTCTGAGGAGTCGAGGTTTTGGAACGTTGCATCCGCTGTGCTCAAGGCCATCTCAAAAACTTTTCTTTTCTCAGTCATGCCTGCACCGGGGGCATCACAATCGAAAGCAAAGGACTTCCTGCTCAAGTACATGTCCTGCAGTTGCTTCTCATCGTTCCACGAGGAGTTCTCCACAGCGAGGTTGACGTTGGAAGAGTAAGATCCCGAGGCATTCGAGAACACCCGAGTGGCTGCTGCTCTAACTCCAATTCCTAGGGCTTCTGCTTGTTCCAATGCATGTTTCCTGACATAGTTCATTTCGGCTGGCTCATCTAGTTCAGCCACCATCTTCACTGCCCGATCAAGGAGATTCATCTACAAACAATAGATAAGAAACCATCATTGGTAAGTTCAAAGGCAGCAGAAAGTAAGGAGATATGCCTAATGAGTAAATATTCGAGAACAGAATTTGACAAATACATAAGAAGGGAAGCCCAAAGAATGGTACCTGGTTGATAAAGAGATCTCTGAACACTCCCGAGCAGTTAACAACGACATCAATCCTAGGCCTTCCGAGCTCTTCAAGACTTACAGGTTCCACCCGGTTGACTCGACCAAAAGTATCAGCAACCGGTCGCACACCGATCATCCACAGAACCTGAGCCAAGGACTCACCATAAGTCTTTATGTTGTCAGTTCCCCACAAAACGAGTGCAACTGTCTCGGGATACTCTCCGCCATTGTCAATCTTCTGCCTCTCAACTAGCCTGTCCACAACAATCTTTGCACTCTGCATAGCAGCCGCTGTAGGAATAGCTTGTGGGTCAAGTGCGTGGATGTTCTTCCCCGTTGGCAAAACTTTTGGGTTTCTGATCGGGTCGCCACCAGGCCCTGGCTCCACGTATTTCCCCTCGAGTGCTTGCTTCAAGCTTCCTAATTCATTGTCAGCCACAACAAGCTTCAAACACTCTCCCAAGAATTCAAACAATGTTCTCAGCTGGTCCCTATCTGCGCGGTAGAATTTGGTGCTTGCTAAGTATTCAACCCAAGGTTCGTTAATACCAAAGCCAAGGATCGACGTGAGCTTATCAGCTACATCAACGACTTGGCCCTTCTTGTTTGTTGTGCGTTCCACAAATGCTGAGATTGCACCACGTGACGCCTCGGTTATTTGCCTTAAAAGCTCTACATCCTTCAGAATTCCCTTGTCACTTCCCCTGTACACTTCTTCTATGTCTCTTCCCACTGTCTTCGCCAATATACCTGGGAGTGATAAAATCCCGTCTTCAGGACGATCCAGAGCAGCAATGTTGACCAGGGTTGCCACTGCTTCCATTGCGGATGGAGGCTCACCAATGACGTGCAGGCCACAAGGCAGAAGACGGGACTCGATCTCCATGATCTTCGAATACACCTTTCCAACCACAAGATCTCGTTCTTTCGCCTGGATTTCCTGACCCTCATCAGGTAGTTCCACATCCTTGTCGAGATTGCATTGCCTGGCTGTGCTGATGATTGAGCTCACAATCTGTGGCCCCCGACCCGTGTCTTTAAGCGATTGGTATGAGGAGATGAGCTCACTCAACTGCTTGAGACCCTTGTATAGACCTGCATTTTCTGCTGGAGGGGTCAGGTAACTGATGGTGTTAGCGTAGCTGCGGCGTTTGGCAATGGTAGCTTCGGACGGGTTGTTAGCAGCATAGTAATAGACATTGGGAATGTTCCCAATTAGACTGTCGGGGTAACAGACATCACTCATGCCCACTTGTTTTCCAGGCATGAATTCAAGTGAGCCATGAGTACCAAAATGAAGAACCGTATCAGCCTTGAAAATCTTCTCGACGAACGAATAGTATGCTGCAAATCCGTGGTGTGGACTAGCTGATTTGGAGAAGAGTAATCTCATTGGATCACCCTCGTAACCAAATGTGGGCTGAACTCCAATGAAGACATTACCATACTGCTTGCCATAAACCAAGAGGTTCTCACCATCAGAGTTCAAGTTTCCGGGAGGCTTCCCCCAGTTCTCTTCCAACGCTGTGGCAAATGGAGTTAGTTTTTGGTATTCACGGACTCCCATTTTGTAAGCAACATTCAGGTTGGGACTGCTGAATTGAGCTTCTTTGTCATGGATTACATCTTCAATTAGGGCTTCTGAAGTCTCTGGAAGACCCTCGACATTGTAACCGTCTTTTTGAAGGTCTTTGAGAACTGAGAATATGGAGGAGAAGACGTTAAGATAGGCTGCTGTTCCGACATTTCCTTTGTCTGGAGGAAAGCTGAACACAGTGATTGCTAGCCTCTTCTCTGCCTGCATTAGAAATTTTTAGAGCACATAAAAGACGTCACTTCGTATTCAATATGTTTGGTGGCGTATACAAGATAAAGAAGATCTTATATATGATTTGAAAATTGAGGCTTCAAATTCCATGGCAGATGAAAGAAAGTGAAGTATATCAGCAAGTGAATAACTAGCAGCCGAGGACATTGGGTAAAAGTGAACTCTTTTTAACCAGAATTCGTTCCTAGAAAGCCTACAAATAACCATGAAATCAATGTTTTCATATGCAAATCCCTTGACAAAATCTTAGAGGGAAAAGTGTGGTTTTGGAA
Organism: Artocarpus heterophyllus; assembly: GCA_025403435.1. Classification (NCBI taxonomy): domain Eukaryota; kingdom Viridiplantae; phylum Streptophyta; class Magnoliopsida; order Rosales; family Moraceae; genus Artocarpus; species Artocarpus heterophyllus. Next base: position 25,767,080 of record CM046351.1, on the reverse strand, counting down.
CATGGTGAAGATTTCTTTACTGTAAGGGGAAATAACAGTGTAAACTACAGAATTCCACATTAGTTTCTATCTAATAACAAGCTCCGTATGTAATTATTAGCTAGGGATGGTCTGTGAGGCTAGAACTTTTTGCATTTTAGTTTTATGACTCTCAGAAACGACATGATAAGGATGACCATGAAAAAGTAGATTAAAATGAAAAGAGACAATAATGAATTTAAGTTAAACAAAAATATAAGGGGTGAACATTAAAAAAAAAAAAAAAAAAAAGAATACCTTTGATTTCCTTTTCAGTTCAGCCCATCTGATTGCCCTGGTGCAGAGCTGCTCCACCCTTTTGTGAAGAGCATGTGCTTTCCCTGCAATCATAAGTACAGTATTAGTTAATCGTTAAAACCATGACTGATCAATATTATATATGTAATTGAAAAAATGTAACTTTATAAGCAATGAATAAAGTTCAAAGTTTTTAACTCATTTCATTTGGTAACAGCATTGAAAGGCAGTTTCTCATAAATTCACAAGCCCAAGTTTTTCTAATAATTCCTTTCACAAGTCATTATGAACAGCTAGTACTAATGAAACCACAAATTAAACATATCAAATTTTTCAATAAAATCCTTTCATTTGCAAAGCCAAGGTTCTGTGATATTTCCTTTTGATAGTCATTATAAACTGCTATTGTAAGACTACTTTTAACAACGTTGTAAAGTAATAAAGAAATTTATAGACAACAACAACAACAAAAAGGTCTAAAAAATGAAAAGAGAGGCCTGACTTGCCTGTTCTAGGATCCCGTCCGGCGAAAACAATGGGCTCCATACCTCCATCCAGCTCAGGAAGAGCCACCTGCAAAGCAACCTGAATTGGGTGCAGACCCAAAGTGCTGTTAAGCCACTCCTCAGTTGTCTGGAACACCAAAGGCAATGCAACAATGTAAGGAACATCAAGCTTCCTCAAGGCCTCAACAGCCCTTGGGTGGTCCTGCCTAGCCGGCCCACCTACAAGTGCAAAACCAGTGAGCGACACCACCGAGTTCACGAAAGGCCTCTTGCTAATGGGATCAATCAGGAACTTCTCCACCGGCCCCGAAAAGTCCAACCCTCCGGCAAAAATTGGTATCACCTTAGCCCCTCTAGCCTCCAACTCCATAATCACTGCCACATAGTGACCATCATCCCCAGTAACAATGTGACTCCTCTGCAATATAAGCCCAATAACCGGTGCATTCGGACCCTTAACCTTCTCATTCACATCCTTCCTAGTTCCATACCAATTCAAATACTCCTTCACATCATCATACATACAAGGAGCCAAAGGGTGCCAAACTCCGGTATCCAAGTACAAAACCGGGTCCGAATACTCAATCTTAGTCCCCTTAAGAGCCCGAACATAAGACCCGGAAATCATCTTCAAGAAATTCTGAAGATTATCAGGGGACCCACCAAGCCAAAACTGAAGACTCAATATATAAAGCCTTGCATCTTGAGCCTTGTCACTAGGCAAGTACTTCAAAACCTTTGGCAAAGTCCTAACCAATTTCAACATGCTATCTGCGAAACCGGCCGAAGATTTCTTCTTCTTGAAGAGCTGAAAAAGGGGACTTTTTGACTGTCCCAACTGAGACATGCTAAAAGAGCCAAGCTTGTTGAGCCTCATTACCTCAGGCATTGAAGGGAAAACAAGGACAGCATCAAGCCTGTCCCTTTCTTTCTCTACAGCAGATTTCACCTTCAAAGCAAGCTCCTCAACAAAAATCAACGACCCAATAAAGATATTGGCATCCTCAAGGTCTTTACAGAAGGTTTTGTAAGTTGACTCGTCACGAAGCTCCTCAACAAGGTAACCAACGACTTCAAACGAAGCGTACATTTTGTTGTCGTTTAAGGACTTGACGGCTGAGCTTAGTGCTGACTGGTATTGAGCCTCCAAAACGACATAGATGATCTTGACTTGGGGCAGTCCTTGGGTGTTCTCTGGGACAATACGACGAACTTCTGGGGTGGTTTGTGTGAAGAGCCCGTTTCCAAACGCCGCGCATTTGACTTTGAGGAAGGATTTTGAGCTTGTTGGGGTGGTTTTTTTGGGAAGAAAAGAGTGAAGAAAAAAGTGTTTTTGGGAGAGTGAAGAAAGGTGGTCCTTTGAACTTGGTAGTGTGAATGATGAAGATAGTAAAGAAGCCATGGATGATCAAGAAAAGGAAAAAAACAAATAAATAATAAGAATAATAATATTATTAACTCCTCTGTTTGCAAAAATTGAGGAGAGGGAGAGAAATATGAGGAGATTGTATGGAAAGTTAAAGAATTGGTTTCCTTCCTCCTTTAACCCTGTTTTTGTATCAGTTTTTTTCTTTCTTCATCCTTTCTTTCTTGGGTTCTCTCTGTTTTGTTGTTTTATATTTTGTGTGGACTGTGGAGGATGAGGCCACTTGGCGAGAGAGAAACAGTTGGTTTTTTATTTTTTATTTTTCATTTTTTTGGGGTTTTAGTGGTGTGACTAGGGACACGTGGCAAAATGGGTAGCCTTGGAATTGAATTAAATGGTCTGTGTAGTTATTTTTAAGGTTGAGTTTTGGTTTTGGGCCAAATGATTAGGCAGTGGAGTTATCTATCCTATCTGGGTCATTCTTGATGGAGTTTCCTTAGTTCTGATTGGTTAATTTGGATTACACAAAAGTGCCACAAGAGAGAGTGAGAGGTGGAGTGCGGATGATGAGAGAGAAACTTGGGGAGATTTTTTTTTTCTTTTTTCTTTTTGATTGTAAAAGATTTTACACGATTCTTGCTTTTTGAGTTTGTGTCCCTAAATGAAAAGAAAGTGATATTTTTTCTGTGACGCCAATGGGACCAGGTATTCTAGTCGTAGGCCAAGTGAGATGCCAAGTCCTCAGATATTTATTTTTTGGGCTCCCTACTTTGTTATTGCCTAATGAAAACAGACGCAGAACATAATGAAGTTATAAATTGTACATCAGTTGAGGTTCATCTAATTTGAAATTACCTCACGATGAATATTTCTTGGTGTGTATGTAGTTCCTTGTACAAGCAAAAAAGTAGGCTATAAATGGAAGATAACTTTCATGATTGGGTGAACGAAAGGATGGTCTTGAGCAACAATGAAGTCCCAATTGTAGAGGATTTTATACTTCATTAGGAAACAAGCTGTAAGAGATAAATGATGTGCCATGTTACGATAACAAGTCTATTTTTGGAAGAAACCAATATAGAGAGTTAGAATACAAATTAGACAATACATCAATGATTTTCCTTTCATAATTTCTCGATGATGATGATGATGATGGCAACAGTATTCTCACTGGTAAAATTATTTCTCATTTTTGGGGAAGAGGGCAGTATTTTTTTTATCATGGTTGAAGAAATGAAAGATATTAGCAAATAATTTAATAAAAATGACAAATAAACGTTTTATGAACATTCAAGGGGAGTGTTATGAATAAATTAGTTTACTAGTTTGGATGTTTATATTCCTAACACCCTCGTAAATTATATATGTCCACCTTAATGACTATTAGTGTTGGTATTTTATAACTTTTATAACTTCCCAATTACCACTCTATTAGTATTATTTCATTGTTATAACTCTTGACTTTTGGCTGCTCTTAGATTACGATTCTTACCTATAAATATGGCTTTTAAGAGCTTGTATTTGTACATAATACGAGATAATGAATAATAAGATTGTTTCTCTTTATTTCTCTTGTGTCTCTCTATTTTATGCTTTGTAATTTAGTTCTTTACATTTGTTTTATAACATAAGTAGGTTTGAACATATGCATTTTGAAAATCCTTACAAGTAAATATCATTTGGAAAAATATTCCTACCGTTAGGGGGAGGGAATTTGCAGTTGAATATTATTAATCCTCACACAGATTGATTGATTGAGCATTGTAATGCAGTATAAAATTGTTAATTAATATAAGAAAGAAAGTGGTTGAATTACTTCTCCAACTACTAATTTAATAGCTTGGATTGAGGTCTCTAAATGACAATTTGTTATCTTATGACTTTATTATATATTTTGAGGATATACCAAAATAATTCAAAGTCTTGAATTTTTATATAGTGTTTTGTATAGCATCTCAGTATTTAATTTAGTATATTATAATATAAAATATTATTTAAATAATTAAGTAGAATGGCAAGTATTTAGCTTTAAGGTGCACAATATTCTATACTCACTTGGGGATGAGCTTATGTGCAAATAATTGTTGCACCATGGTTCTACCAATTAAAAAATAAATATGAAAGATTCGTTTACGTATACCCATAAAAATAGTCAATACTTTCATAAAATTCTTTATGACAAATGAGTTCCTAAAGAGCGATAGTTAAAATATTAGCAAAAATACTAAAGATAACAAGTTTAGATAGTCGATTGCAAATATTTTGAATTTGTTTACAATAGTATGCATCGACTTAATCATTTTCTATTAAATCAATTGTTATTAATAGAACCATGATAGCAATACAAGGGAAACACGAATATGCATTGTACTCTTTTTCTCTTGATCAAGGGTTTCCTAATGAGGTTTTTAATGAGGCAATTTATGGCGTATAATAAGAATGATATACTTTTTTTCTTTCACTAGAATTTTTGTCCCATGGAGTTTTATCTAGTAATGCTGTAATGAGGCACATTCTAAAGTGTTGAACATTGACTTATTATTATTATTAATGTTCACCTTCTAACACCATCAATGTGTTCTCCAATAGTTGTTTGATCCCTTAAATAAGGATGTTCTTGATCTCTTAAAGTGAAAAAATTATCATTAGGTGATATTGAAGAAATTTTTGGTCCAAATAATACTATTACTGCGATAATGTATTTACTAATGACGTAAGTTCTCACTCAACAATCTTTGCTATTGTACTAGCAAGATATAGTTCTCAAAGATATTGAAAAAATGTTAAACAAGTATTTCGTTTTCATTGTGAAACATCTGATATGGATTTTAAAATTGATTGGATGAATATTTTTCAATCTATATAAAAGCATGATTATACACATGCTACTTGTTTAAATATAATGGTTTTACTATATCTTGGCAATTTATAAGGCAAATTATTGTTGTTGCATCTTTAAATCCTGTTGAAATGTTGGCAATTTATGAGATAGTTATCTTATGTGCATTATAGTGTTGAGATTTATATTCCAATATATCCAAACAATATGTTACATTTTATTTAGCAAAGGAAATCCAATAGTTTTATATGCGAAGAATGTAACATTTATCATCCAAATTAAGGAGACATAATAAAATGTGCTTCTAAACAGTTTTTTTTTTTTTTTTTTATGCATGAGCTCCTAAAGGACAGCATTCATCGAATTTGTTCGATTCAAAGATCTTTGTATATGATTTTGTTAAAGAAGACATGTTGATGAGAGGGAGGCTATTGGCTACTATACTCTTTTTTCCTTTGCATAGGTTTTGTCCTATCTGGTTTTCCTAGTAAGGTTTTTAACGAAGCAGTTTTAAGTCAAATTTTAAGAGAATAATGTACTCTTTTTTCCTTCTCTAGGGTTTTTTCCTATAGGGTTTTTCCTAGTAAGGTTTTTAATGAGGCATATATTCTTAAATGATGAACATCCAAGGGGAGTGTTATGAATAAATTAGTTTATTAGTTTGGATATTCATATTTCTAACACACTCATAAATTGCATTGTTTCTGCCTTAATGATCATTAGTGCTAGTATTTCATAACCTTCATAACCTCTCAATTACCACTTTATTAGTATTATTTTGTTATTGTAACTCTTGACTTTTAGCTTCTCCTACATTTTGATTCTTGCCTATATATGTAGCTTTTGAGACCTTGTATTTGTAAATAATATGAGATGATGAATAGTAAAATTGTTTCTCTCTATTTCTCTTATATCTCTCTATTTCATGCTTTGCAATTTAGTTCTTTACATTTGTTTTATAATTTAGATTTTCTTAAAAAAATTTAAAAAAAGTGCTAATGAGATATAGGAAAATTGCAGTTGATAAACTACTTAATAAAACCATTAGAAATAAATAGCAAGCATACAAAGATTAAAAATTAATAGGCCATATTTATTTTTAAATTTTTTGTTTTTCAATTTTATCTTTTCATTTTCCCTCCAAAAAAAAAAAAAAAAAAAGAAAAGAAAAAAAAGTTAAATTTTCATCTTTCCTCTTTTTCTTCGAACGTGCTCCCTTTGACACCAACTATAGCGACGTGATTTGGAATGAGATGCAATCTACCCTTCTACCGCCAAAATCCTCGCAACGACCACTGTCTTTCTGATTCAATATTTCTCTAGTGAAGGGCATCTCACGGCGATGGGATCCCAAATGAAGATAGTCATGGGAAAGATCGTGAATGACCTCTGCTGTCCTATGCAAGTTTGTCGACACTCCTCGTAGATCTACTCATGACCCAAAATGGAGACCTGAGTTGATCCTCCTTCTAATGATTGTAGTAGTTACAAGGCCGAGTAACAATGTGGTGAACAGCAAACATGAGAGATTTCTGCTCGTGAAGAAAGAGTTTTATTTTATTTTTTTCATTAAAAAGGGAGGACATGGGAATTTCATGTCAAGTTTTAACAATAAGGACAATTTTGGAATTTGTAGTATAAATTAGGATTTATACGTAGATGACCTGTTCACTAACTTTTTTTTTAAAACTTGGCCTATTAATTTTTAATACAATTCTAATTTGGGACATTGTATCAAAAAAGCCAAAATAATATAGCATGAAATATATTAGGTCATAATTTTGATAACTTTAATAAATAGGCTAAACTTTTGTAGATTGATATTTACTCTTATGCAAAATTTAAAAAATACCTCATTTTCTTCGTCTCTCTTAAAAAAGCCTAACAAATATTTTCTTTCTCCTCTCCCCTCTTTCCTCCTTGTCTCTCTTCGATGTTGGGGTTTTCTCCAACCGCTCTAGGGACAATGTTGGCAACAATGCCGATCTTCGCATGACTCTGACACCTGCTCCCCACGACTCCGGTAGTGACACTGCTCGTCGTAACTTTGGTGACCTTGTGTGACTTCAACGCCTGCTCCTTGTACGATTCTGTGGACCTCGAGTGACTTCAACAATGATGGGTGCGATTCCAACGAGGAATATTGAAAGAGCGAAATAGATATGTGGCTGGGTGAGATTGGAGGAATAAGAGAAAAGGAGAGATGAATAGAGAGGTTTGTTAAGGTTTTCTAAGGTTGTTTAGTCATTATATTATTTAGGAAATATGGATTGAGCTCTTTTATTTATCTAGGTTAAATTTTGCAAATTAATGTTTAGAGAGAATGAGGAAAATAGGCCAAACAAATAGGGGAATAAAAATTAATAGGCTAAACTTCAAGATGGGTCAGTAAATAAGTCAATACACATTTACTAAATAATATAATGACTAGACCACCTTAATTTAGAAACCGCACAAATCACTCTCCTCATCTCTCCCCTCTTACCCAACCATAGATGTCACAACCCGCCTTTTTGTAGGCTGTGAAAGACTTTTTCATACTTGCGTATATGTGTAAAACTCAGAAATATATATTTTTTTTAAAAGACAAGTCATTCATGTGAAGTTTAGCAACTCATCAGGTGCAAACAGATACATATATTTACATAAACACACTCCCTTTCCCTATACTGTTGCTAAATATTCTCGAGGGAGGTTTTGATATATTTAAATATGTTCAGCTTTTACATAACACATTCAAAAAAGACAATTTTAAAAATATACATTAGCAGAAATGTAACTGTGGCGGTATCCATACCCATTCTGCTCATTACTCATCACCCTTCGCAGCTCATCAGTGACTTGGTTCTGACCTTTTAGGAGGAATACCTACAACATGAAATACTTAATGAACTTACGCCCAATAAGTCCCATATAACCCACATGCACATTCAACAAAATGAATGAACCAATTATGATTTCTTATAAACCTTCTTTATCATTAACATTTCTTATCTCTAACTAGGGCCCAAGTGTTCATACCATTGCGCACTTAGGTCTACGTAACACCGTGACCATACTATATCCTTGAACTCCTCTTGAGTCAGGAGTCGGTACGATACCTTTCTTAATTTCTAGTGACATAATTACTAGCCCAATTATTATGATTAACATACCATGTATGAAGTGACAAACGCATGTTATACACCATACATAAATACTCTTGTACGAAATAGTATACACTGGTACATACTTTTGTACTTATAGGTATACGTTAACATACACACAAGTATACCATATAATACATACACATGTACTTTTTTTTTGGTATACGCACAAGTATACACCAACATACTTATAGATACTCATATCATAGAATACACACAGGTATACATCTTGTTATACACATAGGTATACATATACACATGTCACACTCTATACCTATGATTTCATATTGTAGGTGGGATGTGTACTTACTTAATTCGAACTTCGGGTGATTCAACCTTGATTTTCCTCTATCCTAAACTTCTAGGATCCTGTTGGCCAATTTTAAAGCTATTAACCAATATTCACTATGTTTCAACACAAAGTGATCGTTAATTAATGAACTGAGTTGCATAACTATATACAACTCTGAAAACTACTAGTTTTTCTTATTTCTATCTAACTCTACCATATCGTCTCTAACGAAGGGCAGGAATCTTTCTAATCATTACTTTTTCCCTTTTTGAAACATTTTGAAGCGGTTCGGGTTATATGGGCAAAAATGAAGATTTTGGCCTCCGTGAGCCTACTGACCTATCCAAACTCGATTTTGTTATTTTAACGAAAATAGTCACATATTAATTTTAAAATAATACCCTAGTGGCTCGGATCTCCTTATTTCATATCTACATCTCATTTTGGTAAAACTTTACAGTTTAACCCTAAACTAAATTTTTTTGACAATTTTGCCCCCGGGACTAAAATTTATCTCTTTAAACCAAAATATCCCATTTTTCATAAGAACTATTTTTACTCAAAGTACCATTTGTTAAATCATTTTGAAAAATAACATTTTTGCCATTTTAACATTTTTTTCACTTTTAACAAATTCTTGAAAAATTAAAATCTCACAAACAGTTGAGATTTTCCACGAACCGTCCATATTGCCTAACAGTTTCGTAGAGATCTACAACTTTTGTGTTTTAACTTTTCTCAAATTCTCACTGTTTAGGGGTGTTTTTGGGTGTTTTTTAAATCTGCCGAGGGAAAGCTTTTTCTTTCAATTTAATCCTTAGGGTATTTTTGTAAAAATCCATTTTAAAACTACCTTCCAGCCACTGCACAGACAGATTCACCCCTTGTCCAAACCTTTTCTATACCAAAATACCATTTTTGCAAACTTAACCTTAAAATTACAAAAATAACATACTTTGCATAAACTATCGTTTTGCATCAACAACCCATAATTTTGACAATACCATCATACTATAAGTCACATACTCATAGAATATAATCAAAACTCTGCCTAAAAACATCACATGCTTTAGAAATAATAAAAATCAAAACAAAAATTACATAAATTCAAGTTTAAGGGTTTAAAACTTACCCAAATAGGAATTTTGTGCGTCAAGCCTTCCAAGGACTCCTTTGAAGCTCTTTCCTAAGCATTTTTCACGTAAAAATCACCTTAAATCAAATCCCTCCTTAGCCCATGAAAAACCCTAAGAAAACTTAAAAAAAAGTTTAGGTTTTACCTCAATTTTGAAGAAATCCTTTAACCTATGCTTCTTGAATTTGGTTGGGGTCAATTTTTGCAAGATTTTGAGTTTGAAAAAAATTTCTTAAATGGTTCTCCAAGGGCTGCCGAGTGGGTGAGGAAGAAAATAAGAGTGATTTTGGCTTGTTTTATAATTATTTCATACTTATCTTAACAATGGTGACTCATCAAATATTTAATGGGCTTGCTAGATGGCAAATTGTGATTGGGCCACTTTTTGTGATATGGTGGCCCAATAGGATTTTGTTGGGTGTCCACTTAGTGGGCCCAAAAAATTTACACTGTATAATTTTTTTATCACTCAGTATTTTTTCTACACTGTTATGGTCAAATCAGTGCAAACTCGTAACCTTAGACTATGTAAACTATTTTACTTGCCTTTGGTTTACTTTTGGAGGCCAAACATAACATTTTTCATATCTACGCTTTCACTTAGTAGTATACTTGTACTGCATCGGCGTTCTTTTTACACTAGGTTGAGTTTCGGTGGACTCTATGTCTTACTCGTATTCTAAGTACCCATTCGTTTGTATCACAATTTTGTAATTAATTGTGATATAAAATTCATTTTATCGATATTATTTACAAATTTTTGAGTAATTAAACTCATAAAATCTGTATTAAAAATATCCAACATGGCATCATATTCACAATGTAATATTCAATTAATACTGCTTATTTACATATTATCACAATTTTATAAAAGTTACAATTTTAAGGGTAAATTCATTAATTAAATCTAATTAAATATTAGGTTTTATTAATGAATTTTTTTCTTCCTGGTCATTACAATAGACCTCTCTCTCTTTAATCTTCCTTGCCAAAGTAATGTGAGAAGCAGACGCCGGAGTCGTACGAGAAACAACGTCATTGCCAGAGTCGTGTAGGGAGTAGGCCATAGTGTCATTGCCAGTGTCGCATAGGGTGCAATGTCGTCACCAGTGTAGTCAAGTAGAATCCCAACATCGAAAAGAGAAAAGGAGGCGAGAGGGGAGATAGGAGAGAGAAAGCATGTGCTGAGGTTTTTTGGGGAGATGGAGAAGATGCGAGCATTTTTCACATTTTCCTTAAAAGTAAATATCAATTAGGTTTTATCATTTTGATACCTTGTATTTTAAGAAAACATCATGATGGTATCATGTTGTTTAAAAAATATAAAAATGGTACCCGATAGTTTTTTTTAAAAAAAATCATTTTAGTTCCTTGAATCTGTGTTTGTGACGTAAAATTTTTAACTTACCATTTTGTTAATGAACTCCAAACTATTCTGTGAAAACTATAAAAGAAAATGAATACAAATAATGTAAAAAAAAAAAGAGAGAGAATAAGTTCACATATATGCTTTTCTTTGAGGAATATTGTTTAATCTTTTGTTTTAATTTTCTTTTATAGTTTTACAAAATTAATTTGGGATTCATTAATAAAAGAGTAAAAAAGAAAATTTCATGTTAAAAAAACATGAATTCAAAGTATCAAAATGATATTTTCAAAAACTATAAGATATCATTTTGATATTTTTCAAATAATAAGATATCAAAATCTAATTTTTATCCTTCATTTATTTGACTTATTTCTCTTATTATCCCCTAACAAACAGTAGATTTTGTTAGTTCATTAATAAATAACGTCAGATGTTTAAAAAAAAAAGTAAAGCAAATAGTTCATTAAAAATATCAATGTTTTAAAACAACTAAAGACCCCCTACTACCGCTAAAACAAATATCCCTCCATTTCTCTTTCTTTCTCTCTCCCTTTTCTCTCTCTCTCCTCATTTTTCTTTGTTATGCCAAAATCTCTCTCTGCCCTATGCCATGGCTAACGAAGCCAAAAGAAACCCACTCTCGCTGCCCACGACTTCATCACTGCAGCGACAACGGAGTTCTGATGTAACGTTGACGAGGAAGACGATTAAGCTTCATGGCGAGATTTGAGGAGATTCGTTGCATTCGACAATGATCGTATGAGGAGATCCGTCGTTGTCGTAACTTGCACAGGCGACTTCGGTGTTATCTTCTCCGATGCAATCGACAATGAGAACCGTCTTCGGTGTTTGTTTCGCGAGCCGTTCAGGCCTAATCTCCTTCCGTTAGTGAGGCAGCGATTGAGCTTTTCGCTTGCTAGATCTCATTTTGTCGCCTGACAAGAAGTTGATCTTGAAAAAAGAAAAAAAGAAACCTGGAAAGGGAGAAACAAGAAAGGGAGCAAGGAAAGGTAAAAGATATTTGGAAAAAAAAAAAAAAAAAGAGAAAAGTTTTTATTTTTGTTCTGGAAAAAAAAAGGCCAGAAAAGTTTAGTTCCTAATCAACAAACAATTATGCCTATTCAATAGTTTTGCTGAGTTAACTTTTGTGTTTGTTTGCTTTCTTGTTTTGTTGTTCTTGTGTGAATCTATTTGTGGCATGTTTTGCCTTTTATTCTATATGCTGGGATTTTTTTTTTGCCTTCTATTCTATGTGTGGGTTCGTGTTTGTTTGCAATCGTTTTGATTGCATTTTCAATAAAATAATTCTTTTTTAACAAAACATAAAAACAAAAATAAGAATGTTTCTCTTTTTTTTTTCTTTTTATTGGGAAATGGTTATGTTTTTCTTGTTTTTTTTTCTGGTCTCTTTTGAGGTTTTGTTATGGCATGGATGTATTTTGTAGATAATCGTTGATGTCACCAGTGCCAGAGCTTTGTTGATGTTGCTGATTTTTTCTTTTTATTTACATGAAAATACTACATTTCCATGTTATTATAATATATCTCGAGCGCTGATGATGTCTAACAACATCTCGAGGAAAAATTTTTGTATTTACGTAGAAAAATAATATTATTAGGTTAATATTATATTTATCGTCTGCTGGTAAATTTTTGTATTTACACAGTAATATAATATTACTAGGTTCAACACCTTCTCATGAACCTGAATCATTTGCTGAAGCCTTCAATCATTCTTGCTGGAGAGATGCTATGCAGGAAGAATGCTATGCAAGAAGAAATTAATGCCCGGGAAAAAAAAAAAGAAAGAAAGAAAAAGACTCAGTCTCATTGCTTAAGACTTAGTCTCATTGCCTGCAGGGAAACAAGCCATTGGCTGCAAGTGGATTTACAAGATCAAGCATAAAGCAGATGGCTCGGTAGAGAGATACAAAGCTAGATTAGTAGCTAAAGGATTCCTTCAAGAATATTGAGTCGAACCCCTTTAAAGATAGGGGAAACATTTGCCCCAGGTTGCTAAAATGACCACCATTCGTGGCATTCTTGCCTTGGCGGCCATAAAAAAGAAGCCCTTATTTTAACTTGACGTGAAGAATGCCTTTCAACAACATAAGGGAAGGGGCGCAAGAATAAGTTTCTATTCAGCCTCCTCCAACTCCAGGCTTCTCTTCTCGAATCCTAACTTGGTATGCAAGCTCAAGAAAGCGATTTACGTTACGGCCTCCGACAAGCTAAAGCAGGCACCAAGAGCTAATAAGGGTGCCTGCTTTCAGAAATTTAGCTCGTTTCTCACTGCTTCATTTTTGATAAAGGGTTCCACTGTAGCCGTGCGGATTCTTCCATGTTTGTTCGTCGACGTCATGGTCGTTGCCCCATCCTTCTTTTATACGTTGACGACAACATTCTCACCGGGAATGATTCTTCTCTTTTATTAGAGATGCAACAATAGGCCGAGGCCCTGCCCATAAATACTGGTGGGCTGGACTTGGCCAATATATGTTGACTCATAAGCCGGCCTGGCATGGCCCATAGAAAATCATGGGCCTGGCTGGGCTAGGCTGGGCTTGGGTGGGGCTGGTCCGTCTAGGCCCATAATGGGCCGGCCCACAATGGGCTAGCCCACCGAAGGCTTATTGTGGCCTAATTTCATATAAATATATATATATATATATATAGATATATTTTTTCATGTTCATTCACGGGTGAACATGGCTGAGTATGGCATTCTCCAATAAGTCATGTAAGGCCCATTGTAAGTCATGTATTATCACATCAAAAGACTATACATTTAATATATATTATTTAATACATATAATAATTAAATATTGTATAATATATATGCATGCCATATTCACCCGTGAGTGAATGTGGCATTAGATTTTCCCAATGCATGTCACATCACAATAGGCCTAGCAAGTTCTTTTTCTTTTCTTTTCATTTCTTTTTATTTTTTTATTTTTTTCCTTGTAGACATGCTTTACTTTTGAGAGCAAAGTGGAGAATCAGATGCTAAATCTGTAGGTCATGTATTATCACATCAAAATACTATACATTTAATATATATATTATTTGATACATGTAAGAATTAAATATTATATAATATATATACATATCATATTCACCTGTAAGTGAACATGGCATTAGATTCCCCTATGCACATCACATTGCAATATGCCTGACAAGCACTTTTTCTTTTCTTTGTATTTTTTTTTATTTTTTTTCTTGTAGGTATTGTTAGTATGTGTGGAGCTTAATTATTACCCTGACATAGATTGCCCCTATGCAGAGGTTATATGTGGATCGAGCTTCACGGTAAGGTCGACATGGGGGTTAGAAGGGGTGGTAAACCCCCCTCCCGAGGGTTGCAGGGAGCGGAGCCCCCTGGGCGAAAATTTTATATGCAAGTTTATTTTACATGAGGGTAGTTTGGGTTTTTTACATAAGGCATGCTTTGCTTATGAGAAGCAAAGCTGAGAATCAGATATTGAGTCTATAGGTCATGTATTATCACATCAAAATACTATACATTTAATATATATTATTTAATATATATAAGAATTAAATTTTATATAATTTATATATGTCATATTCACCTGTGAGTGAACATAGCATTAGATTCCCCTATGCAATTATAAAGGGGCAGGCCTAACATACAGGCCCGGAAGGAAGGCCGGCAATGTGCAAAGCTGAGACATTAAGTCTTCAGTGAATTGTCTAATCAAATCACACTTGAAAGAAAAAAAAAAAAAAGATTTAAAAAAAAATAAAAAATAAACTTTTTTATCTATAAATAAACGTAGAATATTCACTAAGATACTCATTCAACAAACTTCTAAAATCTTATGTATTGTCTTTTTTTTAGTTTACTTAGAGTTCTTTAAAAAGGAAAAAAAAACTTAAAGGTATAATTTATTTCATTTGTTGTTCATTAACCGTGTATTACAACTTGAAGAATCCAACTGAGCTGCTTCAAGAAATTGATTGGCAAATTGCTTCATGCTTCTACAATTTCTGAAATGTTTTTTATGAAGCCACTCTCTAACTCTCAAGTGTGCACTATCTTACTTCTCCTCATGCATTACATAAGTTGTATGACATTGCTGCAACCTTCGATATGCATAGAGATTTGGACATGTTTAGGGAATCTGTTGAGTTCATGGAACAAAAATTTAAAAATATTGGGAATGTGTTCCACCTTTGTATTGCATAGCCGTTTTATTGGATCCAAGAGTTAAATTACCTAGTGTTGAATATTTGTTTATGTGACGACCCGCCTTTTCGAATAGTCATTTTACTTATTTAAACATCATTACTTAAACAGTAATCTTACTTACTTAGTAAGAAAAATACTAAAATATTTTTTTTTTCCTAATCATATTCTTTAAACGTACTCAAAACTGTTGCGACCTCTGTCGCCATTCATGTCGAGACCTCGCTCAACACTTGACTTTAAAAACATTTCAAATCGTTTCTTAAAACTTAATAAGAAACATTTACTAAAACATCGCTTAAAACTTAACTTTATAATTATATTAAACAGTTCATAAACTGTATCTTAAAACTTGGAAACATTTCTTCAAACTTTTTTTTTTCTTAAAACTTTGAAAACACTATATTAAATAGTGGAAAATATTTCTTTTAAACAGCGGAAACATTACTATAGTGGTATCCATACCTAAATCCTCGCATCCGTCCTCCGCAGCACCCAGCTCTTCTAACGGGTCCTACTGGTCGCCCATAAAACTACCTACAGCATGAAAAAACTTTTTATGAGCTTTCGCTTAGTAAGTTCAAACAAAATCTCACAAAGCATTTAAACATGCTTTAAAAACTTTTCTCATGAAAGCCTTTCTCTTAAAACATATATCATTACTATTTTCTATAGACATTTATAAAAACGACTTTCATAAACATTCTTCATAAAACTTTTCTAGAACGTTTCTCATAAACGTTTTCTATAAAACACTTAACATGTAGCAATCCTTGGAATGCTTTTCATAAAACGTCATTTATAAACTTTTTTTAAAAAACTTTTATCATAAACACTTTTCATAAACATTTTCCATAAAATATTCCTAAAACGTTTCTCATAAACATTTTTCTAAAGCAATCTCTATAACGTTTTTCATTAATGCTTTTCATAGAATATTTAACATAAAACAATCCTCAGATTTCTCTTCATAACGTCATTTATGTTTTCATAAACATTTAATATAAAACATTCCTCGGAATATTTTTCATAGTATATAAATGTTTCATAATAAACAAATCAAATACAATCACAATGCATGTTTTCATTTATGCTCAATTGTGAACTTTCGATTATGAGCATCTTATGAACATTCTTTATTACTTTGACTTTCTATCATTGTTCCTTATCTTTTCTTGTCTTACACTTTAACTTTCTACCTTTTGTTCCTTAACTTTCTTTATCTTATAACTTTTAGTGTTCGTACCAACATCTTTAATCATGAGATCATAAACGTGATGCTTCCCTAGTGGAAGACTTAAGACCATCGAACTTCGAGGTCGTATACCTCACATCTGGGAGGTTAAACTTTAATTTTACTTTCATTACCTCACAACAAGGAGGCTGGTACGATACTTTCTTTTCACTTTACGTTGCCCTCTTATTAACCTAGTGAGCACATCAAATGCAACCACATCATATGTAAATACACTTGCAAATCATAGCTTGTGCTTTAAAATCTATTGCATAACAAATGCAACATAAAATGTAAACACATTTTGCTAGTCATAATTTGTACTCTGAAACTTATTGCATAACAAATGCAACTTATTGCATAACAAATGCATCATATAACGCAATTACATTTTGCAAATCATAACTTATATTCTGAATCATATTGCATACAAATGCAATATATATCGCAATCACATATTGCAAATCATAACTTTTATTCTGAATCATATTGCATACAAATGCAATATATATCGCAATCACATATTGCAAATCATAACTTTTATTCTAAATCATATTGCATACAAATGCAACATATTACATAACAAATACTTCATAAAACTTATAACTTAAATCATAAAACATTATGCATTATCGAAATGCAAGACTCATACTAATCCTATTTCGTATCTAGGTTGCACATCCGCATCTAGATCATAATCTGGTACATAGAGGCTGGCCAGTAAGTTCATCTTTTTATTGTTCAGTCTATAGGTCTTTTATCATCTAGTCGTTCTAGACTAGGGATAATGATTATCTAAAACATGTTTACATACTTGTCTGAAAACTTCTAAAGGTCATAATGGAGCTTAACTCTTCATATCTCTCTCTTGGCTCTGCTCTTGTGACCTCTCTGTTGGTCACGAGAAATTTTTCAATATCTATTTAATTATCTAAATCGTTCTCACGATTTCTAATCGAACCTAGGATGTTCTATAGTAATTTTTCTAGTTTCTTATAGGCAAATTAGAGATTATATCCTTAATGGCTTTCTTATGGATCTTATTGTGCATGTTCATTATGCACTACATGGTATTGCACTTATATACTATATCTTGTTATATTCTAACTATCAAGAATCAATCATAACATTTATATCCATATCATTCGCTCGTACAAGTATCATACTTACTTATCATATTCATAAACATATCATACATATCATTCATATCATACTTTCTCATTTCATGCTTTCACATTTTACTCATACTCATGTCGTTCATTTCATACTTTCACATATTACTCATACTCATATCGTTCATTTCATACATACACTTGTCGTTCATACTTTTATATCGTAAAGTTGCTATACATTTTTCTTCTTTGGATAGCAACTATTTCATATTATATTCATATAATACTTTAAGTCATGACACATTTATAATACACATACCAATCATAGTTCATAACATTCATGCATATCAATATGCAAATAGGCTTTAAACATAACGGTTGCAAATTCATTGCAAATCTTATTTTGTACTTTAGAACTTTTTTGCATAATAAATGCAAATATACTTTAAAAACAACTTGCATAACCATCATACACTCATTTACAATTGCATATGTAAGCATTTAAAAACTATTTACTTTATGTTGTAGGTGAAGTCTGAACTTACCCGGACTATGCCCTAGCGTTTTCTATTTCGTTCCTTTCTCGTTCCTTTTCCTTCCTTTGGTCGGCTTCTGTGTCCTGATCATATGACAACCGACTCATTAATTATCTTTCTTTTTATCAATCCACTCGACTGATAATAAAATGTAAACATTAACCATTCATTCCTTTTTCATAACTTGGTATACTATCAGTCTGCCGTTCTCTTTACTTAACTTTATAAACTATCAGTTTACCTTTACTTCACTTAGCCCTGTAACCCATCGAGGTTGCTTTTCCTTTACTTAAACATTCCTTATTAAATCTCTCGTCACACATGACGATTATGTTACTTAACGTATTACGAAACATTTTTCGTCTAAAAACGTTATGCTAACTCGGAGTGTTTGACTCCGTTCCAGCCGTTTTCGTAAAAATGACGTTTTTTACCCTTTCTAGGTTTTTCATCAACTTTGTAATTCTATAAAACTCATTGCTTAACTTTAACGTCTCATTAGTTACATATTACGAAAAAATCTGCACTAAGGAGCATTTCTTGACATCAGGCGCTTCGAGTTCGTTTTGGCTACTTTCGCAAAATGACCATTTTGGCCTTAACTCTTTTTCTTTCATTCATTCCTCGACTGAACTTTAAATCCTTAAAACTTAGCATCTATAATACTTACTGTCTATAGCAGTATAGAAAACCAACGTTCTCAAAACCCAGTTTTCACACAATTTACAGTTTTGGCCCCAATACAAAAATATTTGCATTTTTGCTCTTGGAACCAAAAATAATATTTTTACACCATTAGCCCCCATTTTTCATGAGGAACATTTTTACTCAAAGTATCATATTCAAAATCCTTTAAAAAAATGACATTTTTGCCCTTTTAAAATTTTTTCCCATTTTAACAAATTCTTGTAAAATTAAAATCTCACAAACAGTTAATATTTTCGACGAACTGTCCATTATACCTAACAGTTTCGTCAAGATCTACAACTTTTGTGTTGTAACTTTTTCAAAATTCCCTCTGTGCAGGGGTGGTTTTGGGCATTTTTTATTTCTGCTGAGAAAGAACTTTTTCTTTCAATTTAGTCATTGGGGTATTTTTATAAAAAAATATTTTTAAACAATAAATCTACCGCTGCATAGGTAGTTCCAACCCTTGTTTGAATCGTTTTCATGCCCACTCATCGTTTTTGCAAAATTAGTACTAAAATTACAAAAATAAAACTTTTTGCAAAAATTAACATTTTGCACAATAAAACCTAATTTTTCACAACATCACCAAGCCATAATTCATGTAACTATGGGATTTAAGCAAAACTTTGTTTGAAAACCCACATACATTTGAAAGAATAAAAATCAAATTAAAAATCACATAATTTCAAAACTTTGAAATTCAAAACTTACCCCAAATAACACTTTTGGTTACTAGCCCTCCAAGAGCTCCTTTAAAGCTTTTTTCCTAAGCATTTCTCACACAAAAATGCTTTGAATTAACTTTCCTTCCTTAACCCAAGAAAAACCATGAAAAACCTTGAAAAAAGTTAAGAATTTTACCTTAAAACTTGTTAAAATACTTTGAACTTTGAAGTTCAAAAATTTTGAGAGAGCTTCAACCATGGCTGCCGTGAGTCTTGGAGAAGAAAGAGGATTTTTTTTTGGCTAAAATCAACATTAAATGCATACTTATTCAATGGGTGACACATGGTAACCCATTAGGCTACCATGTGGCATGCTGTGATTGGGCCACCTTTCATGGCTTGGTGGCCCAATAAAAAGCTAATGGGTGTTCACTTGGTGGGACCCAAAATTTACACTATGTAATTTTTTACCACACAATATTTTTCTTATACTACCGTGGTAAAATCAGTGCAAAAACATTTTCCTAGACTATATAAAATATTTTAGTTGCCTCTAGTTAATTTTTGGAGGCCGAACATAACATTTCTTATTCCTCCACATTCTCTAAGCAGTATTATTCCTATACTGCTTTAACTTGAATGGCCCAATTTCTGTACTGCGTGATCTTAAACAGTCTAATTTTTACATTGTATTACTCTAATACTGTACAATTTTCTATGTTATTATACAATATTTTTCCTTAAACTGTATTTTCTGTCTTAATATAATCCTTAACTTAATGCATTTTTTAATGCATTAGAAATTCTCGGGTGTTACAGCTTAAGGGTATAGGGGAAAAATTAAGGGTGCATTCTGGCATCATAACCATTCCAAATGTGCAAGCAAAAGTTAACAACATATTTACTGCATATAATGAAAAATATGGAGGAGGACAAACAGTATCCCTTGCACCTTTAGCAAATACTACATCTGTACCACATGGTTATGATTAGCTACACCGGATGTGGTTTCGGTGTATCATCCACATCTTCAACACGCACTGAATTGGAAAACTATCTGGAAACAAATTTTGCGGCATTCATTTTCAATAAGCAAGGTGGTGGTCATGATTTCAATAAGTTTGATCTTTTGTCATTTTGGAGATCACAGTCAAGAACTTTTTATGTGCTCTCTAAAATGGCTCGTGATATACTGATCATACAAGTGTTCACAGTTACAAGTGAATAAGTATTTAGTTGCAGTGGTGGAGTACTTGATGAACAACATGCACGTATGAGTGACGATATTTTTGAAAGTAGTAATGTGCATCAAAGATTGGGAGGATGCTCACAGAAGAAGCCAAGAAGTTCAAGATGATTGGGTTGATGACTTTGAAAATTTAGACATTTCTGATACTCCCACTAGGAGAAATACGTTGCAATTATGAACAATATTTTTTATGCTCTTTTTTTTGTTTTTAGTAATTTTGTAAACATCTTATATATAATTATTCTGATTATACTTTTTTTTCCTTACCAATGTTTTGTCCCATTGGGTTTTCCTTGGAAAGATTTTTAATGAGACAATCGTAAATAAAATATCCCTTATTATATTTCCCTTGACTATTCAAACTTTTACATTTGTTAACTTGTTTAAAAATTCAAAAATTAAAAATTAAAAATTACATGCTTAGATGGGCTGGCCCATTTAAACCCATGATAAGCCAAGATGAGCTGGCCCATTTAAGGTCCACAGCACGGACCGACATGACCCATGTAAAATTGGCCCGTAGGCCAGGCTAGGCCAAGGTAATTTTAATATGGGCCGACTTAGTTGGGCCCACAAAATTCATGGGTCGGGCCGGCCCACCCCTCGGCTCGCGTGGGCTTAAGAAGAACGGGCCTGGCCGGGCCAGGCGGGCCCATTCTTGCATCACTATCTTTTATTTAATTGCATCAAGGAACTTGGCAACCAATTTGTCTATTTCATCGGCTGCATTACTTTCTCGGCATACAGGTATCTCCTATTGTGAATTTCTAACGCAAATGCACATATTGTTAACAAGTCATAAAGTGAGAGTAGATATCATTTCCTTGAGGACTAATTGTCACTAAGTACTGAATTACTCTAACTCTAATTCTATTTGAACAACTGAAATATGAAAACAATATAATAATAAAATGGCAAAAAGAAGACTACCTAAATTAATGAAAACGAGAAATTGCTTATTTAACCGATGAAATTTTAATATATTAAGATATCTAGGTTTTCCACTTACTGAATTAATTCTATCCAATTTATCTAATTTAATTAAATGATATTTACTCATATGCTGATAACGAATTTCTCTTAGGTAGTCATTAATCTTTCTCAAGCATTAATAATTTATCTCAGTTAGCAAATCTCTTACATCTCTATGGAAACTCTAAACCTATCAAGATTCATTAAAAATAAGAAATTTATAATGTTACACAAGTCTCATAGATATCTCTATCCCATGATGATCTCATGGCATATAATCATGGTCTAATTTAATTATCGTTTTTCATCCTCAAATTAAATCACAAATCATGCAAAAGGTGCGCAAACTTTTACAAGCATTAAGATTAGATTAAACACTTAGCATAGATAATGAATAAAAATTAAATTAAATTAAATTAAATAAAAGTGAACATTCATGGTTCAGCTATATCGTAGCCCTAGAATGGAGGAAAATTAGTTCATAATGAAACTAAGAACCATCTTAAACAATGTTTTAAACATGAGGACTAAAAGAAAAGAACTGCATGTTTAGATGTGAAGATATATTCTTTCTCCAGGTTGCACCGTTCTTCTTCAAAACAGTGAGTTTTCTTCTCTTTTTTTCCCTTTTTTTCTGTTAAAATTAGTCCTTCAACCCTTCATAATGTTTTATTTATAGAGTAGGGTTTGAAACCAATTTTAAAACAAAATTAGACTGAAAATTAAATTAAGATCGTAACAGCGCCTAAGCTCAATTTTCTGATGCTTAGGCTTTGTACAGCACCTAGGCGTGCCATGATTGTAATGCTTAAGTGCTACATTGTGACGTATAATTTTTTTCAAAGGCGCCTAGGACGCTTACGCACCCTAAATCCAAGTTCAATTTTACTCATTTTTTGATCTGTTTTACCCTCGAGTTTAATAAAACACTATCAAATTTTTATAAATTGCTTAAAATTAAACAAAAAAAATATTAAATAAAAATCGTCTAATTAGTTCTCTATAAAGTTAGTGGGGTACAATGGACCCTGACCATAGCCCATTCAAATATTAAGCTCCTAAAAATAAGCACCATACTTGATCTTAGCAAAGAGACCGAGAAAAAAACACCGTGCTTATCCTTTAGCCTGCTCCTCATTTCTGTAAGTAGGCGATGTGGGACGTCGCGAAACGCTAACTGTAACTGCACGATCTACCTTGTAGACCAAAGGGAGTCTTGCCTTTGTCGTCTATTCTTTTCTCTTTTTTTTTTCAAGGTTTGAAAAGCTGATTATATAATGGCTAAAATGTCTTCAATTAATGGGCAGCAAGAAAAAAGTTATAGATAATTATCATTATCATTCCTTGGAGTGAAGGAAGTTCATTTAAAATCTTAAACACTTGTTTGTAACTTGCATCATAAACTTCCTCTAAATGAAGTTTTTTCTTTCTGGAATAAAGAAAATTTTCTTGTTTTTAGATATTATTATTGAATAGAACTTTCATCTTATGTAAAAGTAAATGACTCGAAGGCAACAACACCAACGTTAAATATGGTATATTTTACTTGTACCTTTCAAGGTAATAACCACTTGAAAGCATATCAAGTTCTAAAATGTGCTATCAAAGTTGCCTATCGTAAGTTAGACCCGATAGAAGTTTTAACAACCCATATGAATTTTAAAGCATTTACATATCGTTTACCTCAAGGTGACGTTTTGGAGTTGCTATCAAAATCTGCAAGAGGGTGATGAAGTCTCCTCTTCAATAGCCTCTCCACTTAGCACACATCACACAAAATAGTTCCATTAAAAACATAGCCACACACACTCCTATATATATAGTTGTATTTCACCCTAACCTTAATGGGCTCATGTAGTGGTGGGTTTGTTGGGCTTTTATCAATTGTGCTAGGAAGGTTCTTTGACCCAATAGACTAACCAAAGAACTTAGAAGAGAGGGAGTCAATGGACCTTAAGCTAATCGATAAAACAAGCGTCCATCGTATTATGGCTCGATATATAACATACATGCACTAACAAATTAGCATTAATAAATTTGTCCATAACATGCTTTAGTTTATATTAGAGTAAATTACTATGATTATAGAAGTCCACACAAAAAATATTCTAACAATCTCCTGCTTAGATGACATAATCATACACTAACATAAACTTTGTCATAGAACATTGATCGACAAGAATCTCATATAACAAACATATAGCCAAACTAATTATGCATAACATTGTATCGTAGTATACAAGTATTACATATAATTGGTGCTAGAGATTCATAGAAGCATGGCAACAACTTGAGATAAATAACTAAATATATGGATCTAACAAGAATGCATACATTGAGACTAATAACTAAATGTCTCTTTTGCAAACTTGTCACTTTATTAACCCAAACATACATGTCAACACAACATTGTACATAAAGTGACAAAGATTCTCAAACATGCATGTATTGTACAAAACATAAGCAATTCTTATTAATAACAACATGTCACATACAATAGACAGTAAACTCCTACTAACTTGATACAACTATAGCCTCCTCTTGGGAGTGTATTCTTCAAACACATAATAGGTAAACGTTAAGTGGATCTACCAAGATGTTGTTCGTAGACGTGTTTTCAACAGCAATAAGGCCTTCTGCATCTTTCTCTTTAACAAAATGGAACTCATTATCAATACAGTTGAGCGAAGGCTTTTGGTGTTCTAAGAGAAAGATTGTTGCGGAACTATCATAAATAGTTTCAGTTACTTGAAATAGAGTCAACTACTCCTATGCTGAAACAAGATTCCATTATCACATCATTTAAGTAGTCTCATAACATGCAACATGCTCCGCAACCATGGTAGATGAAGCTATGAGTGTTTATGAGACATTTGTCAACAAAATAGTTCCTCCTTCCATCACAAAGACATATCTAAACGTGGATATTTTATCATTTGGCAGCCTACTTAATCGGTGTCATAAGATCCAACTATATCAAAAGTATTGATTTGTCGATATTTATCTATTTAGTACTCTCATCCCAAAATCCTTTAATAACAATGATGATTTACTCAATTACTCAATCTGTACGTCAACGGAAAACAAACAAAAAGGACGTGTGAATACTTGAGCATACATCAGGCTGCCAAACATAAACGTATAAGGGATTACTTTATTTGATCTTTCTTACGATCACTACAAGGACATTGGGCCTTTGAGAGTTTGTTACTATTCATAACTAATACTTTACTAGGAGAATAGACATGCACACCAAACCTTTCAAAACAAGATCAATATATGGTACTTATCAATTTAAGTAAAACATTGTCAAAGGTTGTAGGAACTAGGAACTAGGAAGTGAGCTAAAGTTTCAATCAATTTCTCCTAGAGAAAAGATTATTAGAATGAATTAATGCGTGTGCTTAAATAACGTAATATGTGGGTTGCATTCTTCAATTATATGTTTTAAGCCTTAAGACTGTGTTCATAGTGTTGCAAGAACGGGCCGGGCTGGGCCTGTTCTCCTTAGGCCCACACGGGCCATGGGCCGGCCTAGCCCTGCCCATGAATTTCATGGGCCGGGCCGGGCCGGCCCATATTAAAAATAACTTGGCCTGGCCCGGCCCGTGGCCAATTTTATATGGGCCGTACCAGGCCGTGCCGTGGGCCGTGCTGTGAGCTGTGTCGGGTCGTGCCGTGGGCCTTAAATGGGCCAGCCCATCTTGGCCCATATGGGTTTAAATGGGCCAGCCCATCTAAGCATGTAATTTTTAATTTTTTAATTTTTGAACTTTTAAACAAGTTAATAAATATAAAAGTTTGAATAGTTAAGGGAAATATAAAAAGGATATTTTATTTACGATTGCCTCATTAAAAACCTTTCCAAGGAAAACCTAGTAGGACAAAACCTTGGTAAGGAAAAAAAAGTACAATGGATAATTATACATTAGATATTTACAAAATTACTAAAAACAAAAAAAAACATAAAAAAATATTATTCATAATTAATTACAACGTATTACTCCCAGTGGGAGTATAAAAAATGTCTAAATTTTCAAAGTCATCAACTCAATCATCTTGAACTTCTTGGCTTCTTCTACGAGCATCCTCCCAATCTTTGATGCATATTACTGCTTCTAGAATATCGTCACTCATACGTGCACGCCATTTATCAAGTACTCTACCACTGCAACTAAATACTTGTTCACTTGCAACTGTGGATACTGGTATGGGTACTATATCACAAGCCATTTTAGAGAGCATAGGAAAAGTTCTTGACTGTGATCTCCAAAATGAGAAAAGATCAAACTTATTGAAATTATGACCACCACCTTGCTCATTGAAAATAAATGTCGCAAAATTTGTTTCCAGATAGTTTCCAATTCACTGCGTGTTGAAGATGTGGATGATGCACTGAAATCAAATCTGGTGTAGCTAATCATACTTGCCCATGAAGAACCATGTGGTACAGATGTAGTATTTGCTAAAGGTGCAGGGGATATTGTTTGGCCTTCTCCATATTTTTCATTATATATAGTAAATAGATTGTTAACTTTTGCTTGCACATTTTGAATGGTTATGATGTCAGAATGTATCCTTAATTTTTCCCCTATACCCTTAAGCAAATATTCAACACCAGCTAATTTAACTCTTGGATCCAATACAGCGGCTATGTAATACAAAGTTGGAACACGCTCCTAATATTTTTAAAATTTTTGTTCCATGAACTCAACAGATTTCCTAAACATGTCAAAATCTCTATGCATATCGAAGGTTGCAGCAATGTCGTACAACTTATGTAATGCATGAGGAGAGGTGGGATAGTACACACCTGAGAGTTGGAGAGTGGCTTCATAAAAAACCTTTAAGAAATTATAAAAGCATGAAGCAATTTGCCAATCAAATTCTTGAAGCGGCTCAGTTGGATTCTTCAAGTTATAATACGCGGTTATGACCTCTTTGTATGGTCGGCATGCATTCAACATCAAATATGTTGAATTCCACCGGTGTCCTATGTTAGTTGAAAGTTTTCTGGGTTTCATGCTTGCTCTCTTGCAAAGCTTAGCAAACTCTTCAATTCGAGAGCTAAAACTTGCTATGTAACCCAAGGCCGTTCGAATATTTTCCAATTAACCTTGAAAAAATTTTATGCCATCTTGAACACACAAGTTAATAATATGACAAGCACATCTTTGGTGAAAAAGTGTTTCGCCATGTTGTGGTGTCAATGTTGTTTTGAAAAGGTTAATAGCAGCAATATTAGCAGATGCATTATCAAATGTGATGCTCAAAACCTTTTCTTTAATGCCATAAAAATCAAAAACTTCCATGATGACATCATGAATGGCCTTGGCATCATGCAGATAAGGCATTGGTCGAAAAGCAATTAATCTTTTTTGAAAAGACCAATCTTTATCTACATAATATGCAGTTACACAGATATAACTAGTTTTGGTATGGCCTTCCCACAAATTAGATGTGCATGCAACAGATGCAGTGAATGAATTAAATTCAGTTACTAACTTTTCCTTCATTGAATGAAAAACTTTCATGGTGTCAGCTCTTGTGGTAGTTCTTGAAACACGCCTATATTGGGGATTATAAGCATTTTGAATGTACTCCTCAAAGGCTGGATCATCAGCAAGACTAATTGGTTATTGAGCACTAGCCAAATATCTAGCATGCCATTCTCTAGCTCTTTGTTGGTCATATGACCAATTGGTAACACTACCATCAGGGCTAAATTGAAGTGTTTGTTGACAACAATCAACACCACCTACACCATGCTTAGCTTCACATTTTTTATGATGCCTTTCTAAGTGACCAGTGCTAGAAGAGGATTTACCTGTGTAGTCTTGTTTGCATACTTTGCAAATTACGCGCTCTTCTGTTACACCGTGCTCGTTTGTACGTGTTACAAGATCAAAGTAATTCCAAACTGGTGAAATTCGTTGAATTTTCTTTTTGCCCTCACAAGTGACTTCAAAGGAGCCATCAACTTGAGATAGCAAGTCAACTCCAATTTCTTCCAGTGGATCATTAAATTGTTCTTCTTCGTTTATCACAAAATGTGAAATGTTGGCTCTCCCTCTATGTGATGATGCCATAGCTTCAATAAAAAATAACAATAAATTAACGTAACATAAAAATTAAATAAAATAATTACACAATAAAATTAACTTATAACAATACAAAATTAATGAACAACAAATGAAATAAATTATACCTTCAAGTTTTTTTTCCTTTATGAAGAACTCTAAGTAATCTAAAAAACAAGACAATACATAAGATCTTAGAAATTTGTTGAATGAGTATCTCTGTGAATGTTCTACGTTTATTTATAGGTAAAAAAGTTTATTTTTTATATTTTTTAAATCTTTATTCTTTTTTTCTTTCAAGTGTAACTTGATTAGACAATTCGCTGAAGACTTAATGTCTCAACTTTGCACATTGCAGGCCTTCCTTCTGAGCCTCTATGTTAGGCCTGCCCCTTTATAATTGCATAGGAGAATCTAATGCGATATTCACTCACGGGTGAATGTGGTATATATAAATTATATAATATTTAATTCTTACATGTATTAAATAATATATATAATATTAAATGTATAGTATTTTGATGTGATAATTCATGACCTATAGACTCAATATCCGATTTGTAGCTTTGCTTCTCCAAAGCAAAGCATGCCTTATGTAAAAAACCTAAACTACACTCATGTAAAATAAACTTGCATATAAAATTTTTGCCCAGGGAACTCCGCCCCCTACAACCCCCGGGAGGGGGGTTTACCACCCCCCTTCCAACCCCCACGTCGACCTTACCGTGAAGGTCAATCCACGTACAACCTCTGCGTAGGGGCAATCTGCGTTAAGGTAATAATTAAGATCTACACATACTAATAATGCTTACAAGAAAAAAAGTAAAAAAATGCAAAGAAAATAAAAAGAGCTTGTCAAGCCTATTGCAATGTGATGTGCATGGGAGGATCTAATGCTATCTTCACTCACAGGTGAATATGGCATGTATATATATTATATAATATTTAATTCTTATATGTATTAAATAATATATATATTAAATGTATAGTATTTTGATGTGATAATACATAACCTACAAATTCAACATCTGATTCTCAACTTTATTTCTCAAAAGCAAAGCATGCCTACAAGGAAAAAAATAAAAAAATAAAAAGAAATAAAAAGAAAAAAAAAGAACTTTCCAGACCTATTGTGATATGATTGCATTGGGGAAATCTAATGCCATATTCACTCACGGGTGAATATGACATGTATATATATTATATAATATTTAATTTTTATATGTATTAAATAATATATATATTAAATGTATAGTCTTTTGATGTGATAATACATGACTTACAATGGGCCTTATATGACTTATTGGGGAAGGCCATACTCAGCCATGTTCACCTATGAATAAATATGGAAAAATATATCTAAATATATATATTTATATATATATATATATATATATGAAAGCCTGTATAGGCCTAGAAGGGCCGGCCGGCCTGGGCCGGTGGGCTGGCCCATTGTGGGCCGGGATGGGCCGGCCCATTGTGGGCCTAGACGAGCCGGCCCAAGCCTAGCCCAGCCCAGCCCGGCCCATGATTTTCCATGGGCCGACATATATTGGCCCAACCCAGCCTGCAAGTATTTATAGGCCGTGCCAGCCCGGCCCATCACTGTAGCAGGACGGGCTCGGGCCGGCCCACGAGCCCCGGCCTATTGTTGCATCTCTATGTGTTCATGTTAAAGAAAACTGATTTTGCATTTCTTAACGATTAGAGTTCATTTTTTGGTTACCATTGTTAACGACATAGCATGAAATTAATGAGCACAAACTAAATTCAATTACTGCATTTTTTCATCATCAAAATTGAAATCACAAATTACCAAAAATGTGCGCCAAATTGCTCATATTACATAAAATCACATATTCATCAAATAATGCAAGTGGTGATCCAATAAATTACAACATTTATGATGACCGATGCATCAAACATAAGATTTATCCATTCAAATAAAAAAAGAAAGAAAAAAGATAAAAAGGGAACGAAGCTTGGAGAAGGAAGAATTGAAAAGCTAATGTACCTTGGAAAGCTTGCTACCGTCCAGTCACCGTTATCGTTGATAGCCGTTTGTGCACTGATTTCGCTTGAATTAGCCATGGTGTGGAGTTTGGATGAGATTTGGGTGTTTTCTTCCCCTCCAAAGTTGGTAGCTTACTTGTGTCTGATGAGAATTCCAAGATTTGGTAGCTTAATGATGGTCATCATTGACAGTCGCTAGTGCGGCGGCGTCGCTAGAATTGCTGGCAGTGTCTGCTTTGGAGAAGGTTTGAATTAAGGGACTCGGTAGCTCACTTGGGTGTCTGATGAAATACCAAAATTTGAGTATGAGGAGAAGGGGGTAATTTGGGAAGCATATAAAATAAAGAAGCATATAAAATAAACTAAGGTTGTGACACTTTTTTAGATAATTTTTCCCTTATGGCAAATGTTGATAAATGGTTCCTTTTTGTGGCAAATGTAGCTTCCAAAAACCCTTGTGCATATTAAGTAAGCTTATTTGAAGGTAAAATCTAAAATTCCATATGGCAATTAACCATGTCATGTCATGTGCATGAGTTTGTTCTTTTTTTCTTTATCTTTTTTTTTGTAAATTTCAACATTGCTTATTGTTTTCGAGGTTGTGTAACAATTTTAGGGTTATTTTGTCAATATAAAATTTTGGGAGGTAACTTCTCAATTTTCAACAAAATTTAAGGGATAATAGGGCCACAATAATTAATAAAAATTAATCTAGTATATTTATATTAAAGTAACAGAAAGGGGAAGAAATTAGAAACTGCCAAGGAAAAAAAATAGAGAGATGCAACTTTGTTTTGCAAGCTCTCGTTGTGAAACACAAACCTATACCCCAGCCGGGTTCTATTATCATGAGTGGATTGGTAAATTAATGTATTGAGAGCAGAAACATTCACAGAGACGTAGAACAAATGAAAAAAACAAATTTGCAAATTAATAATTGACATCAAGGGGGTCACAAAATTTAGAAATTTAACATGTGATGGTCACGTGGGCTTCTTAAAGGGACATAAGGCATCTGTTCATTATTAAAAAAAAAAAGAAAAAAGAGTGTATATCCGCACTTAAGTTGATGTTGGCTCCTCAACTTAAGTTTGGTTAATGTTGAGCTTGAGAACTCCAACACCTACTTATGTTTTACACCTTATATTTCATCCAATTATTCTGATGTTCTAAAAGAATATACTGTGAAATTAGAAGATTAACACCCTAAATTTAGATAATGGTGTGGTATAAATACATTGATATAACAAAAAATGAGGATTCAAAATTGAACAAATTCAGTACATAAAAGACAGTACCGGCTTAAACTTAAAGTACAAAAGTTATGCCATTGCTTAGGGCCCCAATTTTTGTAATCTACAAATTCTTTTTATATATATATATATATAGTTTATATTTTTGCTATCTTCTATGTATTATTTGAAATTAAAGGAAAAAAAAAAAAAAGAACACCATCGAAGCCAATGGGTCTTAGGTGGTTACAGTGTTACACTCAATCACACCTTAAATATAGGAAAGTCAAAATGTCTCACCCATTAGTAGAGGTGAGATTATTAATAACAAAATGTGACAAAAAGGGAAGTAGGCTAGATCATGTTAATGAAAAAAAACTTCAAAACAATAATTAGAAAAACTGTAATACAAAAAAGGTAATTTTCTTTTCTTAATAAAAAAACACGATTCTCTCTCTTTTTATTTAAAAATTTGTCTTCACTTCTTCTTCTTGTATTTATAAAATAGCTTCCCATTCTAGAAGCAAAAGTCCTTGATCTCTCTAAAATCTTTAACTTTTGAAGCCTACAGTGCTTCTCTCTTCTCATTTTCTTGTATAGGTTTCTATATGTACTTCTTGATTAAATCTTTTTGAATTTTACATTGGCTATTTTATTTATATATTTTTTGTTATTGTTGTATATTGTATTGACCTGATTTTCATATATATTGAATTGTTTTATGAATATATATGTCTAATAGAAAATATAGGTGGAATGATATGATTTTTTTTTCATTTTCATTTCAATGCTTGTATTACAAAAAAATGTATATTTTTGGATAGACCTCCTCTAAAAATCTCACTTAAGGCACTAAAAAAATCTCACTTAAGGCTCCAAATTATGTTAAATCAGCCCTAATAAAAGGAGTTGTGAGTAATCTCTTGGCGGCCTACTAGGCTAGGGCCAAGATCAATTAAACCCCATTAAAAATGTATAAGTTTGGAGGCCGAGATTATGTGGCAGAAAAATTCACCAAAGCTCTCTAGAGCATCGACATAAGACTAATCCATGCAGAATGATAACAAGATAACCAGGTTCAATGAATGATTATGAGTGCATTTAAATTACTAGATTTCCAACGAAGCAGGGACTAACGTCAAATACATGATTGGATGAAAATGTCAACTGCGAGATAAAGGGAAATCAATCTCGGTTTTATATAAGGAGGAAATATTTCCAGACTTAACTAATTAATTTATTTAATTATTTCATTTATTTCATGTATTTGTTAAGTGTTATAAATAGGGCGGTTGAAACCCACGAAAAGGCCCTAAGTCTCATTATGAGTATTTTAACGTGTGTAAACTCTCTGAAAATAGTGAAGTATCTCCAAAAAGTAGATATAGCCTGAGTGAACCACTATAATTCTCTATGTCCTTAATTATTTATGCAATTATTATTACAAATAAACTAAGTGAGCAAAATACCGTGGTGAGGATTTTTCAAGAGTTTAGTTGATGAAATTTCGTAGTCAGTAAAGGGCCTTAAACGTCACCTGAAATGTAAAGTTTAAGGTGTTAGACATCACTTGGAAAAGCGACACTGAGTGGGCATCAAAAAAAAAAACTACTTTAAATATCGCCTTTTGGCAGGCAACGTCTAAGCTAGCTTTAGATGTCGCCTAAACAGATGGAGTCTGGAGTAAGTTCCCTCTTGGTTTAAAGGGAATTTAGACGTTGCCTAGTCATTGGAGGAAACCATGAGGTTCTATATATTAGGGTAAAAAACACAATTAAACCTATAATAATTTATGCTTTTGAGATCTAAGTATTGCAAGTATCACTTCCTGGCCCAGTAGATGTCGTCCGTTAAATAGATGATGTCTATGGGCGTATTTGGTGTCGCCCAATTGAATACGATCAACTGTCTAAAAAATGAAGCCTAAAAGCCGACGTATATACCCTCTTGTAGCTGTTGATACAAAATTAAATAATTTGAAACTCATTAATTACAACAAATGCAATATATTCATCCTCTTAATAAGAAGAAACTTCAATAAAAAAAAAAAATTTATACAAGGGGAGGGAGAATACTACCATTTTTAAGTGGCGTTTAACATGATTCGAACCTTTAACCTACGGTTGGGGTGGAGAGACTTACAATCAACTAGGCTGCCCTCACTCGTAAAAAAAAAAAAACAAATTTTATATCCTTATTAAAAAGATAATAATATTTCACGTACGTATGCTGAATAAATAAATAAATAAATTTATGATAAAAAGAAACAATTTATATTTACATATATATATATAAGTGTGATTTTGATAACTTTTTTTTCACTAAACACCGTTATTATTAGTTGTTTGATAAAAATATAATAGTTGTAATAAAAAGAATAGTCGATAAAAAATTTATGACAATTAATGAGTTTAAATTCTTATTAAGCTACATTATTAATTGTTATTAAAATATACCCTTGTTAGAAAAATAACTATTAAAAATGTAACAAATCGATTATATATATATATTACTCGAGATCAAGATAGCATTAATTTTTATTTCCACATACTGCAACACATATATGACACGCCCACATAGACGTATCCATGTGACCACGTACATTATACATAATACACAAGCCACCAATATTGTTGACTTCTTTCACGACGCTAGATAGAATTAATAAGTTTTAATTGCTAAAGCTTTTACATGTTATAGTGTAAAGTATAAAACTCTTATATGCTATTTGTTTTGGTTCCAAGTTATAGTTTTAAGTTTCCAAATAATCTCGCTGCCGCCAGGTTGCAGAAGTAACTATCCATGGACATTATTGACACTTCCATGCCAAATAAAGTTCTTGACTAGAAGAATCACAAAAACGACAGAGATTACAAACCAGCTAAGAGCCGTTGAATCGTCTCGAGATTCCATGCTCAGGTGGACCGTCAAAGCCGCCGTTATTTCTTACCCGGAGTAATGATATCCCGGCAAGAGCAGATTCACCACAGAAAGAGCGTCAACGGTCAACAACAAACAAGTAATCAAAGAAGCGACCTCAGACGACAAATATTCCTCCAAACGACGGCTCTGATCATGATCATGTCGTTCGGAAATCACCAGTTGCACGAGTTGAGAAGCGAGGATCATAACCGCTATCTCCCCAAGCGACTTCAAAGCCAAGTGGGCCCGGTACCTCCGGAAAAGGACGTCGAAAAATGAAGAGAAGAGAAGCCCCGAGAGAAGAAGCTCGTGCGCCAAAGTCGCGACGCAGAAGAAGGTGATCTCCTTAGTAGTATTGCCGAAAGTGGAGACGTAAAGTCGCGTTTTTTGGAAGAAGCCAAGAGCGCAAAAGAAGCTCAGGTGGCGATGATAGTAATAATCATTTGATGCCAACCTTGTGGTGTCGTTTTGGTGATGATCAAGATGATCATCTGCCACCACTAGGGTTATGTGGTCGTTTGGTTGAGTTGCTGTGATGGGCGTAGGACACAACTCAATATCCATGATTAATTTGTTTCAGAAAAGAAAAACAAGAATAATATATATATATATATATATATATAAGAGACAGAAAAAGAGGGAAGACAAAAACGTTTTGGCTCTTATATGATCTTACTAGGAATGACGAGTATATAAAATTATTTAAACCAGTAGAAAGTTGGAAAAGAGAAGAAAAGAAAAGATGCATTACCAAAAGGCAAGTAAAGCATCAGAGGGGAAAAAAAAAAAAAAAAGGCAAGGAAAGAAAGAATATGCGCAGAAAACCAATTTACCCACACAAAAGGCGAAGGACAAATTAAAGGACCGAAACTTAGCTTAAATAATGATAGAACAAGTCATTCTAATATTGGCCATGAAGATAGGGTTGATCGTAATTAAGAGGATTTTCCATGTCCGCTGTTAATCACTACTTACAACAAAGAAGCAATGCAAGAAGCACCGATAGCGTTCCAAAAAAAAAAAAAAAAAAAAAGGAAAATAGATCCTACAATATAAGACTGATAAATGAGGCTTATTTTGTTATCAGACAAGTGGCTAGCAACAATGAACTACTAAGGGTGTTTGGCTAGTGATGGGAACTATTGGTGGGAACCGTTTTTACTGTAGCATGTAAGAGCTTTTATACTGTAGCAACTTTTTCCTTTTTACTGTAGCAGGTAAGAGCTTTACACTGTTCATAACTGAGTTTGTGATGGGAACCACCTTATCCAAATAGGGGGTAAGATTAATAGCTATTAGTGATGTCAAACGTGCCGGCTGGTCTGGCTCATCCCATTTGAAGCTGAGTCTTACTTGTTTTGTATATATGGTGTCAAACATGGCCCATAGCCTGTTTATATTTGTGTTGTGCCCTTGATGTGCTCGTGCCTTAATCGTATCCAATAATAAAATTATAAGTAAACGAGAAATTATAACACCCAGAGATTTACTAAGTATGATTAGTATATAAATTAGTGAATTAGTGTGCCTAATCATAATTTAAACTAAATCCAAACATGCTTCGTACTATGTTTAGGCCGGTCCATTTATTTATTGTGTCATTCTCAGTCTTACTTGTTTTGTATATATAGCATCAAACCTAGCCCATAGCCTGTTTATATTCCTGTTGTGCCCTTAACATGCTCGTGCCTTAATCGTGTCCAATAATATAATTATAAGTAAACAAGAAATTGTAACGCCCAAAGATTTACTAAGTCTGATTAGTATGTAAATTGGTGAATTAGTGTGCCTAATCATAATTTAAGCTAAATCATACATTTTGTGATAATATCTTCAATAAACCACATTTACTTACCATGTTGATTTGTCTTAATTCTGGTATTTTATTTTTAACTTATTCCTAGCATTTAACATGTTTTAACATATTTTAACAAAACAATATGCTGCCCATGGTTTCTTCAAAACTAGCTCAGAGATACCTAGCTCCCTCACTCTCCCCTCTATCTAATTCCCCTTCCCCCTCTTTCACTCTCACTCCCTCATCTCTCTCTCTCCCTCTCTCGGCGTTGTCTCTCTCCCTCCTCTCCTTCTGATTTTTTAGCCACCAAGCGGAGGCCAAGGGACGAGCAATGAAGCCAACAAAGCTCACTCAAATCAGCTCAAAAAGTTTAAATTTGAGGTTAGCCCTCCTTTTCAAAGTTTGGTTTCAAGATTTTTAATCTTCCTTGAATGTTGTAATATGAGCTTCCTTGAGTTCAAATAGCGTTTAATCTGAGTTGTAAAATGTGTTTTACTACAAATCAAAGCTAGTTTGAACAAAGATCGAGCTAAACTAAGTTTTTACCCTTTTTCTTATTTTCAGAATAATTTGTAAATTTTTGTGAAAAACTTGTTGAAAAGTGTTTCGACATGTTCTATTATGTTATTTTATCATTTTTGGACATTACTCATGCTATGAGAATTGAGAAAACAGGTTTAAATAAGCTTTTGAGCTTGGGAAGGCCGAGACTCGAAATCTAGAATTTTCTAGATTTCGATAGTTTGATAGGCCGAACTTATGCTTCAGTAGGCCGGATTCAAGAGTTTGATAGGCTGGATTCAAGAGTTTGGTAGACCGGACTCATTTCTGCGGCAGGTCAGACTCAAGCAATTTGGCAGGTCGGACTCAGGTGGCCAGTAGGCCGAACACCATTGTTCGGTAGGCCGACCAGACTATATAAAAATTGTTGTTTTCCACTATTTTTTGCCATTTAAAATATAAATAGAGATTTTGAACTTGTAACATGATTTCTTGAACATTAAAGGCACACTAAGACACCATAAGATAACATAGCATTGTAGATACTCTAAGTTAGATATTGACAAATCTAGTTCGCATCTAAGGTTGTTCGCGGTTTTGAGAAGCTGACGTATAGCGGACCGAGACTGCGATGTATGTGATATCATGCTGGAGAACGAGGTAGGACTCTAGACCCTCGCTCTTTATTAGCCATGACTTTAAAAGAGGTTTGGCCATAAAGTGTTTTTCTAAAAATGTTTTTAAGCAACGAATGAGATGAAATTATTCGGTTATCTTCAATAACTGTTGAATAATGAAATGATCATAATGAACAGAATAATGAATGTAAATGAGAACACTCGGTGAAATGAGACTTAAATAATGTTATAGTACTGAACAAGTCAGAAACACCGTTTGGAATGATATGTTAGAGCATGATGTCATACTCAGAGATCGGGTCGTGTAGAGAGTGACTAATAATGTTATAGTACTGAACAAGTCAGAAACACTGTTTGGAATGATAAGTTAGGGCATGATGCTATACTTAGAGATCGAGGCATGCAGAGAGTGACCTTGGGGGCAGGTCCTAAAACCTAGCTGGGCCATTACGGTGGTGATTTATAATAGCTTTGCTCAGGATAAAATGATAAGATTGGTTTCAGATGAATGTTGGACCTAAATGATAAGCATGAGATTAAAGGAACTTATTTACTATGTTTCATTTTCCATGTAATTGAAAGAATTTGTATATATTAAAGTTAATATTTTCAAGCTCTAGTCCTATTGAGCCTTCTGCTCACAGTTTTCATTGTTTTAAAATCCCCATAGGTGGTTCGCAGTATAGTGCTGATTGGGACGATACTGATCGAACGCGAGAACTGTAGGAGTTTCTAATTAGACTATTTGTAACACCCGCCTATTTTTGTAACGGACCACGTTAAGTTAGTAACGTTGTTAAGAAATTTTATTAATAATTAAGTTATATGATATGATATATGATGTGAATGTTACTAACTTTTATGTCAAGTTTTATGACAGGTGACGACCGCATAGAATCGTTGTGCTCTAGTGTTCATGTGAAATTTTAAATATATGATTAATTATGATGCAATAATGTATGAATGTTTTATTGTATGGCATTTAAGGACAGTTCGGTAGGCCGAGCTTTTAAGATCGGCAGGCCGAACATTCTGCCCGAGATCGGCAGGCCGAAGAAACCCATCGGCAGGCCGAACTTGGTGGAACCGGCAGGCCGAAGGGGAAAATCGACAGGCCGAACACGGCTGACGAGCAGTCAGTAGAAATCTCTCCAAAATTATGGCTGAGTTAATTACGTTAATTGGATGATTTAATGTGATTAATTGGCATAATAATGGAATGATTTTGTCAGTTAAGGAAATTAAAAGGTTGACTTTGCATTGATTTGTCTGATTTTAAATTGTTTCCTATTTTAAGAGGGCAAAACATAGAAAGTAGGGAGTGATTGTTTGACTTTCCTTCTTTCTCTCCTTTTCTCCACGCCAATTAGCACCATTTCGGTCAGAAAATTCTGACTTAATGGAGAGTAATGAATTATCATTATGCTCATTACGTTAAAATTTTTTTAACGTTTTCTTTTACTCAGATTTTCTCCCATCCTCTCTCACGCCTTCTCTCTCAGTTCTGAGACACTTTTTCTATCTTTCTCTCTTCCTCTTCTCTTCTCCACGAATTCCATTCCTTTTCTCTCAAAAATTCTCTGCAAGAAAATTTAAAGAAGAAGTTATATTTTGTTGGTTGAATTCAAGAAATTGGAGAAGAAAATTTTTAAGGTAAGGACTCGTTTCTTTGTATTTTTTAAAAGAATTCTCCTCCTCCAATCGTCTACAATATCTTTCTCTAGGTATTGTATTTTGTCTTGAGTTTTCATTATTATGTTCATGTATGTATTATGTGATGTTTTTCTAATATTCATGTCATTTTGGTGTTCTATGAAAAATATGAATTTTCTGTCTTCTACCCTCACAGTAAAATGTTACTGTTTAATTTTGATGTATGAAAAGGTAATGTTCATTTAAGGGGTAAATATGATATTTTTCATAAAAATTGACAAGAATATGCTTGTGTCATGTATGATGAATGTAATTTTGAGTTATGTGAAATTTTATGAGATTATGTTAAGAAAACTATTTTAACAATGATATTTTTGGATTTTGTTTTATAAAATGTTTTATATGTTTAAATGATTTTTGTTGATGATGAAATAATTTATGGTATTGAAATACGTGATAAAAAGATGTTTGTATGAATTTTAAAATGTATGTATTTTAAATTATTAGAAAACGTTTTTCAAAAGATTTTCATGTTTATAATGTATGAAATGTTTTGATGATAATATTTAAGGAAGCATGTTATGAATAGCATTTATATGTGATGATAATTTTATGATGATGATTATGGGTTATGTTTGTAAAATGTGGTGAATGTATACATGAGTATTATATGAATGAATGTTATGTGAATGGATATTTCATGATATGTATTAATGTTATTGCATCTTTAAATGGATAAATGGCATGAACACTCAAGGAACGAGCACTACGAGACCGCGGCGTCGTCACCAAGAGCATTTTTTTTAGGTTAAGTAAGCTAGCGTTAAGGTAAGTACATTCTCACCTGCAACATGACACGTTTTTATAACATTTGATGTTATGTTCATAATGATATTCATGATGGTTTTATGGATATTTTCCTTAAGAAATTCTATGAAAGACTTTCATGATTTTAAGTTATGCATGATGATTATGGCATGTTTCAAAGTATGAAAATTATGTATATATATGTATCACCTAATAAGTGTTCCACACCAATGTTATGAAATGAAATGTTATGATGTCATGTTTGGTTTTAGATTGGCTACCCTTCTCCTTTCATGACGGCGCGCCTATGATGATGTTTATGGTGCAACACTTGGGCCCTTAAGATAAAAATGGAATAAGTTTTAAAATGGTCAACGTAATGAAAGATATGTTTCTATGAAATTGTGCTTAAGGCACTTTTATGATATGATGATAACGATGATGATGATGTTTATGTAATGTTTTAAATTGTGAGAATTATATGTACTTACTAAGCGTTAGCTTAATCATGTTTTATGTCATGTTGCAGATAAGGGTAAGAAAATCATGGAATAGGTGGAGGACATGGGAAGGCGTGTGAGCACTAAGCACGATGAATTTTAACCAGAAGCATGCCAAGAAGAACGCTCTTATGTTTTTAATTAAGTTATATATTTTAAACATATATTTTTATGTTAAGTTTTAAGAATACTTATATTATGGTTTTATAAGTTATTTTATCATTTTTTTTATGAATTATGAACTTCTGCTATATTTTACGAAAAGTTGGTTTGTTTTAAAATTTAAGTTTTTTTCAAAGATTTTATCTCGGTCGGCCTGCCGAACATTCTTGGTCGGCCTGCCGAAGTCTGAAAGTTTGGCTTGCCGATCATGTTTTTGGCCTGCTGAACGTGGATAAGTTCTTGGTCTGAATTGCAAAGCCTCTGCCGGCCTGTCGGTTGTGGGAACTTCGGCCTGTCGATCATGTTCGGCCTGTCGATCATGTTCGGCCTGCCGAAGTCCCAAGTTCGGCCTGTCGAAGTCCCAAGTTTGGCCTGCCGAACTATGGGAGTAAATGAATTTTAAATGATGAGATGATTAAAGAGATTTGATGTGATGTTTTGTTAAGTTCTGATTTTTACAACTTGATAAACCTATATTATTAAATAAGTTCATGATTAATTTAAGTATAATTGAATAAATTATGATATGGAATAAGTTAAATAATGTTATTTTAAATAATGATAAGTTTAAAAAAAATAGATGTATGAATGGATCCTGGTTAAGTTCGTTTAAGTACTTTTAAAATCAAAAGTACCGTTTAAGTTTGATATTATATATATATGTTTAAAGTTTAAGCAAGTACGAATGTATGAATGTAACGACATCTATGACGTCTGAATTAAGGGGCGTTACAGGCTTTGGTATCAAAGCGATTTTTTGATTACAATTCATATCGCCACACGTCAATCCAAGTCCTCCAAGTAAGTATGTTATTAAGTTAGATATATTGATGCAAGTATGATGATAAGATTAAGGTTTAAATGATTAATGATTAACGACCTAGTAGTGAAAACCTGTCTCATAAATGGAAGATTATTTTCTAAGTCTTAATTCTTTTAGGAAATTAACTATGGACGGACATAGAAGAATGCAGACTCGCACCCAAACTAACGAAAGACTCATGACGATGATCGCTGAACTGCAAAGGCAATTGGAGGATCAAAGAAGGGAGATTGCTGCTTTAAGGGCTAATGGTCAAAATGATGAACAACGAGGCAATGAGGTGCCTCATCCTCCTCCTTCGTAGCCACAAGTTAACGAAGTCCCTGTGCTTGCTGCTGAACCAAGAGCGGCATATCAAGAACCTCTTCTGGTCAGATGGAAAAGAGTCAAGCCAGCGGACTTCGAGGGTTCTAAGGACCCGTTAGTTGCTCAGGGATGGTTGAAGATGATTGAGGCCACCTTACGACTCATGAATTTCATGGATAATGAAAAGGTTCTCTGTGCCTCGTACTGTCTTACAATGGAGGCTAGAATTTGGTGGGATGGCATCGAACAGAGCAGGAATGTTAAAGAGATGACATGGGCTGACTTCGTTCATGAATTCAACACGACGTTCCTCCACATGAATGTCACGAGGAAACATTATGAGGAGTTCAAAATCTTACGTCAGGGGGATATGTCAGTCACTGATGTGGTGACAAAGTTTGACCAGCTTGCTCGTCTATGCCCAGGGATGGTTATGAATGAAGGTGAAAGGGTCAGAAGGTTGATCAGAGCCCTTAGACCAGACATTGCTGCAATTGTTGATGGGGCAAGTCCGCCAAGGACCCAAGAACAGGTTGTTATGAGGGCTCAACGTGCTGAGTTTCATCTATCAAAGTTAAGAAGGAACCAGCCTCAGCCCAACCATCAGGCCAACAATACAAGCAACCAAAACTACCCCCGCCACAGGAACAACAACAACAACAACAACAGCAACAACCAGAACTGGAGGAACAATAAGAGGAAGGGTAATCCTCAACAACAGCAAGGCCAAGACAATAAGAGGCACAATGAAGGTCAATGCAACAACAATGACAGGCGATTTCAACCATGTGCCAAATGTGGAAAGAAACATCCAGGGGAATGCCGATTGGGGACAAACCAATGTTTCATATGTGGGCGTGAAGACCACTTTGTAAAGAACTGCCCCAAGCTGATGAATGCTAATGCCCCGCAAAGAGCTCCTCCTCAAGCCCAGTTGCATCAGATGCAAGCCTCCCTTGAAGGGCCACTTATTAGTCAAGGAAGAATTGAAGCCCCACCGACGAATGCCCGAATCTATGCCATGACGAAAGAACAAGTGGCTGCTGAAGCCTCCAATGTGGTCACAGGTCAGATAACAAGCTTATCTAATGATGTTTATGTTCTTTTTGATATGGGTGCCACGTATTCTTTTGTGTCTATGTCACATGCTAAGAAGTTAGGGGTTCGTTTAGAGCCTATGAGACAGGGATTCACTACGACACTACCCTCAGGGGAAGTGATTTATCCATGCACTGTTTGTGTGCTGTACCCCTATGGATTTCTAATAGAGAACTTTTCGTCGACCTCATTGTGATCGACATGCATGACTACGACATGATTCTTGGGATGGATTTCCTAAGTAAGTATAATGCCACTATCGAATGCCAGAAACGAAAGGTGATCTTCCATCCTAAAGGTGATCAGAAGTTCATTGATGTTGGCGAGTCCAGAAAGAAACCCAACATGTTTCTATCGACAATGAAAGCAAGGAAGCTTTTAACAAGTGGCTGCATGGGCTATCTGGCGAACATTGTAGACAAAAGCCAAGAAGGAAAGACAAGAATTGAAGATGTGCATGTTGTTCATGAATATGAAGATGTGTTTCCTAA
This sequence comes from Artocarpus heterophyllus, assembly GCA_025403435.1. Taxonomy (NCBI): domain Eukaryota; kingdom Viridiplantae; phylum Streptophyta; class Magnoliopsida; order Rosales; family Moraceae; genus Artocarpus; species Artocarpus heterophyllus. Next base: position 25,724,459 of record CM046351.1, on the reverse strand, counting down.
TGATCTGACGAGTCTACCGCCTGAAAGAGAAGTTGAATTTGAGATTGAGCTCGCTCCAGGCACCGATCCAATCTCAAAAGCTCCTTACAGAATAGCCCCGACAGAGTTAAAGGAGCTTCACACGCAATTAAAGGAGCTACTTGACAAAGGTTTCATCAGACCAAGTCACTCACCATGGGGAGCTCCAGTCTTTTTTGTGAAAAAGAAGGATGGCACTATGAGACTCTGCATCGACTACAGAGAGCTGAACAAGGTGACGATCAAGAATAAGTACCTGTTGCCTCGAATTGATGATTTGTTTTATCAGCTCAAGGTGCATCGGTGTTCTCAAAGATTGATCTACGATCAGGATATCACCAGTTGAAGATTAAAGAAAGAGATATCCCAAAGACTGCTTTCAGGTCGAGGTATGGTCATCATGAGTTTGTGGTTAGGCCTTTTGGTCTGACGAATGCACCTGCTGCCTTTATGGATTTGATGAATCGGGTATTCAAGGATTTCCTCGATAAATTTGTTGTTGTATTTATTGATGATATTCTTGTCTATTCTAAGAATCACGAAGAACATGAGGAGCATTTAAGGATTATGCTGGAGACTTTAAGAAGACACCAGCGATATTATAAGTTCTCCAAATGCAAGTTTTGGCTTGATAAAGTGTCATTCTTGGGGCATGTTATTTCAAAGGATGGGATTATGGTGGACCCTGCTAAAGTAGAAGTTGTACTCAATTGGAAGCAACCGATGAATGCAAGTGAAATAAGGAGCTTATTGGGTCTAGCAGGTTATTATCGGAGATTCGTAGAAGATTTCTCCAAGATAGCAGCCCCACTCACGAACTTGACTCGCAAGGGAAAGAAGTATGAATGGACGAATGCATGTGAAAAGAGTTTTCAAGAACTGAAGAAAAGACTAACGACAGCTCCAGTGTTGGCAATTCCTGAAGGTAATGATGGGTTTGTTATTTATAGTGATGCATCCAAGATGGGCCTAGGAGCTGTATTGATGCAGAATGAAAAGGTGATTGCTTATGCTTCAAGACAACTAAAGGATTATGAAAAGAACTATCCTACTCATGACCTCGAGTTAGCAGCAGTCGTTTTTGCGTTGAAGATATGGAGACACTATTTGTATGGGGTCCAATGTAAGATCTTCACTGATCATCAAAGTCTGAAGTACTTTTTCACGCAAAAAGACCTGAACACGAGACAACGAAGATGGCTAGAGTTGGTGAAGGATTATGATTGTAAAATCCTTTATCATCCTGGTAAAGCTAACCGAGTAGCTGATGCTCTAAGCAGAAAGTTAGTTGCCACGTTAATGTCAATGCAAGCAATGTCTTCACCTTTAAGGAAGGAAATTCTAGACTTCGGTTTAGAACTTATAGCAGGCCAGCTAGCAGCACTCTCTCTTGCTCTGATGATGTATGATGAAATTCGAAGTAAGCAAGATGACGACGTAAGCCTTGTAAGGATCAAGCAAGAAATGAAAGAAGGAAAATGTCAAGAGTTTCGTATTGCGGATGACGAAACTCTGTACCTCAAGGACCGTTTATGTGTTCCCAATGTTGATGATTTAAGGGAAAAGATCTTGGCAGAAATTCATGACACTCCTTACTCTATTCACCCAGGTGCAACAAAGATATAGAATGATCTAACGGGTAACTTTTGGTGGTTTGGAATGAAACGTGATGTTGCAAAGTATGTGAAGAAATGTATGACATGTCAACAAGTAAAGGCTGAACACCAGAACCTGGTGGCGAACTGCAGTCTATCCAAATACCGAAATAGAAATGGGAGGAAATAGCAATGGATTTCATTACCGGCTTACCCAGAACTACGAACGGTTATGATGCAATTTGGGTAGTTGTGGATCGGCTGACAAAAATGGCGCATTTCATTCCTATCAAGATCACTTACTCTATGAAACGGTTAGCAGAACTCTATGTTAAGGAGATTGTATGACTTCATGGGATTCACAAGTCAATTATCTCAGATCGTGATGACAGGTTCACATCTAAGTTTTGAAAAAGTGTACAGACTGCAATGGGAACCAGGCTTCATTTCAATATGGCTTTTCATCCTCAGACTGACGGCCAAACAGAGAGGACGAACTTGATTCTAGAAGATATGCTACGGGCATGTTCTCTCAATTTTAAGAGCAGCTGGTGTAAAATGTTGCCGTTAGCAGAGTTTGCTTACAACAACAGCTTTCAGGCGACAATAGGGATGGCACCATATGAAGCGTTGTATGGATGAAAATGCAGGTCACCTATATGTTGGCACGAAGTTGGTGAAAAGAAGTTGATGGAAGGCGTAGATGCTGAAAGAACCGACTTCGTGAATGAAACTTCTGAGATGATAAAGATGATAAGAAGAAGAATAGAGACCGCTCAAAGCCGTCAGAAGAGTTATGCTGACAAAAGAAGAAGACCGTTAGAGTTCGCCATAGGCGAATATGTGTTTTTGAAAGTTGCACCAATGAAAGGGGTTATGAGGTTTGGGAAGAAAAGCAAGTTAAGCCCAAGATTCATCGGTCCTTATGAAGTTGTTAAACGAATAGGCAAAGTAGCTTATCAGCTGAAGTCGTCGTCTGAAATGTCCGTAATGCACGATGTGTTTCATGTCTCCGTGCTCAAAAAGTATGTTCCGGACCCTACGCATGTGATTGAACCACAAGTGATCGAGATACGAGAAGACTTAAGTTATGAAGAAAAGCCAATGAAGATACTCGATCGGAAAACCAAGACTTTGAGGAATAAAGAAATTCCATTGGTCATAGTGTTACGACGAAGTCAGCAAGTTGAAGAAGCTACAAGGGAACGTGAAGATGACATGAGAGTTATGTATCCGCATTTGTTCTAAGTTTCGAGGATGAAACTTTTATAAGGTGGGGAGAATTGTAACACCCACCTATTTTTGTAACAGACCACATTAAGTTAGTAACATTGTTAAGGAATTTTATTAATAATTACGTTATATGATATGATATATGATGTGAATGTTACTAACTTTTATGTCAAGTTTTATAACAGGTGACGACCGTATGGAATCGTTGTGCTCTAGTGTTCATGTGAAATTTTAAATATATGATTAATTATGATGCAATAATGTATGAATGTTTTATTGTATGGCATTTAAGGACAGTTCGGTAGGCCGAACTTTTAAGATCGGCAGGCCGAACATTCTGCCCGAGATCGGCAGGCCGAACTTGGTGGAACCGGCAGGCCGAAGGGGAAAATCGACAGGCCGAACACGGCTGACGAGCAGTCAGCAGAAATCTCTCTAAAATATGGCTGAGTTAATTACGTTAATTGGATGATTTAATGTGATTAATTGGCATAATAATGGAATGATTTTGTCAGTTAAGAAAATTAAAAGGTTGACTTTGCATTGATTTGTCTGATTTTAAATTGTTTCTTATTTTAAGAGGGCAAAACATAGAAAGTAGGGAGTGATTGCTTGACTTTCCTTCTTTCTCTCCTTTTCTCCACGCCAATTAGCACCATTTCGGTCAGAAAATTCTGACTTAATGGAAAGTAATGAATTATCATTATGCTCATTACGTTAAAATTTTTTTTAACGTTTTCTTTTACTCAGATTTTCTCCCATCCTTTCTCACGCCTTCTCTCTCAGTTCTAAGACACTTTTTCTGTCTTTCTTTCTTCCTCTTCTCTTCTCCATGAATTCCATTCCTTTTCTCTCAAAAATTCTCTGCAAGAAAATTTAAAGAAGAAGTTATATTTTGTTGGTTGAATTCAAGAAATTGGAGAAGAAACTTTTTAAGGTAAGGACTCGTTTCTTTGTATTTTTTAAAAGAATTCTCCTCCTCCAATCGTCTACAATATCTTTCTCTAGGTATTGTATTTTGTCTTGAGTTTTCATTATTATGTTCATGTATGTATTATGTGATGTTTTTCTAATATTCATGTCATTTCGGTGTTCTATGAAAAATATGAATTTTCTATCTTCTACCCTCACAGTAAAATGTTACTGTTTAATTTTGATGTATGAAAAGGTAATGTTCATTCAAGGGGTAAATATGATATTTTTCATAAAAATTGACAAGAATATGCTTGTGTCATGTATGATGAATGTAATTTTGAGTTATGTGAAATTTTATGAGATTATGTTAAGAAAACTATTTTAAAAATGATATTTTTGGATTTTGTTTTATAAAATGTTTTATATGTTTAAATGATTTTTGTTGATGATGAAATAATTTATGGTATTGAAATACGTGATAAAAAGATGTTTGTATGAATTTTAAAATGTATGTATTTTAAATTATTAGAAAACATTTTTCAAAAGATTTTCATGTTTATAATGTATGAAATGTTTTGATGATAATATTTAAAGAAGCATGTTATGAATAGCGTTTATATGTGATGATAATTTTATGATGATGATTATGAGTTATGTTTGTAAAATGTGGTGAATGTATACATGAGTATTATATGAATGAATGTTATGTGAATGGATATTTCATGATATGTATTAATGTTATTGCATCTTTAAATGGATAAATGGCATAAACACTCAAGGAACGAGCACTACGAGACCGCGGCGTCGTCACCAAGAGCATTTTTTTTAGGTTAAGTAAGCTAGCGTTAAGGTAAGTACATTCTCACCTGCAAAATGACACGTTTTTACAAGATTTGATGTTATGTTCATAATGATATTCATGATGGTTTTATGAATATTTTCCTTAAGAAATTCTATGAAAGACTTTCATGATTTTAAGTTATGCATGATGATTATGGCATGTTTCAAAGTATGAAAATTATGTATATATATATGTATCACCTAATAAGTGTTGCACACCAATGTTATGAAATGAAATGAAATGTTATAATGTCATGTTTGGTTTTGGATTAGCTACCCTTCTCCTCTCATGACGACGCGCCTATGATGATGTTTATGGTGCAACACTTGGGCCCTTAAGATAAAAATGGAATAAGTTTCAAAATGGTCAACATAATGAAAGATATGTTTCTATGAAATTGTGCTTAAGGCACTTTTATGATATGATGACAACGATGATGATGATGTTTATGAAATGTTTTAAATTGTGAGAATTATATGTACTTACTAAGCATTAGCTTAATCATGTTTTATGTCATGTTGCAGATAAGGGTAAGAAAATCATGGAATAGGTGGAGGACATGGGAAGGCGTGTGAGCACTACGCACGATGAATTTTAACCGGAAGCACGCCAAGAAGAACGCTCTTATGTTTTTAATTAAGTGATATATTTTAAACATATATTTTTATGTTAAGTTTTAAGAATACTTATATTATGGTTTTATAAGTTATTTTATCATTTTTTTATGAATTATGATCTTCCGCTATATTTTACAAAAAGTTAGTTTGTTTTATAATTTAAGTTTTTTTCAAAGATTTGGTCTCGGTCGGCCTGCCGAACATTCTTGGTCGGCCTGCCGAAGTCTGAAAGTTTGGCCTGCCGATCATGTTTTCGGCCTGTCGAACGTGGATAAGTTTTTGGTCTGAATTGCAAAGCCTCTGCCGGCCTTCCAGTTGAGGGAACTCCGGCCTGCCGATTAAGTTCGGCCGCCGAACTATGGGAGTAAATGAATTTTAAATGATGAGATGATTAAAGAGATTTGATGTGATGTTTTGTTAAGTCTTGATTTTTACAACTTGATAAACCTATATTATTAAATAAGTTCATGATTAATTTAAGTATAATTGAATAAATTATGATATGGAATAAGTTAAATAATGTTATTTTAAATAATGATAAGTTTTAAAAAAAAAAGTAGATGTATGAATGGATCCTGGTTAAGTTTGTTTAAGTGCTTTTAAAATCAAAAGTACCGTTTAAGTTTGATATTGCATATATGTTTAAAGTTTAAGCAAGTACGAATGTATGAATGTAACGACATCTGTGACGTCCGAATTAAGGGGCGTTACACTATTTGCTTATCAAATCAAGGCATGTATTATTTAATTGTTCTCAATTTGAATTGGACTGTGGTTGTATTTAATTATGTCGATACTATGTGTGTGCACAAATGTAGGTCTAGTGCGGCCCAACTCATTCTTATTAGTTTTTATTATTTATTAATTTAAGCTACTTTAGCTTAGGGGCAATTGTCTAAAAGTTTTAAATTTACCACATTTTTATAAATAACACTGTTAATTAATTAAGGGTGAGTTTAACTAAATTTTGGTTTAATTAATTGAATTAATCTATCATGTCACCACCTGGGCCTGGGTTCATGATAGTTTGGTATCAGAGCCCTAGATTTTGAACCTTGGGAATCATGCACACATATGTACTACAATGAAGAACCACTGACAATCCAACTTTGTTTTCAGAATTGAGAGAATGGCACCTAGGCGTCGTCTAGCTGCTGCGGACCAAATCCCACTATTGATGAAGGTATGATGGGAGCTATATTTGCTGCTTTCTAGCAGATGGCAGCAAGGACAAGGCATAAGGATTCTGAGGCAGGTCGCTGGCACAAATATTTAAAGGAGTTTTGACATGTAGCCATCTTGACTTTTGACAGAAATGGGGACCTATAAGCAGCCGAGTATTGGTTAGATTCAGTGGTAAAACATCTGGATACTCTTAGGATACTAACAGAATACCAGTTTAAACTCGCAGCTTACAAACTGAGGGAAGTGCAAACACCTGGTGGAAGCAGGCTAAACACATGGAAAATAACAGAAACATTGATTGGGATAGATTTGAAGAATTATTCTATGAGCGCTATTTTCGACAGGGTATAGAGATCAGAAGATTGCTAAATTTTTTCAATTGGAATAGGGTGACATGATAGTCCAGGAATATGAAGCAAAGTTCATTAAATTAGCCAGATTTGCTCCATCTTCCCTGGCTTCTAAGCAAGAAAAAGTGTATTAAGTTTCAAGAAGGGCTTAAAGGATCCATTCGACGACAATTGGTTGCCTTGTGAATCCAGAAGTATGGTGAGCTGGTATCGTCGCTTTGTCAATGGAAAGCGACAATACTACCTACTACGAGAATAGAGTAAGGACTTTAGGAGGGCCCCAAAGGAACAACAGGAGAGGCAACAACAACCGTCAAGCTCAAGTGAAGAATCAACATGGCAATGCCAACAGTGGGAGTAGCAATTCTTCAAGTAGCGGATGAAGCAACCCTTATAATTTCCATTGCCACTACTACCAGCAACCAGGACACATTAAGAGAAATTGCCCAATAAGGAATTCTCGGCGAGGATCCTAGACCAAAGAGGATGCAAACCGGCAATCCTAGGCTTATACTTTTGCTCAACCTTAGCAAATCCCTCAACAACAGTTTCACCAGTTTACCCTTCAACAGATGCTCTATCCAACACAAGGTTATCAGCCACCAAACTTCCAGAGGAACGTTCTACAGTATAGAGCACCTAATACAGCTAGTGTGTAATCTCCTCCACCGCAGCAGTATCGGCCGATAAACCCTGGACTAGCAATGCTAATTAAGAAAAAGGAAAAGCTCTAGCTTTAGTCCATACTAAGACTACAAGAAGTTCTAAAACATGATAGTACTTTCAGGTTGTGTATTGATTATCGGCAGCTAATCAGGTCACAGTGCTATTCTATCAGTTAGGAGGTTCTTGGTATTTCTCAAAGATAGACTTGCGTTTAGGATACCATCAGCTTAGAATCAAGGAAGAAGATATCCTAGAGACAGCATTTAGGACCCGGTATGGATACTTTGAGTTTCTAGTGATGCCATTTGGATTGACAAATGCCCTTGTAGCCTTCATGGATTTGATGAATCAGATTTTCAAGCCTTATTTAGATCAGTTTGTGATTGCGTTCATTGATGACATACTGATCTACTCCAAGACCTGGGAGGAGCATGAGCAACACCTAAGGATCATGCTTCAGACTCTACGAAAGCATAAACTGTATGCCAAAAAGGAAAAGTGTGAGTTTTGGTTCACCGAAGTAAAGTTTCTAGGACACGTCATCTCTGTGCAAGGTATTTCAATGGATCCTTCTAAGATAAAAGCAATAGTGTAATGGGAATGACCAAGGAACATGGCTGAGATCTGTAGTTTCTTAGGACTCGCTGGGTGCTACAGGAAATTTGTACAAGATTTCTCAAAGATGGCAGCACCATTGAAGCAATTGATCAAGAAAAATGTTTGGTTTGAATTGGATGTAGAATGCGAGTATGCCTTCTAAAAGTTGAAGAACTAGTTTACTATCATTCCAGTGCTGATCATACCAAGTAGTGATAAGCCATACGAAGTTTACATTGATGTGTCAGGGGCGGACTTGGATGCGTATTGATGCAATATGGATAGGTTGTGGCATATGGATCTCGACAATTAAGACCTCACGAGCAAAACTACCCCACTCATGATTTAGAGCTTGCAGCAATGATTCATGCATTGAAGATTTGGAGATGTTATTTGTATGGAGCGACATTCTAGATTTTCTCAAATCACAATAGTCTAAAGTATTTATTCACTCAGAAGGATCTGAATTTGAGGCAACGAAGATGGCTAGAATTTATGAAAGATTACGATCTCACACTGCAGTATCATCGAGGAAAAGCCAACGTAGTTGCAGATGCACTCAGTAAGAAGTCTTCTAGAATTCTTGCTTGTTTGGCACTTGAGGATTGGAAAAGAGATGCTATGGTAAGTAAGTATAGGTTACAATATTATGAAGACTATGATCAGATTTTGGTATACCTAGAGTCCACCCCAATGCTTGTTCAAATGGTGAAACAGAACCAATGACGGGATCAACATCTACAGTGGATATGGATGCGGATACAAAATAGAGAGCAATTTAAAGAATGTGAAATACATGTAGATGGGTCGTTGTATTTCAGGAAACATTTGGTAGTACCTATGATAGAAGAAGTGACAAAGGTTATAATGGATGAAGCCCACAATTCTCAATTTGCTATTCATCCAAGAAGCACGAAGATATATCGCGATTTGAAAAGACAATACTAGTGGAGAGGTATGAGAAAAGACGTCCTAGAATACGTCGCCAAGTGTGTGACTTGTCTCCATGTGAAAGCCAAACATCAAAAGCCTACTAGATAACTTCAATCGCTTCCCAACCCTGGGTGGAAATAAGAGCATGTTATGATAGATTTCCTCATCGGTTTACCAAGAACGGAGCTGAAGCACGATAAAATCTAGGTTATTTCGATAGGTTAACAAAATCAGTGCATTTCATACCTTTTAGATCGATGTGCTCAAGGATAAGTTCTTGGAGAGTTATATTTGGAAAACATAGTAAGTTCCATTGTCCATTACTTTTGATAGAGAGACCCGGTATAATGCCAAATATTGGAGGAGTTTCCAAGAAACCTTAGGCACAGATTTGAATTTCAACACCGCTTTTCATCATCAGACCGATGGACAGTCTGAGCAAGTTATTCAGATTCTTAAGGATATGTTACATGCTTGTGTATTGTATTTTGGTGGAAATTAGAAAAGACACCTACAACTAGTAGAATTCGCGTACAATAACAGCTGCCAAGCAAGTATCAGAATGGCATTGTTTGAGGCACTCTATGAGAGACCGTGTCGATCGCTAGTATGTTGGTTAGAACCGAAGGATAGGATCATTATCGAACTTGATGAAATCCATGAGAGTAATGAGAAAGTCGGCGTGATTCATGATCGATTAAAAGCTACTCAAAGCCAACAAAAGAGTTATGCTGACAAAAGACACCGACTTTTAGAATTCGAAGTAGGTGACTTCGTTCTCTTAAAGGTTTCACTACGTAAAGGAATTTCGCTTTTCGGTGTAAGTGGGAAACTTGCGTCAAGGTACATCAGACCATTTGAGATCACTCATCGTGGTGGTATGGTTGCTTACCGACTTAATCTCCCCTTCAAGCTCTTTCATGTTCACAATGTGTTCCACGTGTCAATGCTTCAAAAATGCCCGCCTGAGCCAAGCAAAATTGTTTCATTCTATGATATACCGATATAGGAAGACATGACATATGAAAAAGTGTCGGTCCAAATCATTGATAGAAAGATAATAAGTTTGCGGCATCGTGACATACCACTAGTGAAAGTCGTGTGGCAGCACCATGGAGTTGACGAGGCAACTTGAGAATTAGAATCGAGATGCGAGAATTGTACTCGTATTTATTTTGTTTTTGAGATGTTTTCTAATTTCAAGGATGAAATTCCTTTTAGGAGTGCAAAGCTGTAACGCCCAGAAATTTGCTAAGTATGATTAGTATGTAAACTAGTGAATTAGTGTGCCTAATCATAATTTAAACTAAATCCAAACATTTTGTGATATTATCTTCATTAAATCACATTTTAATTACCCTGTTGATTTGCCTTAACTCCGGTATTTTATTTTTAGCTTATTCTTAGCATCTAACATATTTTAACAAAACACTATACTGCCTATGGTTTCTTCAAAACCAACTCAGAGAGTACAAAGTACTACTCAGATACCTAGCTCCCTCACTCTTCCCTCTATTTAATTTACCTTCCCCCCTCTTTCACTCTCCCTCCCTCATCTCTATCTCTCTCTCTCCCTTTCTCGGCATCGTGTCACTCCCTCGTCTCCTTCTAATTTTTCAACCATCAAATAGAGGCCAAGGGACAAGCAATGAAGCCATAAAGCCCGCTCAAATCAGCTTAAAAAGTTTAAATTTGAGGTTAGCCCTCTTTTTCAAAGTTTGGTTTCAAGATTTTAAATCTTCCTTGAATGTTGTAATTCGAGCTTCCTTGAGCTCAAATAGCGTTTAAACTGAGTTGTAGAATGTGTTTTACTATGAATCAAAGCTAGTTTGAACAAAAATAGAGCTAAACTAGGTTTTTACCCTTTTTCTTTTTTTTGAAATAATTTGTAAATTTCTATGTAAATCTTCTTGAAAAGTGTTTAAACATGTTCTATTATGTTATTTTATAATTTTTGGACAATACGTATACTCTGAGAACTAAGAAAACAGGTTTAAATGAGCTTTTGAGCTTAGGGAGGCTGAGACTTAAAATCTAGAATTTTCTAGATTTCGACAGTTTGGCAAGTCGAACTTATGATTTTGGTAGGCTGGATTTAAGAGTTCGGTAAGACGAACTCATTTCTTTGGTAGGGCGGACTCAACTGGCCGGTAGGTTGAACACCATTGTTTAGTAGGCCGGACTAGGAAAATTGGCTAGGCGACCAGACTATATGAAAATGGTTGTTTTTCACTAGTTTTTGCCGTTTAAAACATAAATAAAGATTTTGAACTTGTGACATGATCTCTTGAACATTAAAGCACACTAAGACACTATGAGATAACATAGCGTTGTAGAATACTCTAAGTTAGATATTGACGAATCTAGTTCGCATCTAAGCTTGTTTGCAGCTCCGAGGAGTTGACTATAGTAGGCCAGGACTGCAGGGTATGTGATGCTGGACAACGAGATAGGACTCTAGACCATCTCTCTTTGTTAGCCATGATTTTAAAAAAGTTTTGGCCATAAAGTGTTTTTCTGAAAATCCTTTTAAGCAACAAAGGAGATAAAATTATTCCTTTAGTTTTAGTAGCTGTTAAATAATGAAATGATCATAATGAATGGAATAATGAATGTAAATGAGAAAACTCAGTAGAATGAGACTTGAATAATGTTATAGTCCCGAACAAGTCAGAAACACTGTTTGAAATGATATGTTAAAGCATGATGCAATACTCAAAGATCGGGTTGTGTAAAGAGCGACCTTAGGAGTAGGTCTTGAAACCCAGTTAAGCCACTGCGGTAGTAATTTTTAATGCTTTGCTCAGAATAAAATGATAAGATTGGTTTCAGATAAATGTTGGACCTAAATGGTAAGCATGAGATTAAAGGAACTTATTTACTATGTTTCATTTCCTTGTGTTATTGAAAGAATTTATATATATTAAAGTTAATATTTTCAAGCTCTAATCCTACTGAGCTTTCCGCTCATAATTTTTATTGTTTTAAAATCCCCCTAAGTGGTTCGTGGCATAGTGTTGATTAAGACAATACTAATCGAATGCGAGAACTGTAGGAGTTTCTAATTAGGCTATTTGCTTATCAAATCAAGGCATGTATTATTTAATCGTTTTGCATTTGAATTGGACTATGGTTGTATTTAATTATGTCGGTACTATATGTGTGCACAAACATGGGTCCGGTGCGGCCCGACTCATTTTTATTAGTTTTTATTATTTGTTCATTTGAGCTATTTTAGCTTAGGGGTAATTGTCTAAAAGTTTTAAATTTGCCACGTTTTTATAAATAACATTGTTAATTAATAAGGGGTGAGTTTAACTAAAATTTGGTTTAACTAATTTAATTAATCCGTCATGTCACCATCCGGGCCGGGGTTTGTAACAGAAATGTAAGTATTAACACTTAAAATTTTAACTTATAATAAAGTAAAATATAGAAAAATTCAAAGGAGATAAATTTTTTTTAAAAAAGGTATATCATAATTCTTAGAAGGAAATGGTTAGAAGTACATAATAAAAGAGTAATAGTGTAGTGCTATTATTGTTTTGCTTGTTCTGCCCGTGTCGTGCTCTTAGCATTCCATGCCCTTAAAGTGCTTTGTGCCCAAAAAACGCGTCAAGCCCGACCCATTTAATAAACGTGGTGGGCTAAATCTATTTAATAATCATGACGTATCGTAACGTGTCATGCTTACTTTTTAGCGTGCCATGTCTATGCTAATCCATTAAACGCGGTCTATTTTGACATCTTTAATAGCTATGGGAATTTAGTTGACATGGACTGACCTAAATTTTATGTTTTTTCTTTGGTGTAATATCATCCGGTATCCGGACCCACCACTAGAGGCACGAACCCACATAAAAGGTCCTTCAACTCTAGCAGGAGTAAACCCAACTAATCTAGATTCGAGCTAGATCGGACCCCTGTAATGGGGGAAAGCTCTCCCAACATCTGCTTCTCCATACACAAGGCTCGAACCTGAGACCTTGCTTAAGGGAGAATTGACTCCTAACCATCTAACCCCATAGGTTGTTGGTAAATTTTATGTTTTGTTATCTGCTTTTGGTGAATTTTGATGAGTATTTCTATAAATATACTCGTAAGATATCTTTTTATTTGAGTTCTCTCCCTTTGAGTAATTTTCCAACGTCCGTAGTCTTACATTTACGTCAAGGCAAAAAAGTGAAGAAAGTTGAGCTTAATTATTTACCATATATAGATTTAATATCTGTTGATTCGCTTCAAGTTATATTCTATAAATATTTTATATCTGAGGCTTCCAACTTTATTCTTGCTTATCGTCGTTTATAGCTGATAAAAGATGTTTATCGTCGTTTTAGCTTCAAGTCTTGGCCGATACACAAAACACCTTTCCTCTTGCTTTATATGCATATAATTTCTCCTTTCTGTTTTCTGTTAATAATATGTTTCGTCTAATCATAAAATTAGGGGCATATTATTTTAAGCATTTATTCAGTCTGGACTGTTTTGCTATTAATATCTAGTAAAAAAATATGTACCGACATGAATTGGTGTTTTGAATCCGCAATTTAAACGGGGTTTTAAAACGTAAGTACCAAAGACAATATACAGAAAAATGATTCCAAGCTAAAGTTATTTTACTTCAATTAGTTAATTTTCTTCCCAATATTTTTATTACTTCAAATTCTTATCAAATTTAATTGCAAGGTAAATTACATATTTAAAATCCACTTGTTACTCAAACGGTTTACAGCGAGGAAAGACAATAAGTCTCGCATTCCTTTTTTATTCCAATTTATTTTTTAAAAGTTGTTTCACGGTTACGTTTGCTGGAGCATGGCTTTTATGCTTAAGGCCTTAATATATGGTTACTAACTATGGAAAAAGATCTCTTAAAAAAAATACGGCAAAAGAAAACAAAAAATATTCAAATTAATTTTCTCTATAAATGCATAATTAGAGAGAGACACACTAGACTAATACATCAAGTAACTTTTAATTAACTATATATTATTGTAAGCACTTATTAATTAGATGTACAATTAAAATGCAAATCCTCCGTTACGTCTTCCAAGCTCGACTATTGAAAGCACTGTCAAGTTACTTGACCATTGCTAATACGGTCTCTCTCCATCATATATATTTAGCGATTTTTCAATAAAAAACGATAACTACAAGGTTGTGGTTGAAAGGAATTTTATTAGAGAGTTTTTTCTATAAAATTTAAATTTCAAACCAATTTAGTTCAAACTCTTCATGTAAACTACATTCTTAGATGGCCATAAAGTTAATTAGACTTTTGTGTGGCCACAAAAAGGGTGTTTAGCATAGGGTGGTTTATACCACTAATTAAATAATGAACAGTATACAGCTTTCACACGTTACAGTAAAAAGAAAAAAAGTTGCTACAGTATAAAACTCTCACATATTACAGTAAAAACAGTTCTAACTAATGGTTCCCACCACCATACCAAACACCCTATTATCATAATAGTTATATCATGTTGATGAACCACTTGCCTTCGACTTAAAAAATCACAACTTTACGGATTATAATTTATTATTTGATTTTTTTATATTTTAAATAGTGTCTAATTAATATTTTTAGTTTAAATAGAGAAACACACAAGAATTAGTCAAAAAGTATTTTAATTATTATAATGACCTGACAAAACATAGTTCCATAAATGATCACGCAAGAAACTATTTAAAACAACGTCAGTTAGTTAAACTCGTTTGTAAAACTATTTGAAACAACGTCCATAAATGATCACATAAGAAACTTTATGTACGTGTGTTCGTTAGAAATCATTTGACAAGCCAACATGTGGAGATAGATAATTAAAAGGGCTTCAAAAAATCTGGCTATTTCCTATTTTCTACCTTTCCTCCAAAAAGTATCCTAATCAACCCGCACGTTTGGAAAAAAGGTTGAAATCATATTTGTAGTCTCATCAATTTTTTATTTAAATTTTGTGAAAAAAAAAACATTAAAGCAATTAGGGGAATTTTGATAACGGCAATTTTTTGAAACTTAGCCTGTGTTTGAAATGTTAGAACTAATTGGTTCTAGCTGATTATAATGTAAAGTTTTAATCAGCTATAGTAAAAATCGAAAAAATTGATATAATGTAAAGCTTACACATGCTATAGCTCTTAAACTTAAAATTTTAGTTTTAACCAACTTGTCAAACGACCTACTACTTTCTATAAATATTTGGCATAACTTAAACATTTAATATAAATAGTAATATAACAACAATTTTAGGTATAACATAAATAAACACATTATTTAAAAGTGTTGCATAACATGTAGTTTTCTCTAATAATTTTGTTGAGAATCATAAAATGTGATTCCAACCGTTTTTCTAAACAGACGATAAAAGTACCACGGCTACATCGAAAGCATGCGAGCAACTCATATATGCACAATATCTAATCATTTGATGCCAACCTGCAGAGACAAATCGTACACCAGTAAATATCATTTATTTGTCAAGAAGATCATACTGAAGTTAGAAGTAACAGACGGGGGTAAAAATAAAAAATAATTAAGATTACGGAATTCCCTTAGGAATTAAAATACAACAACGCATTTTCAGCAAGCTCAAAGTAAAAAATTCAAAAGAAAAGGGAGAAGTTTATTCAAGATGATTTCAATTAGTGTAATAACATATACAAATATAAATCGAACAATGTAACTACTGAACCTTATTTTGCGTCATGGTTTGAAACGCATTTGTTGCTGATTAGAGTGTGCTCGGTCGGCAGATACGGCGCAAATGTTCCCAAAGCCATCCATTCCGATCAAATTTGCAAAAAATAATCGCCAATCTTGGGCCAACTTCTAGTTGCCCCATTTTGGGAGAGTTTGAACAATAAAGCGCGCTATTAAAGGGTAATCTTTGCTACATAACTTCAAAGTGTTGCAACTTATATATCTAATGTTGGTGATGTTTCTGTCAGGCATTTGGGTGATTCCATTTAATTTATTCCGTGCTTGAAATCAAAGAAAACATTTCGAAAAAGAAATGGTAATCTTTTTCTTTTTCTTTTCTCCAGAAAGAACAAAGGAAATAAACATGTAAAGTAATATGTGAACATTACCTTGCTCATATATATATATATATATATATATATATATTAGCCTTGCTTTTCGGCATTTGTATCTTTCTTATGTTGTTAACTTTACAGATGTAATTTGGAGCAGAGAAAAGCTTCAACGGAGAAAAAGTTCTGGAAAAACAAGAAGGGTAAGGTACTTGGTACCTTACTTCCATGGATCTAAAAGCTTTATATATGTGTATCTTTTGAGGGTCAATACATACATACATACATATGTATTATGCAACAGAAATGAGTTGTTCCAACTAAAGCTATAATTATATGTTGTGCCTGTAAAAGAGATTATAATATGTATTTTAAGCGTTGGAAATCAAAAGTCATAAATTTAAATATGAAAAATAAGCTTTTTTCATGTATATTAATCAGCATTTAGCACCCTAGTGCCAGAATTCGAGATGTTTGTTTACTTGGTGCCAATGCCTGCTTAGCAAAGCATCAGTTTTTGGTGCAATATCGCTAACCTGAATGTTGTAATGGTTGTGTTGTTTCACGAGAGGATAGATTGCATGTGTTGCAACGGTGACATCCGTTCACGTAAAGATACCATTGCATTTTATTAAATGCTCCAAAACTTCTAAATTTCATAACTTGTTTTGAAACACCATATTATTGCTAGATCTTGTGTTCAAGGGTTATGTTGTATCTTGGGGATAATTTGCCGTTAAAACTGATTAGCAAACTTTGTTGTGGTGGCGAACAAAACCTTAAAGAAAATATACACCTCAAACTCGTCCTTTATTTCTAAATTTTCTCATTTCCATTTCTTGTTCCTACCAATAAATTCATCAATGGGGCATTTGGTATGCAGTAATCCTGAGGTGGGAATGAGAATCTTACAGATTCCCATGTTTGGTATGCAATAATCTAAGTTTTAGATTCCTGGAAAACTGATTCCTATGGGATTCAGATTACCTTATTTTGAGGTAATATGAAGCCCACCCAACAAGGTGATATTCATATTCCTGAGAATCTCAAAACTATAGAACTCTCATCTTTGTTTCCATGATGATGATGATAATAATTATATTATTATTAAATTATTATAATATTATTATTATTATAAATTAATATTTCTATGCAATATAAATATAAAAATTATATTCATATAAAACAATAATTTGATAATAATGATAATAATAACATTAACAATAATAATAAACATATATAATATATTACATATACAATATCTAAATATAATATATATAAATTCTATAATAATAAAATAAAATAATGTTCTACTATTATTATAAATTAATATTAATATATGATATAGATATATATATATATTATATCAATATAAAATTATAATTTAATAATAAGAATAATAATAACAATAATAATAAGAACATAATAATATAACATCAATATGAATAGTATAATATTAATATTAATATGCATAGCAATATCAATATTAAACTATATAAATACTATTATAATAATTATAAACTATAACAATATGTTTATTTAATGTTAATATTAATATAAATACTAATATATTATTAAGAATTATATGTTTATTATTATTTATATTCATATCAATATATTTTTTATTATATACAACATTTTAATATTAATATATTGTTAAATAATAATTCTATGATTATTATAAATTAATATTTTTATATAATATAAAGAAAGTATTATATTAATATAAAATAATAATTATTTAATAATAATGATAATAATAACATTAATATTCATAGTAATATTAATGTTAAATTATATATAATATTATTTTATTATTTATATTTATATTATTATTATTTAATATTAGTACTAATATATTATATTGATACATTTAATGTTAATACAATAAATTATTTTGTCAATTATACAAGATTCCTATGTACAACCAAACACAGTAATGTATTATTCCTAGAAATCTAATAGAAGATTCCTATGTGCAACCAAACGTAATAATATTAGTTCCTGGGAATCATATTCCCTACAATCATTTTTCTGGGAATATGATTCCTACTGATTACTGCATACCAAATGCCCCCCAACTGTGATGCAATTGATTAAATAAAAAACTAAATTTTTTTAATTGAATTAGTATTTGCTGGCAAACTATTTCACAAAGAATTTTTCAAGATTAATTGACAATTTATCCATTAAATTTTTTATTTTGATAAACTTACTAATTAAACTTAATAAGGTGTTATATAGTACCCTCAAGTTGACGAGTGTTGTTAAAATGTGCATGTGAAGTGAGCTTATTTAAAAGGAGAATCTAGTATCTTAAATAACGATTGAACACGTCATCTTTCATGCATGAGGACGTTTCTTCCCAATTTTAATATCACGTTGATTTGGAGGCTATGTGTAATATTTTATCAAATTTAGGAGTAAAAGTTAAGGTGTAAAAACCTTGATTATATAAAAGTAATCTAGTATGATTATATCAGAACAACCAAAGATGGATAGAAAGTAGAAACTTTTGGGAATATATATATATATATATATATATATATATATAGAGAGAGAGAGAGAGAGAGAGAGAGAGAGAGAGGGAGATGTATCTTTGTTTTGCAAGCTCATTGCATGATAATTGTCGGGGTGAAACACAAACCTAGATATACCCCAATCGGAGTAAAAATTCATACAAACACATGGAAGGAAAAAAATTTCCATGGTTCTATTAGTGTTGATATCATCATGAGTGTATTGATGGATCAATACATTCAGAGCAAATGAAGCAGAATTGGCCAAATTACTTGCATTCAGGGGAGGAGAAAAAAATTGACAAACTTACAAATTAATAACTGGTCTCAAACGGATCACGAGGTGCTCAGTTGAGCTTCTTTAAAGAACAAAATGCATCAGACGTCGCAGTAGAAAAAAAAGAAAAAAAAAATGTGTTCCCACTTAAGTTAATGTTTTGGAAGGGTGGTGGGAACCAATTTTACTACAGCATATGAGAGTTTTATATTGTAGCACATTTTTTGTTGTTACTGTAGCATGTAAGAGCTTTACACTATTTATAACTGAGTTTGTGGTAAGAACTAAGTGATGAGAACCACTGCCAAACACCCTTATTGGCTCCGTGGCTAAAGTTAATGTTAGTTGGTGTTGAACTCAAATACCTATTTACGTTTTACGCCTTATATTTCACCCAACTATTTTAATATTCTAAAAAAATCTACAGTTCAATCTTTTTTTAGCGGTTTTTCCAGAGATCTTTATCATTAATGCAACCTTTATGCGTGATTCTACTGTACTTTTTGCACTTGACTGGACTTTCATAAAAAATCCAAAAGGCCGCCTAGCCAGGTGCCATGAAAGAGGGATGGATGAAATTTCTGCACTTTTTTTATTTTTTTACAAAAACTCTATAAAGTTAAATAATGGTGTGCTATAAGTACAATGATTTGAGAAAAATGAGGATCTAAAATTGAACAAAACTAAAACATAAAAGGCCTAGACGACGTCAAATGAAAAGTGATGTATATAATTTTTAATGCAAATGTTAATGTTATTGCTATATTTTTCATTAAAAATATGAAAATAGCATATTTGATGTACTATTTTATTTTGTACTCCAATGCATAATGTTATTTCAAATGTCATATTTACTTTTTATTATAATTATCATCTTGAAATTTGTAAAAATAAGCTTTTAAGATTAAAATAATTAAAAAATGAGAATATTGTAATTATTAAAGCAAAAATTTTATCAAGAAATCAAAATGTCAAAATTGCCATATGCTATACTTGATGGTAAATTTGCCATCAAGTTTATTAGCTTATAGGAAATTTAACATCAAAGATACACTGCATTGGAGAGTGTTTTTTACTCTTAAATCCTCAAATTTGACATTGATATATTAATATATCATTACATTAGATGCTCTAAGGCTTTAGATGTTGCTTGTAAAAGTGACATCTAAGTGAGCATCAAGAAAAGTACTACTTTAGATGTCACTTGTGGAGGGCGACGTCTAAGATGTTTTAAAAAAAATAAAATTAAAAGAATGCTGGAGAAATTTATGACCTTTTAATACATTAAAAGAGAAAAGAAAACCTGTAATAATTTACACTTTTGGCATCTAAGTATTATAATTTACGATGACATGATTTCACAGAAGTTTAATTGTGCCATGAGTAATGTGCATGTATGTTTAACAATTAAGCAATTGCGTCCACAAAATCTTTCCCCTTAAAACTTTATTAATTAAAACTAAGGCAATTCATTTTTTTATCAGGAGAAAAAACAAATTATATGATAAAAAGATATAACATTTCACCTACGTCAAAAAATAAATATAAGATAAAAACATTAATTTTAAATGAAGTGTCAACGCTCCGTCCATTGACATCAAGCAACAACATAGCAACTACAAAGTTACTTTTTTTAAAAAAAAGCAAGGGTCAATAACTACAATAAATATTTCAAAAAAAAAAACTCATATAATTAAGGTGTGGTGCCAATCTTGCTGCAAGGTTGATGAACTAATCCATGGACTAGAAGAATCACATAAACGACAGAGATCATAAACAAGCTAATAACCGTTGAATCATTTCATGATTCCATGCTCAGGTGGACCGTCAAAGCCACCGTTATCTAACGCCGAGTAATAATATCCCGGCGAAAGCAGACTCGCCACAGAAAAAGCGTCAACGGTCAACAGCGACAAGTTATCAAGGAAGCGACCTCATACGACAAACTTCCTCCAAACAACGTGTTTGGACAATTTTTACTCTGACCAAACAAATTTCCTCCAAATTACCCTGACTCAGAGAAAGAAACCTACTCTCTCGGAATCTAGAGCCTCTCTCTCTCTAAGTTCTCTCTCTAGAGTTTTTTCAAAATGGGTAAGAGTCCATTTCTGTTACGCCTGTTCTCTTGTTTATAGACGCGGGATCTCTTTTTTGATTAATTGCTTGCCGTTAGAGCTCTTCTCCAATTCTTAGCCCTTGGATTTAGAATCTGACGTGGCCATTCATTTACTCCATCTGGAGCTACCCTCTCTGAAGCTTCCCGTGTTTTGTTCTAATTCAGATTGACTTCCCTTTCTTAATAATTAAATGGTGCCGTGTGACTTAATACAAATCATGTGGTTTCATCTTCCCACGGTGTCATTTGACTCTAATAATTTACTTATCCCCATGCAACGGCCCTGGTAAGTCGTTTAGAACTTAAAACTAGTTGGATGAGTTGAAGAAATGAGAAGCGAGGATCGTGACCGTTATCTGTTAGACTTAATATGATCTAAACACGCAATAAATAGTAAGCATATAAGATCAAATACGCAAAAATGTGATCAGAAAAACTACCTTCCTACATTGACGCTCATTGTGCAGTCCCAACAGTGGCTGTTGCCTTCTCAGGTTTTGACAGCTTTTTGTCTCCTATTTTGGAACTTCCAGTCCTTCCTCAAACTCAACCAACGATTTTGACAGCTTTTTGTCTCCTATTTGGAACTTCCAATCCTTCCTCAAACTCAGCCAACAATGGTGTAAAACAGAAAACAGAAAATGAGCGGAACCGGGGACCTAAACTCTTTCTCTGTATATAGAATGTGTCCATCACACATGCTATTCAGCCAAAACCATATACAGCCAAAACAATAGCATCATGGGCTACTTAATTAATTATACAATGCATAATATCAATAAGTGCTTAGAACACTTGTGTTTAGTGTTTAGTGCACTTAATAGTGCTTACAGCACAAACACTCGTCCACTTAGCCCATACTTTTTTTTTCTAATTTTATTTGAAACTTTTCCTTTTCCCCGTTCCCAGTTTATAGCTTGTGATTCAGCTCTTTGTTGCTTTGTTATCGTTCTACTTTAATCACATATTAGGTATGTGAGGAGTAGTTCTGATTACAATTTTATTATCATTTTTTAATTTTATTTAATAATAATGATATTAATCAATTATTAGTTCATACACAATTGATATAAGTATCTTTATATATGAAAATACATATTTGAATGAAAACACAACGGAAAAAACTATTTAAAATAAGCCCATTGGATAGTTTAGAACTAAAAGTATTGTAACATATGAGATTTTTATATTGTAACATATTTTAGTTTTACAGTATAGTATGTGAGTGTAGTATGTGGGAGCTTTTATATTATTTGAGTTAAAATTGATGAGTTGAAACTGAGTTTGTTAAACACCATATAAAAGAGGATTATACTGTACAGTATTTTTTGAGGAAATGAAAATAAAAAACAGAAATGCAAAAAATTAAGCAGGGACACATAAAATAAATTATGTTAATAAGAGTGCCCCGACAAAAGTGAATTAGAGAGCATTTATCTTAAAATTATAATTGAAAAAAGGTTGTCAAAGAACTTTAAAAGAAAACACATTTTTAAGGGGAAAAAATATTATAGTGGGCCAATTAGTGGGGAAAAAAAAAGCAACAACAACAACATATATCCTCTAATAGGAGCAAGCGAGTTAAAAAAAAAAAAGAAGAATATTTTAAGGAAGCATATAAAGAGAGAATGGTAAAATAAATAACGATACACTTGGAATAAGTTATTTTATAGGGTAAAACAACAAGTCAATGAAGAAGTAAAAGGAAACAAAAAACAGCCAAAATAATGAAATTGCAACCAAAAAAGTTTCGCCTAAAAATACAAGGGCCGAAATGTATTGACCCCTCTCATCCGGGGACAAAACTTAAAAATGGTGACTAAGTAATTTTAAAGATCACGTTCAATAAAATATTTAAACAAACACATATGTAAAAGAAATTATTAGATTATAAGAATAAATTAGAAAATCTTTGTATTATGTACTTCAAAAAATAACTTTGAAAAAAAAAAGCAAGAAAAAAACAAAAGATATTATTTTTTAAGAAGCAAAGCAACAAAAAAGTTAAGGAGAAAAAAAAAATAAATAAATCATTCTAGAACATCCCAAAAGAAACCAAGTATCTAATATCAAAAATCATAGAAAATGTCAATTTTTCAAAACAAATTGCAGTAAAGATTAGGTTTGAAAAATTTTGTAGTGAATGTCAGATTAATTGTGTAAATAATTTATTTATTCCTTTGTTGATCATGTAAATAAATCATATTTACACATCAACAGATTTATGATATTTCCTTTGTTGATCATGTAAATAAATCATATTTACACATCAACAGATTTATGATACAAATAATGTATTTACCTACTTGTTTATAATGTAAATATTTTTTATTTACATAGTAAATTTATTATTTATTACAAATATTTTCAAAATCTAATATTTCCCTCATTCTCCTTTTTTATATTAGAGAAATGACACAAAGTGTCATCTTTTAATTAGTCCTGAGCAAATAATATCAAGCATTCATAAAAAGACTAAATTGCCCTCAAAAACCACAAACTCAAATCTAATTTCAAAATATTCTCTCTCTTCACCTCTCTCTTCCTCTCTCTCTCTCACAAACTTAGATTTGATTTCAAAATGCTTTCTCTCTCCTCACCTCTCTCTTCTCTTTCTCTCTCTCTCTCTTCCTCTCTCTCTATAGTTTTTCTAAGACAACCACCTATTCTCTTGTGCTAATTTGGAAGAACGACGCTATCCATTGCAACATCGCGAATGATCATCGGCCACCACAACAGCGCTAGAAGATCATCATCCAACGTTGCGTGTAGGTTTGACAAAATTGATGCCAAAAATTGCCTATAGCTTCACGCCTCTAACGACAATTTAGACCATGAAAGCACTGAGCCTAGCGCGATCTCCCACGTTGAGCACCGTCACACTATCACGATCATTGGGGAAGAACATTGTGTTGAGAAGTTCTCATGTCAGAGGAGAATTTTCCACCAGAGAGGTTGATGAGCGACAGTCAATGGCGTTTAAGGGGCATGACAAGCTTAACATTGCTAAGGTTTTGTAGATCGAAGCCTGGCAATTCTATTTGTGGTAGCGGTGACGTCAGATGCACGGTTGTGACGGTGGGCTACGATGGCCAGCAACTGGCAGCAAGAGATCAAATTTTTCTCTCTTTTTTTGTATTTTTTTCCTTTATGTCTTTTTAACGCTTTTTATAACAACCCAACCTACGTGGCTATTACTTAACTTCATAATCTTAATGCTTAAACATATTTTAATATGAGGTGCTTAAATTTGTGGAGTTTTTTTAACATAAACACAATAATTTCCTTTTTAAAAAAATAAATTTTAAAGCGTAATATAATTTCTTAAAACTTGATCTTTTAAAACTAAAATAATAATAACTTATCAAGAATTAATCCTTTAAAACTAGCATGGTAAATTTTTCTAAAAATCATTCTTCTGAATACTTTTCTTAATTTAAAGACTTTCCTTAATTCAAAATGATACTTTAAAAACATTTCTAA
Organism: Artocarpus heterophyllus; assembly: GCA_025403435.1. Taxonomy (NCBI): domain Eukaryota; kingdom Viridiplantae; phylum Streptophyta; class Magnoliopsida; order Rosales; family Moraceae; genus Artocarpus; species Artocarpus heterophyllus. The sequence continues at coordinate 25,700,082 of CM046351.1, read as the reverse complement.
AAACGTTTACTTCTATAATTGCTTATCAAAAAAATTATATGCATTCGTTGCATTCTCCATTGCAACATATATATATATATATATATATATATATATATATATTTCTTGTAGAAAATCTTACATCCATTTCTTTCTTTCTTTTAAATCTGAGATTGAATAATTTCATCCTCGGTCTCTAAGGCTCATTATGTAAAATTAGTTAATTTATCATACATACTAAATTTTATAGGAGGCAACATAATGCGGAAATACATTTTTGTGTAAGCGGTATCCATACCCATCTCTGTCGCTCGTCCGCCTCTCGCCACTACCTAGTTAAGTGATGTTGAAAGGTTCCTTACCTACAGCATAAACACACTTAAATAAGCTTTCACTCAGCGTGTAAGAAGTTCAATTCGCAAAACAATTTGAAGATTATTTAATAAATCAATGCATGATCATTTTATACTTGCTTATTGATTTGTTTTATGCTCAATTATCTCAACTTGATCTTATCTTACTATTTGGGCCCATGTGATCGTACCAGTTGTGTGCACAATCATCAGGAAGTCAAGGTTTGTAAGGTCCCTAATGACACCGAGATCATAAATTGTATTCCAGTCATTAGGATTTACAAAGTCCCAACAACGTCATCTTCTTTTTTTTTCCCAATCAAGCCTCTCCATGGGTCGAGAGGTTGGTACGACACCCTTAACTTATCTTGCTTAGTTTCACTTGTATTATTATGTGTATGCAATATGACAGGTTACTACATTGCACTACATATCAATACTAAAAACATGCTTAGTTGAAAGTAAGTAAACAATATATTTTAATACAATATATACTACATATCGTTCATAACTTCACAAGATGCTAACTCATTATATCTTAGATATAAATATGTGATAACATTTATAGCAGGGCATATCACTCAACATACATGTCATATTTTTAGAAATCATGTAAAAACAGTTTTATTTAAAAACTATTTACACTATAAGCGAGATTCCTACATACCTGTTTCAGTGAAGTAGGCTTCCTTATAGATTCTGAATTCCTTCTTTTCTAATGGAAATAAGTATTCTTACACCCATTTAGAGTGTGTAAGAATACTTTATTTTATGCTATTTTAAATTTTTAGCATAACCACAAGAATTCGATCACTCTATTAGATCGTAAATTACTTTATCAATTGATCATTAGTTTCACCATTTCTATTACAAAGATTATTTTTACTAAATCCTCATAATATTCAACCTTTTTTCTTAATTGCCGTCTGTTTGTATCCAAGTTGATAATTAATTACTTTTTAAAACAATTATTAATTATCTATTGTCGTTAAATCTGTGAGACTTTAATCCACTAAATTGGACATTTCCTAAATTCATGATTCTTACCTTAAGTTCTAAGTGGGCTTATTTTAAATTCATTAAATGGGGTTGTAATTGGTTTTTAAGTCTGTAAGCCCAAAATGATATCATATCATCATATATATTCTACCGATAAACTGTGTCTCAAGCAGCATTTTGGATTGAAACGGGCGTTGGAACCATGCTTGACATCGTGCTATTAAAGCTTTAGCGTACCAGGTTTTCATGCTATCAAAATTAGTGCTCAATTGAAAACAATAATTTCAAATAAAAATCACAATGCCCTAAATTGTTAACCCACTAAATCTCGGGCCTATATAATATTTCAAAAGTACTGTAATTTCATGATTTAGTGAAAAATCAAAATTTAAAATCATGCTATCTTTGTTTATATAAACTGGTATTGGTGGAGTAATTTTGGAAGATTTATGTGAAATCGTATATTATACATAGTTTTTCTTTTAAATTTTTTCCTCCATAAAAGTCACTTGTTTTTTTTTTTTAAATATGTGTGTTTTTATAATTTTCTTGTTTGTTTTAAAGTCCTAGTTACCATTTTTGACAAAATTGTTTTCCGGTTAAAACTTTGCAATTATTTTTACGGATTAAAAGTTTAGACTGTTTTTATATGTCCAATTTAAAGGTAGTATTTCACAAAATTTTCTTCACAAAAGTTCTTCATGTTGTTGCAAACTATAACTTTTATGTTCGGCAAAAATTGTAGTTTGGCCTCAAAACGACTGGAAACTTCAAAATAGTTTTATGGGCAAAAATATAGTTTTTAGACTATTTTGAAAAACTGTCCATAACTGCATTTTAGAGACAGATTCTAGAAAAAATTTCTTCACGAAAGTTGTTCGTCTCATTGAAATCTAAAACTTTTATGTTTGGTGAGATGTAAAATTTGGACCCAAAACAGCCCGAAAATGGAAAACAGTTCCAGCACTACTAGAACTATTTTGGACAGCTTTTACAAATTGTTTTAAACAGTTTTAGTGGTTGTTTTTAGACAGTTTTTAGGACTGTTTAAGGCAGTCCCTAAAGATTTTTTGGTAGGCCTATTTAGAGTCAAAATGGTGTGTTTTGTAGTCACAAATTTTTGTTCAAAACGTCGAAACTAAAAGTGCCGTGTTCGGTAAAGTTTTAAAAATTGACTCTAAGCCTTTGTTTACACATTTGAAGTTTGTTGAAAATCTATTTACAAACCAAAACTTGCCCAAACATAATATTAGCATGTATGTAGTAACTTTTTGTATATCATACAAGCACACGCCACACTTAACAACACGTAAATAATTATTACAACATATTTTCTCACCCAATCATCAACACTCTCATAAATTTGTAAACTTTAACCTTAGAAAAAATTAAGGAAAGGTTTAGGTTTGCTTACCCTTGATGACTACTCTTGTGATTTTTCTTCTCTTCTTGTTCCAACACTAGATCAAAACTTTTTCATGTAAAAATCTAACTTACTTTGGCCATCACATATATGCTATCTAAGCAACATATTTTCTTTTGTTTGCTAAGGAAAATGGAAAGAAAGAAAAGGTGTAGATATTACCTTAATCCCAATGTTTTAAAATCTTCTCTATATTCTTCTTTTTCTTCCTTGTTGGAGCCAAGTTTTGGGTTGTGATAAGAGTGGGATAATACTTGGAATGTAGCTTTATTTTTGTTTGGTTTTTGGAAACGAACTTGGGAAACAAAAATCTTTTCTTAGGAGCCCTTAATATACACGGTGAATAATGGAGAGAATAGGGAAGAAAACTTCCTCCTGGGGACTTGTTACGCTCAGTGGAGAAGAGAGGAAAATAGGTAAAAAAATTTCTTCTAGGGGACTAGAGGACACGGTGGAGAAGAGAGGGAAATGGGGAAAAAATTTGTCACTTGGGGCTTGTGGTACTTAGTGGAGAATGTGGAAAGTGGGAAAAATGGGACAAAACTTTGTGATGCTTTTAATGGCCTTCTTTATATAGGTCTCACGTAGTCTAATTTTTCCCACTTAATTCATGCTTAGCTAATCACTTAAGTGACGTAATAAAGCTTGAACTAAGCTTAAGCTTTCCTAAAGGTGGTGCCATTTGTGAGGTTGAGTGGAGTGTAAGTTTTATTTCAATAAATGCTAAAGGACATTCATCATGGGTTGGAAGCTTAAGTTAAGGATTCTTGTCCTTTGCTTATGCTTACAAGTTTCCCTTAAGTAGATAAATTTTATAGTATTAGCAATAACTAACTTAGCTGATAAGAAATTTTATTATCTAACAAGTCTTCTCCTATTTTTTCAAATACTGTGACACCTAATCACAGTATAAACTGATATCGACCAAAGTTTAATCGCGTATCGATTTTTTTACTACATTTAAGTCTAGAAATTTATTTTAAACTTAATAAAAATATGAACTTGACTTTTTCAGTACCTCGGCTTAGTAATGACATAGTTTTTAATAGTGTCACTATCCGAGTTTGCATAGTAGTTTCTGTCAATGCAATTATTCGCGTAGTTCTATTTTTAACTAAATTAGCAATTAAGGATCTAATTTGTGTGAGAGTGTCTCTCGGTATACTACTAACTTAGTATTGGACCCAAAAATTCTGATCATGAAATTTCCTGAGTTATTTAAAAATAAATTTCTTCCGCCTTAACAATGGTGGAATTTATCAGTTCATTCATTGAATTACGATAGTTAATTAATTTAACTATAATATCTGTTATAGAATTTTTTTGGAATATTCATATACTAATTCCCCAATTTCTTCTGTCAAGAAATTCATACATAATATTTTCAAAAAAATTCTTAATTTAAATATGTAAATTACATTATTAAATTCTAAGATCTTCTCGGTCATTACACTTCTGTAGTGCAATGTTAAATCTTTTGTGTAAAAAGCAAAAAATTTACTGGATTTCCTAATCGATGACATTATTAGTGACACAGGCAGTCTGACGAAGTTACCGGTGAAATTTTATAAATAATAAAGTATTTCTAGAGTAATACTGTATTTCCTAGTCGTCAGTAATCGGGCAAAGTCGCTGATAAAATTTTGTATTTGCATGGTAATACAATATTTCAAGTGAAATACTATATTTTCGGTCGCCGATGGTCCGATGAAGTCACCGGTGAATTTTTATATTTATATAGTAATACAATATTTCAAGTGAAATACTATATCTCCTAGCCGTCGATGGTCTAGTAAAGTCGTCGTTAAATTTTTGTATTTACACAGTAATACAGTATTTCAAGTAACATACTATATTTCCCAGCCACCAATGGTATAGTGAAATCGTCGATGAATTTTTGTACTTACACCGTAATATAGTATTTCAAGTGAAATACTATATTTTTTGACCGTCGACGATCCGACGAAGTCGTAGGTGAATTTTTATATTATACAATAAATACGATATTTTTTGGTAAATATTGTATTTTTTAGCAGTCAACGGTCTGACAAAGTCGCCGATGAATTTTTGTATTTACATGATAATATTGTATTTCAAGTGAAATATTGTATTTCCCACCTATTAGAAATCTAGCGAAGCCGTTGGTGAATTATTGTTTTTACACAGTAAATACAATATTTTTGGGTAAATATCATATTTCTCGGCCACCATTGTTCCAGTAAAGTCATCAGTAAATTTTTGTATTTACACAATAAATATGGTATTTCTCGATAACTATTATATTTACACGACCGACGACGATGTTAGAGAGGGAGAAGGCTGAGAGACATAAAACATAAAGAGGTGAAGGTATTTAGTGTTTTTGTTCTCAATTTCTTATGAGATATTGCTCAATTTCTCATGATATACTATATATATTACCCATTTTGAAACTATATGATATTATTTACTAAGCTTTAGCCTAAATATGCTATTTTGCACTTTCTCCTTTTATATTATATATTGGAAAAAAATTACATACGTGTCCAAATTATTGTTATAAAATTAAAATCTAACACAATATTCAAAATATCCTAAAAATGTCCTTAATGATATAGTAACTATTTTAATGATATTACATATTGTACTACATAATTACATATAAATAATTTTAATGGTATCATTATGAGACATTTATAGAATTTTTACAAATTAGAGTCATATTTCAATTCAATAAACGTAATTGGGCCAATTGTCTCATTAACCCCATATATTGTTGTACATGTTTGGCACCCCAATGTGCTTAGGTTAGAGGCGATCTTAGGCCCAAACATTAAGTTCAGACCATCTACCACGTGATAGGCATGTGAGGCAAGATGATAAGGGAGCACATGCACGTAAAAATAAAAGGTTATCTGAAATTCAAATAGAAGGGAAGTAACCACTTACCAGATTTTAAGGATATGGTCAACATGGGAACAGGTAACTAGCGATGTTAAAATAAAAAAATAAGGAAAAATTCCTTGATTTTACTTTTATTCATTTAAATTTATTTAAATTAATTGTAACAGGATAAAAGTAGGACTCAACTTAAAATTGTCCTGAGTATATCATAAGAGCAATTAGCATCTGTAACCCTTCTCAAAAATTGTAAAATTCCCATCCTTCCTACGGTCAACATAGCTCTTTAAAGAATGAGCCACTATAAATCTCGTGTACATCGTTTTTTTTTTTTTTTGTATTTATCCTTCATAAATTGTATAAAAGCAAATCCTGCTTTGAGATAAATTTTTTTGAGAGTTTAGTTGGTGTATTTCCATTATCAGTCATTGGCGCTATAAGACGGTCCTACACTCTTCCTTCATTAGAAAATCCAACAAGATAGAACATTATCAAGAAGATAAAGGATCAGCCATGGTACAAACACAGACTAGAATGCAAAACATCAATAATAACTCCAATGTTGGGAACAAAGGAAATCAAGAGGCTGCAGGGCTCTCTAATCGTGTCACGCCCCGGAGTACGGGAGGTGACGTGGCGGTTTAATTAAGTTAATTAAGTAGAAATTTGGTTAAAACAAACGTTAAGAATTCAAAATTTATTATGGAAATGTGATAATTAAAAACCCTTTTTAAACAAATAATTTTAACCATTTACTAAATAGGGATAAAGAAATAAATAATAGGAAATAATTAAAATTAATAAATAAAGAAAGTATAAGAGATGCGAGTTGGGTCCCACTGGCCCACAATTTGTGCATACACCTAGTATCGATAATAAATTATTACAGTCATAGTCCAATATAAAAAAAATAAAATCTAAATAATACATGCCTTGATTTACTACAGCTACTAACCTACTCAAGATCCTCTATTGCTCACAAGTCCAGGCAATAAACTCTTCGCCGGTTCTAAGTTGGATTCCACCTAAGGGAAAAAGGGTTTTAAAATAAATAATAAGTGAGCGTAAGGCTCAGTAGGACTATGTTTTAAAACAGATAAAGAAATCAAATATGATATTTACCTTTCAAGGAAATTATTAGAAATACAAAGTTACATAAATAAATAAATAAATTCATTTAAATAAGTCTTATCAATACAGTCCGTCCAAAGAGTACCTTTTATCCTTTCTGGGCAAACCATATTTATCACCACCGTAGTGGCCCAGCTGAGTTTCAAGACCTATCTCCAAAGTCGTACGCTATACAACCCGATCTCTGATTATGGCATCATGCCCTTATGTGTATTTATTATTATTTAATTCCTATGTTACCGTGTACTCTCAATTACATCTATTATTCGATTCATTATGATTATACAATTCTTGATAAGTAATGAAAATTGTTAAGAAGCTCATCTAAACCGTTCCTTGAAATTCATTCTAAAGAAAATCATTTTGAAAGAAATTCTTATGTGGCCAAAAGCCCCTTTTTAAAGACATTTAAAACATTATATCATTATTTGAAAACATTTTAAAATAAAATCCTTTAAGGCCAAAAATCATTTAAATCTTGGCTACCAAGAAAGGGGTAGAAGTCCTACCTCAATACTCGTGTCGGTGTCTCATACCGTACTCCCAGTTCGCTACATGTTGACTCCGTAGAACCTCGAACAACCTTAAACATAAACTAAGCTCATCAATTTCTAGCTTAGGATATTTTACATTGCTAACCTATCTCATGGTGTTCTAGTGTGCCATTTACTTCACAAAATCATACTATAAAGTTTAAATTCTCAATCGGAGTTTAAAACAGTAAAAACGGGTGAAAAATGACAAATCTTCACTATGCCTGGTCAAACTGTGCGATTCGGCCTATTGGCAAGCCAAGTCTGGTCAGTCAAACTTTTCCAGGTTTAGCCTGCCGAACCCATAAATCTGGCCTGCCTAACACGAAGTTCGGCCTGTCGAATTGAAAAATTTCAAAAATTTCCAAGCACGGGTCTCAGCCTCCCCGTGTCCAAATCCTCATTTTAACTTGTTTTTCTCAATTCTCAGGCATAGGAAACATCAATAAATAATCAAAAAATATTATAAAACACTTTTGAATCAATTTAAACAAGATTTGGACAAAGATGTTGAAAAATTCTAAAAATAAAGAAAAATAGAGAAAAATAAAAAATCTTAATTCCAATCCGTTTTTGATCAAACAAAGCTTAGATTCTAGATATTTTAAATTCCTCTAACCCAGATCAATGGTTTTCTAAGCTTAGGTAATCTCAAATTTCAAATACTAAGAAATTTGAAAAGTTTAGACAAGTTTAGAAATTTTGAAACTAACCTCGGATCGAAGCTTTGAATCATTTTTTGTAGGAAAAATAGTACGCAGTGAAATTTTAAAAATTTTACATCAGAGTATTTTTCAAAACACAAGTTTGACATGCTATATGCATAAATTAATTAGATCTTACTAACCTTTATATGCCGAAAAACCCTCGTAAAACGTGAAGAGAAGTAACGTTCCAGAAGAGCCTTAACCAACCGGTCTTCTTTGCTATTCTCTATCTACGACCGGAGTGAGTATGGGCTCACACGTACAGCTCTTTCATCAGGTGACTCTCCTTCTAACCAATCGAGAGAACCCAAAGCAAGTGTTCATGATTTGTGAACAAAAGCTCTCAGGGAGTTTTCAGATTCTCATCAGCAGAGTATCACTCTTAATCTCTCAACTGATTTAAGTAACTCTTAAGACTTACTTCCTATTTATAGATGTTGGTCCTAGGGTCAGTCTTTATGAGATTAGGTCTCAAAAACTCAAAACATAATCAAGTTCAGATCAATATCTGATAAGATCCACGTGAAAACGTGTAATCTTATCATTCGCTCATCGGCAAGCCGAATAGCCTAATTGGCAGGCCGAACAGGCCCCATCGGCAGGCCGAACACGTGAATCGGTAGGCCGAACTGTCGATAAAAAATCTCTGCGAATTTTTATTTTCCATCCGAGATTCTATAGGATAAAGTCTCAGTTTATCTGATCAAAACAACTTTATCTAGATAATTTCTAAGAAAATAAATAAATTTCCAATAATTCTACAAGTTTATCTTGATCTAATTTATCCAAAATTAAATCAACCGATAAACAGACAAGAATTATCCGATCCCAATAATTCAACAAGTTTATCTTAAATTAATTTTATCACAAAATTAATTCAACCGATAAACAGACATGACTTATCTGATTCGTCCAAATTTTAACCAATCTGATAAATCTGACATAAGTTACCAATTATTAAAAAAGCACGCCGTATCATTATAGGATGTTGTGAGCTAGCAAAGGGGACCAAAAGGACCTATATAGTTCAAGCTCCCGATAATTACGAAACTCAATATCCTAGATATACATTTCATAATTATTAACTCCAATGCTACTCCACTAAAAGCTTGAAGCTGCACTCTTGAACTACATAGAATTACGAAACCCGTACAGCTAAGTCTCCATAATATATCATAGTGTATCGTATCCCTATATGATTATCCATAATCGGCTTAAGAACAAGTTCTGTCTTACCTTCCCGATTATTTTTTTATCTTACGTTCTATTATCTCACCATCGGAAAACTTACCATCCAAAGACAGTATACCATTTGGTTATACCTATGCATCCAAATAGTTGAGCACTCCAGTTTTTCAATTACAGGATAACGCATATAAGAGGATATCATTACTCCAAAAGAGGAGCTATGGATTCCATATTTATAAATAACAAGTCTACGCTATCAAGAGTCATGCCTCCAACGTACCGGCATGCATACCACTATTAAGATGTGGGTGTCACCCTTTTGGTATATCAAAAGACACAAGTCAGGACAACGAGCGCACTATTCATCTCAAGATTAAGATACAATGCAAATAATTGTCTAAAGTGAATCGATTTGTAGAGACAGAATTATTAATCCAAATCAATTCACTTTATGTCATGATCCAACACATCATCACCTATGACAACGTGCCAATGTTTCTATTCATGGAGTCCACCTCCGATGGTCAAGACAAACCATCTCCCAAAAGGGATATAGACAATATAACAATCTTTACATGAATAAAACGACCAACTTTATTCCCTCGATTGCAGATCTTATGATTCAGACCATCACCTTAAGAATCATGTCTTCTGCATAATCTATCTATCATATGCCCAATTCTTTAAGGTTTAGACCGACAGTCTTAGACTATTGTTTGTTTAACATACATTTAACAAATATGAATGTAAAGAGGACAAGATTTGATATATAAACAATGAAAAAATTCTTTATTGATAAAAATGTCTCTAAAAACTTATTACATTTTTACTCCTTAGGGCATACATGTCTAACCTAAAATCGAAGCTTTGAATCATTTTTTTGGTTTCTCAATCACGTTCCTGAGCCTCCAATCCACTAATTTGAAGCTTGGGCTTGATTTTTAAAACTCAAAATTTTGAGAAGAGAAGAGAGAAAAAGAGAGGCAGAGTGAAGAGAGAGAGAGAGACGAGCGTGAGAGAGAGTGAGAGAAGAGAGAGAACGGGAGTGAGGGAGAGAAAGAAAGAGAAAGGGTATAAACAAAGAAAAAAAATGAGCGGTCTCACTGTGTGGAAACCGTGTGCCACCCACGGTTTTGTAAAACAAGATATGTTTGGCTTTTGACAATTTGTTTTGTTTCAAAAATTCAAAATAACAAACAAAAATAATTAAGAGTAACAATTAAGAGCAATTTATAAAAAATCATTAAGACAATCAAAAATAACATTAATTTAGAAATACCACAAAATAGTCAAATTAAGTTTAAGAATGCATCATGGCACACTAGTTTCACTATTTCACTTACTAATATCACTTACTTAAATTTCAGGGCGTTACAAACCGTGGTAGTAAAAGACCTCCTCCTACCACTATCTTGGAATAACAGGTTTAGACTACTTATGTTATGATAGAAAATATTGCTACCACCTTGGACATAAGAGGGGTGACGCAAACCAACGAGGTGATGACCTGGCAGACCACAGGGAGACCGCTAGAAACCAAGACAATGATGGCCAACTTGTGAACCTAGAAGGAATCGATAAGACTACTAGCCAAAACAATGATAACCAACCACAACGAATCCATTTCTCTAGGTAGTTGTGAATGAGGTATGCAACGTGCTTCACAACAACAAAGCCACAATTAAGATGGTGTTGTAGAGCACAGGTTATGCCCTAATCAGGCAAGACTCTTGTCGAGACCACCGAAGAGGAATGCCATTCTAGATGATGCTAGATTTGTTCAAAATGTTCTAGACTTAAAAGCATCACCTACGAGCCTTCCAAGCAAGTACTCAAATTTCAATCGTCCAAAATCCTTCTTCTATACAAGTCGTTTCAACAGTTGAGGCCAAATTCTTGGTGGAAAGAGTTTGAGAATTGGACGAAAAGATGGACCTTCACTGTGGAAAGGAGATCATCATACTCATCCCTTCACAAATGAGATAATTAGTGTACCTCTATCAGACAAGTTCAAGATGCCTTAGATACCACTTTAAGGGGAAGACTGACCCATACGATCACTTTTAGGTCTAAGTTAGAATAAAACTTTATAGAAGTAACACAGGAGAAATTATTATTATGAGCTCTACCTTAGGAGGGTTTTTTTTGTCTCTTTTGTAACTTTATTTCCAATTTAAACCTTTACACTTCCAAGTGTTAATTTAAAATTACTATTCAAATCACAGACTAAAACCCACCCTGGTTATATGGACCCAAAGATATACCATTTTCTTAACTTTATGAACGACATGGCATTCCTAAGAAACAAAAGGTCGATGCAGAAAAGGATAAAAATGTTCGCTTTATTTGTTTGAAGGAAATAACTAAGGAATAGTGTTAGAAACATAAAATTTAATGTTAACTTTTTGTATAATTTTAATCAGTTGTCATTTTTCTTATTGAAATATGTTTAAAAGATTAACACATCGATTAACATAAGAAAATTATACTTGTTACAAACATGATATCTCAAAATTGGTATAAAAAAAGATTATAATAGTTATTCTTAATATTACTCATGTAAGCTTGATTTCAGCCGAAGCACTTTAAATGTTATGTTCTTCTTTTAAATTATTATCGTATTATATATTATTTTCGAAGTTCTAAAGCTTTAGTCAATGTCATGGAGTGGTCCTTTGATAGGTGTCCCAAACATCACGTTAAGGAATTGTAAAGAAATAAAAAGTGTAGGAACTGTAAAGAAAAAAAAAATGGAGCCATGGATTTACTACAACAAATAGGTTCAAAATTACATGAACTAATTAATTGTGTATTGGTTCAAACTTCACATCAAGGTTGAAAATTGTTTCAGCATATGCACGTCCAAATGTTAGTTTAGATTAGTCTCGTAGTGTGATGCCCCGAAGTAGGGGTCAGAGAGTTTTAGGTGAATAAAGAAAAGAGTATAAATATACGTAAAAAATAAATAAATATCATTGGAATAAATAATAACATCGGCGGTCATCATCACGTGAATGCCACAAAGGTGGGGCCGAGATCCTATTCTTATTCGCCATCACGTGGATGCTTACCACGAAGGTGAGTAGATAAATAAATAAATAAATAAATCATAATATCAATAATACAAAATCATTGAAATTCATTACAAATCATCGTCTCTAAGATAAATTAAAATATACTATCAACAGAGGCGAAAATGACATCAACACTGGGACAAGTCGTACAATGCACGCATCATAACACAGTTCTCAAAAAAATACCATTTCAATCCAAAGAGCCAGGCTTCGATCCTGGGCCCATCCTTCCTCCTCAACCTGGAAGTGGGATTTTAAAAACAAGAAAACGTGAGCGGAAGGCTCAGTAGGATAATTATTTAAAAACAGGTTATTTAAAAATAACATTTATAGATAAAATATCATTGATAATCTAATCTCAAGATCTTAATAAAAATCAATTAGTACTTACTTGAATGAAACTTGACAAACATCACCGTACGGGTTTTTGGAAATCCGAAAGGAATATCGAAATTCAATTCTTCAGAATCAAAGACAGAAATCATTCTTAAAAAAAAAAACATTTAAGAAATAAACTTTGGCAAAACAATTTATAAGGGCTACCAAAGAAAGGGATAGTAATATCCTACCTCATTAAAATCCAATAACGTAAGCTCCAAATAAGATCCAACGTACGCTCCACATACGTTCAAAACCTTAAAAACTATATTTAAGATCAGAAATCATATTTAACAAATATCATTATGTTAATTTAATTATTAGTGTGCCTTTAACTCAAAATAATCATAACCCAAAATCATAATCCTTTTTGTAACATTTCAGAATCATCAAACATTGAAAACAGTAGTAAAAACATAATTTTTTAAGTCCACAGTCGGCCTGCCGAACACCCTGAACCGGCCTGCCGAGCTACACAGTTCGGCCTGCCGACCAACCAGGACCTGCCTGTCGAACTTTTCCAGGTTCGGCTTGCCGACCTGATGAATCCGACTTGCCGAACCTATGAATTTGGCCTGCTGAAGATCAAGTTCGGCCTGCCAAACTGGCAAAATCTGGGGACCTGAGACTTCGAGTCTCAACCTCTCCAAGCTCAAAATTCAAATTTAAACCCTGTTTTTCAATTCCCATATCATGAAAATCATATATAAAGCATAGAAAACCATAATAGAACAAGTTTAAACCATTTTCCTAAATTTTAAACTCAATTTCACCTTTGATTTGAAAATCAAAGAAAAATGTCAAAACTTGATTAAATCAAATTCTGTTCAAATAAAGCTTAAATTCATTGTAAAACAAGTCCTATAAGCTTAGATTAAACATTATCTAAGCTCATCAAAGCTCGGATTGCAAAATACAAAGAAAATTAAAAAATTAAAAAAGTTTTGAAATTTTGAAAACTAACCTTGATTCGATCCCTGAATTATGTTTGTGGTTCCTCAATCATGTTCCCAAGCCTCCAATCTGTTAAACCGAAGCTTGGGCTCGATTTTGAAATCGAAATTTTTGAGAGAACGAGAGAGAGAAAGAGACGGTGAGAGGGAAAGAGTGTAACACCCCTATGTGGGGGTTAACAGTTTTAAATAAATAAAAATAATTTTAAATTTTATATTATTTAAATCAATTAAACAATGCCCATGGGTCTTTAAACAACAAGAAAAATAAAAATAAACGTTTTAAATACAAACCACAGTTTTTAGTGTAGCACCAAATATATATAATTACAGTCATCATCACCATAGTACAATTCCCAAATAACTTAACACAGCCATAAAAAAAATAATACAACTCTTACATGTTGTAGATAAGTTGTAATTAAACAGGGTCTTCTAACACGAAAACAGCAGGATTGTTTTCGCTTATTCCTCTTCAAATATGTTGCACTGAGTTCCACATGAGATATGAAGATATGATAGGGATGAGCATCGACATGCCTAGTAGGGAAATCATGACTCACCTTATGGTTTATCCATTACCACATTAAAAACTGCATGGTTAGTAGGTTACATCATATTCCAGATTATGAGGTTTATTATGATCACATCTTATGGATACCGTAGTTAATCATTACCAAGTGTCATAATTACACATTTATACAAATATTACCAATCATCATTGTTCCTAGGTATCCATGTTAAATTGAGTATCACTCAACTCATCGAAACCCAAATGGGCGCACTTGATCACCCCATAAACATTCCAAGGGTGTTCCGGTGAGGGGACATCAAGCCCCGAGTCCTCACCAAATCAATTCCTGTACAGTGTGTTCTGGGACTTTCAACCCAAGGAAGCGTCATCACCTTCCCCCTATTTTACCTTTTTGGGTATCCATGCCCAAGGACGTAACCGCCGCCCTCTTCATGTCTCACCATTTCTCTATATTAAATCATTATTAATAGAGTCAGTTTTCCTAACCATGCTTCTCAATTTATAACATGTGTCAATTCATTATGTTCCTCGCCGTACAATACAAGACGAGTCCATGTCATAGTTTCATATGTGATACTCATATAATATCAGTTCAACATAGATATATATATATATTGCGGCAAAACAATCAATTTTAATTCTATAAAAACCTCACAAAAATGAGTAATAGAATCCCTACCTTTCAAGCTTATCAACAATCTTTTAATCCTGGAATCAATTAACGTTAGCTCCACACATCCTTGACCCTAAGGCATGCATAAGGACAATTAAAACTAAAGCACAACGTATAATCACATTCATAAGTGAGTTATGTGTAAACCCGTCTACTAGTGCCATTAAAGTATTTTTATGCATTAAACATGGAGAAAATGCATACTAAAAACTAAGTTTAGATTAAAGAAAACCTACCTCAAAACTTCTTTGAAAAGCACCAAAGTTTGGGTTATCAATCAAGCTTGAATTAACTTTAAAACCGCCTCGATCATGGTTGGGAATTATAATTGTCTTGGCCACAAAGAGAGCTTTGTGCTCTATGTCTTTAGTTAGAAATTTGAAGTGAGAAGGGAGAGAATGAGAACTAGAGAAGAAGGTGGTGATAGTTAAATAAAAAGATATCAAAATGCTTAAGAGGAATGAGATGTTTACGGGGAAAAGTTGTAAGAAGAAACAAAAGAGTCTTAAAGGAAAATATCATCTTGTCTCCCATGAAGACTTTTAGCAAATAATGCCAACATAATTGAGGGGATAATTGGAGTGAATTATAGAAGAAGATAAGGAAATAATTAATTAGGTGGTTGAGAAAATATCTCCATGTCTTCTATGAATTGACGGAAAATAATTCAATGTCCCCTTCGGATACCTTTAGCAAAATGAGAAGAAGTCTATATAATTGAGCAATAATTTAGGGAGACAAGATTGGTAGAAGTAAGTGTTGGTAAGTTTTGAATGTTTCTTAGGAAGACTTGATAAGAAAATACTAAAATGGTATTTTTTTTTAAATGATCATAAACAACTTAGTAATTTTAAATAGTCACATTTTATTCATTAAATTTTACAAAATTATGCCCGTTAAAAATACGGGTGTTACAGCTCTCCCCTCCTATAAAAATTTCGTCCTCGAAATTTCGTACACTGATTACAATGTTAAAACAAATGTGGGTACTTTTCTCTCATTTCAGATTCAAGTTCCCATGTGGCTTCCTCCACATCATGGTGTTGCCACATCACTTTCACCAGAGGAATTCCACGACGACGTAATAATTTTATTTCATGATCCAGTATTTGAACTGGAATTTCTTCATAATTCGTATCTCCTTGAATTGGCACATCTGTCCACATGATCACATGTGAAGGGTCGGGTTCATACTTTCTCAACATCGATACATGAAACACATTATGTACATGAGACAATTGTGGTGGTAGGTCTAAACGGTATGCCAACGTTCCAATGCGTTCCACAATCTCAAACGGTCCTGTATACCTTGGTGCTAACTTTCCTTTAACACTAAATCGAGATACACCTCGTTTTGGTTTCACTTTTAAGAACACAAAGTCTCCGATCATGAACTCTAAAGGTCGCCTCCTCTTATCTGCATAACTCTTTTGTCGACTTTGAGCTGTCTGAAGACGTTCGCGAATAATCTGGATCTTGTCCGTTGTTTCTCTGATAAACTGAGGCCCAAGTTCAAGACGCTCTTCCTTTTCAGCCCAACACAATGGAGATCTACAAGGTCTACCATATAAGGCCTCATATGGAGCCATTCTAATACTTGCTTGGTAACTGTTGTTATATGCGAATTCAACATATGGCAGCTGTGCAGCCCAATTTGTTCCAAAGTCCAGCACACAAGCCCGAAGCATATCCTCGAGAATCTGAATGACACGTTCAGATTGTCCATCTGTTTGAGGATGAAAAGCTATACTAAAATTCAATTGAGTTCCCAAGGCCCTCTGCAATCCTCTCCAAAATTTCGACGTGAAACGTGTATCTCTATCGGAAACTATTGACATTGGCACTCCATGCAATGTCACTACCTTTTCCACGTACAATTGAAATAATTTTGAGACACTATAATTAGTTCTGATTGGGATGAAGTGGGCTGTCTTAGTTAAACGATCTACAATTACCCAAACGGCGTCATGCCCTATTTGAGTCTTAGGAAATCCAGTAACAAAGTCCATTGTCACATGATCCCACTTCCATTCTAGAATAGGTAAGCTCCTCAACTCGCCTCCAGGCTTTTGATGTTCCGCTTTAACCTGTTGGCACGTCATGCACTTAGAGACAAAGGTTGCTACATCTCGTTTCATTCCTCGCCACCAGTATTGTCGTTTTAGATCCATATACATTTTTGTGCTTCCAGGATGAATAGCAAACTTTGAACGGTGAGCCTCATCTAGCACCGCATGCCTGAGATATGGATCCTCTGGAACAACTAATCTTCCTTTGTAAAGTAAAAATCCTTCTGGCTCAATCTGCCATCCATCCAGTTGTTCTCCATTTTGTATTTGTTTCCAAACCCTACGTAATCCTTCATCGTGCCATTGTCCTTGTTTTACTTTCTGAATTAACGTAGGAGTTGCTATCACATTGAATAAGAAAGCTCTCTCGTTATCTTCATAATATTGCAAGTTGAAGTCGGCGATGGTGACTCGTCTCCAATCTTCCAATGCTAAACTGGCTATACGTCCGTTGTTCTTACGACTTAGAGCATCTGCCACGGCATTTGCTTTTCCAGGATGATATTGGATACTAAAGTCATAGTCCACCATGTACTCAGTCCATCTTTGTTGCCTTAGATTGAGATCCTTTTGAGTAAACAAATATTTCAGACTTTGATGATCTGAATATAGCTCGAACTTTGCGCCATATAGATAACATCTCCAAATTTTGAGTGCGAAAACCACAGCAGCTAACTCAAGATCATGTGTGGGGTAGTTCCTCTCATGGGGTTTCAACTGGCGTGAGGCGTAGGCAACTACTCGTCCATGCTGCATTAACACACAACCCAAACCGTTTCCTGAGGCATCAGTGTATACTGTGTAAGGCTCCTCGTTGTTAGGTATGATCAGCACAGGTGCACTAGTGAGTCTTCGTTTCAGTTCCTCAAATGCTTCTTCACATTTATCATCCCACACGAACTTGACATTCTTCCTTGTGAGTTTTGTTAATGGAGAAGCAATCTTTGAAAAATTCTCTACGAAGCGTCGATAGTATCCAGCTAGTCCGAGGAAACTTCGAATCTCTGACACGTTCTTTGGTCGTTCCCAATTTAGCACTGCTTCAATTTTGGAGGGGTCCACTGAGATGCCTTCTTCAGAGACAACGTGTCCAAGGAACTTGACCTTCGTCATCCAGAAATCACATTTTTCTCTTTTTGCATAAAGACCATGTTCTCTCAACGTTTGTAGAGCGATCCTCAAATGCTCAGCATGTTCTTCTTCGTTTTTAGAATAGATCAAGATATCATCTATGAAAACAATGATAAATTGATCTAAGTACGGTCGAAAGACACGGTTCATCAAGTCCATGAAAGCCGCTGGTGCATTAGTCAACCCGAAAGGCATGACAAGAAACTCAAAATGACCGTAGCGAGTCCGAAAAGCTGTCTTTGGAATGTCCTCTTCTTTTATCTTCAGTTGGTGATATCCGGATCGTAAGTCAATCTTTGAGAAATAGCAAGATCCTCCTAACTAATCGAACAACTCATCAATTCGGGGTAGAGGGTACTTGTTCTTGATAGTCAATCGATTAAGCTGGCGATAATCGACACAGAGCCTCAACGATCCGTCATGTTTCTTCACAAAAAGTACTGGAGCTCCCCAAGGTGATGTACTTGGTCGAATAAATCCTTTTTCCAGTAATTCGTCCAACTGCTTCCTCAATTCCACTTTCTCAGCAGGTGCCATTCGATACGGGGCAATAGAAACAGGCGCTGCTCCTTGAGTTAAGTCGATGACAAACTCAATTTCTCTATCAGGCGGAAGTCCGGGCAATTCATCTGGAAAAACATCTGAAAATTCGTCCACCACAGGAGTGTGAGAGGATAGGTCACTCTTCTTTAGTTCTCCATCTGAAGCAAAGATCGTCCCAAGATTGGTGAAATTCCTTTGTCCTCCAATACAAGCCTTTAGCACCGGGGCTAGCGTCACTGTTCCTGTTTTCGCCTGAAATTCGATGACTTGTCCATTCTTGGTGAATAAAGAGACACGTTTCCTATGACAATCTACTATTGCCTGGTATTTAGTTAGCCAATCCATTCCTAAGATTACATCAAACTCTGTCATAGTTATTACATATAGGTCAGCCGATAGTTTATGTTCTCCTATAACAATACACACTGATTTGCAAATTATGGATACTTCAGCTATCCCGCCCATTGGTGTACTAAGGGTTAATGATGAACTACATGTCTCAGTTTCTAATTGTAGTACGGAAGCAAATAACATAGATATAAATGAATGAGTGGCACCAGTGTCAAATAATACATGAGCCCAAGAATGAGACACGTGAATCATACCGTCTACAACTGAGTGATCAGCCTGTTTTCCTTGTCCAGTTGTAGCCGTAATTGCATAAGCTTGTGCTGGTGCTTTTCCTTTATCACTTTTTCCCCGGTTTCCTTGGCTACTACTAGCCTTATTATTATTTCTCCCAAAAAAATATGGCCTTTGATTCACTGAGCCTTGTGGAGTCGGTTGGAAGTTCTGATTAGCATAAAAATTGGAACCCTGTGGCCGCTGTTGATAGTTGTACTGAGGCTGGAACCCTCGAGGTTGAGTTACTGAGACTTGGGAAGCTGGAGTGTTTTGCTGAGGCGCTCCACGATTTTGACTCCCTCCCCAAACAGTGGAGCCAAAATGACTTCCTTGTGGCCTTGGTGCAAAGGATGATTGTGTAGGGCGGTTAGGGCAATTTCTCCTCAGATGTCCCACTTGTCCACAGTTTTGACAAGCATACGGTTGGAAACGACCACTGCCAGAAGATCCACCACCAATAGTCACTCCACTATGCTGAATGACTTGCCCTTGTGACTTCTCTTTCTTACTTATTTTCCTTTGACGCCCACCAGAACCCTTATACTCTCCATAGGAGTTATTTAGTTATGTCTCTGCCCGCTGTGCCGCAGCTACAAGATCAAGAAAATCTGTTGATGGAACAGCAGCTATCATTTGTCTGATTTTCGGCCTCAGGTTATTTCTAAATTTTTCGCATCTCGCCATTGGATCCGATACAGCCCCGGGATTGTAGCGAGACAATTCTATAAATCGAGCATGGTATTCAGCAACTGTTGTATCTCCCTGCACCAGGTTTTCAAATTCTCGCATCATTGCTTGCCTATGGCTCTGAGGAATATAGGTGTTGCGAAAAATGGTTTCGAACTGCTCCCATGTAAGATTCGGCACATCATAGTCGTCTTTCTGAAGATCCCACCATTCTTCGGCTTTACCCTCAAATATATATGTTGAAAAGCTAACCCAATACTCCCGTGGAATCCTCAAGGTGTCCAACTTCTTTTTGACTGCCTTTAGCCATTGTTCTGCTATGACCGGGTTAGGTTCTCCACTAAATGTGGGTGGTTTCTGCTTCATAAACTCCTTCAACAGAGTTAGATGTCGTTGTTCGGGATCACGAACCTCCACAGGTCTTTGCACATTTTGTAATGCTTGAAGAATTTGTCCTAAATTATTTACTTCTGGTGCAGCTGGCGGGGATTGTGTTGCATGTCGTAGTTGCTCATCTTCTTGAGCTTGTTCCATCGGTTCCGGTTGCTCAACTTCTTGAGCATGTTCAACCGGTTGTGACAGCTCAGACGATTGCATTTGACGTCTTGGTGGCATAGTTTCTACTGGCTGCGAAAATTTAACTAGGATCAGTACCAAATGATGATGACATTAACACCTAACTTTAAAACCATTCCCAAAGATTAATTTTTAAGGTGGTGCTATACCCCCTAGGTTAATCGAACCTAGGCTCTGATACCAAAAATTCTGTAACACCCCTATGTGGGGGTTAACAGTTTTAAATAAATAAAAATAATTTTAAATTTTATATTATTTAAATCAATTAAACAATGCCCATGGGTCTTTAAACAACAAGAAAAATAAAAATAAACGTTTTAAATACAAACCACAGTTTTTAGTGTAGCACCAAATATATATAATTACAGTCATCATCACCATAGTACAATTTCCAAATAACTTAACACAGCCATAAAAAAAAATAATACAACTCTTACATGTTGTAGATAAGTTGTAATTAAACAGGGTCTTCTAACACGAAAACAGCAGGATTGTTTTCGCTTATTCCTCTTCAAATATGTTGCACTGAGTTCCACCTGAGATATGAAGATATGATAGGGATGAGCATCGACATGCCCAGTAGGGAAATCATGACTCACCTTATGGTTTATCCATTACCACATTAAAAACTGCATGGTTAGTAGGTTACATCATATTCCAGATTATGAGGTTTATTATGATCACATCTTATGGATACCGTAGTTAATCATTACCAAGTGTCATAATTACACATTTATACAAATATTACCAATCATCATTGTTCCTAGGTATCCATGTTAAATTGAGTATCACTCAACTCATCGAAACCCAAATGGGCGCACTTGATCACCCCATAAACATTCCAAGGGTGTTCCGGTGAGGGGACATCAAGCCCCGAGTCCTCACCAAATCAATTCCTGTACAGTGTGTTCTGGGACTTTCAACCCAAGGAAGCGTCATCACCTTCCCCCTATTTTACCTTTTTGGGTATCCATGCCCAAGGACGTAACCGCCGCCCTCTTCATGTCTCACCATTTCTCTATATTAAATCATTATTAATAGAGTCAGTTTTCCTAACCATGCTTCTCAATTTATAACATGTGTCAATTCATTATGTTCCTCGCCGTACAATACAAGACGAGTCCATGTCATAGTTTCATATGTGATACTCATATAATATCAGTTCAACATAGATATATATATATATTGCGGCAAAACAATCAATTTTAATTCTATAAAAACCTCACAAAAATGAGTAATAGAATCCCTACCTTTCAAGCTTATCAACAATCTTTTAATCCTGGAATCAATTAACGTTAGCTCCACACATCCTTGACCCTAAGGCATGCATAAGGACAATTAAAACTAAAGCACAACGTATAATCACATTCATAAGTGAGTTATGTGTAAACCCGTCTACTAGTGCCATTAAAGTATTTTTATGCATTAAACATGGAGAAAATGCATACTAAAAACTAAGTTTAGATTAAAGAAAACCTACCTCAAAACTTCTTTGAAAAGCACCAAAGTTTGGGTTATCAATCAAGCTTGAATTAACTTTAAAACCGCCTCGATCATGGTTGGGAATTATAATTGTCTTGGCCACAAAGAGAGCTTTGTGCTCTATGTCTTTAGTTAGAAATTTGAAGTGAGAAGGGAGAGAATGAGAACTAGAGAAGAAGGTGGTGATAGTTAAATAAAAAGATATCAAAATGCTTAAGAGGAATGAGATGTTTACGGGGAAAAGTTGTAAGAAGAAACAAAAGAGTCTTAAAGGAAAATATCATCTTGTCTCCCATGAAGACTTTTAGCAAATAATGCCAACATAATTGAGGGGATAATTGGAGTGAATTATAGAAGAAGATAAGGAAATAATTAATTAGGTGGTTGAGAAAATATCTCAATGTCTTCTATGAATTGACGGAAAATAATTCAATGTCCCCTTCGGATACCTTTAGCAAAATGAGAAGAAGTCTATATAATTGAGCAATAATTTAGGGAGACAAGATTGGTAGAAGTAAGTGTTGGTAAGTTTTGAATGTTTCTTAGGAAGACTTGATAAGAAAATACTAAAATGGTATTTTTTTTAAATGATCATAAACAACTTAGTAATTTTAAATAGTCACATTTTATTCATTAAATTTTACAAAATTATGCCCGTTAAAAATACGGGTGTTACAGCTCTCCCCTCCTATAAAAATTTCGTCCTCGAAATTTCGTACACTGATTACAATGTTAAAACAAATGTGGGTACTTTTCTCTCATTTCAGATTCAAGTTCCCATGTGGCTTCCTCCACATCATGGTGTTGCCACATCACTTTCACCAGAGGAATTCCACGACGACGTAATAATTTTATTTCATGATCCAGTATTTGAACTGGAATTTCTTCATAATTCGTATCTCCTTGAATTGGCACATCTGTCCACATGATCACATGTGAAGGGTCGGGTTCATACTTTCTCAACATCGATACATGAAACACATTTATGACTGTCATTAATTTGCAGAATCATGCTTTTGACGTTTGAATGGACCTTAGTATTATCTCTTTTACATTCGAGCATCATCATACTAAGCTCTATACGGGCAGTCAGATTGTCGTGGCTCTGACGGCGTTATCTGGAACATTGTTTGCTTGTGCTACAACGTATGTATGAATCATAGATAAAACGAACATCTTTTCATTTTTTGGGGGGTTTGGAATTCCATTTATTGATGTATTGATGTTGAATCGGCTTTCTTCAAATTTAGAAATGTCACTGGTAAAGGTGTAACTATGTATCAGACTTGATTTACAAGTATTCATAAATATGCATTTATATACTGAGATGCTGCTCTTATAGAAATTTTTCATGCATTGGGTTCATTAAAATTTTACATGGGTTTTATTTTCCTACACATATTTCAAAAGTATGATATTTTTGTTTTGGGGTTGCTCTGCAGTTCGTGCATGAAAGGCAGCAAAGAGTGCAGAAGAATTTTGATGCAAGTAGGGATAGATCGTTGCCAGTATTCAGTGTGGGAGTTGCATTTGTTGATGAAAGTGCCATTTGTTCTGTTCCTTCTTGTGAAGTTTCCAAAGGAATCGAAGAAATAAGACTTGTCGTGTCAAATCTAGCGCCACCAACAAAAGAACTTCATGTTGTTCCGATTGAAAGCATCTGGTCTTCGGAATCGAGTGACGGGAAGGAGCAACTAAAGAAATTGTCAGATGCTGTTACTGATGCCACTGGTAAAGAAGATCTTCAGGCTCACTTACGGATTTTGTCTTTACAAAAGGTTTGGTTAAAGAAAAAATGTATCTTACTGGCGAGAATACTATGAGCAAAAAAATATGTTGATCCATATATTTTGTTCTTATTGCATATTGCCTCTGAAAATGGATACAATAGGCTTGCGCTAGGATCATGCACATCGAGGATCGCTTGCCATGTTATTTTAGCCACAGTTAAGGTTTGTTTATGAGTTGCTTTCAGTTGAATTTTATTTGTCTGGAATTTATAAATGTTCATTCTGTCATCGGTCGATATTTTGGATTTCTTAAGTGGGGCAATAGCAGTAGAGAGATCGACAGTAAAACTAAAAACAAATGCACTAAACCATGGAGAAAATTGGTCAATTTTGGTTTCTGGTACACGTATCCTTCTATTCAAAATTTCAAAATAATTTATGAGGGTTTAGAATGTTGATCTTTGAACTCACTTTGTTCTTTTGTACTACAAAGTCCATGATAGTTGGCTTCTTGGTGCCATATGTATGCTTAACTTTTGTCATTATTTCGAAGCTTGGCAAACATTCCTTTGAAGTATAGAGAAGCAATTATAACTTGTTGAATTATAGATAAGGACATTGGCATTATTAAAAGGTATTCAAATAGCTCTAGTCAAACTTTTGAGGAGGTACATAAACCAAGTTTGTGCAAAATTATTAACGCTTTATTTGAGGAATGACTCTCAGCTAAATTTTGCCGGTCAATCTTGGACGGCTTTTTGACCATTTTTTTCCTACAACAGGGGAAGGGATATTCTTTACCTGCAGATAGTCAATATGTTGATGCAAGGTGGAATGTGCCAGTTGTGCTTCCACTTCGAGATTGTTTGGCAGAGGAGCTCAACATGCTTTGCCGCCTTGATGGGTTTGTAATTCGTGTCTTTTCCATTTTGTTTTAAAACATTTCCAAATCCTTATTCAGTAATAAGCCTAAGTTCTTGACTTGGCAGGGCAGCCTAAAGACTATGGAGTTTATTAGAAGTCCTTGCACTGGAATCAATGGCTTGGTCTCATCCTTTGTGAAGTTGTTGCAGGTTAGGTGTGAACATTAGGGTATCTCTTTTTATACTTGGTTGAGATATTTGTTAAGAGTTTTTCAGCAGCGTCTTTAAAAATAATAATAATAAATAAATAAATGAATAAAACTTCGGGCACATTGTTGTTTTGTTCTACATCAGGAAGTTCTGGGTTTATCAATAAAAGTAAAGTTGGCTCCATTGCCATCTATTGATGCGATTTTGTGACATTCTTTAACCACTGAACCTCCTTTTCTGGGGATTGATTTTAAGGTTTGAATTAGTGTTTATTGTCCTGCAGATAATACAATTTATTTGGTTCTTTAGAAACATACAGAGAGCCAAACGTTCTATCTTGCTTCTTTTAGAGAGACATAACAAGCCATTTTTTAAAGGAATTTTGAACTTCTGTTTTTCAGGAAGAAAATCCTTCTCTAGAGCACAATCGTGACAGCTGGGAAAGCCAATTGAATCTATTTCATCAGAGTCATTCTGTCCTATCTGCAACAGCCCGCTTAGCGGATCTGATCTGATCAGTTCAGGCAATGTGGAGAATTAGCGTACACACTCTTCTGTTTTTAGTGCTGTATGCTGCTATAGTTGTCAGTTTCAGATAATTCTGAAGGATCCAGTATTGGTGGAGACTTTTCACACACTTCTACCACCGACATTATTTTCACAAGCGAAGCCTGGCAAGTTTGACAAGCTCAGAGTACTAAGGTGAGAATTAGCAAATATCTTTACATAGACTAATTGTGTTGTGTCATTGAGATGATTTTGGGATAAACCGTTTCCATAGCCGTTTATAACCCAAAACTCCTTAAGATCTCTGGAAAATTGGTTTCTGGAATCACATTTCTGAGATCACAAGAGAAATTTTGAGATTGGCCCTTGAATTATTAATATTTACTCGCGCATGTTTTGTTCTTGCGGCTTTGTGATTCATCTAATTTATTGCTTTTTTACGGGATTATTATATGAATTAGTAATCAGTAAACCTTACAGCCAAGTTAACAATAACTAAAGTCAAAAGTTGCCTCGTGCTATTTTTGAAATTTGTTTTGCCAATTTTTTTCTTCTTTATTTGGTTTTCAGGGCACAAATACAACATTGCTTGCTTCAGACAGTGCAGATGAAATTTAATTTTCCTTGCTTAATAATTTCAAAGCTATTCTGAGATTAAATAATTCATTATCCGGGCAGGGTCTCCACGTTTTGGTTGAGACTCGGTTTTAGAGAAGATTCAAGATTGCTGTGGCATGCAGAGACAAGCCAATTGTGATCGCTGCTTGGAGAATCCTATTTGTTGAACGAACTAATAATGTTGTAGAAGTTTACAAGAGGAGTGAATTTCTAGACTTTCTAGTCCTATTCACAGAGATTTTGAAGAGAAAATTAGGAAATGTACCCTACTTAACAATCTCCTTAGTTTGATGCCAGTTTTTTTAGAATTCCTCAAGTCTATATTCAAAGAGAGAAAAATAAGGGTCAAAATCTGAGAGCCTTTAAAAGGCAGCGAGGGGCTCTTTTATTTTAATTAGACCAACTGTAATAAACTATCAGGTTTTCATCCAACTTTTATTAGTTCGAGTAAACTATTTTATAGTAAAGGAATTAGACCCTCATGCCCAAGTCAAACAGGTTTAACTAGATTAATATTAGATCCACGGTGTACCAGTCAAAAAATAATCGAGGTTAATACTAGATCGTCAAAAATAATCAAGGTTAATATTAGATACAGGTGAACCAGTCCAGAGCCTAGCCAGACTCAAGCTGTAGTGCCCAGGGCCAAACTGGTTTGCATGACCCAAACGGCTGACACAGGTTTGCATGACCCAAACAGCTTACAACTAGTTTTGGCAGGGTGTGCCAGGCTCAAGCTGTAGTGCAACGCATGAGCGACACTCGAGGGCCCCAGTAGCAAGCTACTGTAGTGGACCCTCACCCTAAAAAAATTAATTTAATATCATATGGGCCATTGGCCCATGTATCAGATATTAAACTGATAAGAACAAATACTACACTTGATCTTAGCCAAAAGGCCGAGAAAGGTATGCTTTGTGTAACATTCAAAATTCTTTTTATAACAGTTCTTTTGTTACTTATTCTTTTCTCTAAACGATGTGGGACTATAATAACTTCATGTCTATTAAACATTAAACATCTAACTAGCCAGTGTTCTTAATTTTTAATGTATGTTATGGATAAAAGACACATTTTAAGTGACAAACAGTTCTTGGTATTTATAAACATAGTGTTTGGTTAGTGGTGGGAACCATTAATAGGAACCGTTTTTATTGTAGCATGTGAGAGCTTTGTACTATAGCAATTTTTTTTATTATAGAATATGAAAACTTTACACTGTTCATAACTGAGTTTGTGGTTCACACCACCCTTAACCCTACTGCTAGTAGTGCCAGCTTCTCTTGCAAGTTGTTTACAAACGTTTCATTTCAACAGAGAAATAATTAGAAGAAACCCTACTGCTGGTAGTGCCAGCTTCTCTTGCAAGTTGCAAGCCTTCCACCTTCTCATAATCCCTTCACTTACGAGTACGAATATTGCTCTATCAAGTTACCCTTAAAATATACTCCGCTTAAGATTTTCACACTTTTTGGCATGATGGAGGAATCTAATGGCTTTTGTAAAACTTCTATATGTGCTGCAGTGACATGTATAAATAAGTGAGAACAAGTATCCTTATTCAATTTTTAAAATTTAGATTTTTGTCCAAAAAATTTTTTAAGAATTTTAAACGTGTCCACGTTTTTGCAAGAAAAATATAATTGTACATCCATTTTATAATAAAAATATGACTCTTTAGTCTCCGTCAACTTGATATATAACCATGTCTCTATTTAATAAAGGGGATATTTACTATTTTATATTATGTATTTTACGTTTATTTAAATATTATGGGGCCGTTTGGTATTGTTTTTAAAATAGTTAAATGTTTTTGTTTTGAAAAATAAGAATTTTTAAAGAATTATGTTGAGAATTTTTAAAATTTTTACCTCGAAAAGCGTACGAAAACATTTTCAAAAATTTTGAAAACAAAAATAAATGGGGCTTATATTTTCGGTTCTTGATTTCATCGAATATTTGAATGCATTCTTTATGTTATTTTGCCTGCCCCCTTGACTTTTAAAATGTGTCACTATGTCTATCATTTTTTTTGTTAGCAAATAACCTCTTCTGATCCAATTTTGTTTGGCTTTATAAGTCAATATTTTTTTTCTAACTTTAGAAGGAAAAAACCCAAAATAAAAAGACATTAAAGGCAAAAAATAGATTAAAGAAAAAAGAGTTCAAGGAAAAGATATTATTTTTTATAATAGGCTATTCCAACCACATAAAAGAGCTTAAAGAGAAGGAAAAAATCCTTAAAAGAATAGAGTTCTTAAGGTTTTTTTTTTTTTAAGGAAAAAAAAAAAAGAACATATCATTTTAATTTCTTATAAAGAACCCCTCTTATTTTATTTTATTTTATTTTATTTTTTGAA
The DNA here is from genome assembly GCA_025403435.1 of Artocarpus heterophyllus. Classification (NCBI taxonomy): domain Eukaryota; kingdom Viridiplantae; phylum Streptophyta; class Magnoliopsida; order Rosales; family Moraceae; genus Artocarpus; species Artocarpus heterophyllus. Next base: position 25,671,876 of record CM046351.1, on the reverse strand, counting down.
TTTGAATGGCATGTTGTAAAAAATATTCATATAGAAATTGTAGGTATATGGATTGCTTTAACATGGAGGTTTTGTAAAGTTGGAAGATTTATTACTCTAACAAAATTGAATAGAATGAGATTATTTTCTATTAAAAAAATAAAAGGAACATAATAAAACATTTTAAAAGTTGGAGGTAAAATAACCTAAAAAACGTAGTTTGGGAGAAAAATATAAAAAATATTTGGCAAAAAACCGTCTAAAAACTAACGGAGTTAGATGAAAAAAGATACTAATAGAACAAAGTTTGAGGGGACAAAATGGTACGTTTTAAAAGTTAAGTGGCAAAGTGATATAAATGATATAATTCATAGGACAAATGTGAAAATAATCCATCTTTTAATTAACCTAAATAGACTGTATAAAAAAGATAAACATCCCATTTAATAATATATATCTAATTTTTTTAAGTTGTGTCCCAATTGAAAAAAGATTATGGCTCTGGTTAGGGCTGGCAATTCGTGTTCACTTGTTGTGTTCATGCCAACACGTTTATACACGACACGATTACACTAAACACGAACATGACACAATTAATAAATGTGCCAAAAATATAAGCACGAATACAACATGCTAAATACAAACACAATACGCTTATAACACGATACGATTAAATTATTTAGTATTTATTTTTTTACCATATAAATTTTATAATTTTTTTACTCTATAATTTATTTTAATTTCAAGCAACAAGTTTAAAAATTAAAACCGAAATAAATTAAAAAGTGTAAAAAATATAATAATATTCATTTATTAAATATTTTAAACTGAATTTTTTTCTCCAATATTTTAAAGAGCCCAATCTTTTAAAGAGCGTAAATTGAAAAAAAAAATTATCTTAAAGCCATATATGGCTTCATTGGCAACACGAGAAAAACAAGAAAGGAAGTTGAGTCCTTATATAGAGAGGTGTTGTGAGAGAATTCTAGGGCTCATTTGTTTTGAGTACTTTTTGTACTCAATGAACTCAAACGTGGATTCGAGTATCAAGAATTATTTGGATACGTGTTTGTTTCCCTTAAAATCCAAATCCTTTGAGTATCAAAAATTCAAGTTTTCAGAGTTCTGACTCCCCTAAACTTTTGATACTAGGATATCTTTGCTACAGTAAAAACTGAAATTCTTTCTCATATATTTAAGGGAAAAAAATCATAACTTCTTCATTTGATATCCAATTGAGATGATTATTTTTTCATTATATTCCTAGTGAAGAGAGGAATGAATTAAGATCCATATTGCATATTTTTTAGGATCATTACCATTAAGATTTTATTAGATTTATTAATAAATCAAAAACTATTTTCACTACCTTTCCAAACACAAATTTTAATTTTATTCTTAAAACTTAAATGCACATCCAAACGTCAATTCGGATAACAATTCAAATTACACTAACTCAAATCAAATCACTAATTTGAATCCAGTTACCAAACAGACCCCTAGTTTCCTCTTGATGTGGGACTTTTGCTCTGTTGAAAGTTTAAAAGAGTAAGACCATAATAAATTAAAAAAAAAGAGGCTATTATTTGATGCAACATACTTATCCAATGTGGCAGTGACAAAAGCAACAATATACCTTGAGGTGCAAGGTTCTTTGCACCTGCAAAATCTGATATTTTTCGTATAATTTGACACGTACATTTAATTAAGTGTGTTAAGCGTGCTAGTATGAATCCAACACGTTTATTTTTGTGTTATTCGTGCCAACTCATTTATGGCCCAATTAATATACGTGCGGTCTAAACCCGTTTATATCGTGTCTCTCTTTTGCGTTGTCGCTTTCGAATCACCAAGTAGAAGCTACTTAATCATCAGCTGATCTCAAACGAAATCTCTTTTGCAAGTTTTTCTTTGAACATCCACATGGTTTATTAATCTATTTGAGGGAGTAAGAATGCCTTGTTTCTATCTCACTTCTTAGGGTTCGAGTATGCCTCGCCGTATCTCAGACCATCGATGTTGTCACTGGATGGAGTGCCCTTAGTGGTTTTGGTTCTTCTATATCCGTAATTCGGATTTTTTTTTTTTGGATCTAACAATCATTTTATCCAGATGATTGTGCACCAAGTCCAAGTGACGTAATATGTAATATGCGGATTACAAACTCAAGCATGCAAGTTAAAGTTCTATATATTAATCAAAAAGTTTGTTTCGCATCTCGATTAGAACCTTACAGTGTAAAACTTTCGGCAAGAAAAAATTACTATAATATAAAGCCCTCAAATGCTAAAATTTTCAAATTAACATTTTCAGCTCCAACCGTTCTCCGAAACATCCTAAAAAGTTTCTTCTTTAAAGAATGAAACTCTTAAATGTGGAAAATTTGTGAGCATGTGCAGCTTAAATACATGTTGCACTTTGCTATAAAACTTGCTTAGAAAGCTGATTTTCCCATGTTGAGGCATTAGAGTGACTCCTCTTAGCTTCCAAAGGATGCTTTTTTCCTAGGACTGTACAAACATATATGTTGTCTGAGATGACATCTGGGTACAAAAACTGACAACATAGCAAAACAACGGCCCACTTTGGTTCATAGATTTGATAGAAATTTAAATTTTTATAAGAGAAAAGGTTTGAACTGTGTTCAAACAAACACTGTAAACCATATGAGGGCTAAACGAAAAGGTTAAAACGTATTTGGTTTTGCATATACAAAAAACTTGCTTTGTTAGATTGCAAGTAAAAAGGAAAAAGTCAGTCAAATTGGTGCATTAACACCGACAAGGGTGCAAATAAAATTTCTATTATTTATTTGGTTGTTAGTTGTACTTAGCAAGCCATTAGGGGGAAGAGTAAAAATAAATAAATAAATAAATTCCGCCCAAGTGAAAATTATTATTATCTTATAAGCATATGCATTCACAAATGACTCAAGCTGTCAAAGAAACATATCAGAAATATGATACAACATGGAATTCCTTCCATAACATCCTACAAATTAAGAAACCACACAAAAAGAGCAAGTCCAGCAGACAAGAGAGTTGTGCCATAGATCAAGAAACTGGGGAAAAGAATTCCTCCAGTTGACTTTCACCTATAACCGCACCAAGTTTCTTAGTGAACACAGCATTGACCAAATCAAGTCCTGAATCAGTCGCAACATCTGCGGTGGGGATCTCCACGTATTCGTTTAGGTTATGCACGGTTCCATCTGCATAAGTCCCAAAAAAAAATGAAAAATAAAATGCAAACTCGTGTCAAATTTTCTATTGGCCACTTGAAAGCCCGACACAAATGTAAAAGAAGATGGCCTAAGGGAGAGAAGAACTACAACATGTAGGTTGTGACTAAATTTGTAGCCTATTTAATGTTATATCCGGTTTCAGTTTAGTGAATTGAAAATTCAAGATGGTTCCACTTTGATATCATAATCATGAATGAATGAGATTCTGCAACTTTTATTTTCCAGATTATGACAATTTGTAATCCTAGTACTGAGTGCAAGTAGTGTATGAAAGGGGGGAAAAGTTCTCACTCCTAGAAGAAAATGAAATGAAAAGAAAAGGGAAACTGGGGAATGAACAGGACGTTCTCATTTTATTCATATAGTTGCATCTTTCGGTCTTGATTAACCACTCAAAATAAAATGTGACTTTCAAATGCTAAGGAGTTTTAGATGAAAATTTTCAATCATATGACAACACAATTATTTGCTTGCTTGAGACTTGACAACAGAAAATATAGAAGTCTGTTCCTAGGATTTACCTTCGGCAATAATGGGATCATAACTAGGAGGTTCAGCAGTCCAATTTCCGACAGAATCTTTCATATGTCTTCTATCAGATGCAAAGCAACGGAGAAACATCGGAGCATGCACAATCCGGAAAAATCTGACATGGATGAATGAAAAAATTCATGGAAAATTCGTATTTCGTAAATCAAAATGTACTTTGTGGAACTGTGATAAATCAATTTCGGAAGAAAACAATCCCTTGAGAAGAGAAAAGTGAAAATCTATCGAATTAAATTTACAATAGCAATGCAAAATACAGCAATTTTAAGAGATCTGTATGGCAGCAAAAAGAGAAAATACCTCTGATACTCGGAAAAGAGCGAAAACGATGGCCGGATAGTTTCTGATATATAGGTTGGTAAAGGAGAAGGGAACGGAAGACTTGAATCTAAATCCCATACTAAGGGAGGAAGTCCATTTTTTCTCTGTTAATTCAAATGCAATTCCCATAACTCATAAGAACAAAAAAAATAACGAAAAAAATAATCTTTAGCGACCAAAAGATTTCCTATGAGTCTTAAAGAAGAATCTTTGACAACTATTTCAAAATGATGTGAGGGATTATGATTCAACCTGTATACAAATGACATGATAATCCCACAGAACAGCTCCATCTGCTCTGTTGCTGGCCTTTTGACGCCACAACGGAACCTGCAAGATTGTGTACAAAACATTATAAATATGAGAAAAAGATTTATCATATCTAAAATTTGAATTCAGCAAAAACAATCGTGAGTTCAAGTGAAAATGACAAAATCCACACTGAATGCAATGAAACATCTCTTTATATTATAAGACTTCAAGTGAAAACGACGACCAGCAATGGTTTTACATCAACCAAATTTGATCTATATTTATGAAAGGAAATAGTGCATTCAACATGATTACAACTCATGAATATTGCTTTGATTCTTTTAGAAACAATGCTAAAACAAAAAGATTAAGTTTTCCACTTTTATCTTATCCTAATTTATTCATCAACTCAAACAAAAACTACATGTGCATTTTGTTCATTATTCAAAGGGAATGCTGAAGTTTAAGCTGTTTCACTTTTTCAGGAAAGCGACTGTACAATAAATCAAGTAGGCAAAATGAAAATTTCAATTGCGTCCATGGCTCAAAGAAAATAACATGCCTGTTTCTTGTCGTTGGAAATGAAAAAGACAAAAAGATCAGAACCTTCTGCATCTGCTACCCCATTTGCACACAATTTCTTGCAAAGCAAGTACACGTTTTCCTCACTACAAAAATTCACAACAACATAAACATGACAAACCCGAAAATAAATAAATAAATAAAACTAATTGATCTACAAGATTTTGAGCCAATATAAACCCTACACTAGTTTCACTGACATCAAGAAAAACCCAAATAAAAAATCCTATTTCAAATATGAAGCGATGCCCACAAAAATACTGGCAATTTTAAGTTAAAGTTGATTAACAATATTTATGATTTATACCATGAATTTGTAAGCCCAAATACCCAACAAAACAGAATTGAAAAAAAAAATATGGAAGTGGAAAGTACCAATAAAAGGGTGTGTGCTGGTATTGGGAAACGTTCAAGGAATGGCCTTTTTCCAAGCTGGAGGTCATCGTCGTCATCGTGTTCTTCTATCTCTACAAAGTATCAAAAACAAACCCCAAACTACGCCATGTTTGGGCATCTTTGTAATGGACCGAGACGATGAAAAACGACACCGTTAATGCACCAATTCAACAAAGTTCGTCGTTCACGTCTTAAGACAAACGACACGACACCGTATGGCTTGCACTCCCGGTTAGCAAGGAAATAAATACGGGATAATTTTCTGAATATTTTCATGATTTATAAGTTGAAGGGAGAATAAGGGGATTAGATCATTATTTAATTGGAATTAAAAATAAATAAATTAAAATATAATAATGTTAAGTAAATAATTTATTTAAATTAAAGTAAAATTTATATTGGTATAAAACAATGTTGACAAAAACATGAAACAACATTAAGATAACGAAAAACCAAAACAAAAAGAAAAAGAAAAAAAAAAGAAGAAAAAAGATAAATTAAAAATTCAAATGTTTAAAAAGAGCATGTGATTTTAAAAATATTATGTACTTAAATATTTTGTAAAAATATGCTATATGCTTACAATAAGAATTGAAATAGTGTTATTTAGCGCAATTTCAAGGAGAGATAAATTTTGTTTTTGCCTGTCAAATTTTGGTCCCTTCATAATGTATTATATCATCTAAACTTTTAAAACTCGTCTCTACATTCCCCAAATATTAAAACTTTGTTAAATTTTCCCTTTTCATATGGTAGACAAATTTGCCGACTTCAATTTGCGACATCCGTCTAATTGGATTGGAAAGAGTTTTAGATCAGTAAAAGATTAAAAAATCTCAATCCAAACATTTTGGATTGGATTACGAATTAAGCGATTCTTAATCTGTCAATTCAAAGCCTCATATATATATATATATATATATATATATATGTATGTGTGTGTGTGTGTGTGTGTGTGTGTGTGTAATTTTAATAATATATATAACCAAATAATAAGACTTCATTTGAGTTTTTCTTTTGTTACATTGCTTTGAAGCATTAAGTACGGTTGAAAAATGAAAATTTTTCATTTTGAGTTTTTTTAAGAAGACTTGATTTTGAGCTTTATTCAAGACAGTTTGTCTTAATTGAATGGGTTGTAACAAATTCAATTGTATTGACCTATTTTATATTATGACATGTTTATTTTAATTTTTGATGTTGAAAAAATTGACTTTCAATATTCTTTTCAAAGGTCCTAGCTTAATCGATCTGTAAAATCCAATCGAAATTTAAACAATAAGAGGGAATTTTTTTCAATCCGAAAGTTTTAGATCTTATTGTAAATTGAGATTTTCTTAATTCAAAAATTTTAGATTGGATTACGGATTGATTCAAATCTGTAAAATCTAATCTATAAACCCTTAACCTTACTACCAGAAAAGGTAGTTGGTTTATTAAGATTATATTGATTGCTTTTTGCCATCGTAAAAATTGGGTCTCAACATTTTTTCTATTTAGAAAAACTTTTCCTTCTTTGCAGATGTGGTGTCAAGGGTGGAGACCAATTAAGGCTTAAAACTAATAAGTTTTGCTCGTTCTTTTGTGAAAGACACTCTGAAAAAATTGAAGATCTATGGTAAGTAGCAATAAGAGACTCCAAGATCAAGCAGACAACTAGGATAGATGCCCTTAAATATGTGATTTTTTGTAAATAATATATTTATAAAAAATAATAATAAAGTGAATTTTTTATTATATTTTTGTGTATGTATTTTGAATACTTTATCAATATCATTAAAATTCTATAATTATCTATGTGACTTTAAATATTGTATATAAGTGTTTTATATAAGAGGATAATATTTAAAGATTATAATTAAAATAGTTAGTAATATATAATAATTAATTATTCAATTAAAGTAAGAATTTTAATTGAGCGTTACTAGTGCAAGTCATTTCCATTAAGAATGGAACAATCTTATTTGAATCATTAATGCAATGGGTCATTAAATGAGTAAACTATACATAGTCAGATAATGTACGACCAGAACTTGATGTTATATGAACAACTAAATAATTTTCATTAGAATATAACAAGTGTTAATCACATCAATCGATAGTCACATATGAGATGATCTTGATCCCAAGTTATTGCTGACTTCTTTTTTATGGAATTATGTCTTTTAATTTACTTGGTATGGATTTAAGAATATAATTTTATCTCTTTTATTTTGGAGGCATAATGAAATAGGCAGTTGAGAATGTCAATATTATAAGATGGAATCCATTCCTTATTTAACAATAAATAGATAAATAAAACTCCTAGTATTAGTTTGGGTCTTCAATAATATGAGCGCTTAAATTTGTAATTAAATTCATAAATTAATTATTCATTAAAGAATCAATGACACTCTAGGATAAAGATGTAATTAGAAAGGTCAATAGATTTTACCTATCTTTAATTATATATTATATGAAGAGGATCAACTTATATGCAATGATTATATTAAATGGACAACTTTAAAATATGAGTAATTATATTTATAAATTTCAAAAGTACAATTCTTAGTTTTAGTAGAGTAACATAGGAATTAATAAAAGAGTAATATATTAACTAAAGAGTTTAATTAATATATTGATTTTATTAAAGCTTAAAATTCTATGTTCACTAGTTCCTTGTCATCTTTGTAAACCTTGTTTGAACAAGTGGAATAATTGGTTTAATTCATTAATTTAGAATTATAGAATTCTGAATTAAATAAAACTCAAGATAAATTAATTATTAATTTATTATTATTGAACAATTAAATTATTTAATAATGATAATATATAAAAATAAATTTTCAAAGACACATAGTGGGACCGACCCACTGTGTAGTGCATATCTGCATAAGAAAGGGTTCTCTATGCAGTCCAAGACTTGTTTACTAAGTTTCCTATTTCCAGAAATTTCTAATTTTGATAAATATGATTTATTTAAAATTAGAAATTTGACTTATAAAAACAAATCAGATTAAATAAAAAGAAGTATTTTTCTCTCTCCTAATTAGTGATTGGCATCACAAACATAGAAAGATTCTTTGTGTGTGGCGCCATATACAGATAAGGAAAGGAAAAGTTGTCTTTTTATTTTAAAATAAAAGAAGCTTACAGAATTAATTAGGCCTCTCATTCTCTACAAATAAGGGCCTCCTCTATTCATTCTATATGCAATTGATAATCATGGTTAGACTACATAAACTCTGCTAAGGAACTCTAAGGTAGGCGTGTAGAGAAAAAGAAAGAAAGAACTCTATGCGTTCTTCTATTACAAGTCTTGCTTTGCTCATATGTTTGAGACATTGAAAGTTAGTAGAGTGATCATTGAAACCCTAATTCCCTTATACAACCACGTGTTCGTCCATTCGGTGCCAAAGACTAGGCAGGAAAGATGGTGGTTTCATATAAAGAACTATTCATGTAGATGATTTCCAATCTTATAGCTTTAATCGGTTAAGCATAAATTGCATATATATATATTTATTAGGCATTAAATTAATATAATTTATAGTGTTGTTTTATAGAAGTTTTATAAAATTTTTTGTTATATACGTTCTACACCTTTACCACATTTCTATACATTTTCTCTAAAATCATTTTAGAAAACCAACACAATCAACATTGAGAGAAATTCACGTTTGATTCCTTGCATTTTTTTGCACCTACTGTTATACCTCAATTTTAATAAAGCATATTTAAAAAAAATTATAAATCAAGGTCAACCTTTTAGGTCATCAGACAGAAATTAAGAGTTTAAAACTATATCTTTTTTTTAATCATTTCAAAAGCTTTAATAATTACGAAAGAAAAAGCTCAATATGTAAAAACTAAAATTACTATCTACACATAAATAATATATATTAGAAAAAGTTAATGGTGTTAGTGATATGCCCTAGGCCAATTATATAATGACTATATTTTGACTTCGTTACATTTACATTTTATTAATAAAGAGGCATTTTTATTATTATTTTTTATTCTAATTCTATAAATAGTTAATTCTACTTAAGCTCATCAAGTATGTGACTTGATAGTAAAACTCTTCGGTGAAAATTGAATTCTATTCTAAATTATCCCTAGTTGGTCATTATTATTAGGATAATAATGAATGAAGACTAGTATGAAGTTTGACTGATGATTATGTTTTACTAATCATGTGTATGAGATACTAAGTCAACTCATAGGTACATATTTGAGAAATGATGTATTAGATCGACCCGCTATGAGAATACTGTATGGAAAATTGTCATAAGTGATTCTCATCACAATAGTATTATCCTAGTCCTCTGACCTGAAATCACCATTGTTTCTTACATGATAAGTTCTATATTTTGACACATTCTAATATTATTTTTAACAGGATGATGGAATGGATTGTTGTTGGATATAGAGTGAATCTGTGAGGAATATGAGTGATTAAGAAGGAATTCGTCCCTCATTTATTATGAGAAAGATATCTATGGGTCCCTCGATAAGTTGGACTAAAAAAAAATGTATGGCCATACTGCAATGAATTGATAAGGGTTATCAATATCAGTCCACTTAAAATTGAGAAATACTATGATTGAATAGTATAAGGTTGACATAAACTATGCCTTATGTTCAATCAAGGTATCTGGTGACAAAAGAACTTTAATACTTATTATGGATTAGGTTGTGTCGGATTATTGACATTCGCATAACTTAAGTAATCATAATGTCTTGCTAGAGGCCGCTTATGATTTGTGGGCCAAAAATAGAATTTCAAGCCCACTATCAACGTTATGTGAACCTACAATGTCGTACACTTAGAACAAACCAAAAACCAATTTTGGGTTTACTGTGTCTAGGTTCAATGAACTTGATAATGTCCATATTCGATGTACTAGATATCTCTAGGTTCATTAAATCTGACATTATCTAGATTCTCTGAATCATATTCGAATTACAGTTTACCCTAGTTAAAATATGACTCTATCTCGAAGTCAATGGATGTATATATATATATATATATATATATATATATATATATATATATCTGTTTTAAGGTTTCTAGCCGAATTAAGAAGAAAAAAGGCGTTCCATTATTCTAAAAGGCGAGAATATTAAAAATCCTAAAAATTAGAGAGAGTCATTTAACGCAAAGGAGAGGGTGCTAGCACACCAATTCGTTTTGAGAGAGTCTGTTCGTGTAGATACCTGCAAAGGGCGTTGCTCTAAGTAACAACGTCTGAATTCGATATCGAATACAAAAAGGTCGAGTTAAGGTGTCACTGAAGTGAACCTGTTCTTTTCCTTCCAAAAATCTTGCCCATTTTTGTTATTATAGTAAGATTTTATGACTTTTCTATCAATCTAATCGAATTGCATGGATCCTGCGAAGGTTTTGTGGGAATTAATTTTAATTTTTTGTTGTTTATTTGAATCACAAAATCCAACAAAACCCAACAAACGACACCTAAATTTTATAGATGGAAGAGCTTTTCGATTGTGAAGTTTTCGCTATTTTTGTTTTAATTAATTATTTTTTTTACTTCCATGTATAAAGGAAGAAAAACTGATAACATTTCATAGTCTAGAGGGTGGTAATCAATTTTAAAGTTTGAGGGACAAATAATAAAGAAACCAATGTTTAGGTTAAAATTTAAAAAGTAAATATCTCGAGAGAGGTCCTGAACATTTTAAAAATATTATCATTTGGTTCTTTTTTTAGTTAAATCGAGACTAACCTTTTAACTTAGGTACAACATAACTAATTTTAACTGATGTGCGTTAAATTTTGTATGGCTCTCATCATGTGCATGACACATGCTCTAATCTTTAAGGGTATTTTAGTAAAATGCTCAGTGTACTTTTAAAACAATTAAAATGAAAAACATAAAAAAAGAATAAAAAAGGATTTGGGATAAATGACCTTTTTTTAAGTGTTTTTTTTTAAATAAATAGCCGAAGCTTTTGAAAATAAAAAATGACCATTTTTGTATATCAATGAGATACTAAAGTACATTAATGATGCATTGATTTGTAGTTTATCATTGATTAACTTGGTGTTTATTCACTCAATAATTTACTAGTTTTTTGATAATAAATTATTAGTAAATTAATAATTATTGTTGATAAGTAATGTACTAATATAAGTCAACGATGTATGGCAATGATATATTGATGTTTACTAATGATGTAAAATTGTAAACATCAAAGACTATTTCTCTAATTTTTAAAAAGTTTGATCATTTCTTTTATTTCTGAAAAGTTTAGCTATTTATTTAAAAATGTAGTGAAAAATAGATCATTTATCTAATTTTCTCAAAAGAAAAATAAAGGAATAAAATCTTCTTCCTTTGTTTCACCTCCAAGCTCCCAATCTCGGAGGGTTTGGATAAAAAGGTTAAAGAGAAAGTGTATTTGGATAAGTAGACCAAATAACCTCAAAATTGGCTAAATGATCTAAATGTCATGTCATCCAAAAAAAGTTTTAAAAAGAAAGCAAGTAGGACAAGCCACATCAGCAAGCAAAATAGGACAGGACAAGAAAAAAAAAAGTTGAAGCCTGTGAAATCCCCAAAGCCCCAAAAATTGTGAAGAATTTGACAAAAGGGCAAAAAAAAATTCCTAATTGAGGTAATGATCTTTTTTTTTTTTGCGCAAAAAAACATACTTTTCTAGATAGGTAAACTGCACCAGTATTTTTCAGAAAAAAGATGAAAATAACTGTAACGATGAACCTCAACAGAGTTAAAAGAAAAAAAAACTGGAACAGTTTTCATGCTCAAAAAACATGTTTTTTTGAATCAAAAAACTGCCCAATAAAAAAATTCATTTGCCTAAAATTATTTTTTCTTAAAGTTATTTTTCAAAATTCCCCCAATTGTGTTTTCCCCCATTTTTTTCTCTCGTCTCCAGCTTCAAGGAGACGGGAGATTCTTCTTTTCTTCTTCAATTAAGGCCCTTGAGTTCCTTTTCTCATTGTATTTCTTCTTCTTCTTTCTCTATCTTCTTTTCTCCGTCTTCTTCTTTTCTCGGTCGTCTTCTTTTTCTTCTTCTTCTTCAATCCGAAATCCAAACAAATGGATTAAATCCATAGCAGCTCATCTCCATTGATATACACCAGGTAATTCTTTTTTTTTCTTTTTTTAATTTCATTCATATGCACAAAACATCAATTAATTAGAGAATGCCTAATCTTTAATTCTAACAGTGATGCATGTGCTTATTGCCCGCTTATTGGTACTCTGATGATGTAGCCATTGGAAAAAAAAAAAAAAGGAGTTCATATTTTCATGCCAATTTGCGAGCAATAAAGATTAATTAAAAAAAAGAAAAGAAAAAGGAAGGAAAAAAGGAGGCTGGGCTTGGAATTGATACGGAAGGAAGGATGTCAAGGTGGTTCTTTGGAGTAATCAGAGGGACCTCGCACATCCGGCATTCTAGAAGCTTTCTCTCTTCGATCGCCGTCGACGCTTCTCTAACTCTTATTTAAACCTTCCTCTGTGTGAGACAGTGAACATAAAAATTAATAAATCTGTTGAATAAACTCATAATGCTTATTTTTGTAAATTGTAATTTTTGTTCTGTCTTTGATTTTTTCTTAAATTTTTTCGCGTCTATTTATGAATTCTGAATTGCTTGTTCAATTGTGTAAGTTTATTTGAATTTATGTTCGGATTTATTGGATTTAGTCAATTTTTGCTTCATCATTTTCTATCTATAATTTCATTTTTCGATTATTTGAACTATTGATTAAATGGTTGAAGTTTTAAATTTAAAGTTGTTTCGAGTACTCTATTTGTAGCTTTTAGAAATGCTGCCACTGAAAAACAACTAGATTTACCTTGTGCGTGAAGCATTGGACCAGGATACATGTTGAGCCCTCTATAATTTTGTTTTGAAATATATTTCTTTGAATTTTTTGTAGAGTTTTTTTTTTTTTTTTTTTTTTTTTTGGGAATTGCTTGATTTGGAAAATTTGGCAAGTGACGAATTCTATTCAACCGCTTATTGATATACTGCTTATCCAGTGTTGAAAATTCGTTTTTATCTAATTTGGAAGCTTCGGGATGTAGTGATTTTGGAAGACAAATCTTTTTCTATGCATTAAATCTGTGTTTTGCTTTAAACTTCGTATTCAAGGGGCTAATTTGATTAACTCAGGCACTATGTACAATTTGGTGAAGCTGAATGTGTTAAATCTTTGTGTTGATTTTTGAAACTTGTTTACTTTAAGGGAAATCTTGTTTTTAATTTAGTTGTTGAACGGCATTTTAAATTTGTATGAATATGTTTTAAGGGAAATCTTGTTATACTTCATCAAGAGTATTTTTTGATGAGATTTTGTTGAATAAACTATTCTGAGTTAAGCATGACTTATGCTGCATAAGGGTGGTTTGTTGGAGAAGATACTATAGTGGTGTTGCCACTTCATTAGTATTTCTTTCACTAGTATACTTATATACACTTTCTTTCTTCACAAAAAAAAAAATCATGGTATATATAATGACTCATATTTACAAAATTACAGAACATGATTGTCTATGTATATACGTGTGTATTTGATTTAGTTGTTACTCTTACAATGTTTCTTTGTTTTGTTTGGGTTGGAATTTTTAATAGCATCTTTTGATTGAACTAGAAACAAAGATTTGCCTAAATGTCATTATTCATATGTTTTTGCAGTTAGATAACTAAATGGCTTCGTTACCAATTTATTTTGACGTTGGAGGACATTGGAAGGAGTTGGAAACTCGTTGGGTGTGATGTGAGGGACAAAGTGAAATGAAAGAAATTATGTTAGAAGAAGAGAGTCCTAAGTTCAGCATGTTAATTAACAAGATTTGTACAAAAACTGGAATTGATCGTGGAAATAAGTTATTAAAGATAACTTACATACCACCAAAACACTCTGATTAGATGAAGCTGATTAGAATTACTGGTGATGATGACCTGTTGGTTTTTAAGGTGTTACTTAAATACAATGGTAACACAATACCTTTACATGTTCAGATGGAAGAAGAAGAACATATGAATTCTGTTAAACGGGAGATTGGAGTTCGAGAGGAGATTGCCTCAGCTCGTACTAATGAAGAAGAAATTTAGAGAAATTCGCCAGATGATGAATTTTTTTATTGTCATTTTGTTGATGCAGCTTTAGACGAGAATGCGTTAGCTCCTAATGACATGGGTCCACTTCCTTCGCCACAACCGCTCATGATTTTAAATGAAAGAGAAGTTGGATCATCCTCAACTTTGCATAGTTTTACATTTAATGATGGATCTAATTTACAGGTTGGTGACCACTTCAGAAGCAAGAGAGAGTTAAGGACGAAGCTTCATGTTATAGCTTTAAAAGGAAGGTTCGAGTTTCTAACAAAAAAATCGAACAAAAATTCACTTATAGGGGAGTGTGTCATCCGAATTGTAAATGGCGTGTTCAGGCATGTAAGTTGTCATTGTCAAACATGTTTATTATTCATAAGTATTGTGGGATTCACTTGTGTTCGCTAGAAAAACGTTCATCAAAGCATAGGCAAGCAACATACTCTATTATTGGGGATTGCGTCAAAAGTTAATTTGTAGGCATACCATAGGGTCCACGGCCTAAATCAATACGGAATTATGTTTGTAGCGAAGTTGGCACGGATTTCAGTTACTACAATGCTTGGATGGCTCGTGAGCATGCAATTAACCTCATAAGGAGTATGGTCGAAGAAAGTTTTGCCATCCTTCCATTGTACTATCGTATGCTCAAATTCGTAAATCACGACACTATTACCCACATTAAGGTAGACGATACTAACAAGTTTAAATATCTTTTTGTGGCACATGGACCTTGCATACGAGGATTTGCTTGCATGAGGAAAGTAATAGTTGTCGATGAAACGTTTCTAAAGGGAAAATTCAGAGGTGTGCTATTTGTGGCCGCTGCACAAAACAATAAACATTGTTGTTATCCCATTGCTTGGCGGATTGTGGACAAAGAAGATGTATCTTGGGCATGGTTCTTTTCAAAGTTGAAGGAAGTTGTGAAAGATTCAGAAGATTTTCATATTTGATAGGCATCGAAGTATTAAAAAGGCTATTGAGACAGTTTATGAGTTAGCATGCCATTGTTGTTGCACATTTCATGTGACGCAGAACATTAAGGGTACCTTCCATTTTAGCGTTGTTCTATCATTGTTCTTTAAAGCTGCCATTGCTTATTGAATTGATGAGTTCCATATCTTTTTCAATGATCTTTGTTCTGATTATCCAAGCGTTGGGATATCTGCAAGAGCAGGTTGTCTTTGAGAACTAGACTCGTGCTCATTTTAAAGGAAATAGATATGATATTAGACCTTAAACCTTGTTGAATCATTGATTGGAATGCTCAAAAATGTCAGAGATTACCCTGTTATTGCCCTATTAGATTATGTGTTAGGAAAGATGTCAATGTGGTTTAATGATATACAGACCAACGCCGTCGTTAGTACCTTAGTTTTGACACTGAAGAATAAGAAAATACTCCATAACAGGTACGTCAAAGCTGGATTTCTATTAGCCAACAAGCTCAATATTGATGAGTACCACGTTGTAGGTGGAGAGGTTTTTACAACTATGAACATTAAATTGAGAACTTGTACTTTTTGCGTGTTTGATATAGATCAGATGCCATGTGAACATACAATTGTAGCTTGCGGAAGGTAGAAACATCCATTTATGAATTATGTTTACATTATTACAAGACGGATACATTGGTTAATGATATGTAGAGACAATTTATCTTGTACCAGATTCATCCTAATGGGAGATTCCCGATGATGTTAGGGAGATGCACATTATACCGCCTAATGTTAAGCGAAGACGCGGTAGGTCAAAAAAAAAAAGAATTCCAAAAGCAGACGAGAGCACCATGCAAAGAAGAAACAGATGCACTAGATGCGGACAATACGGCCATTATCAAAAGACTTGTAGGAATGCGCCAATTTCTTGATTTTGGTTGTTGTTAAGAGATACTGACTTTTTATGTTTTCAATTAAATAATTGTTAATTGTTCCATTTAATATCATTACTGTCTTGTTCCATATTGTTCTACATAGGGTTTCTTTAGATTTTGATTAAACTAAGTCGTTATGCTGCTGGAATTTACAAAACTTAAAAATTGAACAGAATCGATATGGGGTCTACATGGTATCAATCTCCTTATAATGATTTTGAATTAGATGTACAAGTCCAAAAGAACGGGGTCGATATGGTGTCTACATAGTGTCAACCCTCTTATAATGATTGCAGTTGAAATGTACAAGTACAAAAAAAGGGGGTCGATATGAGGTCTATATAGTATCAACCTCCTTATAACGATTGTAGCTTGAGATGTACAAGGGTGTGTGCTAGTACTAGGAAACGTTCAAGGAATGGCCTTTTTCCAAGCTTGTGGTCGTCGTTGTCATCATGTTCTTCTATCTCTAAAAAGTATCAAAAATAAAATACTATAGCATACGAAAGTTTTATATTGTAGCAATTTTTTATTTTTTACCGTAGTTGCTGAGAGCTTTTACATTATTTGTTAGTTAGAACTAATTGGTTTTAACCGAGAGCTAAACACCTTATAAATCTACATAAATTTATGATTTAATCCTCCCCCAGTATTGAAACAAACACAAAGTATACAAAAAGACATCAATCACTAGCCAAAGCCAGTCGGATCTGAGCTCTGTTGCCGTCACCATAGCTCGTTGTGCGACAAAGCTTTGTTGTCGTCGAGCCCACCCCCTTCACGAGCCAAGTCAATCCTAGGCAATTTCTCTCGATGCCGTGCTAGCCAACCCCTTCTACTGGCCAACTTCCCCATCGTCATGCAAGTTTTGTCTTCTTTTTTATATGTGGAGAAGTCGACCTCCAATGGAGGTTTATAGAATGTTTAAGAAGTATGGTTAGAACCAATTTTAATTAAAAATATTGTACCATGTAAAAGCTTTACACTATAACAACTTTTTGCTTTTTACTGTAGCATATGAGAACTTTTTTTTGGTTAGTTAAAACCAATAGGCAAACACCTTATTATTGTTTTGCTGGTTTTTTTTTTTTTTTACATTTTAATTATAATTTTCTAAAGAAAATATGTTTTAATTTTAATTTCTTAAAAAAATATTAAGTATTTTATTACAATGCCCTTACTAAAGATATAATGTCCACTTTAGTGACACAAAAGTTAATGAAGGTCAGTTAAATTAGCTATTCAACAACTAAAATCAAATGTTGGAGTTGATTAAATAAAAAAAAAGTTGAGGACTAAATGCTCACTTTTGTAACAGGTTAGGGACTATCAGAGCAATTTACTAAAAAAAAATCCTTTCTACAAACGACATGTCATTTTGATTCTAGACAAAAGCAATTGCAGCTTCTGGTTTTTAACTCATCTTTGTTCTTTTCTTCTCCTTTCCATTCCGTAAACCCGAGGCCCCAGCTCAAAAAAAAAAAAAATAGTAATAGTAATAACAACAACAACAACAATAATAATAATATAAAATAAAATAAAAACCTAGCCCCCTCTCTCTGCAGCCGCTCCTCCGGCCACAGATCCTCCGCCCTCCAGCGGGTCCTCCCCTCCACTCTCCGATCTGCCTTCTCCCTCCTCTCTTCAAGTGTTTTTTTTTTTGAATTTTTTCCTCCGGTCAATTCAATATTTCGTGAAAAATCAAAGTTCTTGTTTTGGTTTATTGAAAGTTAGGTTTGGAATTGGCATTGTTCGAATTAGTGTTTTATTTTTCAAATGAGTAGCGGCAGTGGATTATTTATAGCCTTAAGTTTGATATGTATTTATTTATTTATTTATTTTTGGAATTTGGCGTAGCCTGTGTATAAAAAAGAGGAAGGAGAATACCGTTGAGGATTGATGTTGATGTTTGTTAATTGTTACTGCTCACCACCACTCATTGATGTTGTCTAAAACTTTTTACAGGATGTTTGAAAAATTGGTAGGAATTGTTGGTTAGATCCATTTTTATTGTAGCATGTGAAAGTTTTATACTGTAGTAATTTTTTTTATTGTTACTGTAGCATATGAAAGCTTTATACTATTTATAACTAAGTTTGTGGTGAAAACTGTATGGTGGGAACCGTTGCCAAACATCTTTGTATATGATGTATATGATTATGTCTTCATGCTGTTCCTGATTTTCTGTCTTCAAAATTGTGAAATAGTCAGCTCAGTGTTTAAGTTTGATTTTTGTTCTTTTTCCTGCGTTCAGTTCCTTTTTTGTTTTCAATTTCATTTAGTTTTTTGTGTTTTTAATTTGATTATTTATTTATTTATTTCTTGGAGTTCATGCTTTAGATAGAGTTTAGACTCAGAATATTAAACGGAGACTTGAGCAGAGTGATTGATTTAATTTCTTTTTCAATTGTTTTTGTTTTTGTTTTTGATTTTTTTTAAACATTATTTAGGTTTGTTTGGGAGCGAGTTGAAACCAAGTCGTTAGGAAAAAAAAAAAAAAAACGA
Organism: Artocarpus heterophyllus; assembly: GCA_025403435.1. Taxonomy (NCBI): domain Eukaryota; kingdom Viridiplantae; phylum Streptophyta; class Magnoliopsida; order Rosales; family Moraceae; genus Artocarpus; species Artocarpus heterophyllus. Next base: position 25,653,079 of record CM046351.1, on the reverse strand, counting down.
GTTACAACCATAATTTTGGCTGGAACTTATGTTTGGAGTGTGTGTGCTAATGTCATTACAACTTATTAGTTCTAATTAGTATAATGTGAAGCTCTCACATGTTATAATATAAAACAAAAGTATACTATAATGTAAAACTCTCACGTTACAGTGTTTTGGTTTTAACTTATAGTTTCAACTACGTTCTCAAACACACCCTTGATAAGTTTGTCAAAATGTTGATTTAAATCAAAGTAGTTCTAGCTCTTGTTTTAGTTGAAACCAAAAGTAGTTCTAACTACTAAGATTCGGTTTTAACCGTCATTAGGCTAAACAAAAGTTTCAATTGAAACTAAAATCATCTGTTCGAAAAGGGCTTCCAAACATGTCATTAATGACTTGAACTTGGCTTGGAATTTGGATACGTTTATAAGTTTGAGGTTATTTTCAAAATTTTCTTCATTTGAAGTTGGACATGTTAGTATTGTACTTTCATTGTAAATTCTGTTTCCGGCTTGGGAATGATCTGAACTTGGCTTATATATGTTTTATTGTAATCTGATCATTGATTTGAATTGCTAATTCTATTATTTTAAGTTCATATTTCATCGAAGCTTTCGTTTAGAAAATCAGTTAGAACATACGTTTTAAGTTTAAGAACTATAATACGTGAGAGCTTTACACTAATTAATGAGTTAGAACTTATGTCTCAAATACCCTAGAAACATTTCTTTGTTTGTTTTATTTTTTATTTTCTTAAAAAAACATACACAAATGACCTATATAACATAAAACCATGGTTTAAAACACTTTCATTATGAGAGAAAAAATTATAACAAAAGAGTGTTTTAAGCATAATTTTTGATGAAATCCATATTTTGGAGAAGGGGACTTGAAGTCTTTCAATAATGAATAAACCCTGCCCAGATCACTCTCTCTCTCTCTCTCTCTCTTTTGGTAAATTACAAGTTAGTAGGGTTCAATTAGTAGAAAGGCATGAAACTTGACAAAGTTACTTGACTCACGTGGCTTGTTCAGTTAGAAAATAAAGGCCTTCATCGATTTTGAATATTGTCGCGATTAATAGGGTGTTTGAAAAGGTTGTAGGAACCAATAGTGGGAACCACTTTTACTGTAGCATGTGAGAGTTTTACACTATCGTATATATATTTTTTAATTGTTACTGTAGCATGTGAGAGCTTTACACTATTCATAACTAAGATTGTGGTGGGAACTGAATGGTTCCCACCACTGCCAAACACCCCCTAAATTAATAATTCGAGACTAAATAATTCAAATTAAGAAAACGACCAATCCTCAACATTTTACAATTTAAACCAATTTTTGGACAAAAAAATTACTTTATTTGAACCCAAAATAATATAAAATTCTTGTATACTAAAATAATTATATTATAAAACTCTTACATATTATATTTTTCAAACTAAAATCAATACGCTAAACACTTTATAAATCATTGAGACCAAATTGCATTAGCATTTCTTAAAAAATATCTAGATCACACTGTATTCCCTGGAAGCGACAAGACTAATTGAACCAATTAAAAAGAAAAAATAAGCATTTAAATATTTTATTTTTGTCAAATACTAACATTTAAATAATATACACTAAAAATATTATGGTAATATTCGTAGAATATTTATAGTTTCACTTTATTCCATATTTCAGTTGGTTTCAATCAACGAGGATATAAAACTTTTGATAATTATAATAAAAAATAAAAAATTATTATTATATAAAATTTTTATATAATATAATTTTTAAATTAATTTTCTTAGATACAACCGTCCCCTCAAACATCTTTTTTGTTCACAATTTTCTCGTATGGCCTGTTCTTTCGGATTTTTTTATCAAATATCTACAAAACTGCCGATGAATATTGCTACAAATAGACAAGAAAAGGACAAAAAAAGGATACATCCAATTGAGGCATTTTAAAAAATAACTTTTAAAAAAATTATTTTAGGTAAATGATCTTTTTTTTATAGTTTTTTAACGTAAAAAAATATGTTTTTTAGGCATGAAACTGTTTCAGTTTTTTTTTTTTCATTTTGTTGAGGATTCTTTCCACATTACAGTTATTTTTGTCTTTTTTAAAAAAAATACTAAAGTAATTTATCTATTTAAAAAAACGTATTTTTTTTTTAAAAAGATTATTTTTTTAATTAAGAAATTTTTTTACCTTTTTTCTAAATTCTTTCCGTCCAATTGATGCTTTAAGTGGGGCCATTGACTTGAATTCCATTTCGTAGCTACCCCTAACACCAACTAAGATTTTCTTTAATTCATTGACTCCGGGATCGAGCGACATAGAAGAACAAATAACTTTACGAAAGAAATTAACAAAGGAGAATAACGAAAAAATAAAAAATAAAGAAAAAAGAAAAACAAAGGTCTTCAGCAGACCAGACAGTAGAGTAAGCTTGAGATATGATTAGGGACTATTAGCTTCGAAAACTTGTTCCAAATAGCTGAGGCAGCCTCTCAGGTTACTCTTTATCTTTTTTTCTCTCAATTTTCGTTTTGATTTTCTATTTTCGTAATTGAATATTTATTAAAGTTTCGACCTTTTCTGGTGATTCTTTTTGTTTCCCGAGAAAAAAAAGTTCTCCTATTTTCTCATTTAGGATTTTGTTAATCTTACAGGTCGCTTGTTTATCAAGTAATGGCCGGCGTTCAAGAAATCATGGTTGCCGAATTCTTGCAAGTACGTTTCCTTATTGCTCTGGTTTTGCTTTTTTTTTTTTTTCCGCTAGATTTTTTTTTTTCAGTCGACAGTCTGATTCTGATTCATTGTTGTTTTCTTCAATTCTCTGATATATGTTGTATTGATAATGAACTCGAATTGAATTTGTTTTTTGATTTTCTTGATTTTCATTTCAGGGTGTTCATAGGCAAAGCCTGCTGTTTCACTGTAATTCTTGCAATGGAAAATCTCATCTTCTATGGGGGAATTTTCCGCGTTATAGAAGAGGGGTACCATTGAATCTGAAATGCCAAGCTCAGTCAAATCCCCCAAAAGCTGTAGTTTCCAGCTCTGTCGGAAGCTCTGTGCTCCAGCAATCCGCAGCCAAGCCCGGTGTTGGAGTTCTTCATCTTTATCGTATACCGCTGACTCAGGAAAGCGCGACGTCGGAGCTTCTTAAGTCGGTTCAGACCAAAATCTGGAATCAGATTGTTGGGTTGAAGACTGAGCAGTGTTTCAACATCGGGCTTGAGTCAGAGCTTTCTGATCAGAAGGTGTCAGTCCTTAAGTGGCTTCTTCAAGAGACATATGAGCCTGAGAATTTGGGGGTCAAGAGCTTTCTTGAGAAGAAGAGGCATGAAGGGTTGAGTATGGTTATTGTTGAGGGCTTTCCTTCACGACGGCTTGGTCTTCCAATGCTCTGTCTATCTGCCAAGCCTGTGGGTTGACAGAGGTGACAAGGATGGAGCGTTCAAGGTGGTACTTGCTATATAGCAAAGGTCCATTGCAAGGTAGTCTGGTTGATGAGTTTGCTGCTATGGTTCATGATAGAATGACCGAGTGTGTTTATGCTCAGAAGCTCACGTCCTTCGAGACGAGTGTTGTTCCGGAGCAGGTTCGATCTGTGCCGGTTATTGAAAATGGTCGTAAAGCATTGGAAGAAATTAATCAGAAAATGGGTTTGGCATTCGATGAACAGGATCTCCAATACTACACAAGGCTTTTCAGGGAGGAAATTAAGCGTAATCCGATGACTGTGGAGCTGTTCGACATCGCACAGTCTAATAGCGAGCACAGCAGGCATTGGTTTTTTACTGGTAAAATAGTTATTGACGGGCAGCCTATGAACAGGACTCTAATGCAAATTGTGAAGGGCATTTTGCAAGCGAACCCAAACAATTCTGTCATTGGGTTCAAGGATAACTCAAGTGCAATCAAGGGGTTTCCAGTTGAGCAATTGCGTCCAGCTCATCCAGGCTCAACATGTCCCTTAGAGTTGGCACTTCGTGATCTGGATGTTTTGTTTACTGCTGAGACCCATAATTTCCCATGTGCGGTAGCTCCTTACCCTGGTGCACAGACAGGTGCAGGTGGTCACATAAGGGATACACATGCCACAGGAGGGGATCATTTGTGGTCGCGTCCACAGCTGGTTATTGCGTGGGAAATCTTAATATGGAGGGTTCTTATGCTCCTTGGGAAGATCCATCTTTGACGTATCCTGCAAACTTGGCATCACCTTTGCGGATCCTCATCGATTCTAGTAAGGTTGCATCAGACTATGAGAATAAATTTGGAGAGCCTTTAATCCAGGGCTACACAAGAACTTTTGGAATGAGACTCCCAAGTGGGGAAAGACGAGAATGGTTGAAGCCAATCATGTTTAGTGGAGGTATTGGGCAGATTGATCACACCCATATATCAAAAGGAGAGCCTGAGATTGGTATGCTGGTTGTTAAGATTGGAGGCACTGCTTATCGTATTGGAATGGGAGGTGGAGCTGCATCGAGCATGGTTAGTGGCCAGAATGACGCAGAGCTTGATTTTAAAACTGTACAGCGTGGAGATGCTGAGATGGCACAGAAATTGTATCGTGTAGTTCGTGCCTGCATTGAGATGGGGGAGAATAACCCGATTATCAGCATTCATGATCAAGGAGCTGGTGGAAACTGCAATGTTGTCAAGGAAATTATTTACCCAGAGGGTGCTGAGATTGATATTCGAGCAATTGTTGTTGGTGATCACACAATGTCCGTTTTGGAGATATGGGGTGCAGAGTATCAAGAACAAGATGCAATCTTGGTGAAACCCGAAAGCCATGAACTTTTGCAATCGATCTGTGAAAGAGAAAGGGTTTCTATGGCTGTTATTGGAACAATAAATGGTCACGGTCGTGTTGTTCTAGTTGATAGTTCAGCAATTGAAAAAGGCCAATCAAATGGACTCCCTACTCCTCCTCCTGCTGTGGATTTGGAGCTGGATAAAGTTCTTGGTGACATGCCGCAGAAAACCTTCGAGTTCAATCGTGTCAATGATGCACGGGAGCCACTTGATATTGCTCCTGGAATAACTGTCATGGATGCTCTTAAGAGGGTATTAAGGCTTCCGTCCGTTTGTTCAAAGCTTTTCTTGACAACTAAAGTGGATAGATGTGTAACAGGTCTCGTAGCTCAGCAACAAACTGTTGGGCCCTTGCAGATTACTCTTTCTGACGTTGCAGTCATTGCTCAGACTTATTCCGGCGTTACGGGAGGTGCATGTGCTATTGGGGAGCAGCCAATTAAAGGTTTGTTGAATCCAAAAGCAATGGCAAGATTGGCTGTAGGAGAAGCACTCACTAATCTTGTTTGGGCCAAGGTAACTTCTCTCGCTGATGTTAAAGCAAGTGGAAATTGGATGTATGCTGCCAAACTTGATGGGGAAGGAACAGCTATGTATGATGCTGCTACTGCGCTTTCTGAAGCTATGATTGAACTAGGTATAGCTATTGATGGGGGCAAGGACAGTTTGTCGATGGCAGCCCATTCTGGAGACGAGGTTGTTAAGGCTCCTGGAAATCTTGTAAGCAGTGTGTATGTCACATGTCCCGACATAACAAAGACAGTTACTCCTGATTTAAAGTTAGGAGATGATGGTGTGCTGCTTCACATTGATTTGGCAAGGGGAAAGCGTCGGTTAGGTAAGCTATTTATCTCCGTCCCATGGATTCATTTTATTTTATTCAAATAAAGGGTTTATTTAATTTGATGTGATACAAGTAGGGATGTCAGCCCCGCCCCTAATGGGGTGGGTTTGACCCGCACTTCATGGGTTACGGTGCGGGTTGAGACCCACTTTATGAATGGGGTAGTGCAGGTTGAACGGAAACCCGCACCGTTTACTTGATTTTTTTTAAAGGTAACTTTCCCAATCTTGATTGTTTTGAATTTTGATTTTTTTTTTTTTGGCTGCTGAACCACTTCATCTTGCCTTTCCTTTATGGTTATCGGATTCTTCCTTTGACTGAACGTTGGCACTAGTTTTCTTTTATATTAAAAAGTTTGCATTGCTGGCTCTTTTATGAATCTGATGTTTTCTTTTTAGAAACCAAAATGGTTGTGTATGTTGACAGTCCAGTTATGCCTAGGAAAAATAGTCGATTGACTCTTCTTCCAAGCGCCTGATTGCACATAGGCTTAGTGTTTGAAAGCAGCTTGCAGCTACAATATCTAGATCGTTCTCTGTTTGGATATCCTTAACATCTTTTGAACTTTTTTTCTATCCGTTGCGGGCAAGCCTGGTTCTTTTTTTTTTTTTTTTTTTTTTAATGAAAGTGTGTGTTTTTGGATTTTAACTTTGTTGAATTAGTAATGTCCCATGCCATATGCCTTTTTGGAAATTCTACAGAATGTAATTCCTTTTTCAATAGTTTTCCTTTGTGGAGGAATTTTGCAAAATTTAGAGCATGATGCTTTTTATGAGATTTGACTTAACAACATGTTGCTTCTGTTTATCTCTTCACGTTGCAAACATCAGATTTTAATTCTAAGACCATGTATGTGGTGCTGCTCCTTGTTGGAGTTTTTTAATGCTTAAAATAATAAAAGATTTTAAAGTTTAAAGAGATTGGACCAAAGAAATTAAGATAATTCTTAGGCCCTCCATCAAATTAAATTTAACTTAATTCATTTTAGTTCAGTTATTTTTCCCCAAAAAAAAAAAGAAGAGAGAGAGAGGAGGAAAAAAATAAGGGCAGTGCAAGTTGATACAAGAAGTCTCCATTTTTTTTTTTTAACTAAAATGATTAATATAAAATAGTGGATAAGGTAGACAAGAGTTGGTCTACAATTTTTTAGTTTTTATTTTTTATTTTTTATTTTTTATTTTTTATTTTTTATTTTCATTTATGTTTTATCTTATTTTGTTTTTTTTCATCGGATCTGTTTATTTTTAGGAGGATCTGCACTTGCTCAGGTTTTTGACCAAGTTGGGGATGACTGCCCGGATCTTGACAATGTTCCTCATCTCAAAAGAGTTTTTGAGTGCACTCAGGCCCTTATCGAAGATGAATTGATCTCTGCTGGTCATGATATCAGTGATGGTGGACTACTGACATGTGCCCTTGAAATGGCCTTTGCTGGAAATTGCGGTATTAGTTTGGACTTGAATTCTTATGGGAAGAGCCTCTTTCAGATACTTTTTGCAGAAGAGCTTGGTCTGCTCATTGAGGTAAGCAAGGAAAACTTGGATACTGTGATGGCAAAGCTGAATAACGGTGGCTTATCTGCCAACATAGTTCGACAAGTTACTTCCAAATCTGCAGTTGAGTTGGTGGTCGATGGGTTAAGTCATTTGAGCGAGAAGACTTCTTTCCTTAGGGACATGTGGGAGGAAACCGGTTTCGAGCTTGAAAAGTTTCAGAGATTGGCTTCTTGTGTTGATCAAGAGAGAGAGGGGTTGAAAGTTAGGCATGAACCGGCAGGGAACTTGCCCTTCACTCCTTCCTTCACGGATGATAAGTATATGAAGGCAACAGTAAAACCAAAAGTGGCCGTGATTCGAGAGGAAGGGAGCAATGGAGATCGAGAAATGGCTGCAGCTTTTTACGCCGCTGGCTTTGAGCCATGGGATGTGACTATGTCAGACCTTCTGAACGGGTCGATCTTGCTAGATGGTTTCAGAGGATTGGTATTTGTTGGTGGATTCAGTTACGCCGATGTCCTTGATTCAGCAAAAGGGTGGGCTGCTTCCATAAGATTCAATCAGCCCCTTCTAAAATCAGTTTCAGGAGTTTTACAAGCGTCCAGACACCTTTAGTCTTGGCATTTGCAATGGTTGTCAGCTTATGGCTCTATTGGGGTGGATTCCAGGTCCCCAAGTCGGTGGTGTGCATGGTCTTGGTGGCGATCCCTCACAGCTACAGTTTATTCATAACGAGTCAGGACGGTTCGAGTGCCGATTCACTAGTGTTGCAATAAAGGACTCCCCAGCCATAATATTCAAAGGAATGGAGGGTAGTACGTTGGGCGTGTGGGCTGCCCATGGCGAGGGAAGAGCTTATTTCCCCGATGATGGTGTTTTTGATCGGGTGCTTCATTCAAATTTGGCTCCTGTAAGGTATTGCAATGATGATGGGAATGAGACTGAGCAATACCCTTTTAATGTGAACGGCTCGCCTTTAGGAGTTGCTGCAATTTGTTCGCCGGATGGGAGGCATCTTGCTATGATGCCTCATCCGGAGCGCTGCTTCTTAATGTGGCAATTCCCTTGGTATCCCAAACAGTGGAACGTGGACAAGAAAGGTCCAAGCCCCTGGTTAAAGATGTTCCAAAACGCCAGAGAATGGTGTTCTTGAGAGGTTAGTTTACTTGGCATATTCTTCGCCAGAGATCCCCCCTCTGTTTTTTTTGGGTTTTCATTTGTAATGCTTTCAATGGATAAAACTGTTTTCTTATACATCCTTTCTCCTGTTTCTTATTGTGCAGTGTGTCCAGTGGCTCAGTTTCTTTTTCTGAGAATAAGGTTGGGAAAAAACTTTGAGAAGTTAATTACAGATTTTGACTTGTTTTAGCATATTTTTGTTGAAGTCTTTAAGTTTCGTTTGATCTTATAAATTATATGCATACAGGCCACAATACATGCAGAATATGACGAAAACAAAAGACAATTCAGCTTTCTAGTTAGTCATGTTTGTTCTTTCCTTTTCTCCACTGGTGTTTTGATTTTTAATGTAACGATGTGATTACATGCTCTATGTGAGAATTTTCAATCTTGAGATAAAAAAACCCCGATTTTTTTTTTAACTGAATTTTGGGAGGAATTGCACCAGAAAGTTATGGACATCATTATTTGACCCATAGGCAAATAAATATTGCATATTAGACTTTGTTTGGGCGTTAATTTTATTGGTTTGTATTTAGGTTTTAAGCTGCATCATGTATCAGATTTTGAGATTTTTTTTTTTTTGGTGTGTCCTTGGTACAAGGAAGAGCTACACCATGTTTCAGAATTTGTTTGTTCCTTCCAAGAAAGCAGGAGCTGAAGGACTAAAGAAAGAAAAAGCGAGAATTAGATGCCCTAATTGGTAAGATTTTTGCTGATTTTGTTTTGTTTTGTTTTCTTGTTTTGTTTTTTGTTTTTGTTTTTGTTTTTGTTTTTGTTTTTTTGTTTTTTGTTTTTTGTTTTTTTTCAAAGTTTGCTGCATTCGTTTACTAATACTCTATCCCAATCGGGAAGGCTTTGGAGAGTGGTGGATTGTAAAAATTTCTCCACGTTGCTAAAGAGCAAAAATTGCCAGTTTAGTTGGCTAACAACCATTCAAGCTACGCAACAATTTTTATTTATTTTTTCTTCATCGTGGAAAGTTCTGACTTTGATAATGTGTTGTTTTGTTTATTGGTTTAAACTGGAAAAATTTTATTTAGTGTTTTCCATTTGAATTGACAATTCGAACCAATGATCCAAGCGGCCTCTTAATTTGTTAACCTGAAGTGTATTATGAATAAACCATAGCATTTGCTGACTCGGTCAGTTTTGTGGGTGGTTCACAGTTGTTGTTTTTTCTTGTGTTCTTTTTTGTTTTTTAACCATAGCATGTCTTTCATTGTGGAAAACTACCTTGGAAACATTCTTAGGGAAGAAAACAAAAGAAAAAAAAAAATTAAGAAGGAAAAAGAAGAAGAAAAAGAAAGCAGACCAATGCATGCAACAAATTAACACATTAATATGGTGGGTCGAAGTAAGGGTTTGGCGTTGTACTGTACAACTTGATCGCTTCCTTGCTCATTATCATGCAGTGGTTCTACGAGAAAGTCGCGGCAGTTAATAGCTGGTGGAAGGGATCCACCGTGTCCGAGGCAAATACCGCAGGAGGCTATGGAATTTCTTCTACACTTGTCACGCTGATCTGGATGAATGATAGAAGTTTGCAGGGTGTTCAACGTGATATCAAAAAAGGGACCCTTTTGTATCTGATGACAGTTCTCTGCTTGTCACATGTCAACGCCATGTTTATTCCGGCAAGTAATGATGGTTCGTTTCGAAGCTGTGTAGGGAAGGGACATTCTAGAACACCAGAAACACGAACTGAATTTATTCCAGTAAGATCTGGGACGATAGTCTCGAAACCACCCCTCTAACAGGCTGCAATGAGCCAAAGAGCTCATCATGCAAATGTTCAGCAAAAGGGAAAGCCATCATAGTCGAATTTTGCATGTGATTTTGAACAAACAAAGTTAGGTACTTCATTTGTTAAAGCCTCTATTGCTTTTTTTTATTGAAAATATAACGGTAGGTGTTAAAAGGAGAAAATAGAATGATAAAATGAAAATGTAGTAGATAGAAATGTGGCAGATGAATATTATATATGGATGGGTAGTTGGAGGAGGAGTTTGTCTATAAATAAAACTCCTCCTCACTCGTTTGGCATCCTGTTATCATTCATTTCATATTTGCTTTTTTTCTTTGAGAGATAAGTGTGAGGTATTTCTCTTATTTCTTAAAGAGAGGTTTCTATTTTTTTCCAGTGATCTAAAGAAAAAGTTATTTTTCTTATATTTTGATAGTGAGATTCTTTTATACTTGCCTCGTAGACATAGCCAAATTTAGTGAACCATGTTAAATATTTGTGTCTATTTTATCTTTATTTTATTTGTTTTTGGTCTTTATAGTCCCAACAAGTGATACCAAAGTTAGGTTCGTGGTATAGTACACTATTTATGTATATGACACTAGTAACTATACTATTTATAGTGAAATGGTGGTAGTCGAGCAGGTTGCAGTGAACAAGATGGCGGCAAAGTTTGAAATAGAAAAGTTCAACCAAAGTAATTTCACTTTGTGAAAAATAAAGATAAAATAAACATAAATATTTAGTGTAGTTCATCCAAATTTGGCTAAGCTCACAAGGCAAGTATAGAATGATTTCATTATCAAAATGTAGGAAAAATAACATTCTCTTTAGATCACTAGGAGAGAATAATAGAAACCTCTCTCTTTAGGAAATAAGAGAAATATCTTGTAATTATCACTCAAAGAAAGAACTCTTCTAATTAGAAAGAATGAAATAATGAAATGAATGAGAATGGGATGCCAGATGAGGGAGGAGAGAGTTCTATTATAAGTAAACTCCTTTAAGTACACATCCATCTACTACATTCATTTACGACATTTTCTATCTACCATTCTATTTTCCATCTACATCCAATCACCATTTTCCATCTACATTTTCCATCAACACCTGCCACTATATTTTCAACAAATAAGGCTTCAACAATATAGGTTTCAACAATGAGGCATCTAATTTCACATTCTGGTGTAGTTGTTGGGATAGAAAGGATGGTGTAGATCCTCATACGGTCTAGTAGAGACGTAAGCAGAATGGTAGTCGAAACATAAAAAAGAATGGTGTGGAGACATGATTGATTCTCAATCAAATCTTTAAGTTGAAGAATGTGAAGTTAGGTGTCTTATTGTTGAAGTTTTCATTGTTGAAGCCTTCTTTGTTGAAAATATAATGGTAGGTGTTGAAAGAAGAAATAGAAAAATAGATGAAAAATGTGGTAGATGGAGAGGTAGTCGGAGGAGGCGTTTGCTTATAAATAGAACTCCTTCCTCCCCTCAAAGAAAGAAAAATCTTATTATTGAAGAGAATGAAAGAATGAGATGAATAAGAATGGGATGCCAAATAAGGAAGAAGGGAGTTCTATTATAGTCAAACTCCTCCTTCAACTACCACATTCATCTACTATATTTTTCTTCTACCATTTTTCAACATCTACTAATATGTTTTCAACAAATAAGGCTTCAACAATGGAGGCTTAAACAAATGAGGCACCTAACTTCACATTCTGGTGTAGCTGTTGGGATAGAAAGGATGGTGAGATCCACGCACAACCTAACAAAGACGTAAGCAGCATGGTAGTGGCAAGATGAAAAGAATTGTGTAGAGACATGATTGATTCTCAATCAAATCTCAAAATAGGAGAATGTGAAGTTAGGTGCCTCATTTGTTGAAGCTTTCTTTATTGAAAATATAATGGTAAATGTTGAAAGAAAAAAAAAATAGAATGGTAGATGGAAAAAGTGGCAGATGGATAGGTAGTTGAAGGAGGAGTTTGCCTATAAATAAAACTCTCTCTGCCTTATTTGGTATCTCATTCTCATTCATCTCATTCTTTTGTTCGCTAATTATAAGAGTTTTCTTTCTTTGAGTGAAGGTGTGAGGTGTTTCTCTTTTTTTCCTAGAGAGAGAGGTTTTCATTGTTCTCTTCTAGTGATCTATAAAAAATAATGGTGTGAAGACATCATTGATTCTCAATCAAATCTTCAAGTGGAAGAATGTGAAATTAGGTGCTCATTTGTTGAAGCCTCCATTGTTGAAGCCTTCTTTGTTGAAAATATAATAATATGTGTTGAAAGAAGAAAATAAAAAAGTAGATGGATAGGTAGTTGGAGGAGGAGTTTGTCTATAAATAGAACTCCCTCCTTCCCTCAAAGAAAGATAACTCTTATTATTAGAGAGAATGAAAGAATGAAATGAATAAGAATTGGATGTCAAATGAGGGAGGAAGGAGTTCTATTTATAGGCAAACTTCTCCTTCAAATACCACATTCATCTACTATATTTTCCTTTTACCATTTTTCAACATCTACCATTATACTTTCAACAAAAAAGGCTTCAACATTGGAGGCTTCAACAAATAAGTCATCTAACTTCACATTCTGGTGTGGCTGTTGGGATAGAAAGGATGGTGCAGATCCTCGTATGGCCTAACAGAGACGTAAGTAGCATGGTAGTAGCAAGATAAAAAGTATGGTGTGGAGACATGATTGATTCTCAATCAAATCTCCAAATGGGAGAATGTGAAGTTAGGTGCCTGATTTGTTAAAGCCTTCTTTATTGAAAATATAATGGTAGGTGTTGAAAGAATAAAATAGAATGGTAGATGGAAATTGTGGCAGATAGATAGGTAGTTGGAGGAGTTTGCCTATAAATAAAACTCTCTCTCCCTTATTTGGTATCTTATTCTCATTGATCTTATTCTTTCGTTCTCTCTAATTATAAGAGTTTTCTTTCTTTGAGTGAAAGTGTGAGGTGTTTCTCTTTTTTTCCTAGAGAGAGAGAGGTTTTTATTGTTCTCTTCTAGTGATCTATAAAAAATGATGGTATGAAGACATGATTGATTCTCAATCAAATGTTCAAGTAGAAGAATGTGAAATTAGGTGCCTCATTTGTCGAAGCCTTCATTGTTAAAGCATTTTTTGCTGAAAATATAATGGTAGGCGTTGAAAGAAGAAAATAGAAAAGTAGATGGAAATGTGGTAGATGGATAGGTAGTCGAAGGAGGAGTTTGTCTATAAATAGAACTCTCTCCTCCCCTCAAAGAAAGATAACTCTTATTATTAGAGAGAATGAAAGAAGGAAATGAATCAGAATGAGATGCCAAATGAGGGAGGAAGGAGTTCTAGTTATAGGCAAACTTCTCCTTTAAATACCACATTCATCTACTACATTTTCCTTCTACCATTTTTCAATATCTATCATTATACTTTCAACAAAGAAGCCTTCAACATTAGAGGCTTCAACAAATAAGTCATTTAACTTCACATTCTGGTGTGGCTGTTGGGATAGAAAGGATGGTGCAGATCCTCGTACGGCCTAACAAAGACATAAGCAGCATGGTAGTGGCAAGATAAAAAGTATGGTATGGAGATATGATGGATTCTCAATCAAATCTCAAAATGGGAGAATGTGAAGTTAAGTGCTTCATTTGTTGGAAGCCTTTTTTGTTAAAAATATAATGGTAGATGTTGAAAGAAAAAAAATAGAATGATAGATGAAAAATGTGGCAGATGGATAGGCAGTTGAAGGAGGAGTTTGCCTATAAATAGAACTTCCTCCTCTCTCATTTGGCATCTTATTCTCATTCATCTCATTCTTTCATTCTCTCTAATTATGAGTTTTCTTTCTTTGAGTGATAAGTGTGAGGTGTTTTTCTTATTTCCTAGAGAGAGGTTTTTATTGTTCTCTTTTGGTGATCTATAAAAAAGGATGGTGTGGAGATATGATCGATTCTCAATCAAATCTTCAAGTAGGAGAATGCGAAATTAGGTGCCTCATTTGTTGAAGTTTCCATTGTTGAAGCCTTCTTTCTTGAAAATATAATGGTAAGTGTTGAAAGAAGAAAATAGGTAGATGAAAAATGTGGTAGATGGGTAGGTAGTCGGAGGAGGAGTTTGCCTATAAGAAGAAAATAGAAAAGTAGATGAAAAATGTGGTAGATGGATAGGTAGTCGGAGGAGGAGTTTGCCTATAAATAGAATTCTCTTTTCCCTTAAAAGAAAGAAAACTCTTATTATTAGAGAGAATGAAAGAATGGGATGAGTAAGAATGGGATGCCAAATGAGGGAGGAGGGAGTTCTATTTGTAAGCAAACTTCTCCTTCATTTTTCAACATCTACCATTATATTTTCAACAAAAAAGGCTTCAATATTGGAGGTTTCAACAAATAAGGCACCTAACTTCATATTTTAGTGTGGCTATTGGGATAGAAAGGATGGTGTAGATCCTTGTACGGCCTAACAGAGATGTAAGCACCATTGTAGTGGCAGGATAAAAAGGATGGTGTGGAGACATGATTGATTTTCAATCAAATCTCAAAATGGGAGAATGTGAAGTTAAGTGCCTCATTTGTTGAAGCCTTCTTTGTTGAAAATATAATGGTAGGTGTTGAAAGAAGAAAATAGAATGGTAGATGGAAAATGTGGTGGATGGATAGGTAGGAGAAGGAGGAGTTTGCTTATCAATAGAACTCCCTCCTTCCTCTTTGGACATCTCAATCTCATTCATCTCATTCTTTCATTCTTTCTAATTATAAGAGTTTTCTTTCTTTGAGTGAGAAGTATAAGGTGTTTCTCTTATTTTTTAGAGAGAGAGATTTTCATTGTTCTCTTCTAGTGATCTAAAAAGAATGCTATTTTTCTTACATTTTAATAATGAGATCCTTCTATACTTACCTCGTCGACGCAGTCAAGTTTAAATGAACTACATAAAATATTTATATCTATTTTATCTTTATTTTATTTATTTTTGGTCTTTGTCGTGCCAACATTATATTTGCTTGAAAAGTTTACCAGCTATTTATGGGTGGCGATGTATTCCAGTTTCCTTTGCAACGAGTCCATTGAAGCGCGTAATTGGTTCATTCCATGATCTAAAAAAATATTAATAGTAAAACAAGCAGATCCTATAGATGTGATTTTATCTTATTGAACTCCTCCCAAACAAAATTACTTGTCTTTTATTACGAGCACATTTTTTTATGACCTCCAAAAAAAAAAAAAAGGTCTAATCAATTCTTATATGATCTCTTTTGGGAAATAAAAAAAACTTACATGATACATCAATTTTGACATAGACTTTTAACAAAATAAAAAAAGTCCCATCAGTCGCAAGACAAAATTACTAAAATGCTCTCACGTCTTACATAATAACTAATTCGAAGCCGGCGTCTATTTCTTGTAAAAAAAATTTGTACACAAAAATCTTAATGTGTTCTAAAATTTAGTTTTACTCATTTAATATTATGGTAATAATTTAATTTAGTGAAATAAAAAAGGTTTAATGGATCGCTTTTTAAAAAGAAAAAAAGTGTTATGGTAGGAAAAATTAGATAGTAAATTATTTAGACTACATATTAAAAAAAGAATTTGAGAGGGTTATGTGACAAAAATGTTTACGCTAGAACAAATCTGAGGAGAAATTAAACATTTATGATGATCATAATCGGCAAAAAATTGACTACAAAAATGTTTAGGTAATCATACATTTAGAAAAGATCTATTTTAATAAGAGAAGATTAACGGAAAAAAAAAAGTTTGACAAGGTTTAATTGGAAAACATAAACAAAAAAAGAAAATAGATCAAAATTCACATTTCTATTAGAACATGCATTTAGGATAAATTGATAAGTTTTCGTGCGCATGAGAGAGGGTAATATTTTATAAAATATACAAGAATATGAAATAAAGATAAATTTTTAAAAAATATTTTGATGATGCACATTCAAGCTTGTAGTAGAGTGAATATAAAAATGTATAAAGTATGAAGGGAAATAAAAAGTGGCAGAAAGATTATAAAAAACAAAAATAAAGCACTAAAGATCAAAATCTTTTGTAGGTTCTATTTGCATGTTAAGTTTTGATTATCATGTTACTACTTTTCTAATTCATTTAATAATGAAGATCTTAGTTGGTTATTGATGAGACTGTAAAAGTATACATTTTATAAGACTTGAATCATTTATTCATACTTTTTTTTCTCGTTAAATTCTCTAATTAATAACATTTTTGTGTTAATTGGTATTTTTGTATCTTAGTATGAAAATGTGTTTAAAAAACATGTTTTTAATGTGTTTTTATGTTTGATAATATTTTTGGTAATTTTTTAGAGTCACTTTGGTAAGTTAAATAAGTGTCTAGTTTGTAAATAGTTAAAACTATAAAAATAATAGTGTGTGATTTTATTTCAAGTCTTAAAGTGTTTGTAAATAAGTTTTAAGTTTGTAAATATGTTCTATTATATTTTTAGTAATTTTTAAAAATACTTTCAAGTATTGAAAATTATAAATGTGTTAAACCGAAAAAAAACTTAGAATTTTTAGAAGCTTGTAATTATTTTTGTATTTTACTATAAAATAAATATTTTTAATAATTATTGTAAATATTTAGTTCATAAAATAATTAATTTTAGTGTATTTGTGAATTTTAGATTTAAAATTTAAAGCAAAATGGCTCAAAAATAAGCAAAAAGATAATAAATACAAACAATACTTGCATCAATACTACGTCAGCACGACATCATCAAAAAATAATACATATCTCTAATCAATTGAATCAGCGTGATTCAAGGGCGTTGATTAGAAAATAAAATATAATAAAAATATTAATAAAAATAAATAAATACTAAAAGTTTTAAATATAAAAGGATGCCTCCCCCTTCGAATTTAGACATCCCTCTGACGGGCGTTTGGCCTCTTTCTTGTTTCTTCAGCAATTTTTCTCAACTGCTGAGGCTCAACAATGTACTTTTTTTAGAAAGAGCTACTGTTAAGGTATTTCTTTGACTTCACTAAAAATAATAAAGTAATACTTAAATTAGTGTAGATAATCTAGTGAGATAAAAAGACAATCTTATATGTATAATACTCTAGTATGAATTTTATCTCTATATATGTGTTGTAATGCTTATATTTTTATAGAATAAATTATATTTCTAAGTTTTTATAGTGATTGTTAGTGTTGTTATGTTGTCAATTTTTGCATAAATTTAGTCATACTTTTTTATGTAATTTAATTGTGTTGTATAATTAATATTAATAATACTAAAATCATACTCGTTTATTAACTTGAGTTTTTATTGCATTATAGACATAGATTGGTATAGTAAATGCTTGGCAATGCTTGATTTATTGTCAACAGAGGATGACATAGCGTATTCTTAAACCATTTAATAAGATAAGGTGCTGTCGAAATTAACGCAATAATTTATCCCATTAAAATATATTAATTTTGATTTGTTATTACCTTTTCTATCTTAAAATTATGTTAATTACAATTGTAGTGGCAACGCTTATAATTTTCATAATTAGTATACCTAATCATTAGTGAGAGATGATTATTTTGCTATTTTTTTATAGAAAGACCCTTACTGCATTATGGCTTGTTATATTGTCGCTCTCGGTTGACTTATAAAATTAGTAAAAGTGCTTGCAATTAACGAGAAAAGAAATAATAAATCAAATGCTTTAGATAATAATTATTTAGAGTTAAAATTTCATATCAGTTACGAAACATACAAGGGATTCTCAAACTTTCACCGTTTTAAATTTTGAATTAAAAAAATCACAAAAATATCTATTTTGAAAAACTCGGGAGATTGTTAAAAATAAACGTTCAAGAAGGCAAGTGGTTTTTTAAAACAAAGTTTAAAATAAAATAAATATTTTTGTAATTTTTTAATTCAAAATTCAAAATTCAAAATTCAAAACATAAAATGAAAACGAAAAAGCTTTTAAAATCCCTTGTATGTTTTGTAATTGATATGAAATTTTAACTCTAAATAATAATCATCTAAAGCATTTGATTTATTATATCTTTTTCATTAATTGTAGGCACTTTTACTAATTTTATAAGTCAACCAAGAGCGATAATATAGCAAGCCATAATGCAGTAAGGGTCTTCTTATAAAAAATAACAAAATAATTATCTATAACTAATGATTAGGTGCATTAATTATAAAAATTATAACTACTATCACTATAATTATAATTAACATAATTTTAAGATAGAAAAGTTAATAACAAATCAAAATTAATATATTTTAATAGAATAAATTATTATGTTAATTTCAGCTGCATCTCGTCTTTTTAAATGGTTTAAGAATACACTATACCATCCTATGTCGATAATAAATCAAGCATTACCAAGCATTTACCATGCTAGTCCATGTCTATAATGCAGCAAAAACTTAACTTAATAAATGAGCATGATTTTGGTATTATTAATATTAATTATGCAACATAATTAAATTACATAAAGAAAGTATGACTGAATTTAGGCAAAAATTGGCAGCATGACAGCACTAACAATAATTATTAAAACTTATAAATATAATTTATTCTACAAAAATATAAGCATTACAATAGAAATATAGAAATAAAATCCATACCAAAGTATTATACATACAAGATTTTTTTTTTGCCTTACCAAACTCTCTACACTATTTTAGATATTATTTTATTATTTTTACTAGAATCAGAGGAGAACCCTAACAATGCCTCCTCCTGAAAGAAGTACAAAGGCTCAGCAGTTAAGAAAAACTACTAAAGAAACAAAGAAAGAGGCTAAATGGCCGTCTGAGGGATGTCTGAATTCAAAGGGGGAAGCTAGCTTTCGTAGTGAAAATTTTCACTATTCATTTATTTTTTTATTAATATTTTTATTATATTTTATTAATTTATTTTTATTTTTATTATTTTTTTTCTAATCAGCGCCCCTTGAATCACATTGATTCAACTGATTAGATATATTTTATTTTTTTATAATGTCATGCTGACGCAACGCTACTATAGGTACTATTTGTATTTGTTGTCATTTTTGCCCTTTTTACTTCGGATTTTAAATCTAAAATTCATAAATACACTAAAATTAATTATTTTATAAACAAAATATTGCAATAACTATTAAAATATGTTTATTTTACAATAAAACATAAAAATAATTACATGCTTCTACAAAACCTTAGTCTCTTTTATTTTGACACAAATATGATTTTTAAGACTTGAAAATATTTTTAGAAATTACTAAAATATAATAGAATATATTTGCAGACTTAAAACTTATTTACAAATACTTTAGACTCAAAATAAAATCACACAATATTAATTTTATAATTTTGATTATTTACAAGCTAAACACTTATTTAACTTACCAAACCGACTCTAAAATTACCAAAAATATTATTATACATAAAAACACATTAAAAACATATTTTTAAACTCATTTTCACACCAAGATAAAAAATACCAATTAACACAAGAATGCTCTTAATTAGAGGATTTAATGAGAAATAAAAGCATAAATAAATGATTTAAGCCTTGTAAAATGTACACTTTTACAGTCTTATCAGTTCTTAGTTAATACGTAGTTAAGACTAACATATTTATGAGTATCACTTTAGAGTAGTAAGGATTACATGGAAAAAAAAAATCCAAGCAGAAAATAAGTACATACAAAAAAGATTACAATTGTAGAAGAGTTTT
Source organism: Artocarpus heterophyllus (assembly GCA_025403435.1). Lineage (NCBI taxonomy): Eukaryota > Viridiplantae > Streptophyta > Magnoliopsida > Rosales > Moraceae > Artocarpus > Artocarpus heterophyllus. The sequence continues at coordinate 25,633,312 of CM046351.1, read as the reverse complement.
TGGCAAAATGAAAATTAGAGAAACAAAAAAAATTAAACACATGCACATATAAGAGAAATTATTTTAATAGGAGTAAAATAGGAAAGAAAAAACGGATTTCAAATTTACCTCACCATGAACAAATAAGATGTATTTATTAGAAACTAATAGTTGAGAGAATGGTGTGAGAAACTTCTTAAACTAGACACATTTGATTAAAAAAATTGTTGTTTGGGCAGTTGGTGAAATACTATATAATTTAATTGGAGCAAGCAAAGAAAAAAGATGTATTTGGAGAAGCATATAAAGAATAAAATTATAAAATAAACAATGACATTTGAAAAAAGAAAATTTATTTTATTACGACAAAATAACATAACAATAGAAAAGCCAAAAATAAAAATAAAAATAAAAGAGAGAGGGCCTATTTGGCACTACTTTTGGAGGCTGCTTTTAGTTTCTGTAACTATTTATAGCAGTTTAGGGTGTTTGATAAAGGGTGTTTGATAAATAGTGTTTTTAAAAAGTTCTTCTAGAAACTGCTGACTAGCATAAAAAGTTGAGAAGCAAGCTAGGGTTTTTTTGTTGGAATTAAAACATGAAATGCAGCGGAAGGAACAGATCGTTGACAAACAAAAATTTTCTGAAAACTTTGTTCATCGGGAATAGATATATAATTTTAATTACAGAAAGCTTTAGGAATTTTTTACTAACCTTTTGAAGACTATCAGGGTATCCTAGCTTTCTTCTTTGACACCACGATCTTCCAAACCAGGCCTCCACACCAATGGAAAGACGAGTGGGCGTCAAACTGCAAGAATGAATTATCCTCACACTTTTCTGAATCTGCTATGTACTCAACACATGAGATAGCAGACCTTTTTCTTTAGAGAAGAACTCTCAGTTTTTCTCTCTAAAAATTATGTGAATAAAAATTACTGAGATAACTGTTATCTCTCCCTTTTTATAACTGAGCTATTAGTAATTTTTCTTCCCCCTTTTTTTCCCTTTCCTTTTTCTTCTTTTCTTTTTCGTTTGTTTCCTGTTACCCGAATTATTTTTCTTTCGGTCAACGCACACATGCATATGTATATATAAAAGGAAGCAACTTACCTTCTTTGCCTTTTTTTTTTTTTTTTTTTTTTTGCTTTTGACCGAATCAAATTCGGTCAATATATATATATATATATGTGTGTGTGTGTTGTGTGGGAAAAGCGTGAAACAGTTTCACGGCTTTCCCCTTTTTTTTTTTTTTTAAATATTAATATATATATTAATATATTATAAAAACTTATATATATATATATATATATAGAGTAAGTGTGGAAACCGTGAATCTGATTCACGGCTTTCCCTCCCTTTTTTTTTTATAATATTATATTAATATATATATATATATATATATAGTGTAAGTGTGGAAACTGTGAATCTGATTCACGGCTTTCCCTCCTTTTTTTTTTTTAATATTATATTAATATATATATATATATTAATATATTATAAAAAACTTATATATATATATAAAAAGATTTGGTTCAAAACCATATATATATATATATATAAAACTCGATTAAAAAATAAATCACATTTATTTAAGAATGGATTTTAACAATGATCAATTAATTAACTAATGCTCAGTTAAATGTGATAACATTTATCACATTACATTATGTGTCACAGAAAACATTTTTCTGTGTCACGTTAATAATTCAAGTGTGAAAAATTAATTCAGAATTCAAAAATTCTGAATTAAACATGTATAATTCATTCTATGCAAAAATCCAATATAGTGTTACAGAGGTGGTATTGGGGACCTATGGACCTATAACCCAAGCTCCAATAAATTTGACATTTAATCAAACTCTTTAATTAATGTGCCAAATTTATTAGTTTCAGTGTTACTCCACTAAAAAACTGAAACTGAACTCTTGAGATTATAGTGAAATTACTCAAAGAAAATTAACGAGTAGTCCATTGATATAATCATTACATATAAGTCAGTCCTCCATAAATAGTTCATAATAAGAGCTAGGTTCAATTTCCGTTCACCTCTCTTATTACATCTTTATCCTTGAGTTCCAATAATTCTCTAATGAACAATTAATTCATAATCTTATTATGAACGAGCGCTCTATTGTTCAAACCTTGAATTATCACTCAAGAGAACTATTTTTCTAACTTCCATAGGGAAGGAATGGATTCCATATCTGTATAATATTATTCCCAGCCATTTATTACTTTATGTTTCCAAGATGCTAAGTTATAATCTGTGCTTAGACAAATCTTACCATGCAAGTCAAAAAACATAATGTAATAAATAGGAGTCTAATAAATACTCAGGATTAAGACTGTCAAATATATGATCATCATAGTGATAAATTTGAATACTCTATTTGTAACGGATGATTATTAGAGATTCATAATTTATCTGGTCCAGTCCTATATAATCTCATTATATAAAGTACATCCAACCCAATGTCTCTACATTAATAGTCCGGATAATGACTATTTCATTTTAGATGAGATTGGACCGTACTTGTAATTTTTAATTAAAGATCCCAAACTTTAATTAATTATTACGGACTATTTAGATTATTATCTATAAATTTTATCCCCAAGCAAATAACACTTATATGCTAAATTTATAGTCACATAAATAATCATGAAATTTTCTTGATGTTTATAAATGTATTCATAATACATATAATCAACCAAAATAATAATAAATGTCATTTTATTTATTTATTAACAACATGTACAATGTCACAGCTTTTAGGGCACCAAACCCAACAATCTCCCACTTGCCCTAAAGCAGGTGAGACATGTCTCTAAGACCTAAGCCTTCCAAGTGTCCCTCAAAGCTCTTTGCCTGATTGAAAATCAGAATCAGTGTATCCAATGGGAATCAAATTCTCACCAGAATAAACTAGCATATAGTTTCTCGTTCTCCTAAGATACTTGAGAATATGTTTAACCGTTACCCAATGATCTAATCCTGGGTTGGATTGATACCGACTGACTATACCCACCGCATAGCAAATGTCAGGTCTTGTACACAACATGGCATACATTAGACTTCCTACTGTAGATGCATAGGGTACCCGTCTCATATTTTCTTCCTCTTGAGGTGTCTTAGGACACTGCTCTTTTGAAAGATAAACTCCATGACGTGTAGGCAAATTACCTTTCTTGGAGTTTTGCATCGAAAATCTAATAAGCACCTTATCGATATACGATGCTTGAGACAGCGCCAACAGTTTGTTCTTGCGATCTCATATGAGTTGGATTCTAAGAACATAACTTGCTTCTCCTAAATCTTTCATTTGGAAATTGCTGGCGAGCCATTTCTTTACATCAGATAATACTGCTACATCATTCCCAATGAGTAGGATATCATCTACATAAAGAACCAAGAAGACCACCTTCTTTTCTTTGATGTACTTGTAAACACAAGGTTCATCAATATTTTGATCGAAACCATAAGATTTGATCGCTTCATCAAATCTCAAGTTCCAAGATCTTGAAGCTTGCTTGAGTCCATAGATGGACCTCTGCAACTTGCAAACCTTTTGCTCTTGACCTTTAACTACAAACCCTTCTGGTTGCACCATATAGATGCTTTCCTCAAGATAGCCATTCAAAAAGGCAGTCTTGACATCCATTTGCCATATCCCATAATCAAGACAAGTAGCAATGGATAAAAGAATCCGAATGGATTTAAGCATAGCTACAGGCGAGAAAGTTTCTTCATAGTCAACTCCCTCCTTTTGGGTATAACCCTTTGCCACAAGCCTAGCTTTGAAAGTCTCAACTTTCCCATCCACTCCTCTTTTCTTCTTGTAAATCCATTTGCACTCTATGGGTTTTATCCCTTCAGGTAGGTCTACAAGATCCCAGACTGAATTGGAGTACATGGACTCCATTTCAAGGTTCATAGCCTCCAGCCATTTTTCCTTCTCAGAACCTTCCATTGCATCACGATATGTCAATGGATCATCTTCACCATTATCAGAGATAGCAACATTTGCTTCTCCAAGTTCCCTGTAGCGAGCAGGTGGTCTCACAACCCTCCCACTACGTCGAGGTGGTATGACATTCTGATAGGAAGATGTGGCCTCCTCATTTTGTCCTTCGACAACAGTTGTCGGTTGCGGTCTGATCTGATCAGAAAGTAACTCTTCAAGTACAATTTTGCTACGAGGTTTATAGTTTGTCATATAATCATTCTCGAGAAAAGTGGCATTTGTCGATACAAATACTTTCTTATCCTGTAGACTATAAAACAAACCTCCCCTCGTTCCCTTTGGGTATCCCACAAATAAGCATACTTCAGAACGTGGTTCCAACTTCCCAGTCTTACCTTTCAGCACATGTGCTGGACACCCCCATATACGGATATGTCGCATACTAGGTTTGCGACCATTCCATAACTCTAGAGGTGTTTTTGAGATAGACTTAGATGGAACTATGTTTAGAAGATATACTGCAGTTTGTAGTGCATATCCCCAAAATGAAGTGGGTAATGATGAGTAGCTAAGCATGGATCTCACCATATCAAGCAACGTTCTATTTCTTCTCTCTGCAACACCATTTTGTTGTGGTGTTCCAGGTGCGGTGAGTTGTGATAGAATACCATGTTCTATCATATAATCCTTGAATTCAGTATCAAGGTATTCTCCTCCTCGATTAGATCGAAGACTCTTCACCGTCTTTCCTAATTGCTTTTCAGCTTCCGCTTGGAATTCTTTGAACTTTCCAAAATTTTCAGATTTCCTTTGCATTAGGTATATGTAACCATACCTTGAATAATCGTCAATAAATGTGACGAAATATTCGTAACCACCACGGGCTTGTACATTCATTGGACCACAAACGTCTGAATGTATTAGCTCAAGTGGTTCCTTGGCCTTTCGCCTTTTGCAGAGAAAGGCCTCTTAGTCATTTTACCTTCAAGACAAGATTCACAAACTGGTAGAAAACTAACTTTTAGCTCTTTTAAAGGACCCTCCTTTACCAGTCTGTTAATTCTGTCAAGGTTGACATGACCTAATCTAAGGTGCCATAGGTATGTTTCATTGTTAGAAGAAATCTTTTGCTTCTTGGGTTTAGGTTGTTCAACTTTGAACATTTCGGTATTGAGCAGTGCTTTTTCGTTGGGCCTTAAGGTGTAAAGCCCATTTTCTAGATGTGCTGAACAAATATCCAAATCATTTCTAGAAATATTAACATAATTATTATTAAAAGAAACATTAAACATTTGTTCAAACAACCTGGAAACAGAAATCAAATTTCTACGAAAACAAGGAATGTAATAAACATTGTCTAAAATTAAAAACTTATTTCTAAAATAAAGTTTAACAACTCCCACTGCTCTTGCCGAAACAACCTCTCCCGTTTCCACTCTCATCGTTTGTTCCCCGTCGGCAAGCTCCCTTGAAGAACTAAGCATCTGCAAAGAAGAACAAACATGGTTAGTTGCCCCTGAATCAATTATCCAAGGTGAAGAATCATCTTCAACTAAACAGGCTTCTAAAACGAGTAAATCTGATTTACCGTTGTTGTTCTTTTCTTTGAGCTCCTGAAGATACTTCTTGCAGTTTCTCTTCTAGTGCCCAACTACGCCGCAGTGGAAACATTTTCCTTTAGGCTTCTTTTGGTTGGAGCTCCTTTTGCTGTTATTGCTTTTGTTCTTCTTAGGTTGCCTTCCATTCTTAGACTTACCACTTTCTTCAGTCCCCTTCCTCTTCTTATTCTTTTAGGCAAAAGAGGAAGGTTGAGCTTCTGCAACATTTGCCTTAGCTTCTTTAGTCTTTTCTTTCGAAATAGACTCGAAGGTTTGAAGCTCATTAAGCAACTCAGTCATGTTATATTTCAGCTTGTTCATGAAATAGTTGCTTTTGAACTGAAGGAACGCAGGGGAGAGGGTTTCTAAAATCATCCCCACATGTGTGGCTTCATCTATCATAGCCCCGTTGACCTCGGCCTCATGGAGATAGTTAACCATGTTGAGAACATGTTCTCTGACCGAAATCCCTGCCTTCATTTTTGCATTCATTACTGCCTTAACGGCTTCGTGGCGTGTCTTTTCAGAAGGTTTACCAAACATGTCTTGCAGAGACTGCATTATCTCATAAGCGGTCTCCATGCTTTCATGCTTCATTCTAAGCACGTCAAACATCCCAGCCAAAAGAAAACAGCGGGCCTTGTTGTTTGCCTGAATCCAACGATCATATGCTTCCCGTACATTACGAGGAGCATTGGAAGCAGGCTCTGGAGGACATTCCTCCGTCAGGACAAACTTGTAACTTTCGCAAATTAGTACAATGTTCATGTTACTCTTCCACTTGACAAAATTATCTCCGGTTAATTTTTCATTTGAGAGAATTGCGATGATTGGATTAGACATTGTCGCTGTAATAAATAAATAAAATAGCATAAATTAAAATGGTTGCATAAACATCAATATATGTTTTGGAATAGTAAACGTGATGCGTGATGCGTGATGCATATGAAAAAACACAAAAAAAAAAAATTTTACTTATTCCACGATTATTCAATTTTAATAAATAAAGTGCCGCCGTAGGGTAGGTCAAATTATTTATGAATTGAATTGAGACATTCTCAATTAATAAATATATTCAAAATATCTCATATTTTCTATATTTATTAATAACCGTTTATTTTGGTCAAGATATAATTAACAATTTAATTATGTCTTTATGAGTGTAACCCACTATTTTAGATTTTAACAACTTAACTCAAAATTGCCGCCGTAGGGTAGGTCAATTTTGAAATACATTATAAAATCCTATCTCAAGGAAGCCAACCTTGATATTGATTTAAATGGACACCCTCCGTAGGGAGGACGAAATCAAAGCGTCGCGAGACGCCACCTAAATCTCACGGTGTCGTACTAATAGTGGAGACCGCAGGTTATATTGTCATATTACCTTCTCCCACTCATTATTTTAGAAAATGTGTTTTATCTTATAAAACATCATATGTTTCATAATTCTAGTAGATAAAAACAATTTTTTAATTACTAGATTATATTATGTGTTAATAGAATCTCGTTCTATTTACACTTAAATAAATTACCAGATTTTCTAAAAATCTAAATTTATTATGAATTGTCTAAGTTACCAAATATTAAACAATTTAAAATTAGATAACTTAGAATTAATGTGAATTTTACCAAGTCTTAACTGTTAAAACTAGATTCACATTATTTGGTTGATTAATAAATTAAGTTTCTGTAAAACCAACCTAATTAATTTAATCTCATTAAATTAATACTAACACATATTAAATCATTTTATAAACTCCTTTATAAAAATAATATGCTAAGCGTATGCATGTCATATTACAATAACTATAAGTGGACACTTTCCTAGATGACATGTTATCATGCATGAACATGTTATCACAATCATCACATGAAAATAAAAATGCAAATAAACAATGAATTTTTGACCGGGTCCTTTTGGATAATTAAAATTACAACCCAAAAAATAAAAAATGAAAAAAATAAAATTATAGGGGTCTTCTTGTAATTTACACATAATTCCCTGCTCCAATTTTGTAGTCTTCATCAAATGGTTTATTGTGCAACAATTTGCTAGATTGTCTTTGAAATCTGATAGGCCCATAGTTCTCAACTAGGCCAAAAAATCCAATGGACATCTTTTTCTTCATCGCTCCACGTGTAGCAAGTGAAAGAGAGGAGAGAAGAAAAAATAATAATAATAAATTACAAAAAGCCTATACCCCTTTATGGGTTTATACAGATTGATCTAATCAAACTGAAAATAAAATTATTAATCCAAAAGGACCATATAATTAACGACCAAAAATCCTTTCATTAAACAACCATTCATCACATGAATAAAAATTAACAAAGATGCAAAGTGCCCACAAACATGCATCAAAAACATGATATTATCAAAATAAAATCATGTTTAATTAAAATTATATATGCTATAACCCGCTCTGATGCCATTTGTTGGAATTAAAACATGAAATGCAGCGGAAGGAACAGATCGTTGACAAACAAAAATTTTCTGAAAACTTTGTTCATCGGGAATAGATATATAATTTTAATTACAGAAAGCTTTAGGAATTTTTTACTAACCTTTTGAAGACTATCAGGGTATCCTAGCTTTCCTCTTTGACACCACGATCTTCCAAACCAGGCCTCCACACCAATGGAAAGACGAGTGGGCGTCAAACTGCAAGAATGAATTATCCTCACACTTTTCTGAATCTGCTATGTACTCAACACATGAGATAGCAGACCTTTTTCTTTAGAGAAGAACTCTCAGTTTTTCTCTCTAAAAATTATGTGAATAAAAATTACTGAGATAACTGTTATCTCTCCCTTTTTATAACTGAGCTATTAGTAATTTTTCTTTCCCCTTTTTTTCCCTTTCCTTTTTCTTCTTTTCTTTTTCGTTTGTTTCCTGTTACCCGAATTGTTTTTCTTTCGGTCAACACACACATGCATATGTATATATAAAAGGAAGCAACTTACCTTCTTTGCCTTTTTTTTTTTTTTTTTTTTTGCTTTTGACCGAATCAAATTCGGTCAATATATATATATATATATGTGTGTGTGTGTGTTGTGTGGGAAAAGCGTGAAACAGTTTCACGGCTTTCCCCTTTTTTTTTTTTTTTTAAATATTAATATATATATTAATATATTATAAAAACTTATATATATATATATATATAGTAAGTGTGGAAACCGTGAATCTGATTCACGGCTTTCCCCCCCCTTTTTTTTTATAATATTATATTAATATATATATATATATATATAGTGTAAGTGTGGAAACCGTGAATCTGATTCATGGCTTTCCCTCCTTTTTTTTTAATATTATATTAATATATATATATATTAATATATTATAAAAAACTTATATATATATATAAAAAGATTTGGTTCAAAACCATATATATATATATATATAAAACTCGATTAAAAAATAAATCACATTTATTTAAGAATGGATTTTAACAATGATCAATTAATTAACTAATGCTCAGTTAAATATGATAACATTTATCATATTACATTATGTGTCACAGAAAACATTTTTCTGTGTCACGTTAATAATTCAAGTGTGAAAAATTAATTCAGAATTCAAAAATTCTGAATTAAACATGTATAATTCATTCTATGCAAAAATCCAATATAGTGTTACAGAGGTGGTATTGGGGACCTATGGACCTATAACCCAAGCTCCAATAAATTTGACATTTAATCAAACTCTTTAATTAATGTGCCAAATTTATTAGTTTCAGTGTTACTCCACTAAAAAACTGAAACTGAACTCTTGAGGTTATAGTGAAATTACTCAAAGAAAATTAACGAGTAGTCCATTGATATAATCATTACATATAAGTCAGTCCTCCATAAATAGTTCATAATAAGAGCTAGGTTCAATTTCCGTTCACCTCTCTTATTACATCTTTATCCTTGAGTTCCAATAATTCTCTAATGAACAATTAATTCATAATCTTATTATGAACGAGCACTCTATTGTTCAAACCTTGAATTATCACTCAAGAGAACTATTTTTCTAACTTCCATAGGGAAGGAATGGATTCTATATCTGTATAATATTATTCCCAGCCATTTATTACTTTATGTTTCCAAGATGCTAAGTTATAATCTGTGCTTAGACAAATCTTACCATGCAAGTCAAAAAACATAATGTAATAAATAGGAGTCTAATAAATACTCAGGATTAAGACTGTCAAATATATGATCATCATAGTGATAAATTTGAATACTCTATTTGTAACGGATGATTATTAGAGATTCATAATTTATCTGGTCCAGTCCTATATAATCTCATTATATAAAGTACATCCAACCCAATGTCTCTACATTAATAGTCCGGATAATGACTATTTCATTTTAGATGAGATTGGACCGTACTTGTAATTTTTAATTAAAGATCCCAAACTTTAATTAATTATTACGGACTATTTAGATTATTATCTATAAATTTTATCCCCAAGCAAATAACACTTATATGCTAAATTTATAGTCACATAAATAATCATGGAATTTTCTTGATGTTTATAAATGTATTCATAATACATATAATCAACCAAAATAATAATAAATGTCATTTTATTTATTTATTAACAACATGTACAATGTCACAGCTTTTAGGGCACCAAACCCAACATTTTTATAATAACATTATCAAACTAACCTTAATTATAATTCATAATTACTAAATTAAAATACTTTTGATGCCTCAAAAAGATGATATCTTGATAAGGAGTCAGATGCTTTTTTTTTTCTTTTTTTTTTAATGTTGTTGGTGTTGGAAAACAATACGTAGCAAAATTTTAAAAATTTTAAATCAGAGTATTTTTCAAAACATAAGTTTGACATGTTAAATACATGAATTAATAATAGATCTTTCTAACCTCTTTATATACAGAACACAACAGGAATCCGTGAGGAGAAGAAGTTCTGAAAGAGCCTCAACTAACTGATCTTCTTTGCTATTCTCTGTCTATGATCAGAATACGGGTGGTTGTATGTCGTATAACCTTTCCTCCAGTGACTCTCCTTCCAACCACTTGAAAATACCTAGAGTTAAGGTTCTTGATATTGAACAATAAATCTCAGGGAGTTTCAGAGTTTCTCTCACTAAAGTGCTCACTCTATGCTTCTCAAATAATCTAAATAAATCACCCTTATTTATAGTATTCGGATCTAGGGTTAAACCTTATTAGATAAGGTCCCAAAATTCAAGTTTGGATCAACTTCAAAGTAAAAACACATGAAACGCATTTCTAACTCTAACTGCCACGGTCGATTGTGATACAAAGGTGTGGTCGACCGTGTTGTCACGATCTTAGAGTTCAAACCAAATTCGAACTCCTCAAGTTGATCTGATTGATCTAATCTCAACCACTTTGATAAATCCCATCTTATTTGATCCGAGTATCCTTTATAGAGCTTTAATTTAAATTTAAATAACCTAATAAAAAGTTATCTGATTAAAATAGTCATACACAGATAAACCCATAAAAATATTTTGAAAATAACTTAACATGTTTATCTTAAATTAATTCACAAAGTAAATCCAACCAATAAACTAACATTAATTATTAAATCCAATTAACTTGAATTTTAGCCAATCTAATAATTTAACATAAGTTACCAGTATGTAGAAAAAAACATGCCGTATCATTACAAAATTATAATAAGTTAGCAAAGGGGACCAGATTGACATATATAGATCAAGCTCTTATAGTTATAAAATACAATATCCTAGATACATATTTAATAATTATCAACTCTAACGCTACTCCACTAAAAGCTTAGAGCTACACTCTCGAACTATCTAAAATTACAAAAGCTCCAATAAGCTAACTATCCATAACATATCATAATATGTCACATCCTTATAAGATATTCATAATCGACTTAAAGATAAATTCTATTTTACCTTCTTGATTATTTTTATCTTACGTTCCATTATCACACCATTGAAATACTTACTATTCATAGATAATGTCCCATTCGGTTACACCTATGTATCCAAATGGTTAAGCGCTCTAGTTTTTCAATTACAGGATAATGTATAAAAGAGAATATCATTAACTCTACAAAAGAGCTATGGATTCCATATCTATGAATAACGAGTCTACGTCAATCAAGAGTTATATCTTCAACTTACCAGTATGCGTACTATCATTAAATCAAGGTGACATGTCACCTTTTAATACATCAAAAGACATAAGTCAAGAATATGGGCTCATTATTCATTTTAGGATTAAGACACAATACATATGATTGCCTAAAGTGAATTGATTTGAACAAACAGAATTATTGACCAAATTAATTCTACTTTTTGTCTCGATCTAATACATCGTTACTTATGACAATGTACCAATGTTTCTACTCGTGGAGTCCCACTCCGATGACCAAGACAAGCGATCTCTCATTAGAGATGTAGACAACATAACAATCTTAGCATGAATAAAGCACCCAACTTTATTCCCTCAATTGCGGATATTATGATTTAAACTATCACCTATAAGATTCATGTCTTTCGCATAATCTGTCCATCATATGCACAATTATTAAAGGTTTAGACTGATAATCTTTGACTTTTGTTTGCTTATCATACATTCAACAGAAATGAATATAAAGAGGACAACATTTGGTATATAAATAATAAATAAATTCTTTATTGATAAAAATATTTTCAAAAACATATTACAACATTTTATACCTTAGGGCACTATGTCGAACGATAGGCTTGCATTTTTGTCCTTTTTCTATCAGATTTTTGTTTTACTTAAAGGCTATCTTTTATAAGCCACAATCTTTTTTTTTTTACATCTTTAATTTGCTTTATTAATTTCTATAAGTTTTTTTAATATTTTTCTAATAAGCAATTTTTGTAAATACTTTAATGTACAAATATTACGTATGTTAACCTTAAAATTAAATTAAATAAAGACTAAAAGTATAAATATGTTTAGTAGAATATGTCTATTTTCATCATTATACATCTCTATAGTAATTTTATACATAGTTTACTTAAAACCTGCAATTCTGCTTTAGTTCTCACAGTAGCTTTAAAAATTTTTACCAAACACCAGCCTACTTCTGGGCCATCGCACAGTACAACACACAAAAAGCACCAACACAACATAGCAATGCCAAATTGGCCAGAGAGGAATGTTTTGTTCTCTCCCTTTTTAGAACGAGGGCGAAATGAAAGCGTTACAAGACATTTGCATATATGATAATGAAGATTAAGATAAGATTATATTATATTAGTAGTTAGTTTAAGAGTGTATGATGTCTCTCTCTATGAAAATCTACCAAACAAGACCTATGTTGTAACACCCACCAATTTTGATGTAACGAATCATGCTAAGTTAGTAACGACATTAAGTTAATTTTATTAATAATTTATATTATATGTTATGATTTATGATCTTAATGTTACTAACTATTTGTTCTAAGTGCTAAGACAGGTGACGATCGTATGGAATCGATGTGCTCAAGTGTTCATGTTAATTTTAATGTATGTTTATTTATGATGAAATGATGACTTAAATGTTATAATGTATGGTATTTTAAGGACAGTTCGGTAGGCCAGACTTTCAAGTTTGACAGGCCAAAAAGTCTGTCAAGAATCGACAGGCCGATGGAAACCATCGGCATGCCGAACTTTGTGGAATCGGCAGGCCGATGTGGTGAATCGGCAAGCAGATGACAGCTTACGAGCAGTCAACAGAAATCTCTCCAAATTTATGACTAAGATAATTACATTGATTAGGTGCTTTAATGAGATTAATTTTCTCATTTAAGGAAATAAAATGTTTGACTTTGCATTGATTGGTATTGTTTTAAATGATTTCCTATTTTTAGAGGGTAGAATATGGTAAGATGAGATGATTTATTTGACTTTCCTCTTATTACTCTCCACTCTCCACGTGATGTGGCCTTTAATTAGTCAAAAATTTCTGATAATAATGGAAAAGTCAAGCCATTTTTTTTTGTGTACGTTACTCTCATTCTTTTTTCACGATAATTTTGCTCTCTCTCTATTTTTCTTAGACGTTTCCTCTCTCTCTTTCTCCTCTTCACGTTTTCTTCTTTGTTACTCTCTCAAATTTTTTTCCCTGCCATTATTTGTAAGAAATATTGAAATTTCTTTGGTTGAATTCGAAGGAGTTTGTGAAGAAATTTGTTTAAGGTAAGAATGTTTCTTTTTGGTGTTTCTGAAATGCATTTCTCCTCTTTAATTCGACTGCCATAACCTTGTCTAGGAATTTTATTTTGTTCTAAAATTTTAATAAGATGTTCATATATGTGTTTTGTAGCATTCCTCCAAGTTTCACGTTATTTCGATATTTCTATGAAAAGTTATGAATTTTCTTCTCTTTGCTACTTATAGTAAATTAATGCTGATTGTATATGTTGCACGAAAATGTGAGTTTTGTTCATAACATAAATGAATGTTGATTTTCACGAAATTTGGCAAGAATGTTCATGTATATGTTATGTTATGGACTGTAAAATTTGGTAATGATTTGACGAGTAAGTTATGTGTTATGAAATTTTTAGTAAGACTAAGTCAAGAAACTGCTTTAATAGTAAAATGGGTGGACTTTTTGATTATGAGATGTTTTGTTAGATTAAATAAATTTATATGATGATAATATATTTTTGTAGTTCTGTAATTATAAGTTAATATGTTGTCATGAGAATTTTAACGTTTAAATAATTTTTATTTTAATTACTAGAATATGAAAAATGCATACAACTCACTGCTTATATATTAAAGGTTATTTTGTTCACATTTTTTTATGAATGTTTTGGATTGTATGGAATCTTTATGATTAAAGAAAAATTATGGTAATAGGTGTATATGATATCTTTGTCCTGCCTATTTGGTGTTTTAATTTACGTATGAATGTTGAGTTATTAAGTTTTCAATTCATAGATGTTAGAAATGTATTTATGCTGATAATTTTGATGATTGTGGTCAGAGGCATATTATAAATTATGTTTTAAGAAATGAATGTAAGTATATGTGATGTAATATGAATGGATGTTATATTTATGATAATAAGTATTAATTTTATTTTGTATCTTTAAATGAATAAATGGCATGAACACGCAAAGGAACGAGCACATCGAGACCGCGGCGTCGTCACCAAATCTTATAAGGTTAAGTAAGCTAGTTTCTAAGGTAAGTACATTCTCACCTGCAACATGATATGTTTTATAAGGTTTGATATTATGATCATGATGATATTTATGATGATTTTATGATAATTTCCTTAAAGGGTTTCTTATGAAAGATTTTCATGATTTAAAGTTATGCATGTTTGATTATGGCAAATTTCAAAGCATGAAAGTTACATATATATGTATCACATAATAAGTGTTGCACACCAATGTTATGCTATGATATGTTATGATGTCATGTTTGGTTTAAGATTAGTTACCCTTCTTCTCTTATGACGGCGCGCCTACAATGATGATTATGGTGCAACACTTGGGCCCTTAAGATAAAATGGAATAAGTTTTAATATGATTAATGTAATGAAAAATATGTTTTTATGAAAATGTGCTAAATGCACTATTATGATATGATGATGATGATGATGTTTATGAAATGTTTTTTTTTTAAGTTGTGAGATTTATATGTACTTACTAAGCTTTAGCTAATTCAAGTTTATGTCATGTTGCAGATAAGGGTAAGAAAATCATGGACTAGGCGGAGGATATGGAACGACGTGTGAGCAAAGTACGATGAATTGTAACCAGAAGAATGCCAAGAAGAGAGTTTATATGATTTAAATCAAGTTTTAGATTTTGGACATATTTATTAGTTAAGTTTTAAGAATACAAGAACTACGTTTTAAATATTTTATTTTATCATTTTAAGAATTTGATCTTCCACATTTTGAAAGTTGAATCTGTTTTACAAATTAAGTTTTCTAAAGTTTTTTTTTTTGGGCTCTTTCGGCCTGCCGAACATCATTGGTCGGCATGCCGATGTAAGAATGTTCGGCCTGCCGATCATATTTTTGGCCTGCCGAACTTTGAAAGTTTTCAAGCCCAGATTTGTAGAGCCTCTGCCGGCCTGCCGAAGTCCGCAGTTCGGCCTGCCGAACTGTAGGAGCAAGCAGCTTTTAAATGATGTGATGATTAATAAGTTATGATTTTACAATTTAGTATATTTATTTTATTAAAGCAAGTTTATGTTCTATAGTAAAGTGAAATTAAATTATGGATTAAGTTAATGAATGTTGTAAAAAAAAATGTGTATGTATGGATCCTGGTTATGATTTTTCCTTAACTATGATTACATTTAAAATTCAAATAAGTATGTAATGTATGAATGTAACGTCATCTGTGATGTCCGTAATGGGGCGCTACATATATGTCTCTTGGTGCATAGGCAAAAGTTTGCATGCATGTCTCCTTGCCTCTCTAGCAAAAGATTATAGAGTATAGGGTTTGCATGCATTTCCCAATAGAAGTCGCTTTGCATATATGAATTTCGTAAATACTCCTTAAATCATGTACTTGTAACATTTACTTAAATTGTAAAATGAGTTCATTCCAATATTTCTGAACTACACTCTCTAAACTAACATAATTTCATGCTCTCCTAAACTATTGATTTTTTTATCAATTTATATTTCCTTTAGAAATTGATATAAAATTAACAAATATAGCCAGATTAACTTAAAATCAATATCTATAGAATTTAAAGGATGAAATGAAACTTTTTAAAGTTTGCGGACATTTTATATTGGGTATTTATCAAATTAATCCCATAATTAAAGATCATACAATTGATAGTTGGACAAAGTAGCCAACTCACTATAAGCCGTTTGGGAGCCTCGATTCAAACTGCAGTTTGCAGTTGGGTGTATGTTGGCTTTTAACTAAAAGCTTGAGAAAAAACCAAAATTGAACTGATTACAAGAGTAAAATCGATTCTAAACTGTTGGTTCTTGATCAGTTATACTCATTATAGAAATATATATTTTTATATTTTAATTAATTATATAATTAAAATTCATAAATAAAACATTTAAAGCTAAAGATGAAAATCTTATAAAAATAAGTTTTTTTTTCAAACTTTAAACATACTTATAAAAAAATTATGTTAGACTACATTCCTTTTTTTTTTTTTTTTTGAATTTGAATTATGCTTAAATAGTTAAAATTTGAAAAAAAAAATTTAAAAGCCCAAACTTTAATAAAAAAAAATAAAGCTATGGCGCACCTCACCCTTACCACAATAAGGTGGCCCTTAGGTGGCTGCCCATTTGGTTAAGATGTGGAAGTGTTTATGAGTAATGATGGTGGGTCCCAACTAGTGTTTAAAAACTTTGCTTTTGTCTGATATTCTCTCTATTCAAACCCCAACCGGTGAATCCTTACCGTCTCAATCCTTAAATAGCTTAAATGATTACTTAAAGCCCCTATATTTTTAGGCATTAATTAAGGTTCATTTTTTGAAACTTAAAATAACAATAGCCTACTTTTTAGACATTAAGATAACTAATAAATCTTTTAAATATGTATTGAAACTTCTTTTTAAGATATTAAACGTGACAACATAAATCAGCCAATAAAAGTGGAGCTTTCTTTATTTATTTGGTTTTTTTAAAAAAATCACTCTTCAAATGTATTTGAATTTCAAATCGTTTTTCTTAAATATCAAACCACTCTTTTTCAAAAAAAAAAAAATGAATAACAATGACTCCTTCCTTAAAAAATAATGATAAAAGAGTAATTAGCATACTTCAAATAACATTTTTGATATACGATTAATTTATTTATCAAAGGAAATATAAAGAAACAATTTTTTTAGAAGTAGGAAAAATTTAGAAAATTCTTTTTATCATTTGCTAACAAATAAATATTTACTTCTATCTATTTTACACTTTAGAAAAAGTAAACAAAATTTTAATATTTGTCATGTAATTGATGTTTTTCAATTTTTGCTAATGTAATTTTTCAATTCATTAACTTTAATGACATATAAAATGTAATTAATGTTTTTAATTTTTGAAAAAAACCTTTTTCAAATTTTTTCCCAAGACCCCAAAATACCTAGAAACAGCCTTGCCCCTGGTAGAAATCTTTGTTGTTCTTTTTCTTCAATCTTTCTTTATCCTATTCATATATTGATTTAATTTCATTTTTCTCCAACTTCAACTTCTTCTTCTACCTCTACAATGGAATTACCTTTCTCCCCTTGGAACACACAACAACTCACATAGATTCTTTTTTTGTGTGTTTCTTGACTTCTCTGATGGAGGTGGGTCTATGGAACAATCAGATAAAAAAAAAAGAAAGAGGAAGAACAATTCAGGAACTTTATCGTTGTTGTGAAATTTCCTAGGATAATCTTGATTTCAACCAAGCAATGAATCACAAAACTATAAAGAAAGGAAACAGAAGAAAAATACCAAAATCTAAACTATCCTTCTTTCTTGAATACAAGAAGTCTTTTTTTGCTTTCTTTTTGGCTTGTCCTTTCATTCCTTACTCTCTCTTTTCTTATTTTATGAGATTCTCCCTATTACACTCATCAACACACATATTATATCAACCAATCAATTTAACTGATTATTACAACCAAGTTAGCACCACTAACAATGCCAACTCATCAACTAGAATATGACTCACTAACTAATGGCCACGTCATCAACAATCTCCACCTTGGCCATTAGTAATTTGTCTTCTTCTATCAATATCCTGCTTAAGTTCCTTCTTTCTCCAAAACAATAGACTTAACTGCCAATAGATCCAAACAATGTTGAAACTTAGCTGCTGTCAAAGACTTTGTAATCATGTCAGCTGCATTTTCTTCTGTGAATACCTTCTTTACTTGTACATCTCCATTAGATAAAACTTCTCTAATGAAATGAAGCCTCACATCTATATGCTTAGTTCTCTCATGGAATACTTGATTCTTGGAGAGGTGAATTGCACTTTGACTGTCACAATACACACACAGCTTCTCTTGGGAATATCCCACTTCCTTTAACAGTCCCTTCAGCCATAATGCTTCTTTGATTGCTTCTGTCAAGGCTATATACTCAGCCTTAGTTGTTGATAATGCCACCACCTGTTGAAGGTTAGCTTTCCAACTAACTGTGCAGCTTTCAATCTAAAACACATAGCCTGTTAAAGATTGCCTGTGATCCAAATCTTGCGCATAGTCAGAATCAACAAAACCAACTGCTTTGTCTTTAGCTCCACCTGTTCCTCCATAGCATAGACCAACTGTTGAAGAGCCTTGAAAATATCTTATCGTCCACTTTACTCCCTTCCAATGGTGTTTTCCTGGATTGGCCATGTACCTACTGACCACACTCATAGAATGAGCTAAATTTGGTCTCGTGCATATCATAAGGTACATGACACTACCAACAGCATGTAACACCCACCTATTTTTATGTAATAAATCACGTTAAGTTAGTAACGACGTTAATGAAATTTTATTAATTATTTATGTTATAAGCTATGATATATGATTTTTATGTTACTAACTTTTATGTCAAGTTTTATGACAAGTGATAACCGCATGGAATCGTTGTGCTCAAGTGTTCATGATTATTTTAATATATGTTGAATTATGATGCAAAGATGTATGAATGTTTTAATGTATGGCATTTATGGATAGTTCGGCAAGCCGGACTTTTAAGTTCGATAGGCCGAAGAAAACCATCAGCAGGCCGAACTTGGTGGAACCGGCAGGCTGAAGGGGAAAATCAGCAGGCCAACCACGGCTGACGAGCAGTCAGCAGAAATCTCTCCAAATTTATGGCTGAGATAATTACGTTAATTGGATGATTAATTAGCATAACAATGGAATAATTTTATAAGTTAAGGAAATTAAAAGGTTGACTTCACATTGATTTGTGTGATTTTAAATGGTTTCCTATTTTAAGATGGCAAAACATGGTAAGTGATGAGTGATTGTTTGACTTCCCTCTTTTCTCTCCTTCCTCCACGCCAATGAGCTATCAATGAGTCAAGTGAATGATTCATCGGTTATGCTTATAACGTTAAAAATTTTAACGTTCTTTCCTCAGTTTTTCTCTCATCCTCTCACGTCTTCTCTCTCAATTTCTGAGACGCTTCTTCTATATTCCTCTCTTTCTCTTCTCTTCTCCACGAATTTCATCATCTTTTCTCTCAAAAATTCTCTACAAGTATTGAAAGAAAAAGTCATATTTTGTTGGTTGAATTCAAGAATTTTGAGAAGAAATTTCAAGGTAAGAACTCAATTTTTCCGGTAATTCTGAAAAGAATTCTTCTCCTCCAATCGTTTGCAATATCTTTCTATAGGTATTGTATTTTTGCCTTCAATTTTTAATATGATGTTCATGTATGTATTGTGTGATGTTTTTTCAAGTTTCATGTTATTTCGGTGTTTCTATGAAAAATATGAATTTTCTATCTTCTACCCCTCATAGTAAAATATTACTGTTTAACTTTGATGCATGAAAAATGTAATGTTTATTTAAGGGGTAAATGAATGATGTTTTTCATGAAAATTGACAAGAATGAGCATATGTATGTTATGATGATGAAATAATTTTATGATATTGAAATACATGATAATAAGATGTTTGTATGAATTTTAAAATGTATGTATTTTAAATTATTAGAAAATGTTTTCAAAAGATTTTTATGATTGTAATGTATGATTTGTTTTTTTTTACATGCTTAAGGTAATTTTTATGATTTAAGAAAATTATGATAACATGTTTATGTGATGATAATATTATGTTTTCGCAATGATGATTATGAGTTATGTTTGTAATATGAGATGAATGTATATATATGAATGTTATATGAATGAATGTTATATTAATAGATGATATATGAATGGATGATTTACGCTACGATGAAAAGTAATAATTTATATGTGATGGTATATGAATGGATGTTTTATGATAAGTATTAATTTTATTGTATTTTAAATGGATATATGGCATGAACACTCAAAGGAACGAGCACTTCGAGACTGCGGCGTCGTCACCAAATCGTATTAAGGTTAAGTAAGCTAGCTTTAAGGTAGGTACATTCTCACCTGCAACATGACACGTTTTACAAAGTTTGATGATATGTTCACAATGATATTCATGATGATTTTATGGTTGTTTTCCTTAAAGGAATTCTTATGAAAGATTTTCATGATTTAAAGATATGTATGTGTGATGATGACATGTTTTAAAGCATGAAAATTATGTATATATATGTATCACCTAAAAAGTGTTGCACACCAATGTTATGAAATAATATGTTATGATGTCATGTTTGGTTTGGGATTAGCTACCCTTCTCCTCTTATGACGACGCGCCTACAATGATGTTTATAGTGCAACACTTGGGCCCTTAAGATAAAATGGAATAAATTTTAAAATGGTCAATGAAATGAAAGATATGTTTCTATGAAATTGTGCTTAAGGCACTTTTATGATATGATGATAATGATGATGATGATGTTTATGTAATGTTTTAAATTGTGAGAATTATATGTACTTACTAAGCATTAGCTTAATCAAGTTTTATGTCATGTTGCAGATAAGGTAAGAAAATCATGGACTAGGTGGAGGACATGGGAAGGCGTGTGAGCACTAAGCACGATGAATTGTAACCGGAAAAACGCCAAGAAGAATGATTTTATGTTTTAAATCAAGTTTTATATCTTGAACTTTATTTTTATGTTAAGTTTTAAGAATATTTAAACTATGGTTTTATATTCTATTTTATCATTTTTTTTTAAGAATTTTGATCTTCCGTATTTTTATGAAAAGTTAAATCTGTTTTGCAAAATAAGTTTTCTCAAAGATTTTGGCTCGGTCGGCCTGCCGATCACATTTTCGGCCTGCCAGACGATGATGAGTTTTTAAGTCAGTCTTGCAAAGACTCTGCCGGCCTGCCGGTTGAGAAGTTCCGGCCTGCCGAACTATGGGAGCATGTAACTAATAAGTGATGTAATGTTTCTATAAGTTATGATTTTACAACTTGGTATATCTATTTTATTAAAATAAGTTCATGATTAATTTAAAGTATAATTGAATAAATTATGACATGGAATGAGTTAAGCAATGTGATTTAACAATGTTAAGTTATTTTTAAAAAAAAATGTATGAATGGATCCTGGTTAAGTATGTTTAATTACTTTTACAATTTAAAAGTATCGTTCAAGTTTTGTAATAATATCTATGTTTAAAGTCAAGTAAGTATGAATGTGTAACACCCCTATGTGGGGGTTAACAGTTTTAAATAAATAAAAATAATTTTATATTTTATATTATTTAAATCAATTAAACAATGCCCATGGTCTTTAAACAACAAGAAAAATAAAAATAAACGTTTTAAATACAAACCACAGTTTTTAGTGTAGCACCAAATATATATAATTACAGTCATCATCACCATAGTACAATTCCCAAATAACTTAACACAGCCATAAAAAATAATACAACTCTTACATGTTGTAGATAAGTTGTAATTAAACAGGGTCTTCTAACACGAAAACAGCAAGATTGTTTTCGCTTATTCCTCTTCAAATATGTTGCACTGAGTTCCACCTGAGATATGAAGATATGATAGGGATGAGCATCGACATGCCCAGTAGGGAAATCATGACTCACCTTATGGTTTATCCATTACCACATTAAAAACTGCATGGTTAGTAGGTTACATCATATTCCAGATTATGAGGTTTATTATGATCACATCTTATGGATACCGTAGTTAATCATTACCAAGTGTCATAATTACACATTTATAAAAATATTACCAATCATCATTGTTCCTAGGTATCCATGTTAAATTGAGTATCACTCAACTCATCGAAACCCAAATGGGCGTACTTGATCACCCTATAAACATTTCAAGGGTGTTCCGGTGAGGGGACATCAAGCCCCGAGTCCTCACCAAATCGATTCCTGTACAGTGTGTTCTGGGACTTTCAACCCAAGAAAGCGTCATCACCTTCCCCCTATTTTTCCTTTTAGGGTATTCGTGCCCAAGGACGTAACCGTCGCCCTTTTTACATCTCACTATTCCTTTGTATTCAATTTATATTTATAGAGTCAATTTCCTAACCATGCTTCTCAATTTATAACATATGTCAAATCATTATATTTATCGCTATACAATATACATATTTTACAATATAAAACAATCAAATTTAATTTACCAAAACCTCACAAAAGATGAGTAATAGAATCCCTACCTTCAAAGCTTAACAACAAACTTTTATTCTCGGAATTAATCAACGTTAGCTCTACACATCCTTGACCCTAAGGCATGCATAAGGACAATTAAAACTAAAGCACAACGTATAATCACATTCATAAGTGAATTATGTGTAAACCCGTCTACTAGTGCCATTAAAGTATTTTTATGCAATTGTTCTTTAAATACCAAGTAAACAATTTTTATCTTAAACGCAATATAAAATACATACAAGCAATTTTTATGTTTTAGTCTCTAATAAGAATTCATAAATCATTTAGGGTAGTATTGGAAAGGTTGTAAGACATTAAGAGACTAGAAGGTGAGCAAAATTGGGTTTTTGGTTCAAGTTAACAGCTAGTATACCATGGCAACTTGGTGGTATACTTTTGTAAAAAGGCGGGTTCACTATCTACAATTAACACACGGGTTAACAGGTGGTTTACTTAAGATAGACGGGTGGTTTATTACCACTGGCAGGTTTACTAGTTTCTAATCCGAAAATTGAAAAATTCATAGAAATTAAAATACAACTCCGATTTAGGGTCATGATAGCTCATTGGAAAGCTTAGGATGTCTAATTTTTAAATATGCAAACCAATTTACAAAATTCATTTTCATTTAACTCCAGAATTTTAAGAAATAGCCACTGCCCATAGAGGTATTATAAAGTTTATGGGATGTCAAATTTTTCTTTAACTTAAAGCATATTATCCTTGTTTAAAATCTCAAAACCATTCCAAAATATGCAACATGCATTATATAATCAGAATAAACATATTCTCATGAGTTTTATACCAAAATCATTATCAAATTATATCTCTAGCCTTTCTTGTAAATAATGATGAAAACATGCTTAAATTTGCTCTTTAAGCTCAAAACATTAGAACATCAATCTTAAAGTTATGGAAACCGGTTTTAAACATTCCTAACATGTTTCTAACATTGTCATCAAACCAAAATAAAAGTTGGTTGTGGGTTGTAACTCAAGACTCAAGTTTTTGTTCATAAATGTTTAAGGATGCATGTTAACTTAACTAGAAATTTGCATGAATTTTGAACACGAAAATTATGCATTAAACATGGAGAAAATACATACTAAAAACTAAGTTTAGATTAAAGAAAACCTACCTCAAAACTTCTTTGAAAAGCACCAAAGTTCGGGTTAACAATCAAGCTTGAATTAACTCTAAAACCGCCTCGATCATGGTTGGGAATTATAATTGTCTTGGCCACAAAGAGAGCTTTGTGCTCTATGTCTTTAGTTAGAAATTTGAAGTGAGAAAGGGAGAGAATGAGAACTAGAGAAGAAGGTGGTGATAGTTAAATAAAAAGATATCAAAATGCTTAAGAGGAATGGGATGTTTACGGGGGAAAGTTGTAAGAAGAAACAAAAGAGTCTTAAAGGAAAATATCATCTTGTCTCCCATGAAGATTTTTAGCAAATCATGCTAACATAATTGAGGGGACAATTGGAGTGAATTATAGAAGAAGATAAGGAAATAATTAAAGAGGTGGTTGAAAAAATATCTCCATGTCTTTTATGAATTGAGGGAAAATAATTCAATGTCCCCTTCGGATACCTTTAGCAAAATAAGAAGAAGGCTATATAATTGAGCAATAATTTAGGGAGACAAGATTGGTAGAAGTGTTAGTAAATTTTGAATGTTTCTTAGGAAGACTTGGTAAGAAAATACTAAAGTGGTATTTTTTTTTTAATGATCGTAAACAACTTAGTAATTTTAAATAGTCACATTTTATTCATTAAATTTTACAAAATCATGCCCGTTAAAAATACGGGTGTTACAGAATGTAATAATGTAAGACATCTGTGACGTCCGTAAGGAGGGGTGTTACACAACATGAGAATAAGGGACTGATATCATCTCTGCTACTTCTTCTTCAGTTGCAGGTGAATCATCAGCTGATAGCTTGAAATGAGCAAGTGGAGTTAAAACTAGTTTGGCATGCTTCATCCCAAACTTTTCTAGAATGCTTTTAACATACCCTTATTGAGTCAGGTATAAAGTTCCTTCCCTTCGATTTCTGGTGATTTCCATCCCTAGGATCTTCTTTGCAGTTCCAAAATCCTTCATATGAAACTCGGCTTGCAGTATCTCCTTAGTCTTGGTCACTTCCTCCATGTTTGTACATGTAATTAACATGTCATCCACATAGAGAAGTAAATAAATGAACCTGCCTCCCTTAGACTCTTTAATGTACATAGAATTATCATACAAACTCCTTGAAAAACAAGCTTTAATCATAAAATCATCAGACCATTTGTACCATTGGCAAGAGGACTGTTTAAGTCCATACAAGGATTTTTTAAGTAGACACACCAAATCCTTACTGCCCTTAACTTTAAAACCTTAAGGTTACTTCATAAAAATTTTCTCCTCTAGCTGTCCATGGAGGAATGTTGTTTTGACATCCAGCTGCTCCAGTTCCAAATCTAGTACTGCTGTAAGTGCTAACAAAACTCTGATTAAAGTATGTTTTACCACCAGAGATAAGACTTCAGTGTAGTCCACTCCTTCCCTCTGTGTAAAGCCCTTAGCCACTAGCCTAGCTTTGTACCTAGGCTCTTCTACTCCTAAAATGTCTTCTTTATATTTAAAGATCCATTTGTAGCCTACCAACTTTTGTCCATCTAGCCTTGATACTAATTCCATGTCTAGTTCTTCTTCAAAGACTCCATTTCCTCACACATGGCCTTGTACCACTTGTCCTTATCTGGACAACTCATTGCTTATTCATAGCTCTCAGGGTCAACATGTTGGAAACAAAGTGCGCAGCGGAATTTTTAAAAAATTTTCATCAGAGTAATTTCCAAAACACAAGTTTGACATGTTATATGTATAAATTAAACAGATCTTACTAACCTCAGTGTGCCGAAGAACCTCCGCGACCTGTGTAGAGAAGTAACTTTCCAGAAGAGCCTCAACCAACTGGTCTTCTTTGCTATTCTCTATCCACAACCGGAGTGAGTGTGGGCTCACACGTACAGCTCTTCCACCGGTGACTCTCCTTCCAACCAATAGAGAGAACCCAAAGCTAGTGTTCGTGATTTGTGAACAAAATGTCTCAGGGAGTTTTCAGATGCTCACTAGAAGAGTATCACTCTTAATCTCTCAAATTGATCTGAGTAAATCATTAGACTCACTCCCTTTTTATACCTATTGGTCCTAGGGTCAGTCCATATCAGATTAGGTCTCAAAAAATCGAAACAGAATCAAGTTCGGATCAATATCTGATAAGATACGCTTGAAAACGCGTAATCTTAACTGTCGTCGGTCGGCAGGCCGAACAGGCCAGTTCGGCAGGCCGAACTGCCGAGAAAAAAAAATCTCCGCGAATCTTTCATTTTCCACCCGAGATTCTAAAGGATAAAGTCTCAGTTTTGATTCAAATAGCCCAATAGCAAAAATATCTGATCAAAACAAACTTTATCAAGATAATCTCTAAGAAAATAAATTAATTCACAATAATTCTACAAGTTTATCTTGTTCTAATTGTCCAAAATTAAAACAACCGATAAACAGACAAGAATTACCCGAGCGCAATAATTCAACAAGTTCATCTTGAACTAATTTTCTTACATAATTAATTCAACCGATAAACAGACATGAATTATTTGATTCTTATAAATTTTAAACCAATCTGATAAATCCGACATAAGTCACCAATTATTGGAAAAACACGCCGTG
This sequence comes from Artocarpus heterophyllus, assembly GCA_025403435.1. NCBI lineage: Eukaryota > Viridiplantae > Streptophyta > Magnoliopsida > Rosales > Moraceae > Artocarpus > Artocarpus heterophyllus. The sequence goes on along the minus strand of CM046351.1, from coordinate 25,606,838 downwards.
TCGTTACAGGATTTTGTGAGCTAGCAAAGGGGACCAAAATGGACCTATAAAGTTCAAGCTCATGATAATTATGAAACCCAATATCCTAGATATACATTTCACAATTATCAACTCCAACGCTACTCCACTAAAAGCTTGGAGCTGCACTCTCGAACTTTATAGAATTACGAAGCTCGTGTAGCTAAGTCTCCATGACATATCATAGTGTATCGCATCCCCATATGATCATCCATAATCGGCTTAAGAACAAGTTCTGTCTTACCTTCCTGATTATTTTTATCTTACGTTCCATTGTCTCACCATTAGAAAACTTACCATCCAAAGATAGTATACCATTCAGTTACACCTATGTATCCAAATGGTTGAGCGCTCCAGTTTTCCAATTACAGGACAACGCATATAAGAGGATATCATTACTCCTAAAGAGGAGCTATGGATTCCATATCTATGAATAACAAGTCTACGCTATCAAGAGTCATGCCTCCAACGTACCGGCATGCATGCCACTATAGAAATGTGGGAGTCACCCATTGGTACATCAAAAGACACAAGTCAAGACAACGGGCACATTATTCATCTCAGGATTAAGATACAATACAAATGATTGTCTAAAGTGAATCGATTTGCCAAGACAGAATTATTAATCCAAATCAATTCACTTTATGTCCCGATCCAACACATCGTCAACTATGACAACGCGCCAATGTTTCTATTCACGGAGTCCAACTCCGATGGCCAAGACAAACCATCTCCCAAAAGGGATATAGACAACATAACAATCTTCACATGAATAAAGCGCCCAACTTTATTCCCTCGATTGCAGATCATATGTTTTAGACCATCACCTTAAGAATCGTGTCTACCGTATAATCATCCCATCATTTGCCCAATTCTTAAGGTTTAGACTGACAGTCTCAGACTACTGTTTGCTTATCATACATTCAACAAATATGAACGTAAAGAGGACAATATTTGGTATATATAAATGAATAAATTCTTTATTGATAAAAATGTCTCGAAAAACGTATTACATTTTTACTCCTTAGAGCATACATGTCTAACACAACAAGATCTAAAGCTATATTAAGTGCAAATGCTATATAATCAACGTAGCCATATCTTTCTTCATAAACTTCCTGAACTTATCATAAGTTTTGCTTTTGTGGTGCATTAGGTACACATACCCATATCTTGAGTAATCGTCAATAAAAGTGACGAAGTACTCATACCCTCCTCGTGCCCGGATGTTCATCGGTCCGCAAACATCACTATGCACAAGTTCTAGAACCCGTTCGGCCCTATTGCCCTTAGACCCGTATGGTCTTTTGGTCATTTTACCCTCCAAACAAGACTCACATTGAGGTATAGATTCCACCTTTAAGTGACTTAAAGGTCCATCCCTTACCAACCTTTGAATCCTATTCAGGTTAATATGGCCAAGGTGCAAATGCCAAAGATAAGTCTTATTAGAGTGAGAAGTTTTAAGACTTTTAGAGTCATTATCATTTATCTCAACATTAAGCAATAAGTCCATCTTAGGTTTGATAAAATATAGATTATTTTGCATCCATCCAAAACAGATAAAAGATTTGTTTTTACGAATCACCACTTTTTCATTAAAAGATACCATGTAGGAGTCTTTAAATAAAGAAGATACAGAAATTAAATTCCTTTTAAATTTAGAAACATAAAAACAATCTCGCAAAATTAAATTCCTATAATTATCAAAGTAAAGATGGACATCTCCCACTGCTTCCGCTGAGACCAAGGATCCATCGCCCATTCGAAGCGTTAAGTCTTCACGAAGTAGACTTCTCGTTTCTTTGAATCCCTGCAGAGAAACACAAACATGATTAGTTGCACCAGAATCTATGACCCAGATGTCACTGGATTCCTCAACCAAACAAGTTTCTAAATATAGAAGATCACACCTATCTCCCTTGGAAAGGAAGTCCTTGCAATGCTTCTTTATATGCCCGACCTTACCACAAAAGAAGCACTTAAGCTTCTTTGGGTTCTTCTTCTTCCTCTTCTTGCTCTTGGTTGCAGGAGGAATAGAAGACTTTCCACTCTTGGCCCGTTGCTTCTTTCCATTCCTAGAGTTAGGATTGGAACCAAAAGCAGCTACCATATTGGCCTCACCACCAGTAGGAGACTCCCTGATCAGCAGTTCAAACTCCTGTAACTGTTTCATCAGTTCTGTTAAGGTCATATCCCGTCTATTGCTCAAATTAAAAGTAGCTCTAAACGGAATAAATTCCTTAGACAGAGTCTCAAAGACCATAGTCATCTAAGTTTCAGCATCGATGTCGGCTCCATTGGTTTGTGCCTCAGCGAGGTAACCCATGACCAACATCATGTGCTCCTTTACAGATGTCCCCGGTCTCTGTCTACAGTTTAAGAGTTTCCAAAGCGCCCCTTGCCGCTTTGTTATGGCCTTGCCTCCAAACATGTCCTCAAGATTATCCAAGATCTGCTTCGCAGTCTCATAATGCTGATGTTGAGCCTACAGCACGTTGTTCATGCTAGCCATAACATAGCAGCGGGCCTGATCATTAGCATCTTTCCAGCGGTCATACGCTTGGAATTGCTCATTACTTGAGTCTCCCGTAGGCTCGGGAGGACAAGGAGTTGTCAGAACATATTTCAGTTTCTCAAAGGAAAGGACGATGTCCAGGTTCCGTTTCCAATCGTTATAGTTCTCACCGGTTAATTGGTTTTTGTCAAGTATCGATGATAAAGCGTTTTTAGACATTTTTAATCTACAATAAAGAATCATATACCAAACATAAGCAAACATATATAATAATTTAGTAAGATAACACAATCATGTAAAATCATACAAATGTGTTTATGTGTCAAAACCTTGAAAATATCACAACCTTACAACGATAATTCCTAACTCAGAATTCAACAAGCTCCTAGGGGAGTCATGCTAAATTCAATCAGGAACACGGATCCCCTCCTGATTAATATATGCCATCCAGGACCCGTATGATCCAGCATATATTAATAATCGTTTCTTTGGCCATTAATTTTATTAACAGAGCTCCTAGGGGAGGTTAATAATAAAATTAACGTGAGCGTATAACCGTTTCAATATTTTATCTATGATTTATAATCACCACCTAGGGGTGTGCAACCATAAATCATACTAAAATACCTTATCCTTTCAGAGATCCAATCTGGTACATGATAGAAATCCCTTCCGAGGGGTCAGGACCACCATGTTATTCCTATAGACCAACGATGGAGGCCTTAGGTTCTCTCTTCGAAAACCTTCTCTCACTCAATCTTTTGAAGTCAAGGTTTTATTTCAAAAACATACATGAACAATTTTAATATGAGCGACACTCCCTATTCTATATGGCATGTTATCAATATACATGGTAAATCATATTATAATGCAGACAAGCAAAGCTACAAGCAAAATAATAATAACTGTAATATTATGGTTCCACCCTAGAGAATAGAAAAATAAGATTACAAGAGAATAATCAAGACATTTATCGATTCTTCATCCTTGAATCCTCAAGCTGTATCCTTCTTCATGTAATATCCATCTTCAAGTCTCCAATCCCGTATGAATCGAACACTTCATATTTCTGGTCAAATCCAAATTTAATGTTTCTCAGAATCGTCCCAAAAATAAAATTAAAACTGCACCGAAAAATTACACCTTTTTTGGACATTTGGTAGCTCTCGGTCGGCAGGCCGATCTAGGTGATCGGCCTACCGATCATGGAGGTTCGGCCTGCCGAACATGAAGGTTCGGCCTGCCGGTAGAGCACCAAAATTTCTACCCCACTGTCGGCCTGTCGAATTGTGAGGTCCGGCATGCCGACCGAGCAGAAAACGCACATTCCAGAAAGTACAATTTTAATGCAATTCATCAATTTTATTTTCAACAATTCAAAAACATAAAATTAGAGACTCAGGAAATACTTGGAGGCGCCATCATCAATCTTTAAGATCCGACTTCTCGTTCCGTCTTCTCCGAATAATTATTTAATTACAATATTCTTACAAATTAAAAATTAAATAACAATTCCTAGACGGAGATGATAGTCCGCCATCTAATTACAAGAAAAACCTAGATACACATTCAAACCTCTAAGGAACCATAACCGGTATTAATTAATTAATAAATAATTAAACAATGATTTAATCAACCATAATTAATTAATGAACATTCACCACATAATCCATGACAACATATATATTATATAGAAACCTAGAGTGCCATCTCTCTATAAAATTTAAGTCAAGCATAGAAGAGACTAAGATCACAAAATTTATGCATATAACATGATCACAAACTTGCAAATTTATGTAAAAACCTCGACTCTGATACCAATTGTTGGAAACAAAGTGCGCAGCGGAATTTTTAAAAATTTTTCATCAGAGTAATTTCTAAAACACAAGTTTGACATGTTATATGTATAAATTAAACAGATCTTACTAACCTCAGTGTGCCGAAGAACCTCCGCGACCTGTGTAGAGAAGTAACTTTCCAGAAGAGCCTCAACCAACTGGTCTTCTTTGCCATTCTCTATCCACAACCGGAGTGAGTGTGGGCTCACACGTACAGCTCTTCCACCGGTGACTCTCCTTCCAACCAATAGAGAGAACCCAAAGCTAGTGTTCGTGATTTGTGAACAAAAGGTTTCATGGAGTTTTTAGATGCTCACTAGAAGAGTATCACTCTTAATCTCTCAAATTGATCTGAGTAAATCATTAGACTCACTCCCTTTTTATACCTATTGGTCCTAGGGTCAGTCCATATCAGATTAGGTCTCAAAAAATCGAAACAGAATCAAGTTCGAATCAATATCTGATAGGATACGCGTGAAAACGCGTAATCTTAACTGTCGTCGGTCGGCAGGCCGAACTTTCTGATAGGCAGGCCGAACAGGCCAGTTCGGCAGGCCGAACACGTCATCCGGCAGGCCAAACTGCCGAGAAAAAAAAATCTCCACGAATCTTTCATTTTCCACCCGAGATTCTAAAGGATAAAGTCTCAGTTTTGATTTAAATAGCCCAATAGAAAAGATATCTGATCAAAACAAACTTTATCAAGATAATCTCTAAGAAAATAAATTAATTCACAATAATTCTACAAGTTTATCTTGTTCTAATTGTCCAAAATTAAAACAACCGATAAACCGACAAGAATTAGCCGAACGCAATAATTCAACAAGTTCATCTTGAACTAATTTTCTTACATAATTAATTCAACCGATAAACAGACATGAATTATTTGATTCTTATAAATTTTAAACCAATCTGATAAATCCGACATAAGTCACCAATTATTGGAAAAACACACCGTATCGTTACAGGATTTTGTGAGCTAGCAAAGGGGACCAAAATGGACCTATAAAGTTCAAGCTCATGATAATTATGAAACCCAATATCCCAGATATACATTTCACAATTATCAACTCCAACGTTACTCCACTAAAAGCTTGGAGCTGCACTCTCGAACTTTATAGAATTACAAAGCTCGTGTAGCTAAGTCTCCATGACATATCATAGTGTATCGCATCCCCATATGATCATCCATAATCGGCTTAAGGACAAGTTCTGTCTTACCTTCCCGATTATTTTTATCTTACGTTCCATTGTCTCACCATTAGAAAACTTACCATCCAAAGATAGTATACCATTCAGTTACACCTATGTATCCAAATGGTTGAGCGCTCCAGTTTTCCAATTACAGGACAACACATATAAGAGGATATCATTACTCCTAAAGAGGAGCTATGGATTCCATATCTATGAATAACAAGTCTACGCTATCAAGAGTCATGCCTCCAACGTACCGGCATGCATGCCACTATAGAAATATGGGAGTCACCCATTGGTATATCAAAAGACACAAGTCAAGACAACAGGCTCATTATTCATCTCAGGATTAAGATACAATACAAATGATTGTCTAAAGTGAATCGATTTGCCAAGACAGAATTATTAATCCAAATCAATTCACTTTATGTCCCGATCCAACACATCGTCAACTATGACAACGCGCCAATGTTTCTATTCACGGAGTCCAACTCCGATGGCCAAGACAAACCATCTCCCAAAAGGGATATAGACAACATAACAATCTTCACATGAATAAAGCGCCCAACTTTATTCCCTCGATTGCGGATCATATGTTTTAGACCATCACCTTAAGAATCGTGTCTACCGCATAATCATCCCATCATATGCCCAATTCTTAAGGTTTAGACTGACAGTCTCAGACTACTGTTTGCTTATCATACATTCAACAAATATGAACGTAAAGAGGACAATATTTGGTATATATAAATGAATAAATTATTTATTGATAAAAATGTCTCGAAAAACGTATTACATTTTTACTCCTTAGAGCATACATGTCTAACACAACAAGATCTAAAGCTATATTAAGTGCAAATGCTATATAATCAACATAGCCAAACCTGTCTGGAGGTCTTATTTCCTGCCTTTGTCTGTCCCTTGCCAAATTATATTTCTGAGGCTGTGTATCCTCCCTACTAGAATGAGTACTAGTGCTGATTTCCCTGCTCATAAGGCTATCACTGACCACAAGCTCCACGTTTAGCTCAAGATCCTCACCTACCTGTAAGCTTACACTGACTTCACCAGTAAGCTTTAGATCTTTATAGTATTGTGTCTCATTAAAGACTATATCACAACTTATGATCATTTTAGGTTTACCAGCACCTAAACTCCACAGTCTATAGCCTTTCACACCTTCTGGATAGCCCATGAAAATGCATTTCTAGGCTCTTAGTTCAAGCTTCCCTTGTTTTTGGTGTGCATAAGCAACACAGCCAAAAACCTTGAGATGATCATAACTCCCTGGTTTGCCTAACCACTTCTCCAGTGGTGTCTTGAACTGAATTGCAGTAGAGGGAGATCTATTAATGAGATAGCAGGCAGTTTTGAATGCCTTAGCCCAAAAAGACTTAGGTAGTTCTGAAACAAACAACAGCACCTCACTCTCTCAAGAATAGTCTTGTTAACTCTTTCAGCAAGACCATTCTGTTGAGGTGTTCCACCAACAGTATGTTGTTTTGAGATACCCATTGAAACACAATCGCTATGAAATTCTTTCGAACAATATTCAAAGCCATTGTTAGTCCTTAATCTCTTAACTTTCTTCCCTATTTGGTTTTCCATTAGCACTACCCACTGATCAAAAATTCACAGCGCATCATTTTTGTTTTTCAACATGAAAACCCACACTCCTCGAGAAAAGTCATCAATTATAGACATGAAATACTTAGCCCTTCCTAGAGATATGATTCTAGAAGGCCCCCACAAATCAGAGCGTAGATAATCTAATGTTCCCTTAGTGCTATGTTTACTAATACCAAACTTAACTCTACAAGACTTACCATAGACATAGTGCTCACAAAAATCCAACTTTCCAAGCTTCCCTTTGTCCAGAAGTCCTTGCCTGCTAAGTTTTTGGAGCCCCCTCTCACTAGCATGGCGAAGCCTATAATGCCAAAGAGAGGTATAATCAGATGGTTCTTTTGAAGCCACTAAAGCTGTCCCAACTATAGTTTTGCCTTGCAGAACATAGAGACCATTGACTCTTAAGCCCTTCATAAAAACCATTGACCCCTTTAGAACCTTCAAGCAACCATTTTTTGCCTTGAACTAAAACCCTTTTAAGTCAAGCATTCGTAGTGTGATTAAGTTCCTTTTCAACTCAGGAAGGTGCCTCACACTGTGGATTTTTCTTTCACAGCCGTCTGCCATGAGGATCACCACTATGCCCGTTCCAGAACCTTGCAAGATTTATGGTTTCCTAGCAAAACTTGTCCTGATTCTTGTTTCATATACCTATTAATCCAAGACTCATTTGGTGTCATATGGAACGAACACCCTGAGTCAAGAATCCATTCATTTTTTGATTTAGTTTCTGAAACTGTCAACACGTCAGCACTTTCATATCCTTCAGAGGCAACGTCTACATCTCCCTCTTCTTGAATCTTCTTAGTTGACCTCTTCTTTTCCTTCCTTTCAGGGCAATCCCTTTTAAAATACCCTTTGCAATGATAAGTGAAACACGTCAATCTTGGTCTTGATTTTGATCAAGACTTATATTTGTCTCTGAAATCCCTTCTTCTAGTTCAGCCCCTGGCAAGTAAGCCTTCACCAGACAACTTGCTTGATGTCTCTGCCTTTGTCTCTGACTTCTTCTTTAATTCTTTGGACATAAGTGCAGTATGGACCTCTTCCAAGGTCAGAGAATCTCGACCACATATTAGAGTATCTAATAAGGTTTCATATGTACTTGGAAGAGATTTCAGGAGAAGTAACGCCTGATCTTCATCTTCAATTTGATGTCAATATTCTCCAAATCCAAGATTAGCTTATTGAAATCATCAAGATGCTCTTCGATAGATTTTCTAGGAGGCATTTTAACAGTGTAGAGCTTCAGTTTCAAGAAAAGTTGATTTGCTAAGGATTTCATCAAGTAAAAATTTTCCAATTTCTTCCATACCTCTACTGTAAACTTCTCCTTCGATACTTTTCACAAGACTTTATCACCCAACAGAGGATAATCGGGTTGTGTGCCTTCTCAAGAATTTGCTTCTTCTTCTCATCTGACAGATTCGATGAGAGGGAGTTTTCACAGCCTAAGGCATCCTCTAGTCCTTGTTGTACCAAAATCGCCCTTATCTTGAGTCGCCATAGCCCAAAATCATTCTTCCCTGTAAACTTCTCAATATCGAACTTCGTTGAGCCCATCCTTGATTCGTAACAAACCTCTAATGCCATTTTGTTGTGAAATTTCCCAGGATAATCTTGATTTCAACCAAGCAATGAATCACAAAACTATAAAAAAAGGAAACAAAACAACAGAACCAAGAACTGAAGGATTTCTTTATTGATGAGAAACATACTTACCTGAACTATCCTTCTTTCTTGAATAGAAGAAGTCTTTTTCTGCTTTCTTTTTGGCTTATCTTTCATTCCTTACTCTCTCTTTTCTCATTCTATGAGATTCTCCCTATTACACTCACTGACACACCTATTATATGAACCAATCAATTTAACTGATTATTGCAACCAAGTCGCACCGCTAATAATGTCAACTCATCAGCTAGAATATGACTCACTAATTAATGGCCACGTCATCAACAATAGTCATTTTGGCTTAAGAACAAGCTAGAATCAAAACAATTTACCCCCTTTAGAACTTAAAAAAAATTTTAATATATTTTTGTTGTTTGGCGACTTTTGAAAAAAAAAAAAAAACCAAGATCTTTTCATTGTTTGACAACTATAGGAAAATATTTTTCATCTTCTCATATCTTTATTGTATTAGAATTGAAAAGAAAAAAAAAATTCCAGATCTAAGGATATTGTAACAAAGGCATACCCAAATCACAAACAAAAATTTCTAGAAAAAAAAAATGATCAACATCTTCTCGCAAAGGTCTTTATACCCGTCAAACCCATGAACGTCAAAATTGAGCAGGTGATTTCTATTGGCCATTTAATATAATACCAATTGCAAAACACAAGTTTTGGGCATCTTATGAAGAGTAAAGCTTCGAGTAACAACAAAAAATGCCAAAAAAAAAATGTAGATCTTCTAGCAGACTTGGCATGCTTGCGAATATGATATGGCATTTAAAAAGTAGATCTTTGGAAATAGTATGCTCAGCAAATCTTCAAACAGACTGTCGAAACTTTTGGGAATGAAGTGAAGACGGCGAGATCCCTTCGACGAACATCGTCATATTCCGACCAATCGGTGACTGAAGAGCATGGAGCTCCTCTGGATGCTTAGGGTTTCTGTTAATTATAACTCTTTTGATTTTAAAATAAAAGTGAGCCAATAAAAATCTATTACGAGAATCATGGACTGCATAGCATGAATCATGGACTTAGCACCAATTTAGAGAATTTCGTCAACAACTAGAATTGTGAGATTTAATTGATTGTGGATGCATATTCAATTTCTCTCATTAATTAGTTTCTGTTTTTGTAATTTTTTGTTTATTTCCTTGTTTATAGTTTTTGTCTGTAATACATTATTGTCTATATTTTGTATTTACGTTCAATGAAGAGTTAGAGAAAATTGTTCGATCCAAACAATTTTTACAGGGTATCAAAGAGGTTGATTGCTTACGAAATCCATTAAAAATGGCAGCAGAGACTACCACCGTGAGGACAACCGGAGCAACAAAGACTGACAAGGCGTTACACTATCGGTTGAGCAACTCAGATAGGCCAGGAGATCAACTTGTCATGCATATGCTCAAGGGAACGAATTATCCAACATGGAGGAGGGCTGACACAAATGCTTTGATTTCAAAGCACAAAATGGTGTTTGTAGATCGTAGACTACCAAAACCGACTGAAGGAGATCCAGATGAAGAAGATTGGATCACCTGTAATTCCATGGTGCTGTCTTGGATCCTTAATTCTCTCAACGAGGAGCTGCATTGTAGCGTCGTGTATCATGATACTGCCAGAGGCATGTGGAAGGAATTGGAAGAGAGATTTTCTCAAGGAAGTGGTCCAAGAATCTAAGAGATCAAATGGGAGATAGTAAACACACGTCAAAGAGACATGACAATTGCAGCATAGTATGCCAAAATGAAAGGTTTATGGGAGCAATTGAATTCATTCTCTAGGCCCCATGATGCAAAGTGTACTGGTTGTACTTGTGGAGTAGCTGCTAGAGAAAAGGAAGAGGAGAGATTACATCAGTTTCTCATGGGCCTCAATGAAGTTTTTGGTGTGGTAAGATCGAATATCCTCTACAAAGAGCCACTACCGAGTTTACCGAATGCATGCTCGCTGTTGACCACAGAGGAAATCACCATCGGGCATATGTACACGAGCGAGCCAGTTGCTTTCAAGGTCAATGTAAAAAAGGACAAGGAACAAGGCAAAAGACCTAGGTGTGAACATTGCAACAAAATTGGACACATCAAGGATAATTGCTTTGAAATAGTGGGCTATCCATCCAATTGGCAAGGAAGAAAGAAGAACAAACATACTGCTCATGCAGTTGCTGTAGATGGAAAAGACAAAGAAGCTGCTACTGTTCAGATGAGCACAACGCATCAACAGACTGTCTTCACACAAGAACAATACAACAACTTGCTAGTGTTGTTCGCAAAAGAGAACCATACCAATTCTAGTGTGAACTTCATTGGTAAAGTAAAAGAAATAATTTGGCTTCTTGACACTGGTGCATCTGACCATATCATATCAGATGCAACTTTGTTGATAGAAGCCAATAACCACCCTAGACCAATCAAGGTTTCTTTGCCAAATGGAGAAAAGGCAGAGACAACCATGATTGGAGATGTTAAAATAAATGATTTAATTTCGCTGAGACATGCATTGTACCTACCCAATTTCAATTGTAACTTGATATCTATTAGCAAGTTAACATAAGATCTAAATTGTTTTGTTGTTTTTCAACAACATGAATGTGTGATTTAGGACCTTGCAAACAAGAAGATGATTGGAACGGGTAGGCTGAAAGAGGGACTTTACCAACTATGCCAAGAGCCTCCAAGAAGAATATGCATGGCAAAATCAAGTGTGCAAGCAAAGTTATTTCATCGCAGATTAGGACATCTTCCCATAGTAAGAATAAAAGATGTTTCTAATGTTTTTGTTTCTGAAAATGAAAAGACGACATGGCCTTGTGATATTTGCCACCGTGCCAAGCAATGTCAAAAGAAATTTTATGTTAGAAGCAATAAATCTGAAAATATTTTTGATCTTATTCATATGGATACATGGGGTCCTTATCACGTTAAAAGACAAGATGGGCATGCATACTTCCTTATACTGGTCGATGATTTTTCTAGAAGTACTTGGGTATACTTAATGAAAACCAAAGCTGAAGCTCCAATACTGTTTGAGCATTTTGTTAAGATGATCAAAACTTAATTTGGTAAGCAAGTTAAGAAGATTAGATCAGATAATGCGCCCAAGTTTGTCTCCAAAAATTTCAAAAGATCTTTATTCGACGAAGGAATTCTTCATCAAACAACATGCCCACACACCCTGCAACAAAATGGTGTCGTGGAGAGAAAACACCGCCATTTGCTTGAAGTTGCACGTGCTCTCAAATTTCAGTCCAATGTTCCCATATGTTATTGGGGAGAATGCATCAACATAGCTGCATATTTGATAAACATGATGCCGAGTTCAAGTCTTGATGGAAAAACACCATATGAGGTACTTTTTCACAATAAACCAGCATATGATCATTTGAGGGTCTTTGGATGCTTGTGTTATGTTTATTACAAACCAAAGCCTCTTGATAATTTGAAGCACGATCTAGGCACTCTGTCTTTCTTGGTTACACACCGAGAAAGAAAGGATATAAGGCACTTGAGATTGCAACGAAGAAAATCATTGAGTCGCAAGATGTGGTTTTCTACGAAAATTCATTTCCCTTCCATGATAGCAGACATGGGAAAGAAAATGATGCAACTGAAAGACTTATAGTTCCAAGTAATTTTCTTCACGAGGAACTTGAAGCCGAGGATGTTGATGAAGTCTGGAAGACACAACACAACAAGAAGTTCAAGCAAATGATCCAGGTGTAGTGGATAATCATCAAAAAAGGGTCATGGAAGAAGGAAGGTCAAAACGAGCAAAACGTCCTCCTAAATGTCTCGAGGACTATGTTCTCAATGTTGCAAGTAATGCAAGTCCCCCTCTGCAGCTTAGACACCTGAGCCATATAATCATGCAAGGTAACTCTCAAATCACTTCTTTTACTCCTAATATAGCTGCCAATGAACAACTTGCAGACCTTACCATACTTGAGCCAAGTAGTTTTGAAGAAGCTTCTCAACATCCTAAATGGCAAGAGGCAATGGCACATGAACTATAGGCTCTTAATGCTAACCACACATGGAGCCTCATAGAGCTGCCAAGAGGAAAGCATGCCATAGGGTCTAAGTGGGTGTTCAAACTCAAGCGGCACCCGAACGGATCGACTAACAAATATAAGGCGCGCCTCGTTGCAAAAGGCTATAGTCAAGTTAAAGGTTTGGACTAAAATGAGACATTTGCTCCTGTTGCCAAGTTTGCCTCGGTCAAATGCCTTATAGCTGTCCCTGCGAGTAAGAGATGGGAATTACATTAGATGGATGTCAACAATGCATTTCTCAATGGTGATCTTGATGAAGAAGTGTACATGAAACAACCACAAGGCTGCCATTGTCCAAATGAGAAACTTGTATGTCGACTTCACAAGTCTCTATATGGACTTAAGCAAGCATCTCGCCAATTGTTTGGAAAATTTTCTGAAGTTTTACTGGCTTATGGTTTCAGGCAGAGTGATTCCGACAACTCACTTTTTACCATGATGAAGGGAGATGACATGTTGATCATTTTGGTGTATGTTGATGACCTCATAATAACAGGAAATAATGCAACAAAATGTGCTCAGTTCAAGCAGTATCTCAAGAGCCAATTTCAAATCAAAGACTTGGGAATTTTGAATTATTTCCTTGGGCTTGAATTAGCACGTACTAGAGACGGCATTTTTCTCCATCAACACAAATATGCCTAGGATATTATTGAAGAAGTAGACCTTGAAAATACTCGGAAGGTTGACACGCCAATCCCATAGCAACATGGGCTCTCGGCAGATGTTGGAGAACTTGTTGATGATGCATTAAACTATAGAAGATTGATTGGGAGACTTCTCTACTTAACGCTAACTCGACCAGACCTTTCATATGCTATGCACTTACTTAGTCAATTCATCAAGCAGCCAAGGGAACCGCACATGGACATGGCAAAACGGGTAGTTCGATACATCAAAACTACTCCAGACAAGGGAGTTCTTTATCCATACAACAACGGTCTTACATTGAAGGCCTATTGCGATGCTGATTGGGGGGCCTATCCTACAACTCGACGGTCCACTACAGGAGTTATCACATTTCTGGGTAATGCTCCACTAAGTTGGCGTTCTAAGAAACAACCAACCATCTCTCTTTCATCTGCTGAGGCAGAATACCGAGCAATAGCAAAGGTTACTAAGGAGATTGTTTGGCTTACTTACATCCTCAAAGACATGTTTGTTGATGTGCCACGCCCCATTATGCTCCACAGTGACAACAAGTCAGCTATCCATAATTCTACGAATTTCGTCTTTCATGAGCACACTAAACACATCAAAATGGACTGTCATTTTGTTCGTAAGAAGTATGAAGACAAAATGCTAGTCTTCAATTATGTGCCATTGCACTTACAACTAGCTGATATTTTCACTAAGGGTCTCAGCCATGATCATTTCCAAGCTATACTGAAGCTCATTGGTTTTGGAAACACATTCTCAACTTTAAGGGAGGCATGTAGTTCATGAATATGCAGTTCACGATTCTCAAGTAACAGTGACAGCAAGCTTTGATGTGTTTCCATAAACATCACAGCATGAGGGAGGCTATTGCGAGAATCATGGACTGCATAGCATGAATCATGGACTTAGCACCAATTTAGAGAATTTCGTCAACAACTAGAACTGTGGGATTTAATTGATTGTGGATGCATATTCAATTTCTCTCATTAATTAGTTTCTGTTTTTGTAATTTTTTGTTTATTTCCTTGTTTATAGTTTTTGTCTGTAATACATTATTGTCTATATTTTGTATTTATGTTCAATGAAGAGTTAGAGAAAATTGTTCGATCCAAACAATTTTTACAAAATCCAAATCAACATCTATATCTACATGCCACCTATGTGGCGAAGGGTAACTCTGGTGGTGGCCATTATCTTTATTCTTTAAAAAAAAAAAACATTTAGACTTTATAAACTTAAATTAGTAGTAAATATTAGTTGAACATAAACCTCTAGTTCGGGTGCAATTATAGGGTGTGGGGAAGTGAAATGCTAGTAAGTTTTTCACATGGAACTTCTCATTTTGCAATTTTACAACAAACAGAATGTAATGAATTTTTAACAAAACACAAAGTAATCAGCTGGTAGTTTTTGTCCTAACGGTTGGGAAGAGCCTTTTTAGTCCCTAGGTCGAATGTTTGACTCCACTCAAGAAGGTAGTCAGTTCGGTTCGATTAAGCGATCGCCTCAGCAACCTAAAATCAAAACCGAACCACCCAAAAGATAGACGATTGGGTTAATCCAAACCAAAGTGTTTCAGTTATCAAACAAACTGTTTTTTTCGATTTTTTAACGGATTGTTTATTATAGGTAGATTTGGTTTCAGTTTTAGTTTTTTGATTTTTTTGAACATTCGTAATATTTATTCTCGTATGCTATAATGTTTTAAATATTTCAAGATTAACCTTTTAATTCCGACTTTTTTCACAAATGGCTATAAATTTGTAAGCCCACACTGTCGTTTTTTCCCTTTCAACATGCAGTGTCGTTCTCACCAACAAGACAAACCAACGAAAAAAGAGCTCCTTAGCGTCATAATTCCAGTCAAACAAACAAACCTAAAAATGGAGCCGGAGAAAGACGACGACCTCAGATTGAGAAAGGAGCCATTTGGCGGGTGTGTGACCACCAAGGAGGCCATGGCTAGGACTTTGGGGGGTGCTAGAGCCCAATAGGCCTCAGATTGAGGAGAGGCTTGTGGGGGTCTTGAGGGAGATGGTTAGGTTGTAGGCTGGCTTTCTAAGCCCATCAAGCCCAGGCCCAAGTTGGTCAAGAAGAAACAGAAGAGTGGGAAGACTGTGGTGGTGGAAGATGATGATGACATTGAACTTGCAACTAATGAGAGTGAGAGTGAGTTTATAGGCTTGTTTGTGAGGGTGGTTCAAACTTTATAGTTTCAACCGTAAACCGTGTAAACTTTTTAGCTACAGTGTAAATCAAAAATATATTATGATTATGGTTAAATCTCTTCTTTCAAACACCTTATGTAACTGGCATGTAAGTTTCTGTATCTTTTTTTATTTGTGTTCTTTTCTATCAGGGAAAAAATGTTAAGTTTTGAGCATTTTAGTGTGAAATTTGAGCTATAAGATTAAACACCATGCAATGCACTAGATTACGATGGAATTTGTTGATTTCCATACTTCCTCTTTTGATGAGAATAAATAATGGAGTTATTTACAGCTTAACTACCCAAAAAAAAAAATTATTGAAATGTTGCGTTTGATTGTATGTTTTCAAGAATGTTGTACATATAGGGCCCGTTTGGTTCAAGTATTTGAATAGAGTATTTGAATGAAGATTTAAATTTTTATGAGAGAAAATACTGTAGCAAAATGATTTAAACCGTGATTTGAGTATTAAAACAAACAAGTGGAGTTATTTAAGTTTTACAAATCATGACAGAAACCACTAGCGATTAAATTGTGAATGAAAGATAAGCGATTAATTTGTGAACGAAAGATAATGATGACTTTGTTGCCTCTTTGCACGAGAAATATGCATTGTGAAAGAAAGATAATAAGTTCACAAAAATCTTAGCTGGTAATGCATGGCTTGTCTTAAAAAAACTTTCAATTTGGCAAACTAACGAAGCGTGTCACTTCATTTCTGGCTTGGTTTGGTAAGGTTTTCCATTTATAGAGATAGAGAAAAAAAAAACAATGTTAATTCAAATAGCAATTCTGCGCCCTAGTTTTGTGGGGGCTCTTCATCAAAATATGCTCACCTTTGTCCTAGGAAAAGTCAGTAATAACACGTGCGCAATTTTTTTTTTTTTTTTGCAGGTAATAATTGTAAGATGATTTGATGTTTCATTGGAGATCTCACTCCAAAATTAAACCACAATTTTAGACTATTTGTCTTCTCCATAAGGATTTGATGGAAGCAAAAGAATAACCCACTGTTTCTAGTGAAGTATCATGCTATAAGACTCGCATTATTAGGGCGTGTTTTTGAACTGTCAGTTCCAACCGAAAAACCTATAAAAATTAAAATTTTACAAAACAAAATATTGTGGTTCCAACTAGAATATATTATTACATGAGGCTATTTATTGTCTCATAAGTTCAAAAATAGAAACTTTTTCCATAGGCCTTGCAGCCTTTTGAGCCCAATGGTATGGAATAGGGAGAATCAGAAGATAATTTGACAAATGATTTTTTTGCTTGTTTTAGCTGGAGAGCCAGAGAAGTGGGGTCACACAGCTCCCTGTTTCTTGAGCTAAAAGAAGTCAATTGCATTGATTCATTAATTAAATCGCATTAAAATCACATGAAAATGAATTATTATACAAATTGACAGATTCTGATGAAAAATTCAACATTTTAAAACTGTACACTACTAGCATTTTTTCCCCTAAAATGTTCTCCAATTACTTTGGTTTTTTTTTTCTTGATATATGTGGTATATTCACAACTTTTTAACCAATTCTAAACCCTAGTGTATGTTGAAAAGTTCCCCAACTAATGCGTTTTTGTTTTAAAATATATGGTATATTCATTAAATTTTTAACAAATTTTAATGTTCTTAACCAAGTTTGAACCTTGTAACTTGAACCTTGTAGGACATTTACTTTATGTACTTTTTTTTTTTTTACCGTCGATTCTTCCTATTGTTGCACTTTGTAATCAAAACATTCGAATATGTGAAGGGAAAGGAATGGACGAGGTACAGACATGACACATTTGTGTTGGATCAAAATCTAATTATGGGCCAATATATTAAATAAATGTGAATTAAAGGCTATCAATAAGGTTGCCCAATTAAAAGTGATCAATTTGAGTTTTGGGCTTTTAATGCATCATTAAATGTGGGCCTCCTATGTGTAGAGACCAAAAGGGAAATTACTAATTTTATGATGGGCTAAATTGGTAATTAAGGATAATTGCTAGGGTTTAGCAATTATATAAAGGGGTTGTGGTCTCCAAGTCAATACGTATATTATTTTTCTGTTACCCATCTACAGAGAAATTACAGAGCATTCTGATAGGAGGATTTACGTACCAGACTTGGAAGATCCTCAACCAAAAGACTCAAGAATCACATTCAATCTATGGATTCAGGTTAGCTTTCGCATCTTATTAATATTCTTGATGATTTGACATGAACGATACTGGGTGATGATGGTTTTCATCACAGTTTTATTCTAACAAGTGGTATCTAGAACCTCTTCATGTTGAATCATTGAGAATCAATAATTTTCTATATGTGATTCTCATTAAAAATTCTCAAATTTAACAATCTATGGTTTTAATAAAATTGTTGAATTTGAGAACAATTGTTTAAAGTTTTGGTTGAATACAATTCGGTTTGTTTGAACTCTCTTGTACGGTATGATTGCCGAAAAGAAAAGGTTACATCAATTGTTTCAATCGTTTTCAATTACTGTTGCATTTTTTTTTTTTTTCTTTTGACTGATATGTACGGCATTATATCTGCCGAAAAAAAAATCCATCAATGTTGTGTTCTTCCTTCGTGAAACAACCATTTTTGGGGTTATATATATATATATATATTCAAGATTAACGTCTTCTGGATTAAGTAACAACGCTGGCGGCAACCTTACGTCCGCCGGTGAAGGATTCCGTGCGCGGCTATGAGGCTGCGCCGGAAAGACAGAGGCCGGAAAGAAAGCGGCGGCCACAGAGGCCGCCGCATGAGGAATAATAAAAAAAAAAAAAAAAGGGTGGTTATTTTCGCCGGTGACTGGCCCATAACTGCCGGCGTCGGCCGAGTGATGGTCGCGCCGGAGAAGAGAAACTGCGGCCGCCTGGCCGCAGCACAGGGGCGGCGGCCGTTAGGCCGCCCGTCTTCTCACCCAGGGGTCGAAAGACCCTAGGGTTGTTTTTTGGGGCAGGTCTGGGCTTCGGCCCAACCTGAGAAGACTTTTTTTTTTACACGGGCCAGCTAGGCCCGTGATCAGTTCAAACCCAGGGGCTCAACCCCTGGGTTACCGGAAGAAAAAAAAAAGGGGGAGGAGATACACGGGCCGGCCCGTGACTGGAAACTCATACACGGGCTGGGCCCGTGACCAGCAAGTCCCCAGGGGTTCAACCCCTGGGTGACCCCAAAAAAAAAAAAAAAAAAAGGAGGAAATAAAGAGGGGCTGGTTTAGGATCCGGGTAAGGTTCTCCCGACCCGGTCCAGCCCCGGCCCAGTCAAAGTTGACCCTGACCAAAAAATAATAATAATAATAAAATAATTTTATTTTTTTTATTTAATTTTGGTCAATTTTGGTGCAATTTTAAATTCAAATATTGGTATTTTATATATATTTTGAGATGAATTAATTGAAGCAACATGTCACCAAAGTGGCCTCTCTTGTGGAAATTAATTTGTTTTGAAATATAAATTGTTGTGTTTATGTAACTTATGTGAATATTGACCGGCCCAAAGGAAGGCAATATTTGACAGAATTGCATGTACACCTGTGGTAATAAACACGTGATGATTATTCAGTTTTACATATAAACAATAAATCGGCCCAAAGGAAGATTTATTGTTTGACATGTTCTTATTGTCAGTGTTTGATTACTACACCAAGATATCACTTACAAGTTAATATTTTTGTCCAAAGACTAAATATTAATGGAGTGCCCGATATCTTGAGATGGGTTTACCTTTATTTGGATTTATTGTTGTTATTATGGATTCTTATGTGAGCTTGTTTTGGTTTAGTTTATTTTGTTCTCTGTTTCAACTACTAGTTCTGCCTCTAATATTACTGCCAACATCAATTCAATTCCTATGCTGAATGGTAGCAACTTCAAATCATGGCAAGAGAACCTCCTAATAGTTCTCGGAGTCATGGATCTCGACCTTGCGTTAAGGGTTCCTTCTCCCGCACCTATTACAGATAAAAGTTCCTCTGATCAAAAAAAGGACATGGAAAGGTGGGAGAAGTCAAATTGCATGTGTATGATGATCATGAAGAATGCCATTTTGGAAGCATTTAAGGGCACTATATCGAAAATGATAAAGACAGTCAAAGAGTTCCTTGAGGACATTGAGAAGAGATTTGCTAAAAATGAAAAGGCTGAAACAAGTACACTTTTGGCAAACCTCATCTCAATGAGATACAAAAGTAAAGGGAACATCAGGGAGTACATCATGGAGATGTCTCATCTTGCTTCAAAATTAAGAGCACTTAAGCTTGACCTTTCTGAGGACTTGCTAGTGCATTTGGTTCTTATATCTCTTCCTGCACACTTCAGTCAGTTTAAGGTGAGCTACAACTGCCAAAAGGAGACTTGGTCTCTTAATGAGCTCATCTCACATTGTGTGCAAGAAGAGGAAAGGTTGAAGCAAGAAAAGACAGAAAGTGCTCACTTGGCTCATACTTCCAAGGACAAAGGGAAGAAAAGGAAGAAGGATAAGGACGCTGCAGTTACAGCACCTCAAAAGAAGCAACAAAAGAGACCGGTTGATCCGGAAGGTACGGGTTGCTTCTTCTGTGGAGCTGCAGGGCATAAAAAGAAGCATTGCACCAATTATCACGCTTGGCGTGCTAGAAAAGGTATGCTTCTTAATTTGGTTTGTTCTGAGGTTAATTTAACTTCGGTACCTGAACACACTTGGTGGATGGATTCTGGTGCAACCACTCACATTAGTGTGTCTATGCAGGGATGCCTGAGATGCCGAAAGCCAACTGATGGTGAAAGATACATCTACGTGGGCGATGGCAAGAAAGTTGAAGTTGAAGCAATAGGAAAATTTAGATTATTGTTAAAGACTGGATTTTATTTGGATCTTGATGAAACATTTATTGTACCGTCTTTTAGACGGAATTTGATTTCTATTTCAGCTTTGGACAAATCTGGTTATTCTTGTTCATTTGGAAATGGAAAATTTAGTTTGTTTCATGATTCAAAATTAGTTGGTTCCGGTTCTTTATCAGGTTACGATAATCTTTATTTGCTTGATACAATTGCTTCATTTAATAAATCCTTGCAATTAAGTACACGAGGTATAAAGAGAAAATTAACCAATGAGAATTCAGCTGCGTTATGGCACAAGAGATTGGGTCATATCTCCAGAAGGAGAATAGAGAGACTTGTGTCAGACGAAATTCTCGACCCCTTAGACTTTACAGATTTTGATATTTGTGTTAACTGTATTAAGGGGAAACAAACCAATAAAAGGAGATTTGAGGCCAATAGGACTTTGGACGTCTTAGAACTTATACATACAGACATTTGTGGGCCATTCCCTACGGCTTCTTGGAATGGTCAACAATATTTTATAATGTTCATAGACGATTTTTCCAGATATGGCTACATATATCTCATTCATGAAAAGTCACAGTCGCTGGATGTGTTCAAAAATTATAAGGCTGAAGTTGAAAATCAACTCAGCAAAAGGATTAAAAGCGTCAGATCTGACCGTGGTGGTGAATACTATGGTAGATATGACGGTTCAGGTGAACAACGTCCAGGACCGTTTGCTACGTTCCTAGAGGAAAGCGGTATCGTCCCATAGTACACTATGCTGGGTTCACCCACTATGAATGGTGTTGCTGAAAGACGAAACAGAACGCTTAAGGACATGGTGAGGAGTATGATTTCTCATTCTACCTTACCAGAATCACTCTGGGGAGAAGCACTTAAGGCTGCAGCGTATATCCTTAACAGGGTTCCAACTAAAGCAACTACCAAAACCCCTTACGAACTTTGGACGGGCAAGAAGCCTAGTCTAAAGCATTTGCATGTTTGGGGATGTCCAGCTGAGGCAAGGCCTTATAGGCCTAATGAAAAGAAACTGGACTCAAGGACGGTTAGTTGTTATTTTATTGGATACTCTGAAAGATCCAGGGGGTACAAGTTTTATGATCCCACGACCAAATCAATATTTGAGACGGGAAATGCCAGGTTCTTTGAGGATGTTGAGTTTGCGGGAGGAGATATGGATAGGGACTTTGTCTTTGAAGAGGAATATATTGATATTCCTACAGCTGTTATTGACATTGATCAGGTTTCTACTCCTGACATTGTTCAAGAAGCAGACCCAAATCAAGACAATGTCGGAGAACCTCTCATTCCAGAAATTGTTCTAGAACAACAAACTCAACCACCTCAAGAACCTATGCCATTAAGGAGATCCACTAGAGAAATGAGAAGTGCAGTGCCAGATGATTACATTGTGTTTCTCCAAGAACATGAGTATGACATTGGTATGGTGGAAGATGATCCAATCAACTTCCGTCAAGCCATGGAAAGTTCTAGATCTCAAGAGTGGATTGATGCCATGAATGAAGAGATAAAGTCTATGAAAGACAATGACGTTTGGGATCTTGTCCCATTGCCTGAAGGTGCGAAACCCGTTGGTTGTAAATGGATATTTAAGACCAAAAGGGATTCAAAAGGCAATGTGGAGAGGTATAAGGCTCGTCTTGTCGCTAAAGGCTTTACACAGAAAGAAGGCATTGATTATAAAGAGACTTTCTCTCCGGTTTCTTCGAAAGACTCTTTTAGGATTATAATGGTATTAGTGGCACATTTTGATCTTGAGCTTTATCAGATGGATGTTAAGACTGCGTTTCTCAATGGTGACATTGATGAAACAATCTATATGGTGCAACCGGAAAACTTTGTGTCAGGAGATGCAAAGAAGATGGTTTGCAAATTAAAGAAATCTATCTATGGGCTCAAGCAAGCTTCTCGTCAATGGTATTACAAATTTCATCAGGTTATCATCTCGTTCGGTTTTGAGATGAATTTGGTCGATGATTGTATATACCACAAGTTCAGTGGGAGTAAGTTTATTTTCCTGGTTTTATATGTCGATGACATTTTGCTTGCCAGCAACGATATAGGCTTGTTGCACGAAACCAAGAGATTTCTATCAAAGAAATTTGAGATGAAGGATCTTGGTGACGCCTCTTTTGTGTTGGGTATATAGATACACCGGGATCGCTCTCGAGGTACTTTAGGATTATCACAAAAGGGCTATATCGAAAAGATTCTTAAGAGATATGGCATGCAGGATTGTAAACAAGGTGATACCCCTGTGGCTAAGGGAGACAAGTTTAGTCTCAATCAGTGCCCTAAGAATGATTTTGAGGTTAAGGAAATGCAGAAGATTCCTTATGCGTCAGTAGTAGGGAGTCTAATGTATGCTCAGGTTTGTACGCGTCCGGATATTGCGTACGTTACAGGGATGTTGGGCAGGTACTTAAGCAATCCTAGAAAGGATCACTGGGTAGCAGCCAAACGAGTCTTGAGGTATTTTCAGAGAACAAAGGATTACATGCTCACGTATCGGAGGTCAGAACAGCTTGAGATCATTGGGTATACTGACTTTGATTTTGCTGGATGCCAAGATAGTATAAAATCTACATCGGGCTATGTCTACCTTGTGGCTGGAGGTGCTGTCTCTTAGAAGAGTGCTAAACAGTCTCTTATAGCACTTCTACAATGGCGGCAGAGTTCATAGCGTGTTATGAGGCGTCCAATCATGGAATATGACTATGAAATTTTGTCATGGGGCTGCGTATAGTGGACAGTATTCAAAGACCACTCAAGATATTTTGTGACAATAAGTCAGCAGTTTTGTATTCCAACAACAATAGGAGCTCGACGAAGTCAAAGCATATAGAGATCAAGTTCCTAGCTGTGAAAGAAAGAGTTGAGAGTGGACAGTTGTCTATAGAGCACATCGGCACAAACTCCATGATTGCGGATCCGCTTACTAAAGGATTGCCACCCAAAATGTTTCATGAGCACACTGCTCGTATGGGTGTCATATCATTTCAGGATATTTAGTTTTAGTGGGAGTTTGTAATTTTAAATGCTCTTATGATATAGACATTTTTCGGTTATTTCAGTTTATGGATATTTTAAGGTTATTTTCTGTAGAAATAAAGTTTCAGTTTATTCACACTCTGATTTTGGTATGGTTTGATCTCACTAAAGTTTTCAGGTGGACCAGTTGGAAATAGGCATGTTAAGATCACATTGCATGAAATTTCCATGCTACACATCCATGCTTGATCTTGTTATTAGTTGTATTGGTATATGTGATCATTGATGGGTCTAGTTACGACATATGTAACGAAGGTCGCTTTGGTCCTATATTGATATGGTTAATGGACAAGATTGTTGAGGTGCATAAGGTTTTGATAGCAAAATTCATGAGCTCATAAGGTATAATTCACATTTATAAAGTTTCATATATAGCCCAAGTGGGAGATTGTTGGATCAAAATCCAATTATGGGCCAATATATTAAATAAATGTGAATTAAAGGCTATCAATAAGGTTGCCCAATTAAAAGTGATCAATTTAGGTTTTGGGCTTTTAATGCATCATTAAGTGTGGGCCTCCTATGTGTAGAGACCAAAAGGGAAATTACTAATTTTATGATGAGCTAAATTAGTAATTAAGGATAATTGCTAAGGTTTAACAATTATATAAAGGGGTTGTGCTCCCCAAGTCAGTACGTACATTATTTTTCTGTTCCCCATCTGCAGAGAAATTAGAGAGCATTCTGTTAAGGAGGATTTATGTACCAGACTTGGAAGATCCTCAACCAAAAGACTCAAGAATCACATTCAATCAATGGATTCAGGTTAGCTTCCGCATCTTATTAATATTCTTGATGATTTGACATGAACGATCCTAGATGATGATGGTTTTCATCACAATTTTATTCTAACAATTTGTTCTCTAGGTACTGATTTTTTGGCCATTGATCCTAATCAAGTATACCAGTCAAAAGAAACATAGTCCTCTTTTTGCGCTGGTAAAACATAGCCCTTCTACCTCGAAATAAAACTACAATACTCGTGTTGCATGTAACGAAAGTTCTTACTAATTTTATTAGTTAGAACCATGTTCTCAAACAGACTATATTAATTTTTTTTTTCTTTTGCTTTTCTAGTTAATTAGGTTAATAAGGATATATATATATATATATATATATATATATATATATATATATTATATGTGGAGGCATAGGGGTTTGAAACTCCTTGAAATGCTAAAACAAGCACTGTTTTTTCCACACCACTGCATTACTTTGTATCATGCTCACTGTGTAGCTTTCTAAAAGGAAATGATTGGGAACTTAACGTTCAGTAAGTGTTAAGCAAAGTTAATATAAGGAAAATGGCTAATTCATTTCTATGCAAACTCATCTTAAAGTAAACCCTTTTTTTTAAATTGAAAGGTAAATCCATTGTCAATTAATGAAAGTGACTATGATCCGCAAGTCAATTCCACTAGTTAGCCACTGATTGAGCTGACAGAGAAAACTTGTCAAAGGGAGCAATAGAAACTAAAAAATATGCACAACTTTTAAAATTGTGGCAGAAAGAATACATACATATATATTAGATTATATATTGATACATGATAATGGTTAAGAGTTCGTTAAGTTTCAACTAATACAGTGTAAAGTTTTTACATGCTACAATAAAAAATAAAAATTTGTTACAGTATAAAGCTCTCATATACTACAGTGTTTAAGTTTTAACATCAAGCTCCAACATATTTCCTAAAAGAACTCTAATTCATTTCTAAACAATCATTTTAAAACGCGTTTACTTTACATAAAAGAAAAATATAGATGAGAAGTCATTGTCTTTTCCTTTTAATCATTTATTTAAAACATTGGTTATGTAAGTTAGTGGGCCCATATAATATAGAAAATAAAGAAAATGGATGTCAATTCTTGCATCCTCTTAGTATTGAGTACTCTTCAAAGTAAAATAATATGTTAAATTTACTTAGATACCCTTAATAAGCTCCCATGTTATATAATGTACTTGCACAATCAAAAAATCGGGGGTCAGGTGAGAATTCTATGCAGTGATTGCCCAAAGGTACATATAACTGATAAAATTTACCATTGCTAATAAATACTAGAAAATCATTATCTTCTATCATACTATTTAATAGACAAGTAAACACTAAAAGATAACCAATTATCTTTATATTTTTATTTTCAATACCATTATATTCCTTTAGATTTAATTAGGGGAGGAATATTGTGTCACATGTTGTGTGTCGTGTTTAGTTATTTCTTTCTTATTTTTAGTCAAATCCAAACCCGACACATGACAAAAATATTTTGAAAACCACAACATGAACATGATACGAATCAAAATTAACCCATAACATGAAATTGAAAGACAAGCCCAAAGTTCACATGAAAATTCTATAATAAAAGCATAAATTTATGAGAACTACTATCACAAGTTCATAACAAACTCTAAAATATGTAATGTAAATATTTTTAAAATATTTTTTCATAGCTTTTGTGTCGTGTTCGGGTTAGGCTAGTTCAACTCTAAATTGACTCGTTCTTTTCATGTCAATTTCCGGTCTACCCGAATTTGACCCATACCCCCTTTTCTTCAACCCTAACCCGTGAAATTCGTGTTGTTTTTGAGTTTGAGTCGTCTTGTCGCGTCGTGACCCATATTGCCAACCTTAGATCCGATGAACGCTGCCTTAAAGTAAAGTATACTCTGGTTTAAGAATCAAGAAAGGTAATTCTGCTCTAAATGAAAAAGACCATGATCCTATACAGAAGAATTCGACTAGTCCTATAGGGAAGAATCGTCAAGGACACCCCAGTTGTAAAATCACTAACCAAAAAAAGAAAAAAATCTCTAAGAAGATTATTCAGGATAAAAAAAAACACTAAAAAGAAAAGAAAATTTTGTAGTAAAAGTGAGGAAACTAAAAAGGTGATGACCAGCGAATGTTTTCTAGAGAAAATTTTCAAAATATATATTTAGAGAATTCCTCCCGGGAAACAAGGGATGAAAATAGTATTCAATTTTTTTGGTTTAGTCAATGATTCTTAGACTCTAATATATTAATATTTGCATTTTGTTGGTCCATTTTTACAATTAAAATTCGTTAGGCTATTCAAGAGAGCAGTTAGAATTAAAAATATTGGTTTAAAAATTATAACACGTGAGAGTTTGACAATGTGACAACTTTTTGTTTTTTATTATAGTTGCTGAAAGTTTTACACTCTTTATTAGTTAGAACTATTGGTTCCAAACAAGATGCTAAACAACTGCATGGTGATCCTTAATAGCATATTAACTACACAAAAATCATCAAAAATACCATTCGTCATTTTAATGTACCAAGATAGCTGTGTAAGGAATAAAAAAAGAACATGTGAAAAAAAAAAAAAGAGAAGAAACTTGAATTTAACAAAAACAGGGCAAAATTTGAGGACAAATTAAGGGTCCGTTTAGTAAATAGATTCGAATTAGTGATTTATTTAAGTTAGTGTGATTTGAATTAGAATTTGAGTTTGTAATTTAAATTATTATCCGAATTAACGTTTGGATATGCATTTAAGTTTTAATCTATATATTAAATAAAATTAAAATTTGTGTTTGGAGAGGTAGTGAAAATAGTTTTTAATTTATTAAAAAATCTAATAAAATCTTAATGTTAATGATCCTAAAAAAGTATAATGTGGATCTTAATTTATTCTTCTCTTCACTAAGAACACAATAAAAAAAGAATCATCTCGATTGGATAACAAATGAAGAAATTATGATTTTTTTTCACAAATATAGGAGAGGAAATTTTAATTTTTACTATAGTAAGGATATCCGAGTATCAATGATGAGTCAGAATTCTGAAAACTTAAATTCTTAATACTCAAAGAAT
This sequence comes from Artocarpus heterophyllus, assembly GCA_025403435.1. Lineage (NCBI taxonomy): Eukaryota > Viridiplantae > Streptophyta > Magnoliopsida > Rosales > Moraceae > Artocarpus > Artocarpus heterophyllus. Next base: position 25,579,293 of record CM046351.1, on the reverse strand, counting down.
TTAAATTTGTGAGAAATAAATATATATCTAAAAAAATTTTAATATTTAAATTTAAATTTAAATTCAAAAAATTTAAAGAGTTTTTGAAGAAACATATGAGTCTTAAATCATCAAAACGAGGGCTTCTCTATGATCCACCACAATATGATACGTCATTTTCAATTGAATGAAATATCAAACAAGTGAGGTGGCTTTCAGCCTTTTGTTTTTCTTTTCGCCTTATTTTTTGTTAGTTTTTTTTCTTCCTTTTTTTTTTAAAAAATCACTGTATATCAAGGAAAGTTAGTTATGGATGACCTTATAAAGCCTGCAATGGGACCCCCTTTTACCATGTCCACTAACCAGGACCGATGGGTTGGCAATTGGCATCTCCTTGTTCCGCCTAAATTCTGAATCACTTCCAACGTCATAACAAAACAAAATCCTATAAAACAATAAAATAAAATAATGATGTCGTTTTCAATTTTTTCATTTTGCACCGGCCAAAGCCGTCCGTTTCCAATTGTATACACATCTTCTTCACATTAAATCCATGGCGGCTTTAAAATATCCATAGAATTATAGACTATTTTCTTGGTTTGTAGGGTGTTTAAGTATCTCAATTATAACTCATTCGTTTTAACTTAAACAGTATAAAGTTTTTATACGTTATAATATAATACTAAAATATGTTAGAGTTAAAAGCTCTTACATGCTACAGTACTTTTAGTTTTAACTCTCGGTTTTAACTTACTTCCTAATAGGGGTGAATGGTGGGCGGTTTGACGGTTTTTAGGCGAATGCGGTGTGGTTTTTTTAGATGGCAGGTTGGCGATTAACCAACACGTAAACCGCCCACCACATGACGGGTGGTTTCGGTTTGGTTGTGGGTGGTTACGTGCGGGTTGAGACGGTTTAGACCTATGCTATTGCCTAATGTAATTTTTTGGACCTTATTTTTAGAAAGTGAAGAAAATTTATAAAAAATATAAGATGATAATACATAAAGCATTCCCAACAACAAGCAAGTTTGATACCTAAAGATAGTGACCATATTCAAAAGTATAAATTAAGAAACATAATCATTCACTGCAACAAGAAACATCAACTACAGATGAAGTGATGAACAAAGTCAAGAGTCCATCAAGATTAAAGCCTATTCACTAGGTTCGAAAATAATAAAATACTACAAATGAAATGATAAACAAAGTCAAATGTTCTTTTTCTTTTTAAGGCTTTCTCTACAACTTACTTGATTTGAATTTTGATTACTTCACAAAATAATAGAAGAATTTCCAGTTTCTAATATGTCAAGAGACAGTCGAGCCCGTGCTTGGAGTGTTGGATTGTTCAATCATCTCTAAAATAAGAACAAAATCAAATAAATGATAAGTTTTTTTAAAAAATATATAGGCGGGCGAGGCTCGTCCTCTAAAACTTAAAACCAAACCCGCCCATATGAATATATTAGTGGGTGGGTTGAACCCGCCCGTCAGTGGGTTGCTAATGTAAACCTACTTTTTTTGAGAACGGCGGGCGCCGACGTGAGAGATTGGCGGATGCGGGGCGGTTTTTGTACAGCCCTACTTCCCCAGCGACTTAGATCCGTCTCCTATGTCCCCTCTTTGATATCCCCTTATATATCCCCCAATAATATCTTGCCACATTAATTAAAAATGTCATGTTAATTAAAATACCATGAAACATTATTTAAAATGCTACATCAATTAAAATACACCACATCAACTAAATAATGCCATGTTTTTTAAAATATTATCAATTAAAATATTAATACTTAAAAACATCTTTTTCACTTTTTTCTCATAAAATGAAAACAAATAGTTTAAATGATTAAATTATTTCAAGAAAAAAAAAACGTTTTGCCTTCAAAAATTTTCCTCATCACCATTAAAATCTAACTTCTACATAATTGAAGATCTTCCTCTGCAAAATTGTTATTGCCATCCATGATTTAAAAAAAAAATCAATAACAATAGTTAGTTAATAAAACAAATATTTCTATTTTAAACAATATTTCATTATTTTTTATCTTCGCGCTACATAACTATTTTTTTTTCCCTACAATAAAAGTGTTTTAAGTTTGATATTGAATAATATACAATATTTGGTTTTGGCAAAAAATTGCCCTAAACTTTTATTGTTTACTTTCTTGTTAAATTTGGGCAAAGTGCGACGGGTATAATGCCTAGATGAGAAACAACAAAGGAAATACAAGCCCAGTACAACTACATGATTAAATTTCAATACGCATAAAAAGTTGGTTGGAGAGAGATCATATGTACAATTGCATGAATATTCATAAAAATACATATATTAGCGATACGATAACAATGGAAAACCCTTATTGAAGTTCTACTTCTCTTGCAAGACCTTGAGGAAATTGCCGATGCTATTGGGGGAATGCGGCAAAATATATATATATATATATAACCCTACTTTTTTTTTTTTTTGGTTTTATGAGGGAAAAGGAAAAAGAAAACTTTTGTTAACCATTAGCATTTTAATTGACAATATTTTGAATGGCATGGCATCGTTTAGCTGATGTGGTGCTGTATTTTAATTGACGTGGTATTTTAAATAATACGTCATAGTATTTTAATTGACGCGACCTTTTTAATTGATGTAGCAAAATATTATTAGAGAGCTATAAAAAAAGACACAAAAAAGAGATATAGGAGTCAGGATCCTTCCCAAACCCCCTATTATAATTTCACTAGTTTTCTCTCAAATTATTTTTTGTTCTCCAAGTTTCAAATTTTAGTATTTTAATCCTTGAATCATAAGGACTGTCTCATATTGCACATTCTAAGAGATTTCGTCAATTTTTTCCACGCGCATTTGGCATATTATTTCTTGACTTAATTCCACCCATGTTTCTCAAATTATTGCGGTTACTTTACTTTGTCCTCCAAATATAAATTCACAACATTTTCAATCCTTAAAGTCTAAGAATTGTTTCAGTTTGCACTTTTTTTTGTTAATTTATGAATGGATATTCTACAAATTTGGACAATAACAGATCCATAAAGGGACCCGGCATATCCTCTCATTGAGAAAAAGATTTTTTTTCTATTATTATTATACTTCCATTTTTTCCCCATAATTGTCTTCCATGTGCCTCACTCAATTGGGATAACTACCACTTTTTCCTTCTTTATCAAAAAATTTTAAAAAAAATAATGAAAAAATAAATCTCTTACAAGTGTAAAACGTAGAAATACTTTCTTTCTTTCTGTTTTTTCTTCTTTTTTTTTTCATTTCTTTTCGTACGTCTATTGGAATTTTGAGTTCGTTTTATTTTTTATATGTTTTTTATTTTTATTTTTATATTCGAATGGGGCAATTCAGGTGGAGTTGTTTTGCCCAATAACTCAAATTTAATGCATAATGTCGTTTCGAACGCTATATTTTTTTTACATAATTATCATGCTATGAAAGTTGTAAAAAAATTTATTGTAAAATAATTTGAAAATGTCAAGGTTGTAATAATTAATAGCAATTAATAAACATAGCCTAATAGTAAATCCATATCTAACTTTGGTAAAAGGTAAAAAGTTCGAATCCTCACCTCCGAGTAAATATACCAATCGATAGTAATCAAATGCTAAAATTTGACGTATGTTATGTTTGGCGCAAAATTTTCTACCGAATATAGCATTTGTCAAAATATTTAACATTAAGAATAGTATAGTATTGGAGAGTGATTTTTCCATGTTGGGAATACGAAAATTCCTCATTAGCTGGGAATGAGGTTGATTATAGGTTAATTAGAGTGCTCACTGTAGTATATAAGAGCTTTACACTATAGCTTATTTTTGCTTTACACTACTTGAATTTAAAACATTGGTATGAACTAAGTTTCTCAAACACCCTATATAAGGATGCGCTACTCGTCCCGATTGAAGGAGGGCTAGGGGAATCTCGTGGGTCTTGTTTGAGTGAGGGATTATTGGCAATGCAAAAGGTCCCACGTCGATCAAAAATAAGGTTGATCACTGGTTTATAAGAACTTGGGCTATTGTTCTAAGAAGTGTTGGTTTTTTTAGATGGGTGTGCTTGCTATTGGTGAGGAAAATACACGTGTCTTCTTTAGCAAGAACTTAAAAACAATTTTGCCGCCCAAAATGATATGGTAATTTTAGCAAGAATTTGAAATATTCTTACCACCGAAAGTAGCATAGGAATATTCAACAATAGCTTTAAAAAAAAAAAGAATACTTTGTGTAACAATTTAAACTTCAGGAAAACTTTATAATTACCACTGTAAATTTGTCAACTGTAAAACGAAGAAGAAATCAATTAACGTCAAGAAAATTTTTTTTAAAAAAAACTTGAGACTCAAAGTAGAAATATACAAAATCTAAATGCTTATTTTGGATAGGAACAAAATACTAATCGTGGACAATCTGTAATGGGGCCCTAATGATGGCCTCACACGGTGGCTGAGGAGGGCGGCGTGTCCGTAAGTGGTAATTTGAGGGCCCATAATCATTGTTCTGGTGGAAAATTTGTTGTAAACCCGTCATTGCTTTTGTATTAAATATCTCCTAATTGGAACCTTCCCACATGGGGAAGCGAAGCAAATGGACCAAAATTACAAGGGGTGAAACAAAATATAAATTAAGTACCACAGACCACATGATGTGCTCACTTTTTAGTGTGGTGAAATCTGCCATATTTGGGAGCAAAATGGTCTAATGGAAGTCCTATTTTTTGTTGTGGTGTCTTAATTTTGTTTTTGTCATGAATAACATGTTTTGTACTATAATCCCTTTTATTTTAAGCTTTTTTTTTTTTTTAATATAAGCATATTCAAACAAATGAACGTTCCTTTAGATACCAAGCATCCCTTGAGGGAAAAAGTTGATGACCAAATTATTTTGCTGAATGCAGATAGAATAAGCAGATGACCAAATTATATTACTCTACGTTGTCTTAAAATTTAAGGTATGCAATTTTGAAGAAAAACTCCATTTCCCCCTTTTAGGAGAGTGCATTGTTTGATTCAGTTCCGAACTATCAATATCTTCGTAACGAAACCTTCTATTTTTCAAAAATGTAAACCGCAAACCATCTTTAGGGGTAGATCAGATTGAACTGGCCCATTTAAGGGAGTTTGGTTTGATTTTTAGTGACAGATTGAGGCCCAGCCTAGGGGCATGCTGTGTTTGCCAATGGTTCCTACTACATAGTCCTACTACAAACTCAGTTATAAACAGTGTAAAGCTCTCACATGCTACAGTAATAATAAAAAAATTGCTACAGTATAAAACTTCCATATGCTACAACAAAAGTGGTTCCCATCACCCGTTCCCATCATCTTTTGAAACACTAAATCGGTTTATTTCGATCTGATTCGGTCTGGACTGAACCTAAGACTTTCCAAAATAGACTAAAACCACTATTTATAGGGTGTTTGGAAAGGTGGTGGGAACTAGTGGTAGGAACCACTTTTACTGTAGCATGTGAGAGTTTTATACTGTAGCATATTTTTTTTATTGTTACTGTAACATATGAGAGCTTTATACTGTTTATAACTGAGATTGTGGTGGGAACTGAGTGGCTCCCACCACTGCCAAACACCCCCTTAAGCAGTTAGATTCAGTTTTGTACGACTCATATCGGTGTTATCAAAAAATTAAACCGGCAATTCTGATTTCGGCATTTTGGTGTGGTTTTGTCGATTTCGATCTCCTCCTGCATACCCCAATCCCCTTCAACTAAAAAGGAAACATGGGTGATTTGAAATTAAGAGCTCTAGCCAACAGTATGCTTGAAAGGCCAACTCTCCAAATAAAAGATTGCTTCAAAGTCAATATCTTAAGCTGGTCATATAAACTTTGCTTACTCTCATGGGAAAATACATTCGGTTTGCCTACCAAGTACAAATGTCCCCTTTCTAAGTTTTTGAAATGAAACAAACTTGTTCTTATCTTATTGGAATAGTATAATACAGCACAAATTAAAAATGTGCAAAGTAGATACCAAGGCAAAGTTGACATCAGATGATGAAAACTTATTTGCACGTTTTATATCGGGGATTTTTTCTATAGGTACTAAAAAATAACCTACCGGTAGATATTTGTTTTCAACAATTAAATCTATAGAAAAAATTACATTTGACATGATCTAATTGGCTTTAAAATATGCACTATCTGTAAAAAAAAAATACTTATAGAAAAAAGATATTTATTATATTTGCTTCATCAATATGAATATGTCGATCATTTCTATCTAATCATGCAACATACTTTAGCGGAAAAGTTGATTAGGCCATATAACAAGTGAGGCTTGGACGCAACACCTTGCCTAATAAAGTGTACTTGACTGCAACAGACATATTCAAATTCTGGGCTAATATTTATTATTTTTAAGTATGGTCACATTGCTTGATGAAAAGAAAAGAATTATATACATAAACATTGCTTAGTGTTTTAGAACTTTAGACCACATTTTGGTCCTATTAAATCATGTGAAAGTGACCAAATATTTTGTTATTAGTTGTCATTCTTTATATATTGCCTTAATATGAGCTGGCTTCTCATTCTTCACTGTTTCTTTTTTTTTTTTTTTCCACGTCCTTTTGAGCTTCAGATATGTTTTCCTAAATTTTTTGTAAACTAGGTTAAAGGACTTTTTCCTTTCTTTCTTTCTTCTTAAAAAAAAATAATAATAATCACTAATAAAAATAAGGGGATTGTCTAAATGCTGATAGATTATTCATTGGGCTTTCTCTGAAGTTGCTGTTGCCCCCACAAGAGCAGAATTTCCTTTCTATCACCTCCTAATCTATGATACTTTTCATGCTTGCCATACATGTCTTTTTTTCTTCTTGTTTTCTTTTTCTTTTGCTTCTTTTTATAATTTGAAAGGATGGACCCAATATAATATCTAAGGCTTGATTAATGATAAATCATAAAAATATGAGTTAATTACATAACTATGCCTTCTAGTTTTAATTGTTTATCAATTTGTTTTTCTGTTTTTAAAAATTACAAAGTACTTTTTAAACTTAAAAAACTAATTTTAATTTCCACTCTATGAATGGAATAAATTCAACAAAACAATATAACTACCTTTAAAAAGTTATGAAAAATAACAAAACAACTTATTTTATAAAAAAGACCTTAAAGTTCATGACTTTTTAAATGTCAAAATATTTTTATTATAAATTTCTCAAAAAGGAAAATATATTTTAAAAACAAATTTGGTCTAACTAAGAGTATATTTATTTTATCTTTTTTTTTTTTTGCCAAAAAAAGTTTCTAAAAGATAAAATTAAAACAAGTTTTTAAATTCAAATGATATCTTTGCAGTTTCTAAAAACAGATTGACAAGTCAAGAAACAATTAAAATTAGGAGGTAAAGTTTTATGACTAACCCTAAAAACTATCAAAGAAATAAAACATGCTATCTTTTGCATTGGCTAATAACTTTTAATTTGAAAAAATAACTAAATTAGAACTTAAAATTTACTCCTTTTTTTAAATGAAATCTCCACATTTTTTTTCGTTTCTTTTTGTTTCGCTGCATGAAAAAGAGTTATGTACATAAAAGATGACGTACCCAAGTAAATTTGAAGAGGAACATGCCACATATTATATGGTTCTCTCAGCAAATATTTTGTTATAAGTCCTATTGATATTGTAGGATTGGCCAAATCGAATATCTTATTAAAGACAATAAATTACAACCTTACCGTTCCATGAAATGATCGGTGACACAATTTATTTATTTTTTTCTTTTTTAATACATAAAGTGTTTCTGTGATATCTATATAAATTGCATGTACATACTCTTCTTCGTTTTCTTTTCAATATTTGCTAAATTTATTTCTTTTTCAATAAACAAAATTCAAAGATAAAAATGCATGCAAAATTGCATGTCCACCAATAGTGTTCATAAAATACGAAAATCACATATATGGTCAAATACGTGCCTTCATTTACTATTTAAAAACAAACAAATAATAAACAAATAAAAAATAGTGGTCATAAGTTTTGCCCTCGTGATGTAGTAAAAAAAAGTGTTGAAAATGGACATATTTTACCACATCAAACATAGTACACAAAATTTGAGGGGCTAGACGAGCCTCCGCTTAGTAGAATATGCATGATTCTAGTTATGAGATTTCTACATTAATCCTTATTTGTTTTATAGGTTGAACTTAAAAACTTTAGTCAAAACTTTATTTATTGTAGTGTTTCTCTTTACCAAAAATAATTAAAAAAAAAAAAAGTTGTTCAAACCTTTCAACTAAACATCCGTAAATCTACAAACTCACACAAAACAGATCACCTTCATGACATGTTATATATGTCCTTTTTTTTCATGTATATATATATATATATATATTGAAATTTTTTTTTCATCGAACTCTGCAACTTTTATCATATAGATGCTCATGAAAAGGTTTGAACATATATATATTTTTAGAAAAACAGATTGTACACATATGGAATTTTTATTTGTTGGGCGATTGCTAAATGGGTTTTTTTTAGGGGACTTTAAAGAAGAGGTTGGGTGTTTATGTAACTCTCAATTACTGACTCCAACTACTTTAATGTTCATGAGACAATTTTCATTAGTAGGGGTAGATTGATAGTTATAGTGATTTCCTCTGTATAAAACAAATAGGACATTGTTCTTCTTAGTGTTGGCAATAAATTATATATTTATATAAATTTTGAACAGAGAAATAAATATGTATAATTGCCCATTCCTATGCTATAAATTATGTGGTTGTCGCTTATTATGCTCTCTTATCGCTTGTGAAAATGCCGTGAGGGCGCATAAGCAATATTTATGCCGTTGCAACGGGAGACCATTAATTGTTTATTTATTGGCATTATTACACGCTTTTTATTGGACCAAAACGAGCCCTTCAAATAACTAATGGCAATGACAATTATTCCTTTTTTTTATTTTTATCTTTTAAGGAAATTACTAAGGAACACTTTCCTATTAAAGTGGCATAGATTTTTTCTCTTTTTTAAGTACTCTAAGCTTCTGTTTGGAATTTCCATTTAAGAAGTATAGCATGTAAGATCAGCTTTGTAGTATATCAACTTTTTATCTTTTATTGTAACTATTGAGAATGTTGTACTGTTTGTAGTTATAAATGATAGGTTGAAACTGAAGTTTCAAACATCCTAGTATAAATTTTCTTATTATATTCTCAAATTTTCTTGTTATATTCTAAGTAGAGTGTTAGAAGAATGACACACAATTTAAGAAGTCGGTGTTTTTCTTTTTTTCCTTTTTGTTTTTCTTTTCTACATAACTTCATCATAGATTTTTGCTCTTTCTTAAGCACTGTAAGCTTCCGTTTAGAACTTCAATTGTAACTGACGTTTTAAGTTTAAGAACTGTAACATGTGATATCAGCTTTATACTGTAGCGACTGTTTGTTTTTTTTATTGTAACTGCTGAGAACGTTGCACAGTTTATAATCATAAATGATAGATTAAAACTAAAGTTTCAAATACTCTTTAAGATTTTTAAGTAGAGTGTTAGAAGAATGACACAAAATTAAAGAAGTCGGGTTTTTTTTTTTTTTTCTTTTCTGCATAACTTCATCATAGATTTTGTTTATTTCTAACGTGCGGTTGCTTGGTTTCTATTTAATTTTCATTCGGGACCTTGTGTGCCAAGCTCCAATAATCCGATAGTTGATAGTTTCTATTCACTTGTCTACTCATCACAACCTTCGATTTTATTTGGAAACGTCCTTCAACTCTCATGTAAACATGGAATTATCCACGTAATTATTGGATTGTACAGTTCTTTATTCCTATTCTGAAATATAAGCACGTTTTCTTTCTTTTTACTAAAATAAAAAAAATAGATAATCTATGTTTTGTGTTAAGAATAAGAAATAAAAAAAAATGAAAAAAGACATAAAAAATTCATAGACTAATTGTCCTCCCATAAACTCTTCTTTTTTCTTGAATTTATACATGTATTTTTCTACGAGAGTTCCCGTTGTTTAGAGTTCACTTTGTTTGTTTATATATATATATATATATATTAATTTTTTTCAACCAAAGTGATCATTTTAATTGAAATGCTCATTTTAGTCCCTCCATCTTATACATTTTCTTTTTCTAAACTATTATTTTCCAATGTATAACTATGTCCCCTTACAAAATTCACTTTTTGTATAAAAAAAATAACAAATTAAATATGCACATGTTTACAATTATTTTTTCAGAAGTTGGAGATAGAGAAAGAAAAAATGAATTAATCAATAATTAATTCGAAGTGACAATGACATGGTCGTAAGAAATTTTTCTGTTGTCATATGAAGCTACAAATAAAAAAGAAAAGAATAGGAATGCGTACAAAATTTCTTCGTTTGTCCGCGGTACTTTCATCAAGTATCATTTTGGTCCACGGATTCAATTATTTCTCAACTTGTAAAATTTATGAATTTTAAAATAGAAGAAAGAGCTAAATAGTATTTTTAAAAATATTTATAGTATATCTTATTTTAAAATAGTTAAGATAAATGGCTCTGCCCAATTTTGGCCATTGGGTTGTGGTGTTTTCCTCTCCTAAATCATAATAAATTATTTACCATAAATATCATATTTATGGTAAATAATTTATTATGATTTAGGAGAGGAAAACACCACAACCCAATGGCCAAAATTGGGCAGAGCCACCATAGGAGAGGAAAACAACTTACCACCACAAAGTCTAGTCTAGTGAATATCGGAGGAGATTGCTAAACCATTAGGCGCTCGATCTCCACGCCATATTCCTATAGGACACCTCCCACACCTCATACAATCATAGACTAATACACCTCCCGTCCACCACATATACGACACAATGGCTTGTCAAGGCCCCACCTCCACTTCGCTAGCCACTCATCCATCTAGTAGGGGAGGCCAAAACCCACCTCGCCTCTCTAAAACCAACAACGTTCTGCCCCTCCGCCTCCAAGCCATGACTAGCCCATCGTCTGGCCAAAACTACCATACCCGTGTGTCGACCCCTTCCCAGGCCATAGATTGGATGGCTAGCCAAAGGACGACACTAGATCTTGATCCAAAGGAGAAAAAATGGTTGCACTTAACAAGCACAATGAACCCTAACGGAAACAATTGAAAAGAGTCTTTTTTTTTTTTTTGTTATGTATAAGCCATTCATTTTTTTTAATTTAGTTAATAGTATTATTTAATAATATAAAAGATGTTTTAGTAATTATATTGGTTTGATTCCTATTTTTAAGTTTAACATATACTATACAAAGAATTAGATTGTTTTTCATTTCATTTTATAATCTATCTACTTTGAAGGAGCTAATGGCCATTTCATTATTCAAAATTGTCAAGAAACCTAAATTATTGTAACTCAATAATCCAAATGTTAAATATATTTTTTTAAATGTGCCTTATCATATTTTTCTAATTTTCTCTAAATAAAAGTTACTTTTTTCCAAATATATCCCTACTTATTTTTTTTCTTCACACCTCTAATACATATATATATATTATTTATACATGTATATATTTGCAAATGTGATTTTTGTAATTATTTTCTTTCTCGATCACCCTATTGTAATAGCTTTTTTCAAATACATCTCTACTCCTACTTTTTTCAAATATATCCCTACTCATACATCTTTTCATCTAATATTCAAATCAATAAAAATAAGAATAACTAAACATTTTAAAAATTAAATTTAAATATTTAAATATCATTAAAACTCAACAAACTAAGAAAAATGCATGCTTTTGACTAGTTTGTTAACCTCCAAAACAGTATATAAATAAATTCTAAGAAGATTTCTTTTTTAAACTCATTATTTTCTTCTTATATTTGATATTAGATTATAGTTTGGTAAACATTCCCTTAAATAGAAAACAATCTTTACGTAGGAAAAAAAAAAGATCATTAAAAAGGGGAAAAAAAAAACAGAGAGTATATGAGCATGTTGTAAGAAACAGTCAATTTTTAACAATAACAAAAATAATTGAATAAGACAACTTACTTGTCGGATAGAGAATTTACTATTGTCAAAATTTACGTGATTGAATAAATAATTAATTCAATTGCTATTTATTCAAAATTGACCAAAACAAGCCATTTATTAAATTATATATATGATAAATAGTTGAAGGAAAAAAAAAAGCAGTGCACTAAATTAAAAAAAAGGAAAAAAAGAACAAAAATAATAAGACTAAAAAGGGAGAGAAATTATATATTTATAGGTGTTTGGAAGAGCGATCAAATTGAAAATATAAGTCTAAAAACTATAATATATAAAAATTTTATATTTTTTATGATTTAAATTATTAATTTAAATTATTCATTTAAACTAGTTTTTTAAATACCTTATGCAAGCGAGATGCTAAATTAGCTTTTATAATTTTCTAAAAATTAACTCTATTAAATTTCCAAAAAATAAGCAACAAAGGCTAATATTGGCCGTTGCCTCCCCGTCACGGATCTCTTGGTCTTTTTGTGTCAAATAACGACTTTCTTGCCCCAACTCTCTCTCTCTCTTATCGTTTCGATTCTTTCTTCGTCAGAATTCATTCGACCTCATACAATTACACACAGCCTTTTCCTTTCTCTCTCTAGATTTCCCTCTGAAATTTTCTCTCTCCTCTCTCTCTCTCCGAATTACAAATCTCAAAAGTCTAAAAAGTTAGAGAGAGAATTGCCCACACAACACAACACACACACAGAGAGCAATAATTCACTTTTCTTTTCCGAGTATCTTCTCCTTCCTTTTCTTTTCTCTCTTTATTGCCAGCTCCTCGTCCTTGTTCTTCCCTTACCTATTTCTCTCTCTCTTTCTCTCTTTTCTTTCTCTCTCCTCCTTCTCATCATCATCGTCGTCGTCGTCGCACGCAGAGAGAAGATCTGTTTCGGTTACGTCGAATTCTCCTCCGCAATTCGCCGATCATCGTCAATCAAGCTCGATTGGATTGGAACAACTCGACTTCGGTAAGCTTGATCAGATCCTTCGTTGATTCTCGTTATCGTAATTGAGCTGATCGTTGTTTGTGTTGTTATTCAAGGTTACCGGTTTCGTAATTCTTGAGGTTTCGATTGTTGTCGTTTTTTCAATAATGTGGTTGGAAGGTTTGATCCGAGGTGTGCTGGTTTTTTTCTGTGTTTTGATGATTGTTAGTTGTTTTGATCATGTATCTCTCTCTCTGGTTGTTCGTTGCTTGATCTTGCCTTTTTTCATTTGTTTGTCTCATTTTTTGGATTTTTATAGAGGTTTAAGTGGTTAATTTGATAGTTAAAAGTAAAGAGATTCAATAAAGGAGATCTAAAAGATAAGCTATGTATATGAACTTTTTGAATATATGAGGTTTTTTTTTTTAAAAAAATAAAAATAAAGACACAGCCTTCTTTTGGCCTTTTGATCTCAGTACTGCTTTACGATCAGCTCAGAAGATCATTTTTTTTTTCTTTTTTTTACCACAAAAACTTATTAATGGAGATTGCAGTTCGATTTGAGTTGGCTATCCTTCAGCCAAGATTGTTTCTGTTGGATTACTTTACTGTAATAGAGAAACGGGGTGACTTTGAAAACCCGAATGACTCCACCCTCTTTGTGCTTGTTGAATTTGTTTTATGAATGTTGCGATGTTCCATCGGCGATGTATCTTCTTCGTGTTCTCGTTTGCTGAAATGTGACGGTTCCCAATTTGGTTCACGTGGTATTGTATCTGTTTTATCCACTTTGGAGCTTGACAACTTGGGAATTTGTAGTTGATAAAAACATGCACGCAGAGAAGAGAAAGGTGGTTGTCATTCTTGGTCCAGCATAAGAATGATTGTTCAGATTTGTTAGTACTCATGTTGTATGCAGTGGTTCCAAGTTGGAAAGTTGTTTAGCAAATGGTTGGAAAGTCATTTGGTGGAACAAACAGCACATCATTGTGCATGACCTGCCTGAATGGAAGTGCAATTCCACCAATGATATCAACACTGCAGGCTTCTCTTCAAGACAGTTGATAAAGCATCATAGAGGATCTACTACATATGGGCTCTTGGAAGAACCGTTTCATTATTGAAGAAGTAAGACTGAATATACAAAGCCGGGTGAATGGCCAAACAATGACTCCCATAATTTCAAGAGTGGTGCAAACAAAAGAAGCAGCTCAATTTTACAGGGCACAAGGATGTAGCCTTGATTGGTTAGAAAGTGAGAACATCTTAAGGATCAAAAATAAACATACGGATGTTATCATGTGATTATGTTTTCAATTTATTACTATGTTCACATGATAACAGAAAGAAAGTAACGGAAAAGAAGGGAGTATGGATGGACAACATTTATGCTTATGTTGGGGGATTAAAAGCAGTTGAGCATTAGTGTTTGTCAGGGTACGGAACATCTGGCGTATAGTAAGCAGCCAGAGCCAAATATTAGAGAGGGTTGTTTGGGCAAATTCCAAGTGGAAGAAAAAAGTAAAGATCTTTCTCTAGAGTGAAATCAGCATTTTAAGGTTTCTGGAGAATTCTGATTGAAGCGACATTTTGCTACAAGATTTAAAAAGTATATACAGAGTGGAAAAGAAGGGAACATGATTGCAAGTTAAGCAACTTATAAAGATGACATCTCAATTGAGTTAAAACATGCAAATCAAAATTTCATATCTAATGGAAAAAGTCTGCAGACACTAACTTAGTTTAAGTGTGAAATGACTGGATTCCAAACACAGAGAAATCAGTATTTCTATGTGCTTATGCGTGAAACACGTTTACTTGTAAATGCACATTCTTGCATGAGTATATAAGTATCACAGCAAACAGATTTTTGTATACACCGTCATCTTTTACTGAGATGATGATGAATTTTTGAAATTGATACATACAAGCTGTTATTAAGAAACCTGCTTCTAACTTCTACTATGCTTATAGGATTGAATGTCGAAGCACTTCTGTTAAAATTTCTTTACTAGTATTAATGCTTCTTTCCCTCAATTAAAAAGTAAATGATTCTTTTTGGCTATTTAAGTTTGAACTTAGTGTAATATGCAAGGCCGATTTGAGCTAGTCTTATCTTTGCATTTGCCTGACATGTTTATGGTTACATCTGTTTTCTTTCTTGCAGTGAAAATCTTGGTGGATTTCTACAAAGCAGAGAACAGACAACTAAAAGGGCCTATATTTTCGTCGTCGCAACCAGAATATTAGCATCAAAGGATTTCAAGCAATGTCTAGCTCCACAAAAACTTTGGATCCTGCATTTCAAGGAGCGGGTCAGAGAGTGTATCCTTTGAAATGAAAGTTGACAAGAAAAGAACACTATATAAAACAAGTTTACTTTTAGTCTCTTGAAATGAGATGAGCAAATTTGAATCGACTTTTGTCACTGATGGTAGAGAAAGAATGCATTACGTTTACCTTTAGCTGGCTATTTGTTCTGGTAATTTTTTCAAAAGTTAAATTGTGTCTCCCAAAGTTTGATATTCGTGCATGTTAACTTAACATCTTTTTAGAGGGGCTGAAATTTGGCGGATCGAGAATTTTCAGCCGGTTCCTTTACCGAAGTCTGACTATGGAAAATTCTACTGTGGGGATTCGTACATTGTATTACAGGTGTGTAGATGGTCTTTAATGTCGTCTCAGTAACACACAAGAAATTTCCACAAAAGCGTACAAGTGCTGTGGTATGCATTTTAAGCAATAGAGGAGGGGAGGGAGGGACATTCTAAACAATGATACAAAAATATATGAAAAAGGGGACCAAGTAGTGGCCTTGCATAGTTGCATTTTGTATTTCATGTGTTTATCTGACATCTCTTTTTGCAGACTACACAAGGAAAAGGTGGTGCTTATTTATTTGACATACACTTCTGGCTTGGAAAAGATACAAGTCAGGTGTGCTTTTCATCCACCTATCTCTGATGTTTGTTTATATTGTTTGTATGTGTCACTGCTAGCTAAAAGCTGCTTCGAGTTTTGCAAGTACAGAGCGCAAAATGCAACTTTTTTCCTTCAATTATTTTTTAAAATTTTTAATTTAACTGATATGTAACTTCCTACTGCAGGATGAAGCTGGAACTGCAGCTATCAAAACTGTTGAACTTGATGCAGTTCTTGGTGGACGTGCAGTGCAACATAGGGAAATTCAAGGCCATGAATCTGACAAATTTTTGTCATACTTTAAACCATGTATTATACCTTTGGAGGGAGGTGTTGCATCTGGATTTAAAACGCCTGAGGAAGAAGAATTTGAAACACGTTTGTATATCTGCAGAGGAAAACGAGTAGTCAGAATGAAACAGGTTTGAATTTTGTTGGCATGGGATTTTTAAATTCACTCGATATTCTTTCAGCATGAATCTATTAGGGGTTCATGGAATACCACTGCTGTTTACTTGGAGCAGGTCCCTTTTGCCCGCTCTTCACTGAATCATGATGATGTATTCATCTTGGACACCAAGAACAAGATTTATCAGTTCAATGGTGCAAATTCCAATATCCAGGAAAGGGCCAAGGCTTTGGAAGTAATTCAGTTTTTGAAGGACAAGTATCATGAGGGAACGTGTGATGTTGCTATTGTGGGTGAGTGCGTGTACCTAGTAATAGACACTAAATCTCTATGGCATTCATACATAATAGTTGTTATCAAGTCTGTACGTGTAATGCATAATGGAAGGCTATAATATAATTTCCTCTTCTCTCTATTGTACTTTTCATCAAACTTTCTTTTCCAGTCACGGCTTTTAGCTAATAAATGTAACTTCACAGTTTCCAATTCTTCCATCATTACTTATTTTTTGTAATTGTTGTTCACCATGCCAGATGATGGGAAATTGGACACAGAATCGGATTCAGGTGAGTTCTGGGTCCTCTTTGGTGGCTTTGCTCCAATTGGCAAGAAGGTTATCACAGAAGATGATGTTATTCCGGAGGTCACTCCTGCTAAACTCTATGGGTATGCTCCTATTCTTTTATTTTGATAAAGTAGAAGAAGTGAGGTTTCTTTTAGTACAAGGTGGAAGGTAAAAAAAAAAAAAAAAAAAAAAAAAAAAAAAAAGAAAGAGAAACCTTACTGAGTTTTATTGTGCGTCATCTCATGGTAAAGTCTTTAATATAGGTGCGTATCTGATGATGATGCTATAATCAGTTTTACCAATTTCATGTATTGACATTACTAGTGGTAGATCTTTTTCCTTTTTGTTTTTTTTTTGTTTTTTTGTTTTTTTTTTTTTCTTCAACATGAACTGCGTAAGTATCTGCGTGCTAAATGTTGAGGACACATATGATTCAAGGGTGAAATTAGTAATTACGTGGGAAATATTTGAGGTTAGATTGGAGTGCTTTTAATTCAACATTTTCGTATGCCCTTAGCGAACTTGGTGAGAGAAGGCAGGACTGAGAATGGATCCATGCTTTTTGAACCCTGTTTTTCTTAAAGTTGCTGACCCTGTCTTTTTAACCACCGTTGATGAACCTTGCCTTTTTAGCAAGGTTGCCCAACCTTATATTTTGTCCAACCTCGCACTTTTGCCCAACTCTGCTTTTTTTAAAAATTTGACTGGCCTCATTTTTTAAGCAACCTTGCTTTACCTTCAGCCTACAAACAGCCCAGCAGCTGCAAGCCTACACACACACGTTAGTTGAAGGCTATTATTAGTAACAAAACCTCTAAAAACAGAATCATTTTATCCATGTCGCACTATAATTATCAGAAGATCCAAATCACCTCATTATTCTTAACAGTCATGCTTGTTGCTTGAATTTTTTGTTGGATTTTCCCTTAGTCTGTGTTCAAATATTATCCCACTAAGCTATTTGTAATAAATAAAGCTCTATGTTGGTGTTATAGCATAGGAATGCAAAGTAATAGTTGTTCTGTTATTCAATCCTTTGCAATAATACGCCTGATAAACTAAATATTCCCAACGAAGTTGGAACACAAACTAATGTCTTCTAGTCTGTAAAACAACCAGCGCAATATCCTAATTTTTTTAACTGAATTTGTAGCATAACTGATGGCGAAGTGAAGATTGTAGAGGGTGAACTATCAAAATCCTTGTTGGAAAATAACACATGTTATTTGCTGGACTGTGGTGCTGAGATATTTGTTTGGGTTGGTCGAGTAACACAGCTAGAGGAGAGAAAAGCTGCCATCCAAAGTGCTGAGGTAGTAACCTACCAATTGTTTCTTAACGTTGATCAAACTATGGTTACTAACACCACAATTTTGTCGTAGGAATTTGTTGCTAGTCAAAATAGGCCGAAATCAACACGTATAACCCGGCTCATTCAAGGTTATGAGACACATGCTTTCAAGTCCAACTTTGATTCTTGGCCATCAGGATCTGCAGCTCCTGGTGCCGAGGAAGGACGAGGAAAGGTGGCAGGTAATCGTCACCTTCAGCGGTTGTATGGACTAGAATCTTATCTAGCTAGCTTTATTAATAGCTTTCTTTGTTTTGCTAGCGTTGCTGAAGCAACAAGGTGTGGGTGTCAAGGGCATGACAAAAAGTGCCCCTGTGAATGAGGAAGTCCCACCCTTGCTTGAAGGAGGTGGAAAGATGGAGGTACGACCAATACTTTTCATATATTGTCTTTCTAAAATTTTAGAATAATAAGGCTGCTAAATTCATTACATTTTGGATCATTTAATTTTTTATACAGGTATGGCGCATCAACGGCAATGCCAAAACTCCAGTGCCCAAAGAAGATATTGGTAAATTCTATAGCGGAGATTGCTACATCATTCTTTATACATACCACTCAGGCGATAGGAAAGAAGACTACTTTTTGTGCTGTTGGTTTGGAAAGGATAGCATTGAGGTAATTTAAAATGTATCTTGAGTACAAAGTAAGTAGAAAAGTAAGCTTAAATTATCATAATTTTGTTTGTATAGAAAGAAACACGCATTTTCACCCTTGTATGTGGTAAATTTTCATTTCAAAGAAAAGACGATTGACATAGAAATGGCTAATGACCCGATTTGGCATATAATTTTTAAAAAAGAAATAGATGTATCGCGAAATGAAATCTGACTTGTAATTTTAATCTGACTTATTATTCTATTTATGCTGTAGAAATAAGTTCTGACTTTTTAGGTGTTTGGTGTTTTTTGTTTCCCAAATTGCATTTGGTATGACTTCTTTTATTGTATTTTTGAGTTATATTTGGATATAGTTAAGTAAAAATCTCAAATAGAGACCTTCTAGGAAGAAAAAAGTATAAATAAATAAATAAAACAGGGTGTTATTCACGCATTTAAAAGTAATTTTTCTATTAACCATTCGAAAGAAAAACTCTCATTTCTGCCTTCTACGCGTGCTCACTTTTGGCTGGTCGAAGCTTTCATGCGTCTATAGCTTGCATTTTGATGAATAATGTCTACATATTCGCTCAATGCAGGAGGACAAGAAAATGGCTTCTCGTTTGGCTAATACCATGTCCAACTCACTGAAGGGGAGACCTGTTCAGGTATCTATCTTCTATCGAGTTGAGGAATGTATACTTAAAGACTGGCACATAACAGAGCTTGTTGCAGGGTCGCATTTTTCAAGACAAAGAGCCTCCTCAGTTTATTGCTCTTTTTCAGCCTATGGTGGTCTTGAAGGTATTCTGCTTGAGCTTGTTGAATTAACACTGCAAGATTTTTTTTTTAATTTTTTTTTTCTTAACACAAGCTTGAAGTTTGTTATCAAGATAAGTCATTGTTTGATTGATGTCTACTTCAGGGCGGCTTGAGTTTGGGTTATAAGAAATTTGTGGCAGACATAGGCTTGACAGATGAAACTTACATGGCAGATGGTGTGGCCCTAATCAGGATCTCTGGAACTTCTGTTTATAACAACAAAGCGTTTCAAGTTGATGCGGTATGTGCTCTTTCGAATAGAACTGTTATGATGCGGTTGTACTTGTGTGCTGACCTGGACTCAAAATTCTCTTGGACATTGTGGTGTTCCATATATACGGAGGTTGTCAAGTTCAAGTGGGTGGTGACATGGAACATTCCTGAAACCTTATTTGGCTAAGGCCCTGTCTGCACATGTGCAATGACCTCAGCGTACTCAATTTAACCCATCACTTTCTAGATTGCCGGACTTTTATCTTATTTTTCTGCGGTGGGTTATAAAGAGAAGAGATGATTGCCTCTAGCCTTTATCAATAGCAGAATGCATTTCAAGAGCAGATCCACTTTTGTAGTTTTAGGATACCTCCCACTCTAAAATAGATCTCTCTCTTCTATCCATACACAAAGTCTCTTATATGTTTGCTGACAAAGTGTCGTCTTAAATAAAGTCAAAAGTTTAACTCCATGTTGAAGAGAGATGATGCCTCTGCCTTCTATTCTATACTCAAGTTTCTCATTGTAGTGGTCCTTAGTTTCTCAAGCTTAGTAGACATTATTATCTATCTCCTGCATGTAGCTATATAACTCACCCAACTGAGCTGTTTTTCATATTACTATAGCAGCACTTAACACATATGTCATTCTTGTTTAGGCGGCAACATCATTGAACTCTAATGAGTGTTTCCTTCTACAATCGGGCTCTTCGGTTTTCACTTGGCATGGAAACCAATGCACATTTGAACAACAACAGTGGGCTGCAAAAGTTGCTGAGTTTTTGAAGGTATACTTCTTGCAGAATACTTTTCCTGGACTATTTTGTATATGATGTCACTCACAGAAGATGCTTTGTCCTAGGTCAATATAACGGAGTTCACTTGAAAAATGTATTTTTAAAAGCTTTCCTTTTTTTCCTCTCTAGAAAATAATAATTACTTTAGTTTTCAGTTGCACTAACCAGATGTTTTATTAAAGGGGAAAGGCTGGTCTGTAATTTATACCATGATTTAGATGGCCCTTTAACAGACACATACGTTCTTTTTTGTGTAGTAGAAGTATGGCATGAGGGGTATAAAGATTTGAGCAGACATCTGTTGGGTTGGATTCAAACATTCAATTAGCCTTTTAGAATGTTTAGGTTTTATTATACGCTGAGTTTAGCACAAATGTAAGTTTCTAATGTTGCCTCATGTACTACTATTATAGCTAATTTAATCCTCGTGTTGCCACTAATTCAGCCTGGAGTTTCTCTGAAACATGCTAAAGAAGGAACTGAGAGCTCATCCTTCTGGTTTGCTCTTGGAGGGAAACAAAACTACACCAGTAAAAAGGCTGCTGCAGAAGTAGTCAGAGATCCCCACTTGTTCACATTCTCATTGAATAAAGGTTGCAATTCTTTTTATTAGTCCAGCAACGACAGAGTAATTCTTTATTGTGTTGAATGTTTTCTTGGCGTGTGCTGATATCTGAGCCTTTAAGCTGTTAATAAAGTTGATTGCATATTCTAACTCTATTTGTTTTCATCATTTGCCTTGCCATATGGATCACCCAGGAAAGTTTCAGGTCAGTTTTGGGATTTAAGGAGAGGTGCAACTTCATGATATTTTGATTTAACGTGTGTCCTAGTGGCTTATAACTATAAATTCTGTACTAAATTGGCAGGTGGAGGAAGTGTACAACTTCTGTCAAGATGACTTGTTGACAGAGGATATGTTGATTCTTGACACGCATGCTGAAGTATTTGTCTGGGTTGGTCAATGTGTAGATTCTAAAGAAAAGCAAAGTACTTTCAAAATTGGGGAGGTAGTTCTTGATCATTTGACCTCTTTTTTTTTTTTTTTTTTGCTTTTTGCTCCTTTTTTTTGGTTATGGAGTATATATATGGATAATATATTTTGCAGAAATACATAGAGGTGGCTGCGTCTCTGGAGGGATTGTCACCTAATGTACCGCTGTACAAAATTACTGAAGGAAATGAACCTTGCTTCTTCACAACATACTTTGCATGGGATAATACAAAAGCCACTGTATGTGCTAAAACTGCAGAATTTATTGATTTATCATTAAGTTTTCAGTTATATTACGGCTACTAGTTTTTTAGTTTATAAGGGCAAATAAAGAGAGTTTCTTATTTTATTCTATTTTATTTAGAAAAGCAGCAAGATGTTTTGATTTTCTTTTACAAGTAATAAATTGGGGGAAGTTTCACTTTTTCCTTTTAAACATTCCTTAATAATTTTTTCTTGAAATGCAGATTCAAGGAAACTCATTCCAAAAGAAGGTTTCATTACTCTTTGGCTTTGGGAGTGCTGTGGAGGTAAGCTATCTATGTATATCTTGCTTAATACAATGAAAGAAACTTTGGTGAGCAAGTAAATCAGAAACCATGAAGCACAATTATGAAGGCCAGCATGACAGGAAAACGAATTAACAGAAACTAAAAGAAAAAATTAGCTGACAAATTTGCTTTTTGGAAAATTGCACATGGCTAGTTGTTCATGTTCAAAGACCAGTAGGGGGTTTCTGTTACAAATTAATCAGAAGAATCATGTTTTGCCTTTAAAGATAGTTCAAAAAGGCTTAACAACATTTCCAGACAGTTAGGATCTACCCTAAATGATGTCAATAATAATGATGTTAATTTGTGTGTGCTGAAGAACGTAGTCTACAAGGACGTTTACTGATCAGCATATCATATCGTTAGATGTCTTTGTAGGGGTAATGGTTTCAAAATGATAAAATCTAAAAGCCTCCAACCAAACAGGATCTAAGATTTTCTTAGATTATTGTCTACTCTACACGGGTGTCTACTGATCATCAAACCAGCTTTTCTTATGTTTACACAACTAACACTCCATTTCATTGCTGAGCCAGGACAAATCTAATGGAAATCAAGGAGGACCGACACAAAGGGCTTCAGCTTTAGCTGCTCTATCTTCTGCATTTAATCCATCATCTGGAAAATCACCCTCGGTAATTAAATTACTTGTGCCAGTATTCTTGTTATCATTTCTTTGTCAACAAGCCTGACATGAGGAGTCTTCTTTGCACACACACACACATACATACATATATATATATATACATTATTCTTTTTTTTTCAAAAGAAAAAGAAAAAGAAAAAGAAAAAGAAATCTGAGGAGTAGCGGCAACTTTTTGAATAATTTTACCACTTGTTTACCCTCATCAACACAAATTAACCCACTTGCACTCCATTCTTGGTTATTGCTTGGGACTTGGTGACTTCTTGCACGTTGCAACTGAGAAGCTACTTTTCAGCATTCTTCGCTCTTTGCATTTAATTTACTAAAAAAAAAATGCATGTTGTTTCTATTTCCTTCTGTGTTCCTTTTGCATCTTTATTATTTCTTGTTATGGATGTCTAATTGTAATAGATCTTTGTGTAGCATGCTCTTCCCTAAACTTTTTGTTGATTGATAACAAAAATGGTTCTGCATTCCAAGTTCTAACTTATGACTTCTTCTTTTGGTTTTAGGGGTTAATCATTTATTTTTTATTATTACTTTTTTTGGGTTAAAGTTTGCATCTTCTGTACTTTAATTGAGCTTGGTAATGTAGATGATACTGGTTTCTGTTACATTGATTAATTTAATGCCTGTGCTATCACCAGAGTCAGGAGAGATCCAATGGCTCGGGGCAAGGGCCAAGGCAAAGAGCTGAAGCTTTAGCTGCTTTATCATCTGCATTTGGTTCATCCTCGGGACCCAAATCTTCGGCTCCCAGGCCTTCTGGTGGTGGTCAAGGCTCACAGAGAGCTGCAGCAGTTGCAGCTCTTTCACAAGTTCTTACTGCTGAAAAGAAGACGAGATCAACTGATGGCTCTCCATCCAGAAGTCCTCCATCAGAAAGTAGCCACCCTGGTGAGAAATCCATTGTACTTGTTATTTCCCGTGTGAGATATGCAAGTCGTGCAAAAAAGTGTAACTAAATTTGATTTTCTTTTATCTGAACTTATTTGAAGATGACAAGACGTGAAATGAATCCTTCTGGATGAAAATGTTTATCTCTTACGTTCTCTCTACTGTCTAATTTCTTTCCTGTTGGATGAATGATGGGGTTTTTCTACTCTATTTTACATCGACAAAAAGTGCTTGCTCTTTGTTCATCTCCTTAATTTCGCTTTTCAACTATGGTTATATCTTGTATGTCCTTTTTGTTTAGTGAAATGGTGCTGATTGGACGATACTGCTAAATCTTTGAATTGTATTGATCTTGGAGTAAATCTTATTGCAACATTAACACCATTCAAGAATTGCTTATTTCTGAACTAGTTAGTAACATTTTTGTTCTCTTGAATCTGAAATTATAGAACCTGACACGTTTTCGTGCTTTCAGAGGAAGAGAAAAGTGAAAGTGCCAATTCCGAAACAGAAGGCTCTCAGGATGTTGCAGAAGTGAAGGAGGTGGAGGAAGTTGTGCCAGCATCTGAAAACGATGCCTTCGAACCAAAGCAAGAGACTGTGCAGGATGAGAACGACGGTGAAGGCAGTCTCAGCACATTCAGTTATGATCAACTGAAGGCTAAATCTGACAATCCGGTCACTGGAATTGATTTCAAGCGAAGAGAGGTTGGTCCTATTGAAAATGCTCTTGCTTCATTATGTCACTTCTATGCTGGTGCTTAAATCTTCTCCCCATTCGTTTCTCAGGCCTATCTTTCAGATGAGGAGTTTCAAACTATATTTGGGATTACAAAGGAAGCCTTCTATAAATTGCCAAAGTGGAAGCAAGACATGCAGAAGAAGAAATTTGATCTATTTTGAGGCTGAATTTTCTAGATCGAGTGCGTTCTCTCTGCTCCTTTTGCATCCTAACTTGTGGTTCTTCATTCATTTCGATCAGAAACTTCGTTTGTTGGGTAATTGTGGTTTTTATTGGTACGCAATGCCTTGATATCCAAGTTTAGCATTTTGATATTTTCCCTTTTGATGAACATGGCACTTTAATTAGATTTTGTATTTGATTGTGCCGCCGCTCGAGAGTGATTTTGATTTCGTTTTAGATTTCACCTTTTTGTAAGCGCTGCTGCCTCTTGTAAGGATTACAGATGGTAGCTCTAAAGGCAGCAGGTCAAATTCTTTCATTTGGTCACTATGTATTTCATATTGTGGTTCTTCGACTGTTTTTTCAATCTCTTTATTTTTTTTTTCAAAGGAGGGGGTGTATATTTGTCAAATTTGTACTTGTTTCAAATACAGGAATGAGAAACTGTTTGTTGTCTTTTGCATTTACAAGTATTGGTTGTTACACATTTTTAGAACATGCAATCCTGTGGTTTAGAAGTTTCTGCTTTATATGAATGTTCCTTGTTTTCTCTTCTATTTGTTATGTAATTGTTGCGAATTCGCGAACATGCAATCCTTTCATGTAATGCCTCATTTTTTTCCCTTTTTCTTTTTTCTCTCTCCTTTTTTTTTTCCTTTGTAATCTATGCCTCTTATTTCTGGTTGAAACTTTTTATGAATATCTGTCCTTTGAATTTGCAGTAATATAACACATATAACGTAAGATTAGACTATTGTAATATACGATTCAAACGATGGAATTTTATTTTTTGGGTCTAGAATTTGCTAGTTGTCGTAAGATTTTCTTTTCCTCTCTTCTTTTTCCCCCCTTTTTGGCATGCTTTCCGAATAGTTCCTCTTGATTAATGTAGGGAATTTACATTCTACTCTTGCTGTAAAGCATTTAAGAGCTATTAATCGTTACCTTCGTTGTGCGGAGGTCTATTTTGCTTTTGCAAGTCTGGACTGAAAGAAATTTTGTACAGGCTTTTAATGTTGAGATCAAAACTTTAAACGAGAAAAGTTTCACGCAGATGCAAATATTTTTTAGGAATATAGGGGTAAATGGTTTTTTTAAAGGTATTTTAAAAATAAATGATCATAATTTTTTTAAATTACGTAAATGATCATTTATCAGAGTTAATAAATTTGTCGAGTCTCTAGTGATAAACTAAGTTTCTCTAGTTTAAAGTTAATCAGATAAATTTAGTTTATCACTGATAAATAATCATTTGTTTAATTTAAAAAAGTTATAGTTATTTATTTTAAAGATGTTATTAAAAAAAGCCACCAACCCAATTTTTTGAAACTCTGGATGAAAGATACATTTATTTGTTTTACTTGACTACTTTTATGCCTATTCTTTTCCGATTAGGTAGTTTCAATTATATATCAGATTCACCGGCGGTACAAGTTTTCTAATGTTAGATTGAATAACATAAAATCAAACATATTTTTCTAACTGTAAATTTGATTAATTTCCACTTGAGTGTCACTCAATTGCGCATACAATCGTGGTTAATAAAATATAGCAGAGAAAAGGGCTTTCTGAAAAGCTTTCCTTTCTTTTTTGGTTTGAATTAGGGATTATAACCGGAATCTGCGGCATGCTTTGCTCCAGAGACATTACTACTACATCTGAGTTACTCTCTATTAAAAGAGAGAGAGAGAGAGAGAGAAAAAAAAAGAAGTGAAATGAAGAAATAATGAAACCTACCGTCTAACTTTTTTTAATCGAGCTTTTCGAAGACCTTTGTAGATATTTAAAAGGGTGTTTGAAAAGTGAGTTGAAACTAAGAGTTAAAACTGATAATAGTTTAACATGTAAGAGCTTTACACTGTTTGAGTTAGAACTGATAAGTTAGAACTATTTTATCAAGCGCCTTTAGAATTATTCAAAAGGTACACCTTTAATTTTAAATCAAGAAAATATATACCTTCTCTTAGTTCTTTTTTGACATATTTGTCCCTTGAATTTTTTGCTTTTTTGCAATATGGTCCTTGAGCTTTTTTTGTAGCAATTGAGTCCTCAAACTTAGCTAAGTGAGACATAAAACAATCATATGAGATGCATATAACCCATTAGGAATACCCATACATCTCATTTACTTCTAACAAGAGTCAAGTTGTTAGTCTTACACCCCAAAAGATAACCAAAAAAAAATTTAATTATTGTTAATGATTTTTTTAACAATTTTGTTATTTTATATGTATATTTTAATTGTTGTAGTGCTTGAAATTTCGTATATCATGTAATCATTTTTCGTCCCAATTTTGATAGGTATTTGTGATTAAGGACTTAATTGTCACATTTAGCTAAGTTAAAGACTCAATTGAAATTAAAAATAGTTTAAAGATCTATTGCCTCCGCAAGTGCATAGGTCGTATAAGTAATAAAGTGTACCAAGGTATGGATATCGTTCCCACAGATTGTGTACAATTCTAGTTAAGTACTGAAATTAGGGCCGTTTGGTATTGTTTTCAAAATAGGTGAAAATGTTTTTGTTTTGAAAAATAAGAATTTTTTAGGAATTATGTTGAGAGTATTTTTAAAATTTTTGCCTCGAAAAGCGTGGGAAAACATTTTCAAAAATTTTTGAGAACGAAAATAAACAGGGCCATTAACTATAGAATTATTTAGACAATTGAAATTAAAATAAAAAAATGGAATAAGTGAAAATGATGAAAATTAAAACTAGAAACTAAAATGAAAATAAACGATAATAAAACGGGTTTAAAGGAGCTATTTTACTAAGTTTCCATTACGATTGGTAATTGCCTAGATTATTCCGATTATTGGTTTAAAACACTCATGTATTTCAATTTTTTCTCTCCCAAGTACTCAATTAAAGAATAACCAAAGTAATTAATTCCAATATCCTTAATTAAAATCAATTATTGAGGGCTTATCAAGCAAGCTCTATTAATTGAGCACAAAGAAGATCATAAGTCTCCCAACTCTATAATTCTCTAGGTTGTATTTCTTAAACCCACATTTAGAATCCTCATTTCCTAAGTCCTAATCCTAAATGCAAATTCAACTAATTGGTGATCAATCAATTAAAGGCATTAAGCTCAGGAAAAGACAAATAAATAGAAAATGGAAATCAAGTCAAATTATGTGCATTAAAAGATATAAATAACTCTATATTTATAGAGTTATCAAGATTATATTGCAAAAAATAATAGTTTAAGGAGCAATATGTCAAAAACCCTTTCTTTTAGTAATGAATACTTTTTCCTCGTCAACAGACAAATTTGACAATGGAGCTTGCCAAAATACCCATGAAAATTTTAAAAAATTAAAATAAATCCCTTTTTTTTAGGTTTTTTTCTTTCTTTTTTTTCCCCTCTCCACAGTATCTTGGTCAGTTTGCAGTCAAAATTCTTGGTTGACCAAGAGGAGACATACATTTGCCTTTGAATGCAATCCCATGGTATCCCATGGTATTATACTCTTGCAACCATTTTTAAAACTAAAAGTACATTATAATACTATAATTTGTATAACCTGATGGTGAAAAAGAAAGGTTTAAAAAGACCTTTTAAATTCAATGGGAGATTGACGAGTCAACTAAATTTATACCGATCGCATTACGTTAAGTTTCCTAATCATATCACAGTTCTACCTTTTGCCCAACCATGTGATAATGTCGATCCTCTTCTCTTTTCCTTTAACACTTTTTCTTTATTTTTTCCTTTCCTTTGATAATCCATGCGTTTGGGACAAAACCCATCATCTCATAAAAGTGATCTTTATTAATTAGGGCCCTGCACATTTTATTCTAAATTCCTCGTACAAATCTCTTTGTTCAACAAGTATTGAGACCCACATACCGTTCATCTCCAACCACAAAAATAACAACTTACTTATCCAAAAGCACCTACCAATTAAAAGATTTTTGGCATGCCCTTATCATTATCCTACTTTTTGAAGTCTTTTGTTCAACCTTTATACATTATTTAGGGGGCACAACTTGACCTTTTTCATTTGATTGCTTCAATATGTCTAACTTTAAGTCTTTTTTTTCATATTTAAACTTTTGTGAATACAGAAAGATTATAAGTAAGTAGACAAATGAAAATGTTTACAAAGACTTGGTTTTCCAAATTATATTCTCTTCTGGCCCAATAGGAAATTTTATATAAATTCTCATTCTTTTACATTGGATTTTCTAAACCTAAATGATTTCTCTATGACTTGGAAAGTATTACTAATCATTTAGTCGTGGTATAAAGCTTAAGCCAGAGGTCAGGGTCATTGTTGCAAACCCTTAAAGAACAGCTAAGCAAATAAGTATTCTTTTTGTTTTCTTTTCCAAATTTCTATCCTTTTGGAAGTTATGATATATGTGTTTCAATTTGCACCACAAATAAATTAAGACTGCCCTTTCATCATAAAATTTGAACCACTCACTTGCATTTGTTTATTTCTTAATGATATTTTTGTTCTATTCACTGTGAGAATTATGCCCATGAAATTAATTAAATGTACAATAAAATTATATGATTTATTTAGTTTAATAACTATTTAAATGTTAAAATTCTATTGGTCATGAAGGATTACAACTCTTGTTAAGGGGTGTGTCTATATTTATAAAAGAACGTATGCTTTAATGAAAGGCACCTATTGAGAGTATATAAATAAGAGTCCGGTACTCTCTCAATCTAATTAATTGTATTATTCTCTTCATCAAAAAATATATTAAAAAACTGAAAATCTAGAGAGAGAAACCATTATCTAAAAAAATTTCTTGATAATTGGTTGTCTATGAATTAAATATATGAATCAAAATACACTATAAATCTTTTTTCAGTGAAAATTATTTAGTTTTGAGATTAATGGGTATTACAAAAATAAATGTCTACAATCACAACATAAAATAAAAGTTTACAATCACAACATAAGATTTGGTTTCATCCTATGAAGAAGAGAGTTTTGCATTTGTTAGTTCAAATATGATCGCTTTATTGAACCCTAAATATTGACCTTTTGTTTTCATGCACATCTATCATTTCACAGTTCAAGATAAATTAACATGAAAAAAAATTTATTTATTTAGTGGAATTGGGCAGATTTGGTCTTGTAAGACACACTAAAAGATTCTCAACCACAAAAAATTAAGCAAATTTAAATATTGGTAAGCTTTGCAAATAAATACACTACTCTCTTCACATGATGCTAGCAAAGAAATCCCAATACCTAAGTTCATAAGACATCCATGGGAATATATACCTTTTTTTTTTATACAAGAAGAGGGAGAATGTCACCACTTTTGAATGTGGTTAAGCTTAACTTGAACCTTCAACCTATAGTTGAGTGGAAGAAAATACAACCAACTAAGTTGCCCTTACTTGTCGGGAATATATACCTTTTAAGTTTTAAGAAATAGAACCATATCCTTTGGAAAACATATATGCTCGTGATCCCCCATTAATAGTGCAACAAATAATTGTTGAGTAGCACCTTCTTTTCTCTCTTGAATTATCTAGAATCTGAATTCGTATGTTTGTGGAAATAAAAAAGAAAACAAGTGTTAGGATCCTAATTCTGATTCAAAATTTTTTAATTAAAACTTATGTAACAGCTAATTGTTAACTTTTTATTGGTGGATGTATTCTTTTATTATTCATTGAGGCGATAGTTTTTTAAATGCCTAAAAGTAAAAGAATAATAACATGCATATCATATTAGCTGTTTTTTAAAAATTAAAATTAAAATTAAAATTGATATTGGTGTTTCCACAGAAAGGTAGGTGCTTCTGGTTTTGTAGTCATCTGTTTGGTTTTCTCTTCTTTTTCTTACTATTCTAGCATTATCCTTGTTTTCTTTTTCCTTATTTTTTATTGTTTACAATTATGAATTCATTGAATATTATTTTTATGCTAGGTCTTAATTCGTACATTTTCCTGCTACAAATAAAGATTTTATGGCCCCATCATTAAGTTTTTCTTTCTTTTTTCTTTTTGATAAAAAAAATTGTGCAACGACACTAAAATAAAACATTCGGTAAATGTTTTTTTTTCTTTTCTTTTTTGCTGAAAATATGGTAAAATTTTTCAATTTACAATAATTTAAGATATGAAATGATAATATATATATACATATATATATATATGGAAGAGTTTTTAATAGTTATTTTTTTTTTCTTTTTAGAATCATCAATTGTTACCAATAAATTATAAAAATGTCTTTAATTGTATTTGATGATTTGACAATTTATATTACTTATTATAGCAAGTTAAATAACCTAAGAATCTTAAACCTTAACTAAATAGATTTTTTTTTTTTTTTTTTGGAAATAGAAAATGAATAGTCGTGATTTCATATCACAAAACCAGGAGATGAACCACGTGGAGAAGAGACCATAATTGAAATACTAAAACATTACTTAAAAGTTCAAGTATTTCGGGTTTTTTTTTTTTTTTAATTTGCTTCTCTCTCCTGTTCTTAACCCTTTTCACTTTCTTGCCCTACGGGTTGGTTTCTCAAGAAAAACCGATTGCACATTACATGCGATATAAGTAATAACGCCTATATTTGGCGATCTAAAAAAAAAACCAAAAAAAAAAAAAAGTTTGTAGATTCCCATGTTTTGTAAGAGAATGATAATTCCTAGCTGGATTATGGCCAATTAAATATGGAATTGGATTTCTAAATGACATTCCCTCTACGTTGAACTTCAAGTAAATGAATACAAATGTACTTATTGCTTTTTTCTTCTTCTTCTTCTTCTTCTTTTTCCCCTAGTTTCATGTGGAAAACCCCAATTAAAGTTTCTAACTTTGTTTAACCACCAACATAATCGAATTGTATTGTCCAACAAATAAAACTATAATAATTAAATAAATTACAAGATATTTCGTGAGATGTAATATTTTGATCAACATCTAAATAAGCATTAAGAAATGATAATTGATGAAAATTCATGTGAAGAAAACGTGATATAGTGGATTAAGTGAGATATATACTATACTACATTAAGAGATAAAACATCCAAATCTGATTTTTCCACTGTTAAGCTATTGACAGATAATAGTGTAATAATTTATAATTAATTAGTGCATGTGAAACTAATCCTAACTCAATAAGTATCTAGTGGGTGTGTAAGTTAGGCACCAAAACAGAAATTAAACTAAAATGATATTCACACATAATAGTAGACTAATTATAATTCGTAACGATGATCTACTTATTTTTTTTCGCCAATTGAGACTAACTCAATTAAATATTTAGTGAGTTTGTGAATTGTTTTTAATATATTGAGTTATATGTTTAAGTTCATAAGGATAGTAATTAAGATACTTAAAAGGTAGTATTGATTCTAGCAGGAAAAAAAGAAAAATAATGTATCTTTTTCTTTTTTTGAAATGTATATGAACTTGTTCTTTTAGTTTTAAAATGAGCTTTAAATGTTGGATCAAAATCCAATAATGGGCCAATATATTAAATAAATGTGAATTAAATGCTATCAATAAGGTTGCCCAATTAAAAGTGATCAATTTGGGTTTTGGGCTTTTAATGCATCATTAAGTATGGGCCTCCTATGTGTAGAGACCAAAAGGGAAATTACTAATTTTATGATGGGCTAAATTGATAATTAAGGATAATTGCTAGGGTTTAGCAATTATATAAAGGGGTTGTGGTCCCCAAGTCAGTACGTACATAATTTTTCTGTTACCCATCTACAGAGAGATTACAGAGCATTCTGATAGGGAGGATTTACGTACTAGACTTGGAAGATCCTCAACCAAAAGACTCAACAATCACATTCAATCTATGGATTCAGGTTAGCTTCCGCATCTTATTAATATTCTTGATGATTTGACATGAGCGATCCTGGGTGATGATGGTTTTCATCACAATTTTATTCTAACAAGTGGTAACTAGAGCCTCTTCATGTTGAATCATTGAGAATCAATAATTTTCTATATGTGATTCTCATTAAAAATTTTCAAATTTAACAATCTACAGTTCTATAAAATTGTTAATTTTGAAAACAATTATTTGAATTTCTGGTTGAATACAATTCGGTTTCCTTATACGTTTATACGGCACGATTGTCGAAAAGAAAATCCTTTTAATGTATTCAGATCAAGTCGGTTACAGGTTTAAAGATTATTATTTATTATTTATTTTTTTTCTTGACTGCCCATATACGGCTCTGTTGCCGAGAAGAAGAAAAAAAAAAAATATATATATATATAACGAAGACCATTAATGTTATGCAGTCTTCCTTCCTAAAGCAGCCATTTGTGTTATACCATATGTATATATATATATGGATTTTTTTGTTGGGTTTCTGTTTCGGGAAAAAAGGAAAGCCGGCGGCATCATTATTGCCGCCGGCGAAGGGACTCCGGTGACGACCATGAGGTTGCGCCGGAAAGACAGCGTCGCGGCCTCTGGCCGCGACGGAGCCAGAAAGCGGCGACCACAGAGCCCGCCGCATAAAAAAAAAGAAAAGAAGAGGTGGTTATTTTTCACCGACGGCTGGCCCCATGACCGCCGGCGTCGGCCCTTTCCGGTTGCAGCTCTAGGGACGCCGACCGTAGAACAAGCTGCTGCCGTTTGGCCGCTGCACAGAGGTAGCGGCCGTTAGGCCGCCCGTGTGTCGCCCAAAGGGGTCGAGAGACCCTAGGGCATCCCTGGACTTGTTTGGGCTTCGGCCCAGACCAGAGTTTACACGGGCCCCATTGGGCCCGTGACAAGTTACAACCCAGGGATTCAAACCCCTGGGTTACCTCAAAAAAAAAAAAAAAAGAGGAAGGGAGATACACGGGCCGGGACCGTGACTGGAAACTCATACACGGGCTGGGCCCGTGACCGGTCAGAACCCTTGGGTGACCCGAAAAAAAAAAAAAAAAAAAGAGCAAATAAAGGGGGTTGGTTTAGGATCCGGGTAGGGTTCTCCCGACCCGGTCCAGCCCCGACCCAGTCAATGTTGACCTTGACCAAATTTTTTTTTTATTTTTTTTTAAATTTTGGTATAATTTTAAATTCAAATATTGGTATTTTATATATATATTGAGATGAATTAATTGAAGCAACATGTCACCAAATTGGCCTCTCTTGTGGAAATTAATTTGTTTTGAAATATAAAAGGTTGTGTTTATGTAACTTATGTGAATGTTGACCGGCCCAAAGGAAGGCAATATTTGACAGAATTGCATGTACACCTGTGGTGATAAACACGTGATGATTATTCGATTTTACATGTAAACAATAAGTCGGCCCAAAGGAAGATTTATTGTTTGACATGTTCTTATTGTCAGTGTTTGATTACTACACCAAGATATCACTTACAAGTTAATATTTCTGTCCAAAGACTAAATATTAATGGAGTGCCCCAATATCTTGAGATGGGTGTACCTTTATTTGGGTTTATTATTGTTGTTATGGATTCTTATGTGAGCTTGTTTTGGTTTTGTTTATTTTGTTTTCTGTTTCAGCTACTAGTTCTGCCTCTAATATTACTGCCAACATCAATTCAATTCCTATGCTGAATGGTAGCAACTTCAAATCATGGCAAGAGAACCTCCTAATAGTTCTCGGAGTCATGGATCTCGACCTTGCGTTAAGGGTTCCTTCTCCCGCACCTATTACAGATAAAAGTTCCTCTGATCAAAAGAAGGACATGGAAAGGTGGGAGAAGTCAAATCGCATGTGTATGATGATCATGAAGAAGGCCATTCCAGAAGCATTCAGGGGCACTATATCAAAAACGATAAAGACAGCTAAAGAGTTCCTTGAGGACATTGAGAAGAGATTTGCCAAAAATGAAAAGGCTGAAACAAGTACACTTTTGGCAAACCTCATCTCAATGAGATACAAAAGTAAAGGGAACATTAGGGAGTACATCATGGAGATGTCTCATCTTGCTTCAAAATTAAGAGCACTTAAGCTTGACCTTTCTGACGACTTGCTAGTGCATTTAGTTCTTATATCTCTTCCTACACACTTCAGTCAGTTTAAGGTGAGCTATAACTGCCAAAAGGAGACTTGGTCTCTTAATGAGCTCATCTCACATTGTGTGCAAGAAGAGGAAAGGTTGAAGCAAGAAAAGACAGAAAGTGCTCACTTGGCTAATACTTCCAAGGACAAAGGGAAGAAAAGGAAGAAGGATAAGGACGCTGCAGTTACAGCACCTCAAAAGAAGCAACAAAAGAGACCGGTTGATCCGGAAGGTACGGGTTGCTTCTTCTATGGAGCTGCAGGACATAAGAAGAAGCATTGCACCAATTATCACGCTTGGCGTTTTAGAAAAGGTATGCTTCTTAATTTGGTTTGTTCTGAGGTTAATTTAACTTCGGTACCTGAACACACTTGGTGGATGGATTCTGGTGCAACCACTCACATTAGTGTGTCTATGCAGGGATGCCTGAGATGCCGAAAGCCAACTGATGGTGAAAGATACATCTACGTGGGCGATGGCAAGAAAGTTGAAGTTGAAGCAATAGGAAAATTT
This sequence comes from Artocarpus heterophyllus, assembly GCA_025403435.1. Taxonomy (NCBI): domain Eukaryota; kingdom Viridiplantae; phylum Streptophyta; class Magnoliopsida; order Rosales; family Moraceae; genus Artocarpus; species Artocarpus heterophyllus. The sequence goes on along the minus strand of CM046351.1, from coordinate 25,544,214 downwards.
AGATTATTGTTAAAGACTGGATTTTATTTGGATCTTGATGAAACATTTATTGTACTGTCTTTTAGACGGAATTTGATTTCTATTTTAGCTTTGGACAAATCTGGTTATTCTTGTTCATTTGGAAATGAAAAATTTAGTTTGTTTCATGATTCAAAATTAGTTGGTTCTGGTTCTTTATCAGGTTACGATAATCTTTATTTACTTAATACAATTGCTTCATTTAATGAATCCTTGCAATTAAGTACACGAGGTATAAAGAGAAAATTAACCAATGAGAATTCAGTTGCGTTATGGCACAAGAGATTGGGTCATATCTCTAGAAGGAGAATAGAGAGACTTGTGTCAGACGAAATTCTCGACCCCTTAGACTTTACAGATTTTGATATTTGTGTTAACTGTATTAAGGGAAAACAAACCAATAAAAGGAGATTTGAGGCCAACAGGACTTTGGACGTCTTAGAACTTATACATACAGACATTTGTGGGCCATTCCCTACGGCTTCTTGGAATGGTCAACAATATTTTATAACGTTCATAGACGATTTTTCCAGATATGGCTACATATATCTCATTCATGAAAAGTCACAATCGCTGGATGTGTTCAAAAATTATAAGGCTGAAGTTGAAAATCAACTCAACAAAAGGATTAAAAGCGTCATATCTGACTGTGGTGGTGAATACTATGGTAGATATGACGGTTCAGGTGAACAACGTCCGGCACCGTTTGCTAAGTTCCTAGAGGAAAGCGGTATCGTCCCACAGTACACTATGCCGGGTTTGCCCACTATGAATGGTGTTGCTAAAAGATGAAACAGAACACTTAAGGACATGGTGAGGAGTATGATTTCTCATTCTACCTTACCAGAATCACTCTGGGGAGAAGCACTTAAGACTGCAGCGTATATCCTTAACAGGGTTCCAACTAAAGCAACTACCAAAACCCCTTACGAACTTTGGACGGGCAAGAAGCCTAGTCTAAAGCATTTGCATGTTTGGGGATGTCCAGCTGAGGCAAGGCCTTATAGGCCTAATGAAAAGAAACTGGACTCAAGGACGGTTAGTTGTTATTTTATTGGATACTCTGAAAGATCCAGGGGGTATAAGTTTTATGATCCCACGACCAAATCGATTTTTGAGACGGGGAATGCCAGGTTCTTTGAGGATGTCGAGTTTGCGGGGGGAGATATGGTTAGGGACTTTGTCTTTGAAGAGGAATATGTTGATATTCCCACAGCTGTTATTGACATTGATCAGGTTTCTACTCCTGACATTGTTCAAGAAGCAGACCCAAATCAAGACAATGTCGGAGAACCTCCCATTCCAGAAATTGTTCCAGAAGAACAAACTCAACCACCTCAAGAACCTATGTCATTAAGGAGATCCACTAGAGAAAGGAGAAGTGCGGTGCCAGATGATTACATTGTATTTCTCCAAGAACATGAGTATGACATTGGTATGGTGGAAGATGATCCAATCAACTTCCGTCAAGCCATGAAAAGTTCTAGATCTCAAGAGTGGATTGATGCCATGAATGAAGAGATAAAGTCTATGAAAGACAATGACGTTTGGGATCTTGTCCCATTGCCTGAAGGTGCGAAACCTATTGGTTGCAAATGGATATTTAAGACCAAGAGGGATTCAAAAGGCAATGTGGAGAGGTATAAGGCTTGTCTTGTCGCTAAAGGCTTTACACAGAAAGAATGCATTGATTATAAAGAGACTTTCTCTCCGGTTTCTTCGAAAGACTCTTTTAGGATTATAATGGCATTAGTGGCACATTTTGATCTTGAGCTTTATCAGATGGATGTTAAGACTGCGTTCCTCAATGGTGACATTGATGAAATAATCTATATGGTGCAACCAGAAAACTTTGTGTCAAGAGATGCAAAGAAGATGGTTTGCAAATTAAAGAAATCTATCTATGGGCTTAAGCAAGCTTCTCGTCAATGGTATTACAAATTTCATCAGGTTATCATCTCGTTCGGTTTTGAGATGAATTTGGTCGATGATTGTATATACCACAAGTTCAGTGGGAGTAAGTATATTTTCCTGGTTTTATATGTCGATGACATTTTGCTTGCCAGCAACGATATAGGCTTGTTGCACGAAACCAAGAGATTTCTATCAAAGAATTTTGAGATGAAGGATCTTGGTGATGCCTCTTTTGTGTTGGGTATACAGATACACCAGGATCTCTCTCGGGGTATTTTAGGATTATCACAAAAGGGCTATATCGAAAAGATTCTTAAGAGATATGGCATAGAGGATTGTAAACCAGGTGATACCCCTGTGGCTAAGGGAGATAAGTTTAGTCTCAATCAGTGCCCTAAGAATGATTTTAAGGTTAAGGAAATTCAGAAGATTCCTTACGCGTTAGTAGAAGGGAGTCTAATGTATGCTCAGGTTTGTACGCGTCCGGATATTGCGTACGTTACAGGGATATTGGGCAGGTACTTAAGCAATCCTGGAAAGGATCACTGGGTAGCAGCCAAACAAGTCTTGAGGTATTTTCAGAGAACAAAGGATTACATGCTCACGTATCGGAGGTCAGAACAGCTTGAGATCATTGGGTATACTAACTCCGATTTTGCTGGATGCCAAGATAGTATGAAATCTACATCGGGCTATGTCTACCTTCTGGCTGAAGGTGCTGTCTCTTGGAAGAGTGCTAAACAGTCTCTTATAGCATCTTCTACAATGGCGGCAGAGTTCATAGCGTGTTATGAGGCGTCCAATCATGGAATATGGCTGCAAAATTTTGTCACGGGGCTGCGTATAGTGGACAGTATTCAAAGACCACTCAAGATATTTTGTGACAATAAGTCAGCAGTTTTGTATTCCAACAACAACAGGAGCTCGACGAAGTCAAAGCATATAGAGATCAAGTTCCTAGTTGTGAAAGAAAGAGTTCAGAGTGGACAGTTGTCTATAGAGCACATCGGCACAAACTCCATGATTGCGGATCCGCTTACTAAAGGATTGCCACCCAAAATGTTTCATGAGCACACTGCTCGTATGAGTGTCATATCATTTCAGGATATTCAGTTTTAGTGGGAGTTTGTAATTTTAAATGCTCTTATGATATAGACATTTTTAGTTATTTCAGTTTATGGATATTTTGAGGTTATTTTCTGCAGAAATAAAGTTTTCAGTTTATTCACACTCTGATTTTGGTATGGTTTGATCTCACTAAAGTTTTCAGGTGGACCAATTGGAAATAGGCATGTTAAGATCACATTGCATGAAATTTTCATGCTACACATCCATGCTTGATCTTTGTCATTATTGCATTGGTATATGTGATCATTGATGGGTCTTGTTACGGCATATGTAACGAAGGTCGCTTTAATCTTATATTGATATGGTTAATGGACAAGATTGTTAAGGTGCATAAGGTTTTGATAGCAAAATTCATGAGCTCATAAGGTATAATACACATTTATAAAGTTCATATATAGCCCAAGTGGGAGATTGTTGGATCAAAATCCAATTATGGGTCAATATATTAAATAAATGTGAATTAAAGGCTATCAATAAGGTTGCCCAATTAAAAGTGATCAATTTAGGTTTTTGGCTTTTAATGCATCATTAAGTGTGGGCCTCCTATGTGTAGAGACCAAAAGGGAAATTACTAATTTTATGATAGGCTAAATTGGTAATTAAGGATAATTGCTAGGGTTTAGCAATTATATAAAAGGGTTGTGGTCCCCAAGTCAGTACGTACATTATTTTTCTGTTACCTATCTACAGAGAGATCACAGAGCATTCTGATAGGGAGGATTTATGTACCGGACTTGGAAGATCCTCAACCAAAAGACTCAACAATCACATTTAATCTATGGATTCAGGTTAGCTTCCGCATCTTATTAATATTCTTGATGATTTGACATGAACGATCCTGGGTGATGATGGTTTTCATCACAATTTTATTCTAACATTAAAAGCAATCCTATTCTTTGAAATATTTTTTTTCAACAATTTAAATCCCTTTTTTTTCATCATTTCAGAGCTGTAAAAGTAAAATAGATGTACATACAAAAATAACGATATACGATCTTTATCAAAAAAAAAAAAAAAAAAAATTGATGTGTTGCAATTCTACAGGAAAAAACACTAATACTTCTACTATACTATTGTAGATTGCGTAAGTTAATTGCATAGGAAGGAAAATCCAAACCTACCTAAATATTGTTTAGCATGTTTTCTTATAAGAAGTCACATGTTTACTTACTCGTTTGTATTTCAGAATGAGAATGGAATTGATGACCCCGCATAAATTAAAAAATCCCTCTATTGGGACTTCAAATCTTCATGGTAATATCAAATTTCTATCTCAAACCAAATTACAAACAATATATACTATTACTATTTCATTTATCTAATATTATAACAATTATTTTGATTATTATTAGCTTTTAACTATACAATTCAAAATTTATTAAAATACACTAATATACTTTAATTTTGACACTATTTTTAATTTTCTATATATTGTATATTTTTTTAACACTTTTTTATTTTTTATAAAATTACATGACTTATTTTTAATTGTTATTATTAACTTTTATGTATACAATTCAAAATTTATTCAAATAAACTAATATACTTTAATTTTGACACTATTTTTAACTTTCTATATATTGTAAATTTTTTTTACACTTTTCTGTTTCTAATAAAATTACACAACTTATTTTTATTACTTTTTTATAATAAATACAATAGTTTTTAATTATGATTAACATTATTTTATAAGTACATAACTCTTTTCAGATTGAAAATACAAAATTTACTTTTAGTTCATTTTGATCTTGGGTTTAAGAATGCACGTGAATGAGATTTAAAATGACTTTAATTTTGAATCTTATAATATAAGTAAACAACTTATTCCGGCCCTAAATCTTTATTCCGGTTATGCATAAGTAAACAATGCCACTTATTTATAGCATAATTCATGTGATATTTTTAAAATCAAATATTTTTCTAAGTCTAGCAAAACATGTTTGTTCTTGAATCACAATTTAAACATTTTCACAATAACTCATAAAAATTTAAACTTTTGCTCAAATCAATGAACCAAACAAACCTTTAGACATTTATTAATCAAATCTTTGGTGTCTATATGACTAATTTATAGTTAAAGATTGAAGATGAGAAAAATGATGGCATTTACATGGTAAGAACCCCTAAACATCTTTGAGAGTGGTATAGGCAATTAATCTCAAGATTCTTCTCTTTTTTTTTCACCCAAAAATTTAAAAAAAAAAAAAAAAAAAAAAAAGCAATTCATCTCAAGGAAAATGTGTTGAAATGGAGCCAATCAAAGAACCAAAACACAGTACACTAGCAATCTTCCAGGTCAGTAAGAAGATGGAATAGCACATGGAGCCCAGCTACTCTCCGGTTGTTCTTAGTTACAATTTCTGATACAGTCCACTCAAAAGCCCCTTAGATCCTATCACCTTCAGAATCTGCCATTTCACCAGTCCTTGTCACCTTTCATGAGACAAAAAACGTGCGGCTACAAATTTTGCAATTTTGCTTCAAAGAAATCAATAATTTTTTTCTCACCAAATGGGGGCCCACCAGAGGCTTGGCCCAAGAAGGTGAAAAGAGTGGTGATCGTCCACTCCAAAAAATTGGTGACACGTGGCACCATTTAGGGTGTCGGTGGCCTGGCTTTTACCACAGTGTGGACATGCTTTTTTTATTCTTTTTTTTTTTTGGGTAGAAAAGGATTCATTCCAGTGTGGACATGATTAAGACTAAGGGTGAGCATCCAAAGCAAAATTTAGGAATATTGATACTAGTACTAACCTCTAATTGGACTTGAATTTCATTTTCACATTAATTCCTTTGCTTTTTCTCCCCTTTCTTTTTTAGTGGAATGTCTTTCTTTGATTATTATTGATAATCCTTTTTAATGGGATGTTGATTGAAGATCAGTCATTGTCATTAATTTAACAATCATAGCTCCTAACTATTCATAACTAGTTGGTCATTGGTTACATTTCCTTTAGAACTTTTGAATCAATAATTGTTACCTCATTATTTTTAGTCCCATTGTGGAAAATATTTAGTGAAAAAAAAATGCTAAACAGTCTGATTGGACTAAACACTCTACAAACATGTTGCCTTTCCATTTGTCTAAGAGTAAAATATGGGCCCATTTTTCCTAATAATAATATATTAGTAATAGTAAGTACTAAATAAAAATGAAAAATAGACAATTGGGTAGCTTTTTTTTTCTTTTTTTTTTTTTTGCCAATCGTAGTATGTCACATTATTTTTTTTTTTGGTAGGGATGATCTTTAGATGGTACGAGAACGTGTATATTTCTCCCACCCCGTCTTCACCCTCTCTATTGCCCCTATGCCTAGGTCTATACCCCATCTTACTTGAGACGAGACAAAGTCGGAAAATTCCATTGGAAAAGCATTTCTTACCCTACCTATATTTATTGATTAACTAAAAAAATATACATCTTGCAACCTTAAGTAAGTTCTATTAAGTTAAATATAAATTCAGAAACATTGCGATTAATATCTTATAAAAGCATCTTATTTTTAAAGAAGATAAAACATATTTAAGATATATTTATTTTATGGGGTTAATTACATAATTATACTACCTAGTTTCAATTATTTTTCAATTTGTCTCTCTATTTTTAGAAACTACAAAGGTATCTTTTAAATTTAAAAAACTTATTTTAATTTCAAATAGAAAAAATCAGACAAAACGACATAATTATATTTAACCAGTTATAAAAAAAATCTCATGGAAATAAAAACATAAAAACTCGTAAAATAAAACATCAAATTTCAAAAAAAAAGTTCTTAAGTTTTATGACTTTTTAAATGTTAAAATATTTTTAAAAATTTTCTCAAGAAGAAAAATATATTTTAAAAACAAGCTCGATCTAATTAAGGGTATATTTGTTTTATATTCATATTCTTTTGTCCAAAAAGTCTGGGATGAATAAAATTAAAACCAAAGTTTTTTTAAATTCAGATGATACTTTTGTAGTTTCTTAAAGCGGAGAGATAAATTAAAAAAATTAAAAATTATGAGATATAGTTATGTAATTAACCCTTATTTTATGTGTATATAAATAAATTCTAGAAGTATATGTATAATACCTCAAGTCAATTGAGCACCAAGAGAGTTTTCGTACCTCATGCTTCCACTTGGGGGGGTAATATATGGCCCTATGCCCACGCTATACCCTATTTAGTAACCCTTATACCCACCCTATCAAACGTGTATATTCTTAGATATTCATACCCCCAAGAGAAATCTCATCTTACTTTTTAGTACTTAATTCTAGAGTGCAATAATTTACCAAGGTAAAGAATACTAATACCATTACATGGTTTTTATAGCTCTTAAAATTAGGGTAAATGTTGAGCCAAAATTATCCTCAATATTTGAGCATATATTCCCAAACATCTTCTGTGGTAATAATTTCAAACCGCAGGAGCAATTAACTTCTAGGATAAACCTAATGGTGGTATTTTTATAGGGAATTTATTTTCATCTCAGAAGCAATGTTTTTTCATTTGTTGTACCAAGTATCATATTTCAGGCCTGTTTGGTTAGATATTCAAATCACGGTTCGAATCATTTTGCTACAGTATTTTCTCTCACAAAAATTTAAATCTTCATTCAAATACTCTACTTAGATACTTGAACCAAACGGGCCCTTAATGTTTGTCGTCTATATGTTTTTTCCTTCTGCTAGTAACTTCAATTGTACTTTTTTTTATTACTTTCTTAATACTTTGCACAGAAAGTGATGCATCACAAGGGTAGCCTTGACTAAAAAGAGGTAGAGAATTTTTTGAAAACAAGCTAAACATTCTGTTAAATTGTCATATTTTATTTAATTTGATATGAATTTCATTTGATTTAATAGATAAATCTACACATAAATTTACTCTCATTGCTAAAAATATATATTATCAATAGTTTCTTATCATACCTATAGCATAATTCGTTATAATTATACATACATAATAGTACTTGATGACGGTGATGGTGATGATGATAAAAATATTGCAAATATTAGAAGAAATGTAAATACAAGTTAGTTTTTTAGTTCATGGATTATTGAAAAAAAGAATTATTTAAGTATGTCAAAAATAAAAACTATCAGCCAACACTAGATAAAAAGTCAAAAGAAGATAGAAATCATTTTTAAACCTCGTCCAACCACTGAAATTTGGATTGCACATGCATTTTTATGTTAAAAAAAGACACAATCATTTCTTACTCTAATAATAGTTACTCTAAAACCCAATTTTATGAACTAAGATTCCTTTATTAGTCCTTGAACATTGAATAGACCTATTCATTCCACACTAGAATAATGTGACTTTCACTTCAAACTCTTTGATATTTATTGCATCCTAAAATAAAACAAGAAAATGGTAACTTGGTATGGTCTCCACCTCACCCATTGAAAAGTCCACAATTAAAAAATCCTTTTTCTAGCAAATTTTGGAAGAGCTACGGCATGTAGCATATCTCAGCAGCAATGAATGGACAACATGACCCATACATGTCCATTTAGCACTAAAAAGTAAAAATGAGGGAAAAATAAATACATCCGCTCCTAAATGTAAGGTCACAGAAAAACACCCTCATTTGTAAAGTCAACCAAAGGGTATATTCAATATGTCAGCCTTGATAATAGAAAAGGAAAAAAGGATCAGCATTGGGAGTAGTAATCACTAGACACTTTTCCTTGATTAATTCATTTACAAGCTTAATAAAGGTCATTTCATAAGAAACTAATAGCCGTTTTGATACGTGGGTTCTAATTGATATGGTCTAAAATTTTGTCGTTTGGACCTATATGATTTGGTGGTTTTAAACTGATGTTTAAAATATAAGGTTCGAAACGAGAATAAAACATCATATTAGAAAATTGGTTTTTTAAGAACTATAGTTTTTGAAGTAAAACGAGAATGAAATTTTTTGTTTATTATAAAGAACACTTCAAAACATCAAGAACTTAGGAGAGAGGATGAGTTAAGTTCTCAAAATTAAAAATTTGCCTCGTTTTAACATATTCATCGTTCTGAATATTTTTTATTGTGCATACCAAGTGTATGTTTTTGTGAGCCCATAGATTAAATAGTTTTGAACCCTTATACTAAACGGGTTATAAATTTTAAGCTTGTTTGAGTACTTGATTTGTTTTAAAAGTTTTAGTTGAAATCAAAGGCTTGTTTGTTTCGATACTCGAGTCACGGTTTGAATCATTTTATTTTCTCTTACAAAAATTTAAATCTTCATTCAAATACTTTATTCAAGTACTCAAACCAAAAGGCCCCAAGTATATTCTTTTCATAAAATTTAAATTATTATGCATGATTTGAACTGACTTCCAAACGTCTTTTAAATTTTCAATTTAATGCAAGTAACACTATTGTACGTTTAAAGAGTTGCAAATAGACGTTTTTCCAAAAAAAAAAAAAAAAGAAAGAAAAATCAAGCAGTCACTACCTAAACTTTTGCTTGCTTTCGTTGTCATTCAAGAGAAAGTGCCATTGTTAAGGTCATAAATAGGGGATTCGTATAATCATGCTATATTTTTGTTAGTCGTGATTAAAGATTTTCTTTTTTTTTTCCCATAAAAATGTTGAAATTTTACCTGCTGTTGGCTGACAGTTTCCACCACAAACTTAGTTATGAATAGTATAAAGCTCTCACATGCTACAGTAAATAAAAAAAATTACTACAGTGTAAAGCTCTCACATGCTATAGTAAAAATGGTTCTAACCAATGGTTTCCACCATCCTTCCAAACACCACATTCTGCTATCTCCTTTTGATTAAAGAATTACAAATTCAATTATGATCTTTTTTTTCCCTAAGAGGACTTGTCTATTTTGTAACTAGTCTCCTTTCAAAGGTTTAGATTTTGTTTTTCCTTTTTCACTTTAAGTTTCGGGTTTTTCATGGCAAACTTAAGATCTTAGCAGGAACGATAGCAGAAGACTAGAACATAATCAACCATTTTCTAATTGTATCGTATGCATAAAACTTTGAAAAGTCACCATTTTAGTTATTTTTGTCAAATACGAAGACTTAATAAAAAAATCAATAGTTCACAAGTCTAACACTAACTACAACGCACTACAATCGCATGCAGAAGACTACAACATAATCAATCATTTTCTAATTACATCGTGCAAGCAATCAAAAATTTTAAAAGCTACAATTTGAGTTGTTTTTGTCAAACAAAAAGACTTAACAAAAAAAATCAATAGTTTAGAAATTTATTGTCCATCATCTAACGTCTGAAAATACAACACAGTATGGAACTAGAATTGATCGATCGCATCTATGCCATAGTTCAATTTGATAAACAGATATCATATTTCTCCATTATATTAATTTAGCCAATTTGTGCATTTTTTGTCACGTTGAAATGTGCTAACACCACTTGTAGTAGCCAAAAGAAAAAAAAAAGTGGATTGTTTTTCTTTTTTTTTTTCTATTTAAAAAAAGCTCTGAATAAGGTGGATTAGTAATAAATAGGGTGTGTTTAAGCGAGGGCGGCAAAAGCAAAAGCAGAAGAAGTAAAAAGGAGCGTACGTACGCTTTTTAAAGCCAAGAAAATAAAATAAAAAGAAAAAGAAGAAAAATTAAACTCAAACGCAGAGAGAAAGATCGCAGGCACGTGGGTTTCATCAATGCATTTTCCCATCGTAGTTGCCCCACATTCCCTCCATGAACACACTCTCTTTCTCTCTCTAACTCTCCGCTTCTTTCTCTCTCTCTAAAAACAAGACCCAAAACATCTTCCCCAAGAGTTCTACTTTAAATTTCACCACTTCAAGTTGAAGTTCTTTGAAAAAAGGCAAAATAATAATAATAATAATAATAATAAAAGCCCCTGTTTCTTTCTTTTCATATTGGTCGGTCTGAGAGCAAAAGAATCTTTATTTGCATGCCAAGGCCTAAGGACAGCCCAAGAACATGAGTAGCGCTTGTTAAAGTTCCAATAGTACCAAACAAAAGTCAATAATTGTTAATTTGTAACCTTTCATTGACCATTAGGGAAAAAAAATGCTTATTTCCTAATTTCCCACCTATCTATATTAAAAAAATGAATATGTTAACTCAATGGAATATGGGCAACAATCTATTGTTGACTCTACAACATTTTGTCCAAGTTCTTGCCTTAAAACAGATTAAAATAACATTAAAATAAAATCCAATGCATATTCTTTTCATACTTTATTATTAATACATATTCTTTTCATACTTTCTTATTAGAGTTCTTTTTTTTTTTTTTGGTGATTGTAGTTTTAGATTTGATATCTGCTTAAGTGCCAACTCAATCATTCTGAACAAAAGTGAGGACATTAAACATTAAGCATGGAAAAAGAAAGGACAAAATTTATATCCCCCGAAATATTATATACTTTGAAGAACAAAACTTGCGACGGAAGAAAACAAAATAGAAAAAACAAAAAATTTATGCAACATTTATTAAAATTTTCCTATTTTTTGTTTGCTCACTCCTTTATTCTATGATTTTGCTAAGCAATCCCTATAAACAGAAGAATCAACTTCAGAAGAACAAATATGCTTCATAATAAGAGACTTAAAATCTTGACTATTAGTATTACCACGCTGAACGACATTGCGTCCTGAAAACGACGCGGACTTGCGGCCGAGTTCACTCACCTCCGGGACCGAGTCGAACGATTTGACCAGCTTCACGTTTTGAAGCAAGAACTCGTTCCCGACGAGTTGGTTCAAAATGCCCGACTCGGTCACCGGGCTCTTCCTCTTGTGCTGAGCTGCGGTCGCGGCACGGACGATCTCCGTCAGCATGGCGCTCGAAAATCGCCGAATGCCACGGGCCCCACCAGTTATAACGGCTGAGTTAACGGCGGAATGGGGTTGAGCCTTGTCCGAGTTTCGCCTTCCATGCTTGGAATTAGAACCCTCCGATTTCGCGAAAAGGTGAACCAACTCGGGGCTCCGATTCCTGACCAGGGCCAGTTGGTCACCGAGTAGGACTAAATTTTTGACGTCAACCAACATTATGTGCTTGAAATTGCGGCGAACTCGGCCCAATAACATCGGGTAACAGGCCCACCTTCTCAAACGCGTCGGAACGTGGTCTAAAAAACCGGAGAGCGAGTTCTCCGGGTCTAACTCCGAGGCGTCGAAACCAACCACCGACCCATAACTCAGCTTCTGAGTCGAATCGTCCGAGTTGTTCCCAAAACCGCTCCGAACACGTTTTCCCCATAACGGCTCTCCGGCATCCTTCTTCCCTGCCTTGAACTGAGCCAAGTCGAACCGAAACGGCGTCGTCTTGACATTCTTGTACGACGATAACGACGTCGTTTTGTGGCGGCGAACGAGTTCCATGAACGACTCGTTCTCGTCGCGAATCACCGAGTCAAACTTGGAAGTAGAAGAAGGAGGAGAAGGAGCGAAAAGCAAAACGACGTCGGCTCGAGCGGTGACTCCGGACCTGTGAAGAGCTCTGAGGAACAAGCGAAGCTCGTCTGCGGCGACGTCTTCCGAGACGTGAGCTACGGCGAGATCGGCCATGGCTCTGGTCCCACGCCTATACAGAGTCCCCAAACCTTGAAGAGCCGTCTGAGGATGCTGACCAGAACCAGAAGCTGATCTCAATTTGATCTTTGGTTTTTGCTTCCTCCACATTCCGTAGAACCACCAATAATCTTCTCCCGATTTCGGCTTATTCTCTCCGAGGAACCTTCTAGAATTGGCAATTTGGTCGTGCGAGTACTGTCGGTGGTGGTTGTGGTTGTTCGGCTCGAAGGTGGAGAGAGTGAAGAGGAGGAGAGTGATGAAGACGAGGAGAGCGCAAATCGAAATGGTGGATTGTGCTTTGCTTAGAAGACGGTTCGAATTGCTCCTCCTTATCATACTCGCATTACCATTACCAGTCATTGGAGAAGATGATGAAGATGAAGAGAATAATTTGTCTGTGTTGTTGTTGTTCTTGTCGACATTAATGGCGGTCGTGGAAGAGTTGTTATCTCCTGGGAAGAAAACAAGAAGAAGACCCATGCCCCAACTTTCTTTGGAGTTCTTAAATTTTGTTGAGAAGCCTATATTAATAAATTCTTCTTATTCTTCTTCTTCAGATTTTTGTTTCTTCCTTTCTCTCCTCTCCTTTTCTACCACTGGGCGCTACTAAAGCCCCCCTTGTTTGTGCATGACCAAGACACGCCCTTTCTCTTTCATTGCCCGTTTGTGGTTGCGTCCTTTCTCTCTCTCTCCCTCTCTCTCCATCTCTTTCTCTCTCTAGACTTTATTGATTGTTGATTAAGATGAAATTAATTAATCTGCTCAAAAAAATAATTGATGTTTTTTGGACAAAATTACCCTTTCATCTTAAGTCGGGTATACGTGGGTGCCAGGGGTGATTTGGGGAAAGTACGAAGAATAAGCTTTGAAGTGGGAAGAATATTGACCTTCATTGTCGTTTCCTAATTATTGAAGCCTAGTTTTTTTTTTCTATTAAAAAAATCTAGAGTTTTTGGATTTATTGCGTTTTACTTAATTTTTTCAGATCGATTTATAACTATTTTTTTCTGTAGAAATTTAGGGTCCCTTTGGTTGGATATTTGAATCACAGTTTAAATTATTTTGCTACAGTATTTTTTTTCACAAAAATTTAAATCTTTATCCAAAACTTTACTCAAATACTCGAACCAATCGGACCCTGATTTAGGATGAGTATTATTTTCTAAAATTCAATAGATTGTGCCAGAATTAAAGTTGCTCATTGAAAACAGATTTTTAATTTCTTTTGTGGGTTTTATTGTATTGTAATTACTAAATAATGAATGTTGTCCACTTTGATTAGAGTAGTAAATTTACATTTATGTAGAAAAATTCTTGGTGTATTAGTTTTAATAAATACCCCCATTTTAAATATTTCTTTTACCTTGCTTCATTTATTATTCGTCGTACAACGAACACATTTATCACGTTAATCTAGTGGTAAGTAATCGGCCTTTTTTTTTAAGACAGATTCAATGCTTTTTGTTTTTCTTTTTAAAGTTTGACTTTTATTGGATTTATTCTCTTCATCTTTTTAAGGACGACGAATTATTGAGGTTTTTTCTCCCACCTTTTCCTTTTAACCCGTCCTTTTGCCGAGTGGTTATTGATATGACAATAAGGATCGAAAGGAGGACAAAAAAAATAAAATTATAAGTTACTTAAGTTAATCTCTCTCTCTTTTTAATTCTATAGTAACAAAAAATGATTCAGTGAGAAATGAATATAAAAAAAAAGTTTAATCTATTCAGTGCTTGTTTTATGAACATAAAGTATATTTATAGTCCGTTTGATACTTTATTTATAACTGAAGTTTTAAGTTTAAAAATTGTAGTTTTTACATTGGAGTAATTTTTTGTTTTTTATTGTACTGCTAAGAGCTTTATAGTATTTACAGTTAAAATTGATGAGTTGAAACTGAAGCGTTAAACGGACTTTAAAGATTTCATTAGATGCATAAAACTTTTTAATATAATCTATTGATTCAAAGAACATCTCTTAGTAAGCAAGGTTCATTTCCATAAAAACTTTTTAATATAATCAATAACATTTTAAGCTCCTTGTCCTGGTTGGCCCTAGAATTAATTTAACCAATAGGAACCAATTTAAGAATTTGCACCAAAAGCAATATATACATAATATCTAATTATTTGTTATTAACTTCATTGACGTTGACAAACTTATAGAAATGATAATAAGAAAATAAACACTTTTTTTCGGTAAATAAGAAAATGTAAACTTACTTAAGAAAACAAAAATTAAAAAAATAGATTTTTTTTTCTGAAAAATTAGTGGGATGATTTGTTTCTCTGTTACTTGCAATTTGAATCTTATCTTAAGCACGGATAACCTAAACAATAGGCTTCGATCAATATATATATATATACACACACATACATATATATATATATTTATATAGGTTACCCTATTTTGTTAATGAATATTCCTATGTTTTTACTTTTTTCAGTATGTTCTTGAAAGGGAAAGGACTAGTAAAATATTATTGTCCATTTCAATAAAATATATATATATATATATATATATATATATATATATATTGCGCATCATTTATGTTGCAAAAAGCTATATATATATATATATATATTGTGCATCATTTATGTTGCAAAAAGCTAGCCACTAAAAAGAAGTGGTGAGACATCAGACTTGTTCCATCTAATTAATGCACAATTATGCTAAATATACACATTATGTTAGTTTTTGTTGGTTGTTGTCGTATTATCTGTCCAGGATCACCATGCTAAACTTGTTTATATTATTCCAATTTTTTCATGCATCATATTACCAAACATCTATTATTTGTACATTGATCCACTTTTGTCCTCTCTCCTCCAAAGCACTTGTTTTTCCACACACTTTTACCCCTGTTTGGCACAATGGTGGGAACCGCGGTGTCTACCACAAACTTAGTTATAAACAGTGTAAAACTCTCACATACTATAGTAACAATAAAAAAAAATTGCTACAGTATAAAGCTCTTACATACTACATTAAAAATGATTATAACCAACAGTTCCATCATCTTTCAAACATCACCTTAACCTATGCAATTATGTACAATGTGGGCTCAGAGTACTCGACAAAAAAATAGAGCTAAATAAAACTTCAACAAACTATTATTTTTGTTTGGAAGAATGCTTTGAGTTAGTCGAAAATTTTGAAGTATCAAATTTGGATATTGCTTCATTAAATAGCGTTTGTACCCGATGATGAATTATTAATCTCATACTCTTACTGAGATTTAATTTGCATTAACATTTATTTTCTAATAAAATCCTTGAGCTTCTGTCTTCAATTCCAACCATGGGCTTTAGTTGACTTTGACTTCGGCCAAGCATGGGCTCAGAAGGTCGGCTTTGGCCATGCATGAGCTTGGGAGGTTGGTCGAGCATAGTTTCGGGTTTGACCTTTTTAAATGATGCACAAATACCATTGAACAACGTTACATTAAAATTAACAACAGTAACAATATTATTGGAGATAATAAACGTGATACAAAATACATAAAAATCGCTTACATAAAAATCGCTTACATAAAAATATCATGTTGCATTTATGTTTTTTATATGTTACGTTAGAAGACAGTCTAGAAGGATAAATAACTTTTTTTTTTTTTTGTGCACAAGAGATGGATAAAAACAAGACGTTAAAAAATCTTTAAGGGTGTGGGATAGGGTGTGGGATCATATATGGAAAAACTTTTTTTTTGGGACCTACCTGATGAGACCCACTGTTATGAGAGGACCGGCCTGTAGCCTGATGGGGAGGTATAGAAGTGCCCTCGTATATGAGATCATGGAATTGATTGAAAGGGTGTCATAAAAGGGTCCCAATTATTCTTGAATTATATATTTTGGGTTGTTTTTGATGGAAAGTACTGTTTTGTGGGTAGATCTACAAAGGAAGCTTCCATGAAACTAAGCACAAGTGTTCATAAAATACTAGCCTCAATTTTTTGCTTGCATTGTTGGAAAATGCATTTTTTTCTTGTCTGGGATTGAAAGGAAGGCAGCTGAAATCTGAAGTCTGTTCTCTTGCACAGTTTAGCAGCAACCCAGCAAACAAAAACATGTAAACTCATTAATTACTGAAAAAATATATTAAAAACCAATTAAAAATAATAAAAAAAATTGATGTGGGAATTACTAGAAGAGCTAGCACGTTCATGTTTTTGTTTTTATATTAATGATGAAAAAAAGAAACCAGAAATACAAATGATTCATGGAGGACTTTGATGGCTACAGACAATGTGTATTACTCTAGCTTCGTACACTAATTTGCCAAATTTTCACCATCGATATGATCCTTATCAGTCTCAGATATGACAATACTCAATCTGGAAGAACAATATTGTTGTCAATTTTCTTAAAAAGTAAAAAAATATGAAAAAAAAATGTTATATACCACTATTGATTATTACTTTATATTTTAACCAACCATGCTATACGTCAATTTTGAAACATTAAATAATGTGTCAATGATAAATTTGATACTTGAGTATAAAAAATACTCTTTAATACAATGTTATTTTAATACCAAATTTACTATATGTTACATTTTGTTACCAAATATAACATATGACGGCTTTGATATTTGATGCTTATTAGTTGATTCATTGACTTTTTCACTTTATTATTGATTTTCAAATTATTTTAATATTAAAAAGTCTACTTTTACAGTTTTAAAGGCTTAATAATTATGATAATAGGATGATATAACATTTAAAATAACATTATGTATCATAGCAAAAAGTAGAATAATACATCAAATATGTTATTTTTACACTTTTTGATTACAAATATAACATTAACATTAAAATTAGCATAGGAGAGAGTCTAATAATTTTGCATATCCCTATTAGTGATTATCATTGTTTTGTGTATACCTATTAGAAATTATCATTATAAAATATAGGATCTCAAATAATAAAAACCATTAATCATGATCGCCATTGATAAGGACAACTAACATTTTTCAACACAAAATGTAATCTCAAGGACTTTGATGGTCATGGACAATTTCACTATGCAATAAAATTTAACACAATCATGATCATTGACCGAAGATAGATCTTTGATTTACTATTTCCCTATTAAGTAAAGAAAGAAAAAAAAAACCCAATATTCTATTAGAACTTCTCCCTTTTGATTTCTAGACTGAGTTATTTCATCATAATTTTAATGAGAGTGGAGTAAATTACTTTGTACTTTCAGTTGCAGATGTCATTTTCCTTGAACCAAACAACACTCTCTCTCTCTCTATAGTTCCTTGCATTTTTCATGGTGTTGGTGGTGACAAGAACTTGGTAAATGGCCCTAATTAAGAAATAGTACTACCCAATTAAAGTTTAAATGGAGGGTTGGTTGTAGGCCATTGCAGGGCCTACTTCCAAATTTCATTGCTTGGTCAGTACTGAGAAAGCAAAACCTCATGGCCTTTAAGGCTCCTGTCTCCCAACTTTACCCACCAATATTTTCATGTTGCAGAGTGGAAGCATATGGCTATTGGGCATCACCCAGTAACTTCAATGCCCTTCAACTGCAAAGAACACAAGAACCCAAAAATAAAAATAAAAAAAGAGGGGAGAGAGAGAGAGAGATTGAGGTTGGAGATATCTTCTATTGGCATTAAATATTTTTGAACTCATATAATTAATCAATTAGATTAAAAAAAAATGTGTGCACCTTAGGAAAGTACTGGTAAAGAACAAAGAGCAACCGGTTAAGTATTAAGCCGTTTGATAAGTTAGTTAAAATTAAAAATTTAATTTTAAGAACTATAACGTATAAAAATTTACACTGTAGCAATTTATTGTAATTGCTGAAGCTCTAAATTGTAGTTAGTTAGAACCTATTTCAAACACATGCTCTATGTGGTAGGGTAATATGGCCACTATTGACATTCAACATTTATAACGTGGTATTATATCATGATCAATCAAATTCAGAAAAATAAATACATGAATCTAGTTAAGAATTGACGAGCTAGAAATAATAATGATCTTTATCCTATAGGGTATCTCTTTTTTTCATTAAAAGTGTAATCTGTATAAAATATTTTAATCTACCTAAGATTAGATTCTCTCCTTAGGGTCTGGAAAAATTCTCTATCAATCCGATAATAGTCATAGTCAAGTTTATATATTAAGGGCTCATTTGTTTCGATACTCGAATCACGGTTCGACTCATTTTGCTACAGTATTTTCTCTCATAAAAATTTAAATCTTCATTCAAATACTCTATTCAAAATACTCGAACCAAACGGGCCCTAATAGTATTGTCACGTCTTAGTCTTATGTATCCGCAGTTCATATCGGTTTATTTGGCATGTATTATATTTTATCAATATATAAATCTGTATTTAATAAAAGAAGAATATATGTGCAAAAAAAAAATGTAATGATCGTGACACAACAGTTCATTTTTTTAAAAATTTTTTTCTTTTTTAAGGAAAGACGCAACAAGTGTCACTAACAAAGCTTATTCTATAGGCGTGCGGTGATTAATATGGTCTTGGGAGAGTATAAATTTCGTTTTTTTTGGTAATTATTTAATTTATAAGATTACAATATTGGGCATTGGACAGTACAGAAATTGTGTATGCCACTAATATTCAAGATTTTATTTTTTAATCTCTAGAGCATTTTGCGGATTACAAGAAGGTAATCTTGCTATTTGATTACCAATCAAGTCACATTTCTAATATTAAGCAAATATAATTAATTAATTTGAGGGCATGTTCACATTTAATTAATTTACTTTCATTGACAACTCTCATAAGGATTTTATACCGTTTTATAATTGGGTGAATTGGGTAGTTCTAGCTCATTGCCAGCTATAGTTTTTAATCTAATTTTTGAAAGTTAATAAAAAAAGGTTATTTTATGTAAAAATAAAAATAAAACATGCACCAAAGTGCAAGTCATTTCCAAATGAGTGGCATATAGACATGTGCTCAAATGGGTCAATTTAAGACCTAAAACACATAAATCACCTGGAGATTAAAATTCTTATTTTCAGACATTGAAAGAATCCCACTTGTTGTAAAACTTTGATTGCCAAAGATTTAGTGAGGTTTGTCTCAGAGTAAAATAAACAATAAATAAATAAATAAAAGGTTTTCTGAATTGCCATCATTTTGCAAGGATTGGGAATTAAATTTGAGCTATTTGAGCTATTGTGGTCATTGACTCGTGACATGACGCCAAGCAATGGTCGCTAGCTACATTCTTCAAAGTTGTTTTTGTGCTTTTCTTTTTCTTCCCTCTTCTTTCTTCTTACTCAAAATCCAATTTGATTTTAGTTCTTTTGGGTCCATTATCTCACCACAAAGACTATAGTGGAACGACAAACACATAACGTAATGCCCTTTATCTAGCTTTTCATTGGTTTCTCTGCCGCTCCAAATGCTGTAGTCTTTTCTCAATTCACTACTTTTTTTATTTCAAGTGCAAAACATATGGGGATTTTACTATGAATTTTGATTTCGAGATTAGAGAACCAATGATGGCTATTACACTATAAATGAAGTGCAGACATGAACAAGGCAGAAAAAATTCAAGATTGGACTAAAGTCATCACGACGACACTATTTGGTGCACGATGAATGTGATGACCTGTCTTTTTAGGCAGTCATTTAACTTTCTTAAACACCATTTACTTAAACACTAATCTTACTTACTTAGTAAGAAATTACTGAATTTTTTTTTTCTAATTCCTTTAACATCCTTTAAAATGTTCATAAAAACTGTTGCGACTTCTATCGCAATTTAAGTTGAAACATTGCTCAACACTTGACTTTAAAACTATTTCAAGTCGTTTCTTAAAACTTAATAAGAAATGTTAACTGAATCGTAACTTAAAAGTTATTTTTATTATTATATAAAACATTTCGTAAAATACATCGTAAAACCTTGAAAATATTTCTTAAAACTTGATTTTTTTAAAACTTTGAAAACACTGTATTAAATAGTGGAAAGCATTTTTTTATACAGCGAAAACTTACTGTGGTGGTATCCATACCCAAATCTTCGCATTTATCCTCTGCAGCACCGAGCTCTTCAAACAAGTTCTACTAGTTACCCTTAGGACTATCTGCAGCATGAAGGAACTTTTATGAGCTTACGCTCAGTAAGTTCAAACAAAATCTCACAAATCATTTTCACATGCTTTAAAAGCTTTTCTCATAAAAACATTTTTCTTAAAACGTCTTCCATAAACGCTTTTCTTTAAACCTTTCTAAATACTTTTTTCATAAACGTTTTTCACAAACATTTCTGAAAACATTTCTAACTACTTTTTTCATAAACATTTTTCAAGAACATTTCTGAAAACGTTTTTATAAACGTTTTTCATAAAACATTTCTTGAATGTTTTTCATAAAACGTCATTTATAAACCTTTTATTGTAAACATGAAAATGTTTTTCATAAACACTTAACATAAAATATTCCTCAGAATGTTTTTCATAAAATAAAAATATTTCGTAACAAGGAAAACAAGCAACATCAAAATGTATGTTTCCATTTATGCTCAATTATAAACTTTCAATTATGAGCGTCTTATTAACCTTCTTTTCTTACTTTAACTTTCTATATTTGTTCCTTATCTTACTTTAGTATTCGTACTAACATCATCAATCATGAGATCATTAATATGATGCTTCCCTTGTAGAAGACTTGAGACCATTGAACACCGAGGTCATGTACCTCACATCAAGGAGGTCAAAACTTTAACTTCACTTGTGTTCCTCACATCAAGGAGGCTAGTACAACACTTTCTTATCATCTTTACTTTACCATCTTTTTAATTTGATGAGCATAACAAATGCTTACACATTATAGTGCTATAACTTAGCACTTAAATGTTTAGCATGACAAATGCAAACATGTTGCATATCATGACTTAAACTTTAAATCATATTGCATAACACACGCAATCATACTTTTAAAACATTGAAAATAATAACTTGAAACTTTTAAAAACGTTATGCATATCAATTGCAAATATACTTTAAACATAACAATTGCAAACTCATTGCAAATCTTATTTTAAACTTTAAAATCTTTTGCATATCAAGTGCAAACATACTATAAGCATTTGAAAATCACTTACTTTATGTTGTAGGTGAGGTTTGAAACTTACCTGGACTACGCTCTAGCATTCTCTATTCCATTCCTTTTTCTTTCATTAGTCGGCCTCTGTGTCCTGATCACACGACAGCCGACTCATTAATTAACTTTCTTTTTATCAATCTACTTGATTGATAATAAAATATAAATATTAATCATTCTTTCCTTCTAACTTGACTTGTATACTATTGGTTTATCTTCCTTTACTTGTACCATGTTGCTTTTAATTTTGTAACCCACCAGGTTACCGTACTTTTTACTTAGCTTCGTAACCTATTGGGTTACCTTTCTTTTACTTAAACATTCCTTATTAAATTTCTCGCCTCATGCGACGATTTCATTACTTAACATATTACAGAACATTTTTTGACTAAGAGCGTATTTCTAATTTGGAGTGTTCGACTTCGATTTAGCCGTTTTCTTAAAAATAAAGTTTTTACCCCTAACAGGTTTTTCGTCCATTTCGTAACTTTATAAAATTCATTGCTTAATTTTACCATTGCATTTCTTACATATTACAAAAAATTCCCATGAAGGAACGTTTTCCAATATCGGGCGTTTCGGATCCGTTTTAGCAATTTTCATAAAATGACCATTTTGCCCTTAATCTCTTTTTCTTCCATTCTTTCCTTGACTAAGCTTCAATTTCTTTAAAACTTAGCATCTATGATACTTACTACCTACTGCAGTTTAGGAAACCAACTTTTCCTAGTGAAAACTCAGTTTTCACACAATTTTATGGTTTTGACCCAAAACACAAAAATCTTTACGTTTTTGCCCCCGGAACCAAAAGGGACCACTTTATACCAAACGTTCAGTTTTTCATAGGGAATAAAACTTATAAAAGCACCATAGTTGAATTCAATACATTTCATAATGTTTCTATTTCTTGAAATTTTGTGCTCAACATTTCTTAAAATTCATAGCTCCTAAACCGAGCAGAATTTTGAAAAACTGTCCTCGATGTCTTAACAGTTTTGATGCGTTCTACAACTTTTATGTTTTAACTTTCTTGAAATTCCATTGTTAAAGTAGACTTTTTGGCTGATTTTTAAATCTGTTAAGAATTAGCAAAACTTTAAAATTTAGTCCTTTTGAAATTTTACAAAAATTTATTCATAAAAGCTGTTTCCCCTCACTATGATGACAATTTCTAGACCTTACTTGGAATATAAATTGGCCTCTAAGGCCCTCTAGACCATCACTTCTTGAAAACTAACTAAACTTTGCAATTTTAGTAATTTTCCATTTTAAATGAAAAATCTCTACTTTCTTTCCTTCTTTCATCATCTCCATCATCATAAAGCATAAAACAATCATGCCATAAGGTCCATTTACATGCCACGGCTTAAAACATATCATCAAATACTTGGCATGCATAAAAAACATAAACTTTAACTTAAATAAAAAGACTAGGATTTTACCTAATCCATGCAAAGGGCTTGTCCTTTCTTGATCACTTGTAAGTATCTCAAAACCCCTTAAAACCATAAACAACACAACCGATGAAAATCCCATCCAAATCATCAATAAAACCCTTAATCATAATAGGAAAAGCTTAGGTTTTACCTTGAAAACTCTTAAATCCTTATCTCCTTCATTTGTTCTTATTTCCTCACATCACAAAACTTTGAGAGGAAAAAGCATAGGGGGGGCCCTTTTTGGGCTAAGGAAGAAATGGAAGAAAAAATAAAAAAAATTTCTTCAAATTTGCTTTTTATTCTTTATTTTCATTTTTGGCAACTTGGTGACTTATCAAGATTAGTCACCATTTTGCATTAATTGGGCTTAAAATTTTTTTTTAGTCTTGGCAACATTTGATTGGCCACATCAAGGGGGATTTTGGTAATTTTTTCCAAATTTGATGACTTATCATCATCACGATCACTTGACATCATCTTTCGCTTAACTTGGCCTTTTATGATTGGGCCACATTAGTAAATGTGGTGGCACAATCAAAACTCTTAAGGTGTTCTCTTGGTGGGTCCTACAAAACTTTTTATACAGTCTAAATTTATACTGATAGTATTTTTTTATACTACTAGTATTCCTTTCTATACAATTCATGAGGTCCCATAACCTCCTATACTTATTTTCATTTATCACATAACATAATTCTAACATTATCTAACTTTATGCAGTCTAAATTTATACTGACAGTATTTTTCTTATACTATCAGTATGTTTTTCATACTGCTATAGCATTTCTTATTTATCCATATTCTCCAAACAATATTATTCCTATACTGCTTTAACTTAAACAGTCTAATTTCTATACTGCTTAACCTTAAACAGTCAAATTCTTACACTATTTACTTTTGTAGAGTAATTTTTATACTACATAACTTTATCAGTGTACTTCCTTACACTATATTATTCTAATACTGTATAATTTTTTATATTATTATATAGTATTTTTCTCCTTAAACTGTATTTTTGTCTTAATATAATCATTAATTTATTGCATTTTTACCGCATTAGAAACTCTTGGGTGTCACAATGAAAGGCCAATATTGGGGTCGAGATCGTGGCCAGTTTTGAGGTTACAGTAGAGGCTGAGGCCATTGATGAGGAAGAGTTCGACCCAGGGTGTCGTAGTCATGATCAAGGTTGTTGTCAGGGTTGGGGTTGGGACTTTAGGTCAAGGTTAGGATTAGAGTTAAGATAACAATCAAATTGAGGATACAGTTAATTGAATTCAACACTCAAATTTTATTGTTCAAAAATTCACTAAATTGCATATTTACAAGAGTAGAAGGAAAATATAAGAATTTTTCATAATGTTTTAGGAATAACATAACTATACTTAGTAATTATTAAAATAATTGATATGTTTTTAAGTTACATATTATTATAGCCACTTTAAATTTTGCTATGTTATCTTTAACACATATGTGGTAATTATTATAGCCACTTGATATGTACTTTTGACATGTGTCCTCTTTTTTTTTTCTTATTTTTGTTTGCATTTTTTTTTCTTCCCTAACTTTTTTTTCTCCTTTCATACATTCATGTTTTTTCCTCCTGTATAATCTTATATTTTTATTTAAAATGTATATCATCAATATATTTTATTTTTAAAAAATCTTTTTTTTTTTATTTTTTTTTTTTTGTTGGTTTTCTTTTTTTTATTTTCTTTTTTTTGTTGGTTTTCTAAAATGATTTTAGAGAAAATATAAAAATCATGGTTTAGATGCGGAACATCTATGATAAATATTTTCATAAAACCTTGGTAAAACAACTCTATAGAGTACATTTATTTAATGAGTAATATATATAAAAATATATATAATAATTCGTGCTTACCCAATTGAAGCAAGAAAATTTTAAATCTTCTAACGGAAAAAAAATTTTTTTATACGAAATCACTGTCTTCCTCGCCTAGTCCTTGACACTGAACAAATGACCTGTGGGCATAGAAGGGAATTAGGGTTTCTAAAGATGACTCAACTTCCTTTTAGTCTCACACAAATATCAATGCATAAGCAAAATGGACTAGGAATGAAAGAACATTTCTTCTCTTTTTCTCTCTTTTCCATACCCCTACAGCTAGGGAAAACCGACAAAAATTATGCAGTAGGCCCATACATAGATACAATATTTGTGTATGTGACATCAACCACCAGTTAGGAGAGAGAAAAATATTGCTTATTACTCAAATTTATTTGTTTCCATAATTTAAATTTTCAATTTCAAATAAATTACGTTTATCAAAATTAAAAACTACTAAAAATAGGAAAAGTGAAAAAGTCTTGGAATGCACATGGAACCTTTCCATGTGCCTGTATGTGCCACACATAGTGGATGCCACTGTATCTTCTAAAATTAATTATTATTATTAAATAAACTTAATTTTTAATAATTATAAATTAATAAATAATTAATTTATTTTGCGTAATATTTAATTTAGAATTTTATAATTCTAAATTAATCAATTAAACCAATAATTTTACCTGCTTAAATAATGTTTACAAGAATGATAGGGGAATAATAAATCCATAACTTCAAGCTTCAACAAAACCCATATATTAATTAAGCTCATTAATTAATATATCACTCTTTCATTAATTTCAATATTTCACTAAAAACTTGAAGTTACACTCTTCAAATTATAGATATAATTACTCATGTTATAAAGTTGCTCATTTGATATAGTTATTGCATATAAATTGATCCTCCATAAATAATTCATAATTAAAACTAGGTAAAATCCATTAACTTCTCTAATTGCTTCTTCATCTTGGAGTGTCATTGATTCTGTAATGAATAATAATTGATGAACTTAATTATGAATTAAGCGCTCATTTTGTTGAAGACTTGAATCAATACTTAAGAGAATTATTTATCTATTTTTTGTTGAAGAAGGAATGAATTCCATGTTGTAATATTAACATTACCGGCTACATACTTTTCACTATGCTTACAAAATACAAAGGATAGGGTTAAATTCTCGAATTCGTACTTTTTAAATCAAAAGACATGACTCCATAAATATAAGTCTGCTAATAACTCAAGATTAAAATTATTTTATATATGACCATCAGTCGATGTGATAAAAACTTGTTATATTTACGAAAGCTATTAGTGTTGAAAAAATAGTACGCAGCGAAATTTTAAAATTTTTATATTAGAGTATTTTCCAAAACACAAGTTTGACATACTATATGCATAAATTAACCAGATCTTACTAACCTTATAAATGCCGAAAAGCTTCCTTAATCAGTGTAGAGAAGTAACGTTCTAGAAGGATCTCAACCAACTGGCCTTCTTTGCTATTCTTTATCCACGATCGGAGTGAGTATGGGCTCATACGTACAGCTCTTCCACTAAGTGACTCTCCTTCCAACCAATTGAGAGAACCCAAAGCTGGTGTTCGTGATTTGTGAATAAGAGCTCTCAAGGAGTTTCAGAATCTCACTATCAGAGTTTCACCCTTAATCTCTCAATTGATCTAAACAATAATGAGACTCACTCCCTTTTTATAGAGGTTGGGTCCAAGAGTCAGTCATTATCAGATAATGCCTCAAAATTCGAATCAAAATCAAATTTGGATCAATATCAGATGAAATCTGCGTGAAAATGTGTGATCTTTTTAACGCGCGATCGGCATGCCGATCTGTCTAACCGGCGTGTAGAACTTGCCCCATTAGCAGGCTGAACCTCAGGGTCGGCATGTCAAGCTGCCTATAAAAATTTCAGCGAATATTTTATTTTCCACCCGAGATTCTATAGGATAAAATCTCGGTTTTAATTCAAATAACCCAATAGAGAAGTTATTTAATTAAAACAACTTCATCTAGATAATCTCTAGGAAAATAAATGAATTCCTGATAATTCAACAAGTTTATATAACACTTATATATAACGTTTAGTTAAAGATTCTATACTTTAATTGAATAATTTATTATAATAATTAATTCTATATTATTGATCATTTTAATTATCATTCTCAAATATTATCCTCTTGTATATAACACTTATATATAACATTTAAGGTTGCATAATTATCTATGCAACCTTAAATGTTATATATAAAATTTCATAATTATCTATCCTCTTGCATATAACACTTATATAAAAATTTCATAAAATTTCATAATTTATCTTGAATTAATTTAAAATTAATCAACTGATAAACAGACATGAATTATTTGATTCTTTCGAATTTTAGCCAATCTGATAAATCTGTCATAAGTCACCAATTATTGAAAAAACACATCGTATCGTTATAGGATTTTGTGAGCTAGCAAAGGGGACCAAATGGACCTATATAGTTCAAGCTTCCGATAATTATGAAACCCAATATCCCAGATATACATTTCATAATTATCAACTCCAACGCTACTTCACTAAAAGCTTAGAGCTGCACTCTCAAACTATATAGAATTACGAAGCCCGTATAGCTAAGTCTCCATGACATATCATAGTGTATCGTATCCCCATAGGGTTATCCATAATCGGCTTAAGGACAAGTTTTGTCTTACCTTCCTGATTATTTTTATCTTACGTTCTATTATCTCACCATCGAAAAATTTACCATCTAAAGACGATATACCATTTGGTTACACTTATGTATCCAAATGGTTGAGTGCTCTAGTTTTTTAGTTACAGGATAACGCATATAAGAGGATATCACTACTTCTAAAGAGGAGCTATGTTGGTTACACTTATGTATCCAAATGGTTGTGCGCTCTAGTTTTTTAGTTACAGGATAACGCATATAAGAGGATATCACTACTCCTAAAGAAGAGCTATGGATTTCATATCTATGAATAACAGTCTACACTATCAAAAGTCATGCTTCTAACGTACTGGCATGCATACCACTATTAAAATGTAGGTGTCACCCTTTGGTAATCAAAAGACACAAGTCAAGACAACGAACCCACTATTCATCTCAGGATTGAGATACAATACAAATAATTATCTAAAGTGAATCGATTTGCCAAGACAGAATTATTAATCCAAATCAATTCACTTTATGTCCCGATCCAACACATCGTCACCTATGACAATATGCCAATGTTTCCATTCACGTAGTCCACCTCTGATGGTCAAGACAAACCATCTCCAAATAGGGATATAGACAATATAACAATCTTTACATGAATAAAGCGCTCAAATTTATTTCCTCGATTGCGGATCTTATGATTTAGACTGTCACCTTAAGAATCATGTCTTTCGTATAATCTGTCCATCATATGTCTAATTCTTAAAGGTTTATACCGACAGTCTCAAACTATTGTTTGCTTAACATACATTCAACAAATATGAACGTAAAGAGGACAAGATTTGATATATAAGCAATAAATAAATTCTTTATTGATAAAAATGTCTTCAAAAACATATTACATTTTTACTCCTTAGGGCATACACGTCTAACAATTAGCTATTCATTTCACATCATGTCTCGATCCCATATAATTGTACAATGCACTTACTTAATGACTCACTATATTAACAGTTTGGGATAAGACTGCCTCATTATTAATAGAAATGACCTTCACTAGTAACGTTTAGTTAAAGATTCTATACTTTAATTGAATAATTTATTGTAATAATTAATTCTATATTACTGATCATTTTAATTATCATTCTCAAAGTATGTATTCAAAATACATGCATATAAATATAATAAAAAATTTATTTTATTTATTTATAAATATGTCTTGTAAAAAAACATTGCACGTTTTAAAGTCTTCTATCCTAACAATTTTGTCATTGTGTTTATTTTTCCTTTTCTCCTTTCTTGTTTTTTCCCCTTATTTATCCAAAGTAAAAAAGTGTACTTAATATGTGCTGTCTCTATATATATATAAAAGTAGAGCTGTGAAGTAATTTTTAACATATATAAAAGTGAGAAAGTGCACTTGATGTGTGCGCTTGATATGTATCCTCTTTCTTTTTTATTTTTGTTGCTTTCGTTTGCATTTTGTCTTTCTTTTCTTCCCCAACTTTTTTCATTTATGTTTTTCCCCTCTTGTAATTATTTATATTAATGTGTATCATCAACATATTTTTATTTTAAAAAATCTTCTTTTTTTTTGCCTTTCCTTTCTTTTTTCATTGTTTTTTTTATTACTTCTTCTTGAACCCCAACACCCCCCCCCCCCCCCCCCCCCCTCTTAATCTGTTTGAAGGTAAGAAAATATACTTAATATGTGCTCTCTCCACATGTTTGGTGTTTCGTTCCTGTTTCTTCCATCCTTTTTAATTTTTTTAATTTTTCTTTTTTATTTGTTGTTTTAGTTTTTGTTTTTATATCTTTACTTTTACTCCAAGTTGCTTTTTCTTTCCTATTCATTTGTGATATTTTTTCATGTACAATTTTTATGGCCTCGTTTCTTTTTGTTCTTAGAATTTTTGAAAATATTTTCACACACTTTCGAGGTAACTATTTTAAAAATATTCTCAGCATAATTTTAAAAAAAATTCTCATTTTTTAAAACAAAACATTTTTACCTATTTTAAAAAAAATACCAAATGGCCCCTATATCTTTCATTTTAAGATGAGTCTCATTAAAATACTTATTTCCTTTAATTTGTATCTATCATGCTATAATTTTTTTTCTCAAATATGACATCACTTATATATTTTCTTATATCCTTTAAAATATTATTTTATCAAAGATGACATACATAACCACGTCTTTTTTCTAATTTCAATGCTAATTTATTTTTCTTATAACACACGCACAGGCATTTGAACAAAACACATGTTTTAATTAGAACATATATTTTTGATAATTCTACTTTTTTGTTTATTTTATTAAAGTCTTATGTTTCTAAATGCGCCTTATTAAAGTTTTTTTTTTTTTTTTTTTTTTACTAATCTACTGTTTGGTGAAAATTTTTTTAACATGTGCGACTCTCTAAACATTTTTTTTCATAGTCGATATTTTTTTCTCCTAATTATGGCCATCATAAATATTTCTCTCTAATTGTCTCCTTGAAATAATTTCTTCTCAAATATGTCCCTATATAAACATTGTTTAGTGTAACCTTTTCAAACTACACATTTTGTATGTGTCTGACTAAAAACCGTTTCTCGTTTTAATATTTTAGCACATATTGTAATTGATATTGAGATTTGTTAAAAAAGAAGAAGAAAAAAACACAAGCTAAATTTTAACATGTCTTTCAAATTTGGATGTTAACACAAAATATTTTGTTATTTCTCAATTAGATAATTGGTGGTTAGATGTTATGCTTAGAGAAATGCATTAAAACTTAAATTCTAAAATAAAAATATGTTTATTTGAGAACAAACATAAAACTAATGTGTTTAATTAAAATTTTTGCATTTTTATATTAGTATGTTAAAAGTGTTGGAAACAAAGTACGCAACGGAATTTTAAAATTTTTCATCAGAATAATTTCTAAAACACAAGTTTGACATGTTATATGTATAAATTAAACAGATCTTACTAACCTCAGTGTGCCGAAGAACCTCCGCAATCCGTGTAGAGAAGTAACGTTCCAGAAGAGCCTCAACCAACCGGTCTTCTTTGCTATTCTCTATCCACAACCGGAGTGAGTGTGGGCTCACACGTACAGCTCTTCCACCGGTGACTCTTCTTCCAACCAACAGAGAGAACCCAAAGCTAGTGTTCGTGATTTGTGAACAAAAGCTCTCAGGGAGTTTTCAGATGCTCACAAGAAGAGTATCACTCTTAATCTCTCAAATTAATCTCTATTGCTCTAAGTAAATCATGAGACTCACTCCCTTTATATAGATATTGGTCTTGGGGTCAGTCCATATCAGATTAGGTATCAAAAACTCGAAAACAGAATCAAGTTTGGATCAATATCTGATAAGATCCATGTGAAAATGCGTAATCTTATCTACCGCTGATCGGCAGGCCGAACATTCAGTTCGACAGGCCGACTACGTCATTCGGCAGGCCGAACTCCCGAGAAAAATTTCCGCGAATCTTTTATTTTCCACCCGAGATTTTAAAGGATAAAGTCTCAGTTTTGATTCAAATAACCCAATAGAGAAGTTATCTGATCAAAACAAACTATATCAAGATAATCTCTAAGAAAATAAATCAATTCACAATAATTCTACAAGTTTATCTTGATCTAATTTATCCAAAATTAAATCAACCAATAAACAGACAAGAATTATCTGATCGCAATAATTCAACAAGTTTATCTTGAACTAATTTCTTACAAAATCAATTCAACCAATAAACAGACATGAATTATTTGATTCTTACAAATTTTAAACCAATCTAATAAATCCGACATAAGTCACCAATTATTGGAAAAGCACGCCGTGTCGTTACAAGACTTTGTGAGCTAGCAAAGGGGACCAAAATGGACCTACAAAGTTCAAGCTCATGATAATTACGAAACCCAATATCCTCGATATACATTTCACAATTATCAACTCCAACGCTACTGCACTAAAAGCTTGGAGCTGCACTCTCGAACTTTATAGAATTACGAAGCTCGTGTAGCTAAGTCTCCATGACATATCATAGTGTATCGCATCACCATATGATTATCCACAATCGGCTTAAGGACAAGTTCTGTCTTACCTTCCCAATTATTTTTATCTTACGTTCCATTGTCTCACCATTAGAAAACTTACCATCCAAAGATAGTATACAATTCGGTTACACCTATGTATCCAAATGGTTGAGCGCTCCAGTTCTCCAATTACAAGACAACACATATAATAAGATATCATTACTCCTAAAGAGGAGCTATGGATTCTATATCTATGAATAACAAGTCTACGCTATCAAGAGTCATGCCTCCAACATACGGGCATGCATACCACTATAGAGATGTGGGAGTCACCCATTGGTACATCAAAAGACACAAGTCGAGACAACGAGCCCACTATTCATCTCAGGATTAAGATACAATATAAATGACTGTCTAAAGTGAATCGATTTGCCAAGACAGAATTATTAATCCAAATCAATTCACTTTATGTCCCGATCCTACACATCGTTACCTATGACAACGTGCCAATGTTTCTATTCACGAAGTCCAACTCCGATGGTCAAGACAAACCATCTCCAAAAGGGATATAGACAACATAACAATCTTTACATGAATAAAGCGCCCAATCTTATTCCCTCAATTGCGGATCATATGTTTTAGACTGTCACCTTAAGAATTGTGCCTTCCGCATAATCATCCCATCATATGCCCAATTCTTAAGGTTTAGACTGACAGTCTCAGACTATTGTTTGCTTATCATACATTCAATAAATATGAACGTAAAGAGGACAAGATTTGGTATATATAAAAGAATAAATTCTTTATTGATAAAAATGTCTCCAAAAACGTATTACATTTTTACTCCTTAGGGCATACATGTCTAACAATCTCCCACTTGCACTAAGTGAGTAAATACAGCAAATTTCGCATCCCCATAGCTTCCACATGCCTCTCGAAGACTCTCCCAGTAAGTGTCTTCATAAATGGATCAGCTAAATTGTCCTCTGACGCGATCTTGCACACCGTGACATACCCGCCCTCAACGAAGTCCTTTATCACATGATACTTTCGATCAATATGCTTACTCTTCTTGTGAAATCTTGGTTCCTTAGCATTAGCTACCGCCGCACTGTTATCACAGTACAGTGATACCGCTTTATCCATACTAGAAACTACCTCAAGATCCCCAAGGAACTTGCGGAGCCACACTGCTTCTTTCGAAGCATCACTAGTTGCCACATACTCGGCCTCCATCGTTGAACCCGAAGTGCAATCTTGCTTTGCACTTCTCCAACTGATGGCACCGCCGCTCAGAGTAAACACAAACCCCAAAGTCGATTTCCTAGAATCCAGACAGAATTAAAAATCCGAATCAGTGTATCCTAGAGGAGTCAATTCCTTACCCGAATACACAAGCATATACCCTCGAGTCCTTCTCAGGTACTTGAAAATATGCTTTACCGCAACCCAATGGTTCAGTCCTGGATCTGCCTGAAATCGACTTACAATCCCGATCGAATAGCTAATATCCGGTCGAGTGCAAAGCATGGCATACATAAGACTACCCACTGCCGAAGCATAAGGCACATTCTTCATGTATTCTCTTTCTTCATAAGACTTTGGAGAGTCTTTCTTAGAAAGAGTAATTCCAGACCTAGATGGCTGCCCACCTTTCTTGGAATCATGCATTGCAAACCTCCTGAGAATTTTATCTATGTAGCCGACCTGTGATAAAGTTATCATTTTGTTCTTCCTATCTCGAATGATCTGGATACCGAGAACAAAATTAGCCTCACCTAAGTCCTTCATGTCAAACTGCTTGGTCAACCATAATTTGACTGATGACAATGCCCCAACGTCATTGCCAATTAGCAGAATGTCATCTACATAGAGCAGTAGAAAAACCACATTCTCATCCTTAATGTGTTTGTAAACACATGGTTCATCTACATTTTGTGAGAACCCATAAGTCTTGATCACTTGATCAAATCTTATGTTCCAAGAACGAGAAGCCTGCTTAAGTCCATAAATAGACTTTAGCAGCTTACAAACCTTATCCTCTTGACCCGCGACCTTGAACCCGTCTGGTTGTTCCATATAAATGGACTCATCAAGATAGCCATTCAGAAAAGCCGTCTTGACATCCATCTGCCAAATCTCGTAGTCGAGAGTGGTAGCTATGAATAAGAGAATCCAGATGGACTTAAACATGGCTACAGGCGAAAAGGTTTCTTCATAATCGATTCCTTCCTTTTGCGTATAACCCTTAGCTACCAGTCTAGCCTTAAAGGTTTCGACCTTTCCATCCACTCCTCTTTTCCTCTTGCAGATCCACTTATACCCTATGGGTTTTACCCCTTCGGGAAGATCTACAAGCTCCCAGACGCGATTAGTCTCCATAGACTTCATCTCTATGTTCATGGCCTCTGTCCAGAGTCTTGAATCAACATCCTCCATAGCTTCTGCGTAAGTATAAGGATCCCTATCATGTTCATTCGGTTCAGCCAAAAAGACCTCCCCGTTGAACATATACCTCTCAGGTTGACGCCCGATCCTCCCACTACGCCGAAGCCCTTGAGATTGTTGTTCAGGTTTGTTTGGTTTTTCTACACCGATCGGAATGGTTTCGTTCGGAACCTCCGGAGCGAACAAATCACCCCTTAACTCCTCAAGCACCACTTTGTTTCGAGGTTTAAAGTCGTCCATGTAACTCTCCTCAAGGAAAGTTGCATTAGTTGAAATCACGACTTTATTTTCCTTAGGGTTATAAAAATAACCCCCTTTAGTCCCTTTTGGATATCCTACAAACATGCAAACTTCCGAACGTGCATCCAACTTATTCGGCTCCTTAAACAGGACATGAGCTGGACATCCCCATATGCGAATATGGTTTAAGGATGTCTTCCGTCTTGTCCACAACTCGTGAGGAGTTTTAGGGACCGATTTTGAAGGAACATTGTTCAAAAGATAACATGCGGTTTGTAGTGCATATCCCCAAAAGGATAAAGGCAATGATGAATAACTCATCATGGACAGAATCATATCCAACAAAGTCCTATTCCTTCTCTCCGCTACGCCATTCTGCTGCGGAGTGCCCAGCGCAGTCAAATGAGATAAAATCTCATTCTCTAACAAGTGTCCCAAGAACTCATCAGAAAGGTATTCCCCACCTCAATCAGATCGAAGTGCCTTTATGGGTCTACTCAATTGCTTTTCCACTTCAGCCTGAAACTCCCTGAACTTATCATAAGTTTCGCTTTTGTGGTGCATTAGGTACACATACCCATATCTTGAGTAATCGTCAATAAAAGTGACAAAGTACTCATACCCTCCTCGTGCCCGGATGTTCATCGGTCCGCAAACATCACTATGCACAAGTTCTAGAACCCCTTCGGTCCTATTGCCCTTAGACCCGTATGGTCTTTTGGTCATTTTACCCTCCAAACAAGATTCACATTGAGGTATAGATTCCACCTTTAAGTGACTTAAAGGTCCATCCTTTACCAACCTTTGAATCCTATTCATGTTAATATGGCCAAGGCGCAAATGCCAAAGATAAGTCTTATTAGAATGAGAAGTTTTAAGCCTTTTTGAGTCATTATCATTTATCTCAGCATTAAGCAATAAGGCCATCTTAGGTTTGATAAAATATAGATTATTTTGCATCCATCCAGAACAGATAAAAGATTTGTTTTTACGAATCACCACTTTTCCATTAAAAGATACCACGTAGGAGTCTTTAAATAAAGAAGATACAGAAATTAAATTCCTTTTAAATTTAGGAACATAAAAAGAATCTCGCAAAATTAAATTCCTATAATTATCAAAATAAAGATGGACATCTCCCACTGCTTCCGCTGAGACCAAGGATCCATTGCCCATCTGAAGCGTTAAGTCTTCATGAAGTAGACTTCTCGTTTCTTTGAATCCCTGCAGAGAAACACAAACATGATTAGTTGCACCAGAATCTATGACCCAGATGTCACTAGATTCCTCAACCAAACAAGTTTTTAAATATAGAATATCACACCTACCTCCCTTGGAAAGGAAGTCCTTGCAATGCTTCTTTATATGCCCGACCTTACCACAGAAGAAGCAATTAAGCTTCTTTGGGTTCTTCTTCTTCTTCTTCTTGCTCTTGGTTGCAGGAGGAATAGAAGACTTCCCACTCTTGGCCCGTTGCTTCTTTCCATTCCCAGAGTTAGGATTGGAACCAGAAGCAGCTACCATATTGGCCTCACCACCAGCAGGAGACTCCCTGATCAGCATTTCAAACTCCTGTAACTGTTTCATCAGTTCTGTCAAGGTCATATCCCGTCTATTGCTTAAATTAAAAGTAGCTCTAAACGGAATAAATTCCTTAGACAGAGTCTCAAAGACCATAGTCATCTGAGTTTCAGCATTGATGTCGGCTCCATTGGTTTGAGCCTCAGCGAGGTAACCCATGACCAACATCATGTGCTCCTTTACAGATGTCCCCGGTCTTTGTCTACAGTTTAAGAGTTTTTGAAGCGCCCCTTGCCGCTTTGTTATGGCCTGGCCTCCAAACATGTCCTCAAGATTATCCAAGATCTGCTTCGCAGTCTCATAATCCTGATGTTGAGCCTGCAGCACGTTGTTCATGCTAGCCATAACATAGCAACGGGCCTGATCATTAGCATCTTTCCAACGATCATACGCTTGGAATTGCTCATTACTTGAGTCTCCCGTAGGCTCAGGAGGACAAGGAGTTGAGTACATATTTCAGTTTCTCAAAGGAGAGGACAATGTCCAGGTTCCATTTCCAATCGTTATAGTTCTCACCGGTTAATTGGTTTTTGTCAAGTATCGATGATAAAGCATTTTTAGACATTTTCAATCTACAATAAAGAATCATATACCAAACATAAGCAAACATATATAATAATTTAGTAAGATAATACAATCATGTAAGATAATACAAATGCATTTATGTGTCAAAACCTTGAAAATATCACAACCTTACAACGATAATTCCTAACTCAGAATTCAACAAGCTCCTAGGGGAGTCATGCCAAATTCAATCAGGAACACGGATCCCCTCCTGATTAATATATGCCATCCAGGACCCATATGATCCAGCATATACTAATAATTGTTTCTTTGGCCATTAATTTTATTAACAGAGCTCCTAGGGGAGGTTAATAATAAAATCAACGTGAGTGTATAACCACCATTTCAATATTTTATCCATGATTTATAATCACCACCTAAGGGTGTGCAACCATAAATCATACTAAAATACCTTATCCTTTCAGAGATCCAATCTGGTACATGATAGAAATCCCTTCCTAGGGGTCGGGACCACCATGTTCTTCCTATGGACCAACGATGGAGGCCTTAGGTTCTCTCTTCGAAAATCTTCACCCACTCAATCTTTTGAAGTCAAGGTTTTATTTTAAAATCATGCATGAACAATTTTAATATGAGCGGCACTCCCTATTCTATATGACATGTTATCAATATACATGGTAAATCATATTATAGTGCAGACAAGCAAAGCAATCAAGAAAAGCTACAAGCAAAATAATAGTAACCGTAATATTATGGTTCCACCCTAGAGAATAGAAAACTAAGATTACAAGAGAATAATCGAGACATTTATCGATTCTTCATCCTTGAATCCTCAAGCTGTATCCTTCTTCATGTAATATTCATCTTCAAGTCTTCAATCCCGTATGAATCAAATACTTCATATTTTCGGTCATATCTAAATTTAATGTTTCTCAGAATCGTTCCAAAAATAAAAATAAAACTGCACCGAAAAAATTGCACCTTTTCTGGACACCTCGCAGCTTTCGGTCGGCAGGCCGATCTGGGTGATCGGCCTACCGGTCTTGCTCCATCGGCCTGCCGATCTGATACATCAGCCTATCGATCTATGTAGGTTCGGCCTGCCGGCAGAGCATCAAATTTTTTGCCCCACTGTCGGCCTGCCAGACCATACGTCCGGCCTGCTGAACTATGAGGTCTGGCATGCCGAACTATGAGGTCCGGCATGCCGACCGAGCAGAAAACTCTTAATCTAGAAAATACAACTTTAATGCAATTTATCAATTTTATTTTCAACAATTCAAAAACATAAAATTAGAGACTCGGGAAATACTTAGAGGCGCCATCATCAATCTTCTAGATCCGACTTCTCGAATAATTATTTAATTACAAATTCTTACAAATTAAAAATTAAATAACAATTTCTAGACGGAGATGATAGTCTACCAACTAATTACATGAAAAACCTAGATACACATTCTAACCTCTAAGGAACCACAACCAGTATGAATTAATTAATAAATAAATAATTAAACAATGATTTAATCAACCATAATTAATTAATAAACATTCACCACACAATCCATGACAACATATATATTATATAGAAACTTAGAGTGCCATCTCTCTATAAAATTCAATTCAAGCATAGGAGAGATTAAGATCACAAAATTTATGCATATGACATGATCACAAACTTGCAAATTTATGTAAAAACCTCAGCTCTGATACCAATTGTTGGAAACAAAGTACGCAGTGGAATTTTAAAATTTTTCAACAGAGTAATTTCTAAAACACAAGTTTGACATGTTATATGTATAAATTAAACAGATCTTACTAACGTCAGTGTAACGAAGAACCTCCGCAATCCGTGTTGAGAAGTAACATTCCAGAAGAGCCTCAACCAACTGGTCTTCTTTGCTATTCTCTACCCACAACCGGAGTGAGTGTGGGCTCACACGTACAGCTCTTCCACCAGTGACTCTCCTTCCAACCAACAGAGAGAACCCAAAGCTAGTGTTCGTGATTTGTGAACAAAAGCTCTCAGGGAGTTTTCAGATGCTCACTAGAAGAGTATCACTCTTAATCTCTCAAATTGATCTCTATTGATCTAAGTAAATCATGAGACTCACTCCCTTTATATAGCTATTGGTCTTGGGGTCAGTCCATATTAGATTAGGTATCAAAAACTCGAAAACAGAATCAAGTTCGGATCAACATCTGATAAGATCCGGGTGAAAATGAGTAATCTTATCTACCGCTGATCGGCAGGTCGAACATTCAGTTCGGCAGGCCGACTACGTCATTCGACAGGTCGAACTCCTGAGAAAAAATTTCCGCGAATCTTTTATTTTCCACCCGAGATTTTAAAGGATAAAGTCTCAGTTTTGATTCAAATAACCCAATAGAGAAGTTATCTGATCAAAACAAACTTTATCAAGATAATCTCTAAGAAAATAAATCAATTCACAATAATTCTACAAGTTTTTCCTGATCTAATTTGTCCAAAATTAAATCAACCGATAAACAGACAAGAATTATCTGATCGCAATAATTCAATAAGTTTATCTTGAACTAATTTCTTACAAAATCAATTCAACCAATAAACAGACATGAATTATTTGATTCTTACAAATTTTAAACCAATCTGATAAATCCGACATAAGTCACCAATTATTAGAAAAGCACGCCGTGTCATTACAAGACTTTGTGAGCTAGCAAAGGGGACCAAAATGGACCTACAAAGTTCAAGCTCATGATAATTATGAAACCCAATATCCTAGATATACATTTCACAATTATCAACTCCAACGCTACTGCACTAAAAGCTTGGAGCTACATTCTCAAACTTTATAGAATTACGAAGCTCGTGTAGCTAAGTCTCCATGACATATCATAGTGTATCGCATCCCCATATGATTATCCATAATCGGCTTAAGGACAAGTTCTGTCTTACCTTCCCAATTATTTTTATCTTACGTTCCATTGTCTCACCATTAGAAAACTTACCATCCAAAGATAGTATACCATTCGGTTACACCTATGTATCCAAATGGTTGAGCGCTTTAGTTTTCCAATTATAGGACAATGCATATAAGAGGATATCATTACTCCTAAAGAGGAGCTATGGATTCCATATCTATGAATAACAAGTCTACGCTATCAAGAGTCATGCCTCCAACGTACCAGCATGCATACCACTATAGAGATATGGGAGTCACCTATTGGTACATCAAAAGACATAAGTCGAGACAACGGGCCCACTATTCATCTCAAGATTAAGATACAATACAAATGACTGTCTAAAGTGAATCAATTTACTAAGACAGAATTATTAATCCAAATCAATTCACTTTATGTCCCAATCCAACACATCGTCACCTATGACAACGTGCCAATGTTTCTATTCACGGAGTCCAACTCCGATGGTCAAGACAAACCATCTCCCAAAAGGGATATAGACAACATAACAATCTTTACATGAATAAAGCGCCCAACCTTATTCCCTCGATTGCGGATCATATGTTTTAGACCGTCACCTTAAGAATTGTGTCTTCCGCATAATCATCCCATCATATGCCCAATTCTTAAGGTTTAGACTGACAGTCTTAGACTACTGTTTGCTTATCATACATTCAACAAATATGAACGTAAAGAGGACAAGATTTGGTATATATAAAAGAATAAATTCTTTATTGATAAAAATATCTCCAAAAACGTATTACATTTTTACTCCTTAGGGCATACATGTCTAACAAAAAGGTTATTTATGGTTTTATACTTTGCATTTTATATTAAGTCAAAAAGTATACACTCAGTTTTCATTCTCATCAAATGTATACCTTCTTATTATATTTCACAAGCAAATGTCTACGTTTTCCCAGTCAACAATCAACTTTGACGATGAAAATATCCCAAATACCCTTAATGAGAAAATTTAAAACACTAAAAAACTTTTAAAAAATAAATCTTAATAAAACATTGACCAATCTCAAAAATAAGAAAAAGTAAATATAAGTTACTCCACCCTACCCTCACACTTTTTTCACTCTGCCCTAGCCCATCCCCTCTTTCGTCCCACTATGCTCACTGGAGCTGCACAAAAGAGGACACCCTTTCCTATTGCCCTTTTTTTCTCTCACCTTCCTCTCTATATGTTTTTGTACTCAAAATAGCTTGAAACTTTTAACTGTCAAAGATGAGATCAAAAACCACAATAGAGGATAATTAACTATAACTTGTTTTCTTTTTATCCACTTGATAGACCTAGCAGTTACATAAGTGTCATGCCACTACATAGGTTAGGTGACCTTGTTTGATCACAGTGAAAGTAAAGGCAATATTGAAGTGGCAGTTGCAGAGGACGACAAGGGCTTAGGCTACACATAACTTGAAGGGAAGGTGGTCTTCATGAGAGAGTCAAGGGTGAGGGTCGTCGTCATAGTGTCAATGGGAGGTGTTGTCGCATGAGTATCGAGAGAGGGGGCGGTTGTCATGATAGTGCCAAGGATAGGGTGAGGGAGGTGGAGTAAGGCGTGGGTAAAATGGGGTTTAATTGAAGCCAAAATGGGGTTTGAGGTAGGATTGGCTAACAAAGTGGGCTGAAGCAGAGTTAGGCGGTGACATAGATGGGCTCATAGGGCTGAGGTAATGGTGGAAGTGGGTGCCCTAGGCTGGTATGGTGCTAGCGGTGCGCTAAGGTAGGGTTGCTGTAGGGATAGGGTGGGATGAGGTTTTGTTATTCCCAAAAAAATAGGGTCCAATCGGTAAATTTTTTAGTTTTCTTATTTTAGGATATTAGTTTTTATTTTTATTTTTATTTTTAGTTTAAGGGTATTTTTGGAATTTTTAGGCCAAATTAGTTGTTGACCTATAAAATATGTGGATTTGTCTGTTAAATATAATTTAAGGGCATAAATTTAATGAGATTAAAAATTAGAGGTATACTTTTTAAATAAACATAGAATTCAAGCCACAGAAAAATAGATAACCTATGTTAAATATAGCATTTGCAAGCTTCATTCTAATGGAAATGATCGCATACTCGTGACTAGGATAGGCAATTCAGTTATGGTATGACACGATACAAGATAAATTGATTTGGAACGCACATTTATTAATTGGGTGTAACGAATAACACATGAATAAATAGGCTAAATTTGTGCTAGTCTATTTAATACGCTTTAACATGTTTATCTAAATGGGCTACAAATATATCGATACGACACGATGCGAACCTGTCCATTTATGATACATATAAACCAAAAAAAATAAAAATATTTAAATTTTATATATGAAAATATTTAATACCCAATCTGACCAATAACTCTAGCCGCTCATTTTACTAAAAAAAGTATTTTTTAGTTAAAAAAAAAACTATTTGTCCAATTCAAATTTTTTTTTTACTCTTTTGTCAAAATATCCCTTTCTATTCTCCTTGTCCACTGCCCAGACCTCTGCACGCCAAAAAACTCGCAGCATCATTGATCATGATCACGACCGACCTCCAGCCACCAAAGTTCACTGCCGAGTTATAGTGGCATTGCCTATCAAAGGCTGAGATAGATCCACTGCCGCTCGTCGCTGCCTATTATCACCCGTCGTCGCTCATCAAAGGTTGAGACAAATCCTTCAACGTTGTCGGGGAAAGCTCCAAAAGTAGTTGGGGACATTGAGAGTTAAAGAAAGCCAATAAAAAAGAGAGAAGAGACACAAACTAAAAGAGAGGAAAAAGAAAAAAATCAAATTTGTTGTCA
Organism: Artocarpus heterophyllus; assembly: GCA_025403435.1. NCBI lineage: Eukaryota > Viridiplantae > Streptophyta > Magnoliopsida > Rosales > Moraceae > Artocarpus > Artocarpus heterophyllus. The sequence goes on along the minus strand of CM046351.1, from coordinate 25,501,994 downwards.
ACGGGTTTTTTTGGGTTTTTAATTATTTTAAAATACTTATTTGTTTAAAGATGTTGTTTGTTTTGCTTTTTCAAAACTTGTGCTATAATTTACTATTAGGTTTTAAAATATCACATTTAATGTAATTTCTCAATTAAAAACAGTGGCCCTTTTAGTAGTTTTTTTATTTTAAAAAAATTTAAAAAATGAGAATGTTTTAAAAAATATGCCGCAATTGTTTGGTAATTTCTCACACTCTTTTCTTGAACCTTGCTTTGATCATGGGAAAGTATGCAAAAATGGGCTGAGCCCAAACCATAAAAGCAATCCAGCCCATACACTTCCCAGGCCGTCGGGTGTCATCGATTAAACCTCGGCCCGCCAAAATCTACTTGTTCCAAAATTTCCCCGACTCTAAAACCCTTCTCTACATGCTTTCTTCCCCAAGCTCTCTCAATTTACCCTCGCAAGAAACACCATAACCAGAGAGGAAAACGTCCATGGAAGACGATAAACCAGAACAAGAACACGACCACGAACACGGCGAATCCTTCAACGATGGCTCCGACATCTGCCAGCAGCTCATGGACCGCTACTCCAAGTCTGCGGCGCCGCAGCACCGCCACCTCCTCGCCACCGCCGCCGCCATGCGCTCCCTCCTCACCGCCGAGTCCCTCCCCCTAACACCCCCTGCCTACTTCGCCGCAGCCATTGCCGCCGTCGACGACGCCGCGTCCTCTCCTCAGTCCCTGGACCCCACCGCCGTAGCCGCCCTCCTCTCGTTCCTCGCCATCGTCCTCCCTCTGGCGCCGCCGAACGTGATCGACGCCGCGAAGGCGAGCGACGCTGTGAAGGTCCTCGTGAGGCTTTTGGAGAGGGAGAAGGAAGGGCTCGCCGTGGCGACAGTGAGGGCCGGGGTCAAGTGCTTGGGGGTTTTGGCAGGGTTCTGTGATTTGGAGGATTGGGATTCGGTGAAATTAGGGTTCGAGACGCTCATGAAGTTCTCTGTGGATAGGCGTCCCAAGGTAAATTGAGTTTTCTGAGCTGTTCTATTGCTACATTGATGGAATAAAGGTTCTGCATCTCTCTGTCTCTTTCTTTCTTTCTTTTTTCCAATACTACTTTTCGTAGACCTTATTTACTGATGAATGTAACTATAGGTGTTAGAAAAATGATACACATTGTGAAAGTTAAGTTTCATGATGGAACTAAATATAAGTTTCACCCTATAGTTGCTAGGAAAATGATACACATTTTGAAAGGTAGTTTCATGACGAAACTAGAATATAAGTTGTTGAGGGTAAAAAATTCTGGGACAAAACGATTGTTTCAGTTTTACAGAAACTTATAGAATTCGTGCATTCATAATGTTCATGACGAAGTTTGTCATGATGTGTATCATTGCTTGTGTTGTCAATATGCTTGCATGAAACTCACTCATGCGTATATGGACTTGGGACATAGTCACATAGGCGATTGCTGAAAAGGGTATAGTCTACATCGCAGTGTTTAGGATGTTGACTCCTTATATCTTGAAAAATGCTTAATATCGTTATAATGGTAATCGTCGTTACTAGTTTTTTCAGCGAGCAAGAAACTGAAACCACATGGGACTTTTGTCATAATTAGTAGGTCAGTCTTAGAGTTGACATGCCAATAAGTGATTAGTTAAATATCAACAGTGATAATACAAGTCGTGAATCTGGTGATATGTAGCATCGCTCTAAATCTAATACTTTGGCAACAAAGTCATGCATATGGGGAATTGGGGGTAGTTGATTGAAGTTGAACTGTGTCGTTGATTGCCTTATGGTAGTTTAAATTTGTTGTAGAGATGGCATGAACATGATAAAGGGGAATCAATGATATAATCACTACCCAATCATGTTTAAGACTCCCATTTGCCATGAACTGGCCATAGGTATAGGTTGCTATGCGCTTCCTTGATACTGGCCTATTGGAGTTTGAGGTACATCTACTTGTTGAATTCAACGTCTTGTCAACTTGCATTACCTTTTCACGTCTGATAGGCTGGTGTAAGGAACTTAAGAATCATGACTCATAGAAACTTTCTGTACTCAATAATTTGTGTGTAAAAATTAACTTCTTGTGCTGTTACAGGTAAGGAGGTGTTCCCAAGAATGTCTAGAGAAGGTTTTTAAGTCAATCAACTGCTCCACTGTTATTAAGGAGGCAAGCAAGTTGGTGATGTCCATGCTTAAAACTTACATGCCTTTGGCAGTTAAACTTAGTACTTCAGGGACTTCTGCTGGATTGAAAGATGATGTTTTTTCAGAACCTAACAGTGTGGAGGTCCTCCACATGCTAAATACTTTGAAACTTGTTTTTCCATTTCTCTCCATGAAAACAAGGTCAAAAGTTCTTTCGGAAGTAGTTATGCTTATGAAAAGTCGGTTTTCGGCATGTACAAGGCACATTCTCAAAACTATTGAAACATGTTTTGAAACTTCAAGTGTTGATGCTATTTCACCACTGACAGAGAAGATTGTGATCTCTCTTTCTTCGTATGTTTCTTTGGGAGATAATAACCCCTCGGATACTGTCATATCGGCAACAACATTGTTAAAACGTTCTCTTGACATACTTCGTGTTGGAGAATCAAGCTCATATGTTAAGAATCTTACCCTAGTTTTTGATTCCATTGCAGGTATTTTCTTGCGTTGTTTTGTTCACAAGAATTACATGAGACAATTGCATGCATATTTTTGTTCGTTAAATAAGTTTAAATATATATGGTTTTTCTTTTATGTTGCATAAAAATGCATTGATGATAGCTTAGTGGCTTTTGTTGTGTTGATGACTATGTAGCATTATGTAAATGCTGATATTCTTTAGAAGTTCTCTAATCCTTGCTATCCATGCCGATCTAGGTCTTCTGACTTCTGATGCTTCAATTGCATCACACGCTGCAATTATATTGAAAGAGCTAATAAGCCATCATGTGGAGCAAAGAAGTCTATCGATTGATAATAATCAACCATTTGAAGGTGAAAGAAAGGAGAATGTTAGAGCAAGTGCAATAAAGTCTGCATGTGCTATCTTGGAGAGTTCTCTTACAACTTCTGATGGAGAACCCAACGAGTATATTTTGGCAGTGATATCTGCTTTGTTCCTTAAACTTGGTATGTGTATATGATTGATTCACATGCTTATGATGGAACCATATTTTGTTCTCTCTCAAGGTGGTAAAGTGGGGTGTATTGTCTGTATAGTTGATAACTCAAGTTAATGGCATCAATGACTTATTTGGCACTTGTAAAATGTTAAGAAGGCGCTTCTATTGATTGTGTTTTGATTGTTTATTCATCTAATTTGTTTCCTGAACTTACTCTTATTTAAAAATAGAGTTTCCTTCATCAGTTTAACTTGATTATTCATAACGTAACGGTTGCAATGTTAAAGTACTATGTACCTGCTGAATTGATCAATAAATGGTGAAGTGTGAACTGATTTCTACTTATTCTTTGTTTTTGTAGGAGGGATCTCTTGTTACTATATGAAAAATATTCTCCTCAAACTTGCTGATTTGATGACCCTTGCTAGTGAGGCTAAATTTAAGACTTGTCATGTAAGTAGGACTGAAATCCTCTTTCGCCACCCTGATTTTGAATGTACAAGTGGGAAAATTTATTGATGTTCTTCTGTCACCCGATTCAGCTCAAGACTTGCATCGGATCTGCAGTAATTTCTATGGGACCAGAGAAGATACTAACAGATGTGCCTATAACCCTTAGTGATGGTGACTTCACTTGTTCAAATATTTGGTTGGTTCCAATCTTGAAGAATTATGTAGTTGGAGCATCATTGGGGTATTACATGGAACATATCATGCCTCTTGCAAAATCCTTTCAAGGAGCAAGTCGTAAAGGTATTTTCCCAATCTTTGTATTGGAACATATTCTCTTTCGTTTAGACATGGGGGAATTTTTTCTTTTGTTCCATACGGTGAATTGGATTATAAAAAAAAAAAAAATCATTATCTTTTGGAATTTACCCTTGTGTTGGTTTTCGCTTTCCTTTTGCTTCCTCTTCTTACAGTTAAAAGGACAACAGTTGGTCAAAATCTGAAAGATCATGCACATGAGCTAAGGGGATTGCTCCCTGCTTTTTGCCACTATCCAACTGATCTGAAGCAAAATATTGGACGTCTGGCTGAAGTTTTTATTAAGTTTCTTAAGAAGGACTCGTCTATGCATGAGAGTGTTGCTATTTCCTTACAGGTGAAATCTATTTCATAATAGTAGTTTCATAGACATGTATTATATGTATTTTATATATATATATATATATATATATTTTCTTTTATGTTCCTTTATATCGAGTTTTGATCAATGAAAGGAAGTTCTCTCATAAAAAATTATAGTAGAATTTTTTTCTTGGTTCTTTTAAGTCATGTTTTGTGCATTTTCCTGTTACATTTATATTATCCGCAACGTCTGATTCATCTATTTTGGCATCTATTTCTATCTTTCCTGCAGGTTCTTGTAAATCAAAACAAAAGTGCACTTACCCAAAAAATTGACGCTGGTGATCCAAATTCCTTTGAAGTGAAAAAATCTGTTATAGAGTTCTGCAATCTTCCAACTTATTCAAAGAAAATTGCAACAAAAAACATAAAGGCTCTATCATCGTATTCCACTGCATTACTTCAGGCTCTGGCAGGCTTATTTATTGAGTCATCCACCAGGAACCGCTCACTTTTAAAGGTTTTCTCTCCTTTTCCAAATCTCCCATATTGTATTTGGTACACCCCTATGATGGTATAAATAACATGGATGCAAGTTGGTTATGAAGGTCATTCATAACACGCAAAATTTATGATATAAACTTTCATCCCACCTGTGGTTAGCATGTGAAATATCAAACAATATGATTTTGTTCTCTTCCTTGCAGGATGCCATTGGATGCTTGGCTTCTATTACTGATTCTTCTGTAACCAAAAAGATCCTCATGTCATTTTTTGAGCATTTTAAGTTCATTGGTGATAGTGGTGAATTTGGAAATCCGGAGAACGAAAAAGCATTGAGTGATAAAGAAGGGAATCCAACTACTTGGGAGAAAGATGCTGAAAGGTAATCAGAGAATTGTGTTCATCTTGTCAAGTGGCATTCTTTTTTTTTTTAATTTTTTAATTTTTTTTTTTTTTTTATAAACCAATCCTTGAGTCAGGTTGTTTGTTTATTTCTCTTTTTCGGTTCTGATGTTAGTTCTCAATATAGCATCAGTGAGTTAATGCAGTTGCTGCAGCTTGCTGTTAGTCAGTGTGGCCTGTATGTGTCCATTTACCAAGAATATTATGGGAAGTACATGCATGCTTTGGCCTACTTTGGATAAAGGACTATATTTTACCAAGAATTAATTGAATATCATTCTTTTGCTTTCGCTTTAACTGACTGGATATAAATGATTGGCAAGTTCTTGTGAAATTCTTTTTCAGCTGGATCTTATAATTAAGAACATCCAGGCATGATAAGGAATATTTTTTAGAAAGGCTAGCCTAAGCGGGCCCTTTTCTTGAATGATATAATATATTCTGAAGAGTAAGGTGGCTTTTCTAAGGTGCCTTGTCGTTGTGATTTAATGGGCATTCTATAAGATATAATGTGGAGTTTTAGAACCAAATAAGAAACATTGTTTTGTCCTGCATATTCCGAAGCAGCTTTCTCCTCTAATGTCACACCACATTGGAAGCTCACAATAAGCTTTAAATCTTAATATGTTCATTGAGCCTCGATAAGAGGAACAAAATGTCTGGATCATAACTCCTCCATTCCCTTATTAAAAACATATTGACAATGCATTTGTGAACAGTTTCATAATTCCATTACTTGTACAGGTGTGCTATTATGGAGCTCGCTTCTTCTCTTGTTGGAGGGGCCAAAGAGGACCTAGTTGGTCTTATCTATAACTTTATTAAGTACAGTTTTCAGGTATATTGTCGTATTATAACCTGCATGAAATGATCCCTGTCACAATGGTTCATGCTTATAGTTACTAAAATCATGCATATATAATTGGTTTTTAGGTTACCCATGGGATTGGTGATCAGCAAGCATATCATACTTTTAGTAGAATTCTACAGGTCTGTACATGTTTCTTCTTATTATTGATTTTTGTCCCTTTTTTTAAGGGAATGGTGAGCGAACATGCTTGGCTTTGTTCTTCCCGATTTCTTGAGCCGATCGATTTCTTATTAGTCTTCTTTCTTCTCTAAATTTTTGTTCAACATTTTTCCTGATTGAATGGTGCAGGAACATCCTTGGTTTTGTTCTTCCCGATTTGGCGAGTTGATCGATTCTTTATTGGCTTTTAAATCTCCAACTGACATTTCTACTCTAAGGAGTCGCTTTGCTTGCTTTCATCCTTTAATGGTTCAGCTGCTAAAGGTCAGACCTATTTTTCTGTTTTGCTTTATTCAGACGTGCTCATCCGTTTTGCTTTATTCAGACCTACAATTCTGGACTATTATTGAATTATATTTAAAAAATAGGGTACCATGCAACTCTTTGTATTTGCATAGTTGCTTTTGTGTGTTCTCATACTATTAATTAAGCAATGGACAGGTACCATGCAACTCTTTGTATTTGCAGAGTTGCTTTTATGTGTTCTCATACAATTAGTTGAGCATATGTCCGTGATAGAAAATACATATGTTTGTATCAGATAGAAGCCTTATTATTCATTCTGGCTTTGGCTTTTTATGCTCTCTCGTCTCTAAGTAGCACTTCCTATCTTTTTGTTGCCATTAATATATTTCTCCATATGATTTTCCTCTTACCTCTTTGGGTAGACCTTACGTGAAAGCATATACTTTATCAATCCAACACGAATAAAAACCTGGCCAATTGCTTTTAACGTTTAAAAATGAAAGTGGAGTTTTTTAAGATGTTGGCAGACTTAACCATTTACTGGTCAGTTCGATGTCCACTTTCTAGAGCACAATGATAAATTTTGGCAATTCCAGATAAGAGAAAATTTTGCACCTTGTATAGTTTTCTACTTTGATGATGCATTAGTTATTCCAAGTAAAGATATGCATTTGTCTTTTCCTTATTTACATGAAACTGCAGCCTGTTATCTAAGATTTGGATGGCAATTCACTCTCTTTCTTCTTTTTTTCCTTGCTCTTTTTTTTTTTTGTTTTAATATTTTAACCAGTTCCTGCAGATAGACTCAGAGGCCGAGAATGTGAAGGCTTTTCATATTGTCAATGAGATCCTACTCACTTTAAAGGATGTAAGAGCTTCGTACAAGAACTTAAGCTAATAAGAACTGTCGTTGTACTTTTCCTTTTACAGTTGATCTTTGTATTTATTCCTCTATTTTAGTTTGTATGCTGCCATTTTGGGTTTTCTATTTCTTTCTTTCTTTCTTTCTTCCCCCTCTCCTGGGATAGGATAGGTTGGCCCTTATTCTCTGTTGGTGGGGGTGGGGTAGGTAGGTGCATTCTACTCTGTTATAATCTAGGACCTTTCCTATCGTTGTTTGCTGTCATATCATTCTCACCCTTTTGATTGTGTTTCTTAACATCTAGGCCAAGGAAGAAGAAGCAAGGAAAGCTGCTTATGATGTGCTAGTTGACATAAGTTCCACTTTGAGAGACATGTCATCTCTTAGTTCTGAATCATCTGATGCACCTTACCGGAAACTAATTACCATGGTTAGTTCACCTTGCCAAATGGAATTGGCAACATAAATGTAGAGTTATCTTAATTATACAAAATTTGTAGGTCCGATATATATACATATATATATATATATATATATATATATATATATATATATTCCCTTCTTTTGCTGGGGGAAAACGAGTTATAGGGTTGAGATTGGTGTGCCTTGACAAACCTAGTCTTCTTGACGGGCTTCTTGAACCTCCTTGGCAGCCCAGTTGCCTTCAGGATGCTAGTGAGTTCTGTCAGATTTGGGTATACCAACCTACCTCTACCCTCATAACCCTTTTTTATTGTTTAGAAAAAAAAAAAAAAAAAAAAACTCTGCTTATCCTTATTTTATGAGTTGGATTCTTATGGTTCTCTGACTCTTGGTATGTTACTGGTACTTTGCCATTTCATTGTTTATTGACTTCTTGTTTTATGATCCAGATTATGAGCTATCTTTCTGGTTCATCACCTCACATTAAGAGTGGAGCGGTGTCTGTGCTATCAGTGCTGATATACAAGGACACGAGTATTTGTCTTTCAATGCCTGACGTTATTCCCTCTCTTCTACCTTTGCTGCAAGGCAAATCTCTTGAAGTTATAAAAGTTAGTATCTCAAAATCAAACAAAAGTGGCTGTTTCTCTGATGATGTTTTTAAACTAAGACGCTCGTTGGGGTGCATTTTTTTAACAGGCTGTTTTGGGCTTTGTGAAAGTGTTAGCGTCTTGCTTGCCAGCAAGAGACTTGCAGAAACTTCTTTCTAGTCTTGTCAAAGGAATTCTACCATGGTCAGCTGTGTCAAGAAACCATTTCAGATCAAAGGCATGCAAATTTCTTTCTTAGTATCTCTTCCAACAATGGTCACCTTTTTGTTGGGGAGTGGGCGGGTTTGGACATAGGAGGAAGAGGAAAAGTCCTGTTTAATTTTGTCATCTTGTTGACAGAATGCTTGTTTCATGTCTACAGGTCACTGTAATAATGGAGATTATGATACGAAAGTGTGGGTTTTCTGCAGTTGAGTCAGTTACCCCAGAGAGATATAGGAGTTTTGTCAAGTCGGTCGTGGAGGTAGTTCCCTTTTCTTTGTTGTTAGCTCATGAACCAAAATTTTTAAACTTTTAGAGCTTATTCTAATTAATGCTGCTTTACTTGCAGAATCGCCATAACAAGACAAATCCCAAGGATTCTGTTGATAGTGATACAGACACAAGGCATGATGAAACTTCTGCCTCCAGGTCTAATTTCATTGTACAACTGAAAAATGTTTCATTTATAAATTCCCGTGCTGCATATGTTTTTTCCTGCCTCTGAATTTTTTTTTTCATTTTTCAGGCACAGGAATAGAAAACGCAAGGAATTGGATGCAGCACCTGAGAAAACTGAATTGGTGAAAAATAAAAGAGGGGAGAAGAAACTCATTGCCAACAGCAATGGCACAAAAGAACCCACTCTCTCTTCCGGTGCTGGTCGAGTGAGGAATGTAGGGGCTAGGAAATTTAGCAGGGAAAAACTCTCGAAATTTCAACCAGAAAGTGGTAGAAAATCTAAGGAAAAAATTTTCAATAAAGGACCTTCAGGCGGTCAAAAGAGGAAGGTGAACATGGGCTCGAACAATGAAGGAATAAAACCAGCTAGCAGATCTACATTAGGCAAACACAGGAAGCTTGGTAAAAACATAGGAGGCAGCTAAAGCTAAAGCTAAAGTATAGACAATGGTTTAGAATGGAGACAATGGTTTGGCAGCTAAATAAAGTATCAGTTATGTTAAAAAGATCGCTTCTGCGACGAGACAATGGTTTTGCAGCTATGGTAAATCTGTTTCAGAAGGGAGTGCGTCCGAAGGAAGTTAGGTACTCAATTCTCTACCTAAGAATCCTTTATTTTGCAGAATTCAAGGCATGAAAAGAGAGATGCAGATTTGGCAAGGGTCCCTGTATAAAGATAGAAAAAATCTCACCGCGGATAGTTGGTTCCGTTCCCATTCTCTTGGGGACATTGGAGTTAAAAGCTTTTATTGATCGAGCTTAACAGTGCGACTACAATTTGGCTAAAATGCTGAATCCAAAATTTTGGTCTATTTTTGGGTTTGCTTATTTTAATCACATTATCGTTTTTATGTTGTAATATTATTTATGGCTTTCCCTCTGTAAATAATATACTCGAGTGCAAACATTTTAATCGGAAGGATATATAATCTGTCCTCAGCTGTTGTCTGTGTCCCTAATTTTAAGTGTTTGATTTGTAAATATGAGTTGGCAATTTGCACCTCCGAGTTTTTGAGGGAAGAAAAAATGACAGTTCTTTTTATTGAATTAGAAGGAATTAATATAGCAATAAATAGAAATCTGAGACCGTGAGGTGCTCAACCTTCCCTGAAACTAAGAAACAATTCAAAATTCTAAGGACTTGTCTAAAACAACTAATTCCTATTATTCTAATTTCATAATTTGAATTTATTACCAGCCTAATCTACCCAATATTCTTTCTAACAAAAGTACCAAGCCCTTCGAGACTCCCTTTCAGGTGGAAGCATAGATATAAATTATGCCCAAATCTGTGCTCAACTTTCTAACTAGATGCTCAAAATTAGGCCTCAAAAGCCCTTTGGCCAAGATATCAACAATTTTTTGCGTGGTTGCAACAAAGAGCATACAAACGATGCCAGTTTCAAGCTTCTACTTTCTAAAATGATGATCAATTGTCGCATGCTTGAACTTATCATCTTGGACTGAATTGTGTGCCATACTAATAGCTACCTATTGTCACATGGGACTTTCAACAATCCTTTTCAACTCTTGCAGCACCTGTTTTAGCCATAATATTTCACATATCCCTTGTGCCAGAGCTTGGAATTCGGCTTCAATGCTATTTCTAGCTACCACACTCTGCTTTTAACTTCTCCAAGTAAGTTTCCCTAAACAAATATGCAATATCTTGAAATAGACCTTCTATCAGTGACAAAACTAGCTCAGTCTACATCTGTATAGACTTCAACATTTCGCTGATCACTTTTCTTGAAAAAAAGTCCTTTTCTAGGAGTTCTCTTCAAAAACCTCAAGATTCGATACAGTATCATGAGATGTTCTTCGTTGTGAGCATACATAAACTGACTACCAAATTAATAGAGAAGGGACTATGAGGCCGAGTATAAGATAGATAAATTAGCTTACTGTAATCTTTGATATCTTCCGATGTCTATAGGAGCTCCATCACTCTTGTCACCAAGCTTGATGTTGAAATCCATTGGAGTATCCGCAAGTTTGCACCCACTTGTTCCTGTTTCCTTCAAGAGATCTAATATGTACTTACGCTAGGATATTACAATTCCACTTCTCGATCTTGTTACTTCCATTCCTAGAAAGTACCTTAATTGTTCACGATCCTTGATTTCAAACTCCGAAGCTAGAGTCGCCTTTAATCTATTCATCTCCATCACATCATCACGTGTGAGAATGATGTCATCCACATAAACAATTAATATTGGAACTTTACCTTCACTAGAGAGCTTTATGAACATGGAATGATCTGTCTGTCCCTAAGAATAGCCTTGTTTCTTCACTAACCAAGTGAACTTTTTGAACCAAGCTCCAGGAGACTGCTTCAAACCATACAAGAATTTTTTTCAACCTGCAGACTTTGGATCCATACCTTGCTTCAAATTTGGGGGGAGCATCCATGTACACCTCCTCCTCTAAATCATTATTGAGGAAGGCGTTCTCAATATCTAGTTGTTGCAGAGGCCAGTCAGGATTTGATACAATCGACAAAAGTACCCTTAATTTAGTGGTCTGACTTGATGTGAGCAACCTTTTTTTTTCTTGAACACTTGGGAAATGTTTTTGTGATATCGCGTTTCTGATGCTAAGAACTTAGCTTCATCAGTTTTGAATCCTCTGCTGCTATGACAAGTATCTGTGTGCATATGTTTGTGTATTTTAATATTCTCCATCATTTAGTTTTCTGTTAAGTAGGCCAGAGTTCAAATGAAAATGAATCTGATTAGCAGATAGATGAATTTTCGTCAATCATTGCGTTGTTTCGGGGTATGAGATTAAGTACTCGTTGCTTTGATCTGCATAAAACTCTAAAGTGTTTCTTCTGAGTTGATGCCTTTAGATTCTCGCACCTACTTTATATTTAAGTTGATGCTTTCTTAATAACATGCATATTTTTATTTAAGCTAATGCTGCCTTTTTTGATATAATGGATCATTTGATTTATGTACTTTGAATCCTAAAGCCAGACAATTTATATGAGCTTGGCTTAATGCCAGCTTTATTTGTTTGTGTCTATATATTGATCAACTGCTGAAATTACCGTTGGTGATCAATGTTATCATTCCTGCTCGTTTTCTGCTATTTTCTTTGTGTGTGGAAGTGTGGCAACTTGACTGTTTGACAATTTAATATCACATTTGCTAGACCTTCATGACTTTATCTCATGTGTGCAGATCCCTCCTAGTTGGTCCGCATATAACAACTTAATTAATGCCTGTGGATCTAGTGGGAATTGGAGAGAGGATCTCAAAGTTTCCCCAAAAAAAAAAAAAAAATGACAGACAATGGAGTTGGGCCAGATCTTGTTACTCACAACAGTATTTTGTCTGCCTACAAAACTGGAGCTTAATATTCAAAAGTGTTATCTAATTTTGAACTTATGAAGGGGACAGGCATCCATCCTGACACCACAACACTTAATATTGTGATACATTGCTTGATAAAGCTTGGACAATATGGGAAAGCGATTGAAATTTTCAATTGAGAAATAGGAGGGCAGAATGTTATCCCGACGTTGTAACATTCACCAGCATCCTTCACATGTATTCTGTTAGTGGGCAGATCGAAAATTGTAGGGCTACGTTTGATACAATGCTGGCAGAAGGATTAAAACCAAACATTGTTTCATACAACTCATTACTGGGAGTGTATGCTTCACATGGTATGGATAAAGAGCCATTGTCAGTTTTTAATGAGGTAAAGAAAAATGGTTTTCGGCCAGATATCGTGTCTTAGACATCTTTGCTCCATGCTTATGGAAGATCAAAGCAAGCTCTAAAAGCAGCGGAAGTATTTGACATGATGAAGCGAGACAAGCGGAAGCCAAATCTTGTGAGCTACAATGTCCTGATTGATGCCTATGGATCCAGCGGTTTGTTAGCTCAAGCCGTTGAAGTGTTGTGTGAGATGGAACAAAATGGAATTCGGCCAAACATTGTGTCAATAAGCACCCTTTTGGCCTTTTGTGGACGTTGTGGTCAAAAGGTGAACGTTGATGCTGTGCTTTCAGCAGCTAAGCGTATCAAGTTGACTGCAGTTGCATAAAACTCAGCTATTGGAAGCTGTATGAATGCAGGGGAAAATGAGAAAGTAATAAGTTTGTATAGATCTATGGGGAAGAAGAAAGTTAAATCAGACTCTGTTACTTGTGCTCTTTTAATAAGTGGCTGTTGTCGTATGTCAAAATATGATGGGGCACTTGCATGTTTGGCAAGGAGTGGTTTTAACCACTATTTCAGTTATGAGCAGTGTAATATTCTCACATGCTACAGTTAAAAAAAAAAAAAAGCTATAGTATAAAGCTCTTGATGCTACAGTAAAAACAGTTTTAACCAATAGTTTCCACCACCATGCTTGGTTTTTTGATGAAAAGATGGATTTGAAAATCCCTTTGTTTATCTGTGATATGTGCCTAAAGCAAACAGGCAAGTTCAATGGCTTGAGTTTGCCTCTTAATAGACTTTCTTAACTCAGACAGAATCTCATTTTCTTCTTCTTTTTCTTGCATTATCACAGGGCCAAACTTACAAAAGCAGAGTCTGTGTTTGACTAAATGATGCGGATGGTTTTTGTCCCGATGTGGTGATGTATGCCGCAATGTTACATGCATATATTGCTGCAGGTGAGGAACGCTAATATTAAAGTACTCGCATCACTGCAGAAAATGTAGATTCATAAAAGTGTATTCAGTTAGTTGTTCTTAATTGCGCATGTATTGTCGAAGTATCTGTAAATGACGATAATTTTGGGCCGTACAAATACTCGATTTGTGAACTGAAGCGCCCCGCTCCCACCTTTTTTTTTTCTTCGGGTACTTCAATGGATGGAGGATGCAGGAATCCAACCCACAGATGGCATGTTACTTGACATATCAACTTATGCACAAGAAAGTGGTAGAGCTGATTATGCTACTATCATAAAAGAGAGACTTGGTACGTGAATTCATATTTTTCCTCTGTAAACTTTTGTTTTGTTTGTAAGCCGTATACTTTCCCTTTTAACCAATACACATGACGTATTTGATCTTCCCATCCCTTCTTCTATGCAATAATTAGAGTTTCTTGAGAGTATCATTTCTAGTTGAATAATTTTTTGTCATCAACTTTCACAGAATCCTTGAAAAGAAAAGGGGTGGATCGAGGTTCGACTTCGAAACTATGTGATCCTACTTGTCTCCCTCTCCAATGATAAATGCAAGGAAGCTACAGTTTCACAACGTTCTGAAGCCACCAATGGCTACCATTTTACCCAGTTGCAGATTGGAGTTTGATGGCCATAATCAAGACATTGTTCTAGATAAGTTGCCCTTTGTCGTTATGATCTACACTTTTTTATCCTTACTTTTAATTTTAGGAAGTATCAGAAGCCCCACTCTTCTTAAAAACTCAGATGCCAAAATCAAACAATTACAAGAAGAGAAGTTGCATTGGTCTCCAAACTTGACATACTCAAAATAAATATGATGATAATTTAAAAAAAAACCAATTACCTGGTTGGACTTTTGAATTGCAGCTTCCAAACTTGTAGACATCTTCCCTTCAAATGAATGGAATAAACAGCATAAAAAGAGCCAGAATGATGACAATATACAGATCACTACACATGCAATCACAGTGAGCAAAGAAAATGACATTGAATGATAAAAGCCACTTCAATTTCATAAAGAAAAATACACGTACTTAAAGGCTATAAGCTTTTGAAGCAGCAACAACACTGCACATAACAAAAAATAGAAACTCCTAACCCAACTTTTTTTTTCCCCTCAAAATGAAGCCCCGAAGCCATTGTAAGTCAATAAAGCCAAAAAATCATCACAAGCTATAACTCAGCATACCACTAATGATCAGAAGATTTAAGCTTCTCGACGACCAACTTGACTTGTTCACCCATCAGCTGATTCTTTTTCAGAAAAAGTTCCATTTCATCAATGTGAAGCTTTTTCCACTTGGCCTCCAACTCCGGTTTCTTCGACTCCGGAATCAAATCAAGTCCATTCTTCAAAACATAATCCAAGAAGCTCTTCATATCAAATCCAATCATCTCACTCCAACGCACCGAAACGCACGCTTTTCCATCAGTCTCGATCTTTTTCGAGCCTTCTTTCGAAACCGCAGGCGAAGCCAGAGTAGCCTTTCCTTTACTCTTCGCAGCAGCAGCAGCGCCGCTTGATTTCGACGAAGAGACTCTGCCTCCGCCACCGCCACTACCCCAAATTTTCTTCGACAGCTCATAGACCTGCTGCTCGTGCGGCTTCGTCGGATTGTAATTCTTCCTTGCCGCATTGTTCGAGTACTTCTTCTTCAGCCTCCGGACTTTGTCCGACAACTGCGCCTTAGTGACCTCAATGTGCAGCGACTTCTTGATGAAATCGTGAAAGGCGTTCATGTCCGTCGCCGCCGGGTCCGCACCTTTCTTCGAAGCGTAGTCGATGATCCCGTTCAGTATCACGATCTCATCGTCCTCGCTCCACAGCCTCTGAAACAGCTTCTTCGACTCGTCTCCTCCTCCTTCGGACTTCTTCGGCTCCTCTTGCTCCTCCTCCTCGTCCGACGCCGCTTCGCTGCCATCATCAACCGGCGCTTCCGAACCGCTCTTTTTCTTCTTCGACTGCTTCTTCGAGTCCTCCGCCTCTCTCGGCCTCTTCGACGCCGCCTTCCTCTCTGGAGTGGCGACCACAGAGGGCGGCTTCGATCTAGCCTTCTTCTCCTCCATCGGCTTCGAAGCTATGGGCTTGACGGTCGAGTCGGCCGGCTCGGACTCGGAGCTTGACTCGTCGTCCGACTCGGACTCGGACTCGGACCGTTCTGTGTTCTTCGTTTGCAGCGATGAAACCGATGGTTTGGGGGTTGCTTGAACCTGCTCATCGTCCGAGGTTTCTTCTTCTTCCGACGATGTTTCCTCCTCTTCCTCGGAAGAAGAAGCGGCTGGCGGAATTTCCAGATGAGAAGCGCGATTTGGTGCCATTGATGGAGGTGAGGAAAGGTTTCAGAGGTTAGGGTTAAATTCTATACAGAGGGACTTCTACAATCCTAGTCCATAAAAAGACGAGCCTTAAAAAAATAATAATGCACATCGGTAGTCTTTTTAACTTTTCGGTAGATGATATTTTATTTTTTATTTTTTATTTTGACAAAATAATTTTTTAACTCTTGAACCATTCACAATTGGTTAATTTCTGTCAAAATTAATCCAAAATTTAAGGGAATTAGACACGGGCAAGTTATATGTACGTTTTTTAAAAGTAAATTACTAAAACATTCTTTCTAATTCTTTTTTCTTTTTTAATCCACCATTGACAATCTCAACAGTCTTCTGCTTAATCTCCTTTTGCATCTGAAGGATGTTGGACTCTATAGCCTTGGGTCTCTCCTCAATAAGCAAAATCTTTGACATTCAATTTTTTCTTCACCCATTTCTCCACCACCAATATCTCTCTTTGGTCTATTCATTTTCAACCAATAATTTCAGCTTCACCAGAAAAATTACCAACAACTTTCAAGAATTTTAAGGAAAAAATTAACAAATTCTAAGTGTGGTTTCAGAATACTTCCTAGTGATGTAAATTTAAGCTTTTGCAGGCAAGAAAGGAGAAATAAATACAGTAGAAAAGAGATGGAAAATTAAGATAAATCATTAAAAATATATAATTAAATGTTGGTGAATTGGTTTGTTTCTTGTTAAGAAAAACTTCGAAAAAAAAAAATCACCCTCTCTTCCCTCACTTCAAAATCAAAATACTTTTGCCTTAAGCATAATTCTTCCTCTTCACTCAAATATCTCTCTTGGGCATCTATGGGTTGCAGCCTAGAAACCCGATAGTTCCTCTCCCAATGCTTCCTCAACCCCCTCCCCCGTCCCCTGAGCCCTGCCACCGCGCCAAGACCTCCCTCCTCGATGCCTCCGACTGCCTCGAGTACGGCTGCGTCGTCCTCAGCCTCGTCTCCCAGCCCTCCATCGACAAGCAGATCCGCATCGCTGTTGCCGTCAACTTCAAGAACCACCTCAAGTCATGACGGGCTCTTTCCGCCTCCCCCGACGATCCTTCGGCCATTGTGTAACGTCCAGCTTTTTTTTGTCGTCACTTAAGTTGTTTAAACATCATTTCTTAAACTTTAATTATACTTGTTTAGTAAGAAAATAAATGGGTAATTTTTTTCTTTAAAACATAAAAAAACTATTGTGACTTCTGTTGCAATTGAGGTTGCGATATTACTCAACACTTGACTTTAAAACCATTTAAAGCATTTCGTAAACTCATTAAGAAATATTTACTTTCGTAAAACCTCTTTCAAAATGTGTTTTATGTAAAACATTTCTTATAAGACATTTCATTAAACATTGATTTTCTTAAAACTTTTAAAACACTATTTTAAATAGTGAATTTTTTTTTTTGAAAAGCGAAAACATATTATAGTTGTATCCATACCTAATTATCGTATCTGTCTACCGTAGTACCGAGTTCTTCAACTAGTTTTACTGGTCTCTCATATAATTACCTACAGCATGAAGGAACTTATAATGAGCTTAGGCTCAGTAAGTTCAAACATAATCTCATAAATCATTAAATCGTTATTTATGAAACTTTTCTCGTAAAAACCTTTCTCATAAATCATTTTTCATAAAATATTTCTTAACATTTTTCACAAACGTTCTTTATAAGCCTTTCCTTGAAAACATTTTCCATAAAATGTTCTTTGTGAACTTTTCTCGTAAAACATTTCTTAAAATGTTCTTCTTCATAACATATCACATAAACGTATCATGAAAAGGAATGCAAGTAAGATCATTATGCATTATTCTATTTATGCTCATTTATGAACTTTTAATTATGGGCTTCTTATGATTATTCGCATTTTACTTAAACTTCTTATCATTTGTCCTTCCTTATCTTGTGAACTTTAGTATACATACCAACATCATTGGTTGTGAGATCATAAACATGATGCTTCCTTTATGGAAGACTTAAGACCATTGAACACTGTAGTCATCTTTAACTTTACTTGTATACCTTACGTCAAAAAGGCTGGTACGATACTTACTTATCATCTTTACTTTACATTCTTATTAACTTTGGTGAGTATAACAAATGCTAACGTACTTTATGTTGTAACTTAGCATTGAAACATTAAACATAGCATATGCAACCATATTGTAAATCATAACTAAACTTTTAAACATTATGCATAACACACGCATATCACGAAACATTTTTTCATATAAGTATGTTTTGCTAATTCAGAGTGTTCAGCTTTGTCTCAACCGTTTTCTTAAAAACGATGATTTTACCATTAATGGGGTTTTCATAAAAGTTGTGACTTTACTTAACTTCTCATTTAACTTTACCATCTTATTACTTACATGTTACGGAAAAATTCTTGCTAAGAGGTGTTTTATGATATCGGGCATTTCAGGTCCATTTTGACATTTTTACATAAAATGACTACTTTGTTTTTGATGGATCTTAAAAAAATTAGTAACCCATTTTAATAAAACTTACATTCCTTACCAGTCGTAACGTTGTGAAAAACAAAACTTTAGTTTTTTTTCATGGAAAAATCCCTCTTACCAAAACTTTACAATTTTGTCCCGTTTGTGAAAACCTTGACATTTTTGCCCTTGATATAGTTCTCTTTCATTTTTTATTAAAACCATCGATCCTTTCTAACTTAGAACTTGCAGTTAGTCACTACCCATAGTTGTACAAGAAACTAATATTTTCTCGATGAAAACCCATTTTCGCTCGGTTTTATAGTTTTGGCCCGAAACATAAAAATCTTAATATTTTGACCAAAAACAACTATCCTATGCCAAAACATTCAGTTTTTAATACGGATTAAAATTTTCAAAATATTCTTAGTCTGAGTCAAACAATTTTATAACGTCTTCATTTTACGAAATTTTATGCCTAAAATTCTATAAAATTCATAACTTACAAACACGTTGAAATTTTGAAAAATTGTCTATTTTGCCATAACAATTTTGATGATATACAACTTTCATGTTTTAACTTTCATGACATTCTAACGTTAAAGTGGATTTTTTGGCTGATTTTCAAATCTACTGAGTTTTTACAAAACTTTACAATTTAGTCCTTTTAGAATTTAATAAAAATTTGTTCCCAAAAGTTGTTTCCCTCACTGTTTTGTCTAATTCCATGTCCAACACATAAATTAAATCATCCTCTAAACATGACAAAATTCTGTTTCCTTGCAAACTATCCAAACTTTGTTTAAAATCAAAGTTTGTGAAACTTTTCCTTTTAAGCTTTAAATCTTAATTCTTTTCTTTCTATCATCATTATCAACATCATCATAAAACATAACAAATCATATCATAAAGTATATTTTACAATGCCATAGTCCAAAATACACATCAAACACTTGATATGCATAAACTAACTAAGAATAAGGTTTAGAATTTATCCAAGGTTTCTAAGTTCTTGCACCTCCTCTTTGGTGCTTGATCTTGGCTAAACATCTTTACATAATTATAGCAAAAACCCATTAAAAACCTATCGAAATTATAAGTAAAAATCATAAAACACAATAGGAAAAACTTGAGTTTTTTTACCTTGAAAACTTTTTGATGTTCCTCTTCTATACTTGTTCTTGCTTCTTTGCATGATTTGAAGGTTTAATCTTGAACAAAATATTTGGAAAACTTAAGGGTGGCTGCCGGTTTTGGTTGTGGGAGAAGAGAGAGAATTTTTTCTTTCTTTCTTTTCTTTTCTTTTCCTTTCTTTTCTTTTCTTTTTTTCTTTTCATGCCTTTCACATGAAATATAATGGACCCCAATTTGTCCCATACTACTAGTATTCTTTTCTACACTGTGTTTCATGGTCCACAAGCTTCCAGATCATCCACACAGTGTAATTCCTATACTGCTTAGCTTTACACAGTGTAATTTCTATATTGCATTACTTTATGCAGTATAATTTCTAAATTGCTTAGCTTCATGCAATGAAGTTTCTACAATGCTTAATTTTATCAGTATAATTCTTATACTTTATAACTTTATTAGTGTAATCCTTACACTGTATTTTTCTCATACTGCATAATTTTTATACTGTGTATTTCTTATATTGTATTTTTGTCTTAAAATTTGTTGCTACACATTTTGCAACAATCAAGCTTTCTAGCTTATTTTTATTTCATTCCTTCCTTGTTTAAGATTATGACATGATTTTTAATCTTAAAAATCTCATTCTTACCTTTATAGAATTTTTCATAAAAATCAGATTTAAACGGTAATCCTCGTGACACCAAAATTATCCCTTAAATTCTTAACAAATTTTTGAACATAAAATTTAGCTCATAAAATTTGTGCATAATTTACTCAACATAACCTTTAATTATTGCATACTTAATGCACTAAAAATTCTTGGGTGTCACATACCGTACTTGAATGTCGGCAACCTAGCTGCGATTGTTGCCAGCCAAGTGCCGTCATTGAGCCCATCTCCCCAGTCCCTCAAAGGCTCTTCTTTCTCCCTCTCCTTCCAAAGTTTTTCTTTCTTTTTTCTCTTTTTTTAGTATGCAGCTTTTTTACGGATTTTTTAATTTTGTTTTTTAACTATAAATTCTTAATTATTTTACCTAAATACTCTATATGAGATCACATGTCATGCATGTAACCTATTCTGTGAAAATTTAATAGTAAATAGACGGAAGTCCGCTAATTGCTAATGGTTTCAGAGATAATGGACTGTTTTGTCAAAATTAAAAAAAAAAAAGAGGAATTAAAGTGTCACCTATTTAAAAGTTAAAGGACACTGATGCAAATTACTTTAAAAAAATGTGAGGATCATGCTATCCTTTAATTTTAACCCTAAAGATCAAAATAGATGGCTGTTATAACTAGTGGGGCATTGCGTTGGAAATATACCGGCTGCATATAAAACCCGTTTAACATTAAGGATGACAATTCATGTTAATAGGTCGTGTTTGTGTCAACTATTTAATTAATTGTGTCAAAAAATATCAACCCACACATGACCCAGTTATCAAATGTGTCAAAAGATATCAACCTAAATACTACTCAATTAACAATCATGTTAATCTGTCAACCCATATAACCTGTTTAAACTTATATATTGAATAAATAAATGATATAACTATGAATTATTTATCATGATTATGAAAAATATAATAGATTTATTGGTCAATTTATCATTTCTTTTTAGATTACCTTCTAATTTTTAAATTCATAATATTTATATTTAATAAATGTAAGTAAAGTTTATTTATGTATTATATAAACTTTTATATTGTATCATGTATAATTAAGTTTCAAATCACCCAAACTTATTTATAATAAACCTAAACCCCCAACTTTGTGTGGGTTTCATGTCTATTGTCGTGACATTACCCAAATTACTACCCTTATTAAACATGATTCAAGCCAAACGACCTATTGTTTTGGCTTTGGTGATGAGGTGAGGCAACATGGAAGAGCATTGGTATGGCCTTTTATCATAACACAAAAAGCTTAATGCAAATGTTTAATTGACATCTGTTATTTTTCAGTGTTTCTTTAATCTATTATTTGCTTGTTGATGGCTTAGGAGTATACAGTAATGACAATGACATGCGTCTCAAAGAGTTCACCAAGTCTTTGACTGAAAGAGCTTACATGTGATGTGCTAATCTCCAACCAGGAAGCGTTAGAAGTTAGGATGAATTAGTTATTAATTTTGCACAATGTTCTTCACAATAGAAGAGAAATTTAATATAGCTAACTTAAGCACAATATAATGGGCGTGTTTGTTTCGTGGTTCGAATCACGGTTCGAATCATTTTGCTACAGTATTTTCTCTTATAAAAATTTAAATATTCATTCAAATACTCGAACCAAACGGGCTCAACAAGTCTTTGGCGAAAATTTAGTTAAATATTGTTAAGAAAATAATCGATAGAAATAAAGAATAAAAACACACAGAGATTTACGTGAAAACTCACGATGGGAAAAACTACAGGCAGAGGAAAAGAAATTTATTAAACTCGTGAAGATTATAAGATTGAGGCATATAGGAAGGCTAAAATTTGATAATAATAAAATCCTAACGCAACACATCATATATATAGGTATAAACAAAACCCTATTGGCTCAATTCTCCCGTTACCACTACAAATCTCATGAAAAATCTTACATTTTTTTTTCACCACAATTGTCACACCCCGACCTTTTTAGGTCAGGCTAAACTAAATTTAAGTCACCAAACTCTAACAAGTATGTGCAAAGATTCAAAGAAAGAGCCTTGGATTGCATGGAGACTATGTCGAAAAAAGACTTGGTCAAATAATGCATCAAGGGCATGATTGATAAATACCGAATCCGTATGGAGAACAACTCAATCTTCAACTTTGTGGAATTAATTTCTAAAGCACATAATACTAGTACCATGGTAGTTAGATTGAAGAAACTCTCTAGACAACAAGATGTCGAAGAAAAGTTTCAGCAACACTTCAAGAGAGGGTCTAAAATAGCATTGGCTGAAGAAAAGCAGAATTACAAAAAGTTCAAAAAATAAAGAAGGGGTTGTAATTTTTCAGAATTCCCTTGTCAATGAAAAGGTATGAGCTTTGCTCGATGCATGGGTGTAAGATAAAGTTCTAGCACTAACTTATGTTCAAAAACTCCCAACAATAGAAAAAAAAAAAAGAAAAAAAAAGGAGCAAGATCCATCATATTGCCACTAGCATGGTAGAATTTGTTATTCTACTATGCAATATTACACATTTAGGAAAATTTTTCAATGACCTTTTGAGAAGGGGAAAAATAATTTTGAAAAATATTACCTCAGAATAACAACCATTTTCACAATATAGGAGTGTTGAGTAAGCCCAATGGTTTCTTCAAATAGTCCAATCAAAACTCTTGATAAGCCAGTTATGGAATGTTTCCCCATAATACGGTCAGTTATAGAATGTTTTTTTGCCTTTCACGGGGCCAGTTATTGAATGTTTTCTCCTGATATAGGGCAAGTTATGGAATATTTTTCCCTTCATGGGCTAGTTGTGGAATTTTCTTCCTTGTCATGGGGCTAGTTATGGAATGTTTTTTCCCTACCTAGGACAGATTATAAAATGCTTCTATCTACCATGTGACCAGTTATGGAATGTTTTTTCCAATATAGGACTAGTTATGGAATGCATCCTCATCATGAGGCCAATTATGGAATGTTCTTTCCTGAAAAGATAGATTATGAAGTGTTGTCCCTGTCATGAGGCCATTTATGGAATGTTTTGCCTAAAATGGGGCCAACAATGAAATGTACTCTCGAACGTGGGACTAAATATGAAATGTTTTTCCTAATACGGGGCCGGTTATTAAACGTTTATCCTCGTTTTGAGGCCAATTATGGAATGTTTTCCCCGATATGGGGCCAGTTATGGAATGTTTTCCTTCATGTGGGGCAAGATGGAATCCCTCGTTTGGGAGGCCAATTATAAGACGATGTTTCTACTACAAAAGAAGTTGTTGGCAGCTGAGTTGTTCACAAATATTTTGTCATTGAAAACATCTGAATCAAGATTTGATGCTCAATCACTTTAAGAAATCAATCTCGCACACTGCAACTTGAAGCCAAAAAAATTGGCCCAAAAGGGATGCAGTTTGAAGGGCATTGAGACATTGATAATGGTTAGAAAGAATTGTCACAAAATTGTCGTATGGACTATAAAATTATAGAACTCGCGAAATCAAAACCAAGGTGAGTAATTTCTTATACCAAAAGCTAAGACCAATATAGCTATTATACTGATATATATATGGGGGTTTAAAATTACAAAATAATAATAATAATAATAGATTTAAAGTAATTTTAAGTAAAGTGGCTTCTTATAAGAAACAGAAAAAAAAAAAGGAAAGAAAAGGAAAGAAAGAAAGGTGGTACATAAAATTGTGCTATAATAGCAAACAAGGAGTCTATCATGTTAATTTTTAGCCTAAAAAGCTCTTACGGAATCGTTCCTATAGTAGTATAACAACGAACAAAGAGTCTTTATCATTTTAGTCTAAAGGCTCTTATAGAATTGTTTTTATAACAATATGACAGCAAACAAAAGGTCTATCATTTTAGGCTCTTATAGAATTGTTTCTATAACAATATAACAGCAAACAAAGGGTCCATTATTTTAGACTAAAAGCTCTTACTATTGTTTCTATAACGATATATAAACAAACAAAAGGCCTCTCATTTTAGCCTTCAAAAAAAATTGATGAGGCAATATCAAGAAAGACGCTTTTCAGTAATATTTGCTTGGAGGTAAAGGGAAGTCAACATGAATAATACTAGACGTCCGTAGTTAACACGAAGCATAACAGAGATAGGCTTGGACAAAAAAAAAAAAAAAAAACACAAAACAAAACAAAAAACAAAAAAAAACAAAAAACAAAAAAACAAAAAACAAAACAAAACAAAACAAAAAAACAAAAAGGGAGCAGAGGACATACCCAAAGTCCAAAGTCCTGATTCTTGAATTGCAGTGAGTGACAATGTATTAATTTATACCAAAGAGGGGAAAACAAGAGAAAACCATTAATGTACATAAAAATTAATATAAAGAAAAGAGGAAGAGAGGGCGCCCGTAAACTCTCACGTACAAAATAAGCCAATAATAACATTTTTACATTGTATTATAGTTATTACTAAAATGCTTAATTTTTATTAATTTGATCTCTAGTTATTTAGTGCAGTCTAAAAGCTTAGTTTCTTTATGAATGAAGCTCAATGTCCTAAGCTAAAAAATTTGTGCTTTTTATTTTTCAAATTATAGTTGAGTGGTTTAAATTTTCTTCCTTAAGTTATTTATTAATCCTATTGATAATATTTGTCTCCTAGTCTCCTACTAGGAAGTAAGAATATTATCGTAAGTTATTTTGGTGTGAAATAATATTCATAATTAAATATTTTATTTAAATATATTAAAAGGGGAGCGGGTGTTTTACTTAGGTCGGCTACTAAAATTTTTTATTTTTCTTCTTTTACTCTTTGCTTCTTTTATACTTAACCTAGTGAATCATTACTCCATTGATTACACTTCTTCCTTATCACATAGTACATAGTTACTCTTTCATACACTTGAACATATACTAGAATCAATATAGGAGGTTCTTTTGAACTAGATTTGGAGTAAAACGTACCATGTGCATATTACCCACTATATCAAGAATTAAAAAATACTTCAATTTTGGTTTACTACAAAGGACTTGCTATTGTTTTCGGTTTTGATCCTAAAGGCTTATATTCTTATTTCCTTTGTGAAATCATGGAGAGATATGAGTTAACTATGTGTATATTGTCTTAATTACTTAGTAATTATATATGTCTGTGTGTGAATGTATGTTGCCATTTCTTTGTATAATAATTCATCAGTCATGCATATATATTACACTATTAAATTGAATTTTTACTTGGCTGGTATAATACTTACGTGAACGTTACTGTTTAGAGAATTCTTTCTCATACATACATATATATATATATATATATATATATGTACTATGATATTGGAATTAAATTACTTAAAATTATTAAGGCCACTAATGTATATTTATCTATTTGCTAAAAAATGGCTTGTATTATTTATGAAACAATGCAGATAAGGTGTTGTGTATTGTTATATATTGACTATTATTAAATATAGCATAGAACAACTGAATATGACTTCTCAGTGTAGTTTTTCTTTATGGTTCGTTATTCTAGGCTTTTAATAATATGCATATATATAATTTGGTGATCAGGTTTAGTTTATTTACACATGTTTCTATGTGTGTGTATATGTATTAACTAATTCATTATTTGAGCTATGTATATATGTTCATATAGATATTTATATCTTAGTTGCTCTATTAGTTTTATGAAGTGTTGGGTTCTACAGTTGACTTGGATTATGTGATGTTATTGTTAATGTTCTGTTCGTGTTTGTGTACAAGTGTATAGTTTCGCTATTTAATAATGAAAGCTTTTGTAGATATATATATATATATATATATATATATAAGCATGAAGCATATTATTATAAGATAGTTATCATAGCTCTAATTGTTAATAATAATTATACAAGCACATCTTGCTTGACGAGAATATTGACACCTTTCATTTGTCACTTTTCAACTGTAACATAAGATTAATATTGTAATATACATGATTTGCTAGATCATTTGTACTCATGACATAATGGCACATGTATAGTTTCTTAAAAAAATCATCGTATTATGACAAGGAGACTATTTGTATGTGCATTGTGAAGTTTGTTTGTAAGTGGCCTTTATTAAGTCCATGTGTTAGATTAAGACTCAAATGATTTCGTGGAATATATTGAGACCATTTTTGGACCTCTTTGTAGTTTTTAGAATCGAGGGACTACAATGTTTCATAGGTTAGATTGAGACATTATTGTTTGGTAAAGGTTTATTAGTAAGCATATATGCTTTATAATAGGCCTAGGCAGACGATTCATGGTGTACAATACACACATTAAACTTTTTTATGATATGGCAAGTACAATAGAAGTTTTATAAGCCCATACATGATGCCACTATATTGAATTATGTAGCTTCTGCTTACTGAGAATTAGCTCATAATGTTTTTGGGATGTAGATAATGGTACATCTCAGTAGTGTTGATTTAGAGGTCGATTGACACACTCTCCGTTCTCGTGACTCTAATCTTGCATGGGCACACCTTCGTTTAAATATTATATTTTTACTATGGTATTGTTATAAGTATAGTTTAGCGATGTTTTATTTGAAAATGTAAATTTATGTAAATATTTATTGCCAACCCATCTTTAATGAGTGTAGATCAAGTTGTTCGTGGGTCACAAGATTTTTAAAAAGTTCAAAATTGCTCACTATTTTCTTAAATAATTATATTAGTTTAGAAAAGAATATCAAGCCATCTAACTTCAATATTATACACTAACAGTATGAGTAAGTTAGGCGAGGCCGGCATCACACTTTAACAACAAGAGTTGTGAACTAAAAAAAAAAAAAGAATAAATTTGAAATATGGCCTCTTATATCATTTCAGGTCATGTCAACAGGAGATTGAATGAGTATAGAGATCAGCTTTAAAAAAAAAAATAAATGAAAATAAAAAGGGTACACGAAAGCAACTGAGTTGCTTTATTTTGGTTGTATAAAAATATATGTTAGGAACTAGGAAACAAACTTAAAAGATGATGATGGTGAGAAATTATGACTTTGGTTGCATAAAAAAGGGAATTGGGGGCAAATTTCACAATTGAGTAATGGCAAATGGAAAAATGATGAAAAAATTTCAATTCAAATTAAGGAAGCTTGGAAAATCTAAGGCAGGTAGAGTGCTTGCCGGAGTAGATTCTATATCAAAATTGAGCGAAATTGCAACTGCTAGAGTTGACTTGTGCATGTCAGAAATGTGGAAGAGTGTGTGAATCTGTACGATTGCGAAAAAACAGACCAGTCAGGGTGCATAAAAACAAATAAATAATAACAAAAGGCAGACCGCGATTTTTCAAAAGAAAAAAAAGAGAAAATAATAATGTCATTATCTTGCCTTGACCTTATAGTAGACTTTTGGAATTTTTTTTTTTTTTGGGTGGGGGGGTTGGTGGGGGAATTATACATTGAAACTTGAAGGAAAGAATGTAAATATGTCGAACAATAGATGTGCAAAATAAAAGTATGTGCGCATATGTATATGTAATCTAAATATAAGAGCAACGACTTAGCAATAATATATATATATATATATATTTCAATAGAAATATATATACTTGTATGAGCATAATTTAAGAGCGGCGACTTAAATAAATAAAAAAAAACAAGGATATAGTAATAATAATAATAAACAATAGCAATAATAATAAGTGAAAAACTGTAAAAGGTTTACATCAACAAGATCTTTTGTTTTCCGCTAGATATAAATTTAATGATAAAAGATTAAAAAGGTCACAATAAATAAAATGAACCTAAGGGGGTGTTTAACAATAGTGAGAATCACTCAATTTTTACCACAATCTCAAATAGTATAAAGTTCTTACATGCTATAATAATAATTAAAAAATATGTTATAGTGTAAAATTCTCATATACTACAATAAAAGTGGTTCCCATCACCTTTTCAAACACCCTATAAATATATCAAATTATTAAAAAAATATTATAATAGTGACCAAATTATTGTTGTGAAATTAAAATCTAATATAATATTTAAAATATCTTTAATAATATAATAATTATTTAATGACATCACATATTATATTATATAATTATAAAATAATAATTTTAATAATATCATTTTGAGACATTTATAAAATTTGTATAAACTGAAGTGATATTTTAATCCAACCTAAAGGCAGAGCCCCTAATCTCATGCCTCCTCGGGTTCAATCATTACCTCGCGACGAAACTGTTCGCCATCTTCGCCTCGGCGTCATCTTTGGAGACACTCTATCGTTGGGTCCAGAGCACGCAACAACAAAGTAGCCCTATCTAATGGCGGCGTTCATGACCTGATGATGGAGATCTCACGATCTCAGTCGCAATTCATCTGTTACGATCTCCACCTTCATCTGTCAATTAGTCCGTTACCACCCTTCTGCCTCCGCAGGTCACTATTGTTCTGTCAGGTTCACACTGTCGACACCGCCGCCCCCTCCGTTGCGACGGTTTGTTGCGAATCGCCTCCGTCGCAGTTCTGTTCCAACAATGGCTGTGAATCTTTTCCGTCAAGACAGTGGTGGTTTTCTCTTCTAATGGCGGTGCATATGCGACTTTTCTCCGCCCAAATGGTGATGGCCTCCTATGGCAGCTCATGAAAGATAACATTTTTCCTCTTTTGTTTTTCTTTTTGTCTTCCAATTGGTAATATAGGTAAAAATTAGTGTGGATGGTATATTTGTCTCTATTATTACATCTGCACTTATAGATTTCAATCAAACAGTGTTCAAAAGCCCGCTTTATGTATGAGAACTTTTCAAGGTTCTCATGATAGCATTAGCATTGCCCTAATAATAATGATGACGACAACGACGACGATCGATGACGATAAAAAGAAGAAGAAGAATGAAGCACTTGTACTTTCGTATTATCAAGATTTGAACACAATATTTGTGCAAGACTTGACATAGAGAGAGGGAAAGAGAATCCAGGTCAATACCTAACGGATTGGGCGTTTTAGCAAACAAAGAAGAAGAAGAAGAAGAAGGAGGAGGCAAAAGTGAGTAATGATAAACTCAGACTTCAGTGTCATTACAATCATCCAGGCATCGACATTGTTATAAGATCCAGATAAAACAAGTAATATAAAACAGATGTTGTCTAATGGAATGCATAAATCACAAGAAAACAACGCAAAGAAATTTGTTAGAAAAACTTGTCAAGTTTTATGATTTTGTTATTTGATAGTTTTGATTTTTCTTTAGAGCCGTGGTAAATTTAAATTAGCACATATTATATTAAAATAATACATAAAGCATTTATGATAATTAGAAGTCTCCATACATGTTAAATCTACATATGTGAACTCAAGGCATTTGTATGAGACTTATAACATGGACAGCACAATATGATATAAACTGTCTCACTTGTATGCTAATATAAGTTTATTTACTACTAATAGACCCCTATCTTTAACAGGCCATTACATTAACGAATGTGGGTCCTAGGATTAGAGCAAATGTTTTCCTCTGTCAAGCCTGTTTATCAAAGTTGGTTTTAACTAACTTTTTAGTTAAAAATAGTATAAAACTCTCACATGCTATAGTGTTTACAATTCTCACCAATGATTGTAAACGCTATGCCAAACACCCTATCGCATCATTCCTCAGCATTCAAGCACAAGGCCTTTCAATGAGCAATATCTTTTTTCAGTGTATTAATGGAGAGCGTTTGCTTGTGTATCTCAACATCCAAGTTACGAATGCTCTGCTAGCTCTTGGGAAGAGATGGTTTGCCTTAGTGGCAATAATTTAGTCTTATTGCTCTAAAAGGAGTTTAGTCATGGCAAGTTCATCCTCAGTAACATCAGGAATTTTCTCTTCCGCCTCTAGAAGAGCATGTTGAGGAGAATTGCTAGCGGGGGTTGAGTTGTTGTGTGAGGAGCCACCAGAATGGCGGCGCTTGGAAGAAGGAGCCTCGATCAGGGACGGACTTACAATTAGGGGCGACCATTTTTGTTAATTTAGAAGGTGTAATAGGAGAAATAGACATGATAGTGATAGATGATTGTTCAAAATGCATGAAAGGGCATATTTACAAGCAAATAGAAGGAAAGCTAAATCATGCCAACACCTTCCATATATGTGAATATGTAAGCTTAAACAACAATATATATATATATATATATATATATATATTTATATATATATATGAATAAATAACCGACAAATAAACAACCAACGAAACCTTCAATATGGCATTCTTACTTCTAAAGCAATAAAACGAAATCCTGAGGAAAAGTCAAAATGTGTGAATAAAATAAAACAAAATAGGCAAGATAATAAGAAGTTAATGTTACGTATGAAATGCTATAATACTAATCCATTTTTCCCAAGGAAAATTCTCACTTGATTTATGTTTCAATATTAATAATAAGGTGACTCCAATAGAAAATAAAATAAAGCTAATAAAAGAGATCATGGAACAACAATCATAAGGCTCAAATAAATTTTTCAACATAAAAAGGATTAAAGAGATGTATTTCATAATACATCTCTTTGAAAGAGGCGACATGGGAGATAAGTCTTCACTATAATGAGAATCGCCCATACCTAAAGAAAAGGGTATTGAGAATACCGATAAGTTCTTAACGAAAGTCTAGAATTTATAGGAGGTTTTGAAGTTTTGAAACTTGCAGGAAAAATAAAAAAGAATGCATTATGATAAATCAGAGATGAACTAAAGACTACGTAGAGTGCGTAAAGCACACTTCCTAAGACTCTACATGGGGTTAAATGTTAATGCAGGTTTGACGCATACACTAAAGGAGTGACATTTCATGTGGGAAGTATACAAGTAGGCTGAGAATGGTAACATTTCATCTAAATTTTGCTAATATAATATTGGCATCTAATAAAATATAATAAAAATAATAAACTGTTGATTGACAAAAAATACAAAAAAAAAAAAAAAATGATTAAAAGGCCATATGATTCACCTATACCGCAATATCATTCCAAATACATAAACTTAAAGTCAATTCTACATTTTGTTATTTTACGCTTCGTTTGTCACATATACTAACCATTTCTCATATGTGACCTCCATTTCTTACCTTTTGATTGCCTACTCTATTTCTCATCTTTGCTATCTATTTCTTATATTTGCTATCTACTTCTCACCATTATTTAAGTCAACTTCATTTCTTGCCATTACTATCCATTTATCATCTTTATTAAGTCAACTTTATTTCTTGCCTTTGCTATCTATTCCTCACTATCTAGTTCTTATCTTTACTAAGTCAACTTTATTTCTAACACTTGCCATCTGTTTCTTACGTTTGCTCCAAGTTCCCACCTTGGCCACCCCGTTTAGCACTTTTGAGTCACCCATCCATTTGCTTACATATAGGTCTCATTTATTTAGCTCAAAAGAACAATCAGATACAAGAGAGCAACAAAGTGAGAGAACAAGATTGCATTACTTTAACAAATAAATGATACTGAGGGAATGTTACATAGGCATAGGTGATGCTTATTAAGAGAGAACAAAGGCAAGAAACCCAAAGCCCAACGAGAGAAGCATTAGAAGTTCTTAGGGGCAAACATTCTCATTTAGGAATTTAGAGCTTTTCTACTTTCCATTCCTTGTATTATTTCCTTTCACTATACTACTTCTTCTCATATTTAGTTCTTTAACTTGTACAAATAATGCATTTGCACATCACTTCAAGGTGATATCTTTAACCGGTTGGCAAAAGTTTAATAACGCTGGATCTTGTTCTAGTCATCTGTATGTCAATCACGTGAGCTATTGCCTACATCATTCATTCACTCAGTTAATATCTCATTAATATTATGTATTAATGCCTTTAGTCCGTATCATGACTGTCACAGTCATCTATCCAGTTCTTTTCTTCAGTTTTTTTCTCGTGCTATTTTTCTAAATGTTTCGTCAACTTTATCATCGTCTATTGATGGACACGCGTCATAGTAGAATGACCTTTTGACAAAATAGTCTAGTGCTTGGTAAATTGTTGAAGGGATAAGGTTATTCAATCAGGTTAGAAAGTAATTGTAGCATTTGATCTTGTTCTAGTCATGTCAATAGTGCGAGGCTATCATACGCATTTGCATTAACATGTGGCTCATTAATAGACGATGCTTGTCTTTATTAAAGGGCCAATAGCATCACATCTGACACGTTTTCTTAATTTTTCTACGTGCCTCTCCTAGTCAGTTTTGGCTTTGCAATCTGTACGTTGACCGATGACTGAGCCTATGTGTTTATTAATATGCGCCGCTTCAACACCGTAACAAAGCCTACTAGGAATATTTTCTAAAATTTTTTATTCCCAAGATGCTCATGGTTGGTGCAAGTATACTGAATTTGCTAGAAGTAGACTTCCTTGTACATTTTTTTTTTTTTTTTTCTAAATATATATAAACAAAAGAAAACCAATTTTTTCTGTGGGACTCTTTTCGTGTTTTAACTGTGTACACTGCTAAGACGACATGTCATCCAGCAGTTGCCAGCAAGCTCATGAAGCATACTCAAAAATAAAAATAAAAAATAAAAAAAATGCCTTATTCTTAAAGCCATATATACGACATATCGTTTTTATTCAAACAAAAAGATGCGTTATTCAAACATGGTATAAAATAATTTGGAAAATTGGATACTTTACAATATGGTCGCATTTTCACCAAAACACGTCCTAATCCAACGGACACTATCACAGCATTTGATCTTCTCCACTCAAATGCCCCTTTGTCATTATGACCTATGTAGTCATTATATATATATATATATATATATATATATATGGTTTTTTTATTTTTGGAGACTATGATTAATGATTTTGAGGTTTGAAATTTTTTCAAAACATTCCAAAAAGAAAAGGAAAATTAAAAAATTAAAAAAAAAATCCCTGACAGGTAAACTAGTGAAGCACCGTTGGGTTGTGACATTGGGCGACATGTGGTGTTGCCCTCCACATGCTCTCTGCTGATTGCTCTCTGCTTCCTCGTTGCCTCCAGACTGAACCTGTCAAAAACTATTCTGGCGAAATTACTAAACTACCCTTTCCTCCTTCCTAGCCGTTACGCCCCTTTCAGGCCCTTTAACGACCTCCAACTTTCCCTCGCCTCCTTTCGAACGGGAACAGGGGCAGATCAGTAAATTCACACCATCAGCAGTCTCTTCTCTGTAGTTTTCCTCTCCACAGTGAAATCCTTAAAAAACAAACTCGAAACTGCTCTCTCTCTCTCTCTCTCTCTCTGTCGAAAAAGGTTTCCATTTTCTCTCTCTTTCTCTTTCTCACTCTAGTTTGGTTAGGGTTTCTTTGAATTTGAGAGTGAGTGAGTGAGTGAGTGAGTTTGTCCATGGCTTCGTCTTCCTCTGATCCTGGTCTAAAGCCTGAATCTAGCGGCGGAGGCGGCGGAGCAGGAGAGAGTTCGGAAGCAGCTGCGATGGCGAGCGATCAGATTTTGCTGTACAGAGGACTGAAGAAAGCGAAGAAAGAGAGGGGATGTACGGCCAAGGAGAGGATAAGCAGAATGCCTCCCTGCGCCGCCGGGAAGCGCAGCTCCATTTACCGTGGAGTCACCAGGTATGGCAGTTTCAGAGCTGTCTGTTTGGTTACTGATAAAATGATTGGGTTAAATGAGCTTAAATTGGGTTAGAAATGGCGGTGATTTTTTGCTGCTCTGTTAGTATAAATTAATGGAATTCGGTTGTTTTGCATCTGATTCACCGAAGATAGAACTATTTTCAAACAAAAAGAAATTTTGATGAGTTTAATTTTCAATGGAAATTTAGGCATAGATGGACGGGACGTTACGAAGCTCACCTTTGGGATAAAAGTACCTGGAATCAGAACCAGAATAAGAAGGGAAAGCAAGGTTTTTTTCTCTCTCTTCTCTCTCTCTAGTTTGGTTAATAATCACGCTTATATGATTGCTATAAATTCATAAAATGTATTTTTATAGTTATTTATGCTAATGCTGATAAATTTTTACTCTTTTGTTGCATGAAATTCTTGGTCTGGGACTAAAACTTGCCAGTATACTTGGGTATGTTGGTACATTTTTATAGCTCTATTTCTGTTTTTGCTTTTGTGAATATGTAGTTGTTTTATAATATTTTGCATTGACTAGCCTTGAATAGCATATTATTTACAGGGGCTTATGATGATGAGGAGGCTGCAGCACGAGCATATGATCTTGCTGCCTTGAAATATTGGGGCCCTGGGACTCTCATCAACTTTCGAGTGAGAAAGTTTGCCTTATTTAACTTTTCTTTTTGTCAGTTGGAATATATATTCATGCCCCTTGTTTGTTTTTTTCCCGTATTTTTACCAATTGAGAATCACTTTTTACGTATTAAACCAATTGTTTGTACAAAAGCCTTTTTATCTTTTTCATTTATTGTGAATTGATATTGCTGGGCCCATTGGTTCCATTTACCATTTTGACTTTACATATGTATATAGAGGGGCTCTCTTTTTCAGTTTTATGATTCTATTTGTTTGATATTTTATAAGGCTCTTAAGCAATTTAACAATGTGGTGCAGGTCACAGATTACACAAGGGATCTTGAAGAGATGCAGAATGTATCACGAGAGGAATATCTTGCTTCTCTAAGAAGGTGTGTACATATTTCACTGTTTGTTTTCAACCTGTAACTATGCCATAACTGATGTTAGATATTCTTTGCAGAAAGAGCAGTGGTTTCTCCAGAGGAATCTCTAAATACCGCGGACTTTCAAGGTATTTTTTTAGGTTAATTAATGCTTGTGTATCTATTATCGGTTAGTATTGATGTTGTACTTGTACGTTCTGCTCAATATTTGGTGCTGTTACAATGCAGTCGGTGGGAGCTGTCATTTGGTCGTATGGCTGGATCTGAGTACTTTAATGGCATGCATTATGGTAAAGCTCTGATCAGATTCTAAATTCATGTGTTTTTTTTTTTCTAGACATTACTGTTTCACCATTTGCAAGCCTCCTCATGGAAAATTTTTTATAACATTGAGTTGCGACTTATAGTTTCAAATCATTTGAAGGTACAGGTGATGATCCAGCAACAGAGAATGAATTTGTGGGTAGTCTATGTTTTGAAAGAAAGATGGACTTAACAAATTGTATCAAGTGGTGGGGACCAAACAAAAACCGTCAAGGTGATGCTAGTTTTAAATCATCAGAGGAAACTAAACATGGTTGTACTGGGGATGAACTTAAGACCTTAGAATGGACAGTTCAGCCGACTGAACCCTACCAGATGCCTCTTCTAGGCATGTCTCCTGAAGGGAAACAACAAAAAGGCTCAAAAGTGTCTGCATTGAGCATATTGTCTCGGTCAGCAGCCTATAAGAGCTTGCAAGAGAAAGCATCAAAGAAACAAGAAAGCAATGCAGATAATGATGAGAACAAAAACAAAAATGCTATTAACCAAATGGACTATGGCAAGGTTGTTGAGAAATCTACGAGTCAGGATGGTGGCAATGAGAGGCTTGGAGTAGCATTAGGAATGACTGGGGGGCTGTCTCTCCAGAGAAATATGTTCCCATTGACACCTCTTTTGTCTGCACCATTGCTAACCAACTATAACACCATCGATCCACTGGTAGACCCCATTCTTTGGACGTCTCTGGCTCCTGCTCTTCCAAGTGGAATTTCTCATCCATCTGAGGTCGGTATTTATCCAAGTCTCTTCTTAATTTTCCTAAGATGACTCATTCTATATGATTATGCAACAGACAATCCATTATGTAAAATTTATCATTAAGGACAGTATCAGGGAGAAAAATATATATAGTGAATGTGCTTGGTCCTTTCATACGTCAGAGCTATGAATCAGCTGCTTGCTTTTAAAAGAATTTTTGTATTTTTAATATGTCAATGTAGATTCTAGGAGTTTATATGGAGCTAAGCTTTAATGAGCTCCCAAGTGGCACTGTTGTCTCCTATAATCCAAGGAAGGGAGGAAGTAATTGTAATTCTTTTCATTTGCAAAACATATTGTAGCTAGGAATTAGCATCCTTCAATGCATTGACATTATTTTTTATCGAATTCTAGAGTGACTTTAGAACTCCTTCAATTGACTTGTTTTTTCATCTTTTAAACGAGAACAATCCAGCCCACTTTTTCATTAAGGGTAAGGTGTATGGAATTTATATTATAGTATATGAGTTTGTCTTATAGAAACCTTACATATTGTAAATGCAGGTCACGAAGACTGAGACAAGTTCAACTTTCAACTTATATCGGCCAGGGGAGTGATGTCACAG
The DNA here is from genome assembly GCA_025403435.1 of Artocarpus heterophyllus. Classification (NCBI taxonomy): domain Eukaryota; kingdom Viridiplantae; phylum Streptophyta; class Magnoliopsida; order Rosales; family Moraceae; genus Artocarpus; species Artocarpus heterophyllus. The sequence goes on along the minus strand of CM046351.1, from coordinate 25,465,622 downwards.
TACTTTTTCCTCTGAAATTTAAGAAAATATTGATATTTGCTCTCTTCTACTATAGTTGTGCATCACTATGCAGCGAACACAGGCAGAAAGGATGGAAAGTTCACTTAATCATGAGAATGAGGCTTTTACTTCTTATGCAGGTTTGTTTTACTTGGATACAGAGAACACTGAAAAAAGAAAAAAGAAAAAAAAAAAAGGAGATAGATTTGTAACTATGAATATAATGTAAAAATTTTATATGTATCCTGATATTTAGCCGATATCCCACGCTCTGTACATTGAGTTTGTGCCTGGAGTCAGATGTAAAACTTTTTGCTAAAGGAGGAAAGATATGAAATTCTGCCGAGTAGCTTACACAATGAAGAGCATGTTTTATGTATGTACACTGATCAGTTTCGCAACAATGACGTCATTTTTCTCTTGCATGTACCATGCTTACTGCATTTTTTTTTTGCAGTTGTTGTGGACAACTAGGAAGAAATATAATGAATATAACAAATTTGATTCCATATGTGTTTGGCAGTGGTGGGAATCACTCAGTTCTCACCACAATTTCAATTATAAACAGTATAAAGTTCTCACATGTTACAATAACAATAAAAAAAAATATGCTATAGTGTAAAATTTTCACATGCTACAGTAAAAGTGGTTCCCACCATCGATTCTCGCCACCTTTCCAAACACCCTATAAATCTTCTTCTATTGCTTGAAGTCTTTCAACCATTAAAATTGAAGCATAAACTTTGAAGTGCCCATGATGATAGAAGATACTCCCTTCTTTCGACCATTCTTTCTTTCTTCCTATGGTTATATTATGATGTGACAACTAAAAAAAAGGACAAGAGAAAATAGTTAAACCTCTTTAAACTTTTGAGTGATGTCTAACAACATTTCAACACACAACAATGCCTTTCAGCGAAAACAAAAACAAAACGGTTGGCGCTTGCTACTTTTCTTTTCTTAAAACAGAGTGGACGCAGTGAGAGGGAGAGGGAATCTCAATGGCCTGAGTTCCAGTGTCGCCTTCATGTTTATCACCGGACTCCTGGTCGTAAAAAAGCGTGTCTCGAGGTTGCATGGATGGAGTTTCGATGATGGAGGTGGTTGTGGATGATTATGGGAAGAAGAAGAGGCAGAGCGGAGCTTGGAAGGGAGTCGTCAAAGTTTCTAACGCCAGATTGGTGTGTCTAAGCTCTGGCAAGCAAGCAACTTCGGGGTTTCGGTCATCTTGGCATCGCGAAGCAATTGGTTGTGTGCATGTCCCCAGAGGTGGTCGGGGTTTTGGTGATCTTGCCATCACAAATTGGCGGCGTGCATGTCCCCAAAGGTGGTTGGGGTCGGCTCCAGATGTTACTTGGCTGCGCGGCACATTCATAGCGTTTTCACCATATTGTGTTTTCCTTGCCCTCGAAGGCCATTCCTTCATCAAAAGCTTTTTATAATTACTATCATTATTAATATTATGTCCATTGTCCTCGAAAAAATTTCAACATCATCAATTCTTTTTTCCCTTGATAGTTACAAATAGAATTCCTTGCAATATCATTTATCACAATACATCAGCAACCTTCATTGTGTTAGCTAGATTCAACATTAGTATCTATTGCAATGATTTTTTGTTGGCCGTTTGTATCTTTCTTATTTTATGCTAGTCACATGGATGATTTTTAGTCGCTATTTATTTATTTATTTCTAGTTATTTGTCTTTTTATCAAAGACGGGTCGTGTGTTGATTCTGTTGAGTTGGATGGTATTATTGTGGAATTGTCGTTTTATTGGAGAAGCATTGGCACGCCAAGAAAAGCATGTCCCCTATAGTTGAATTGATAAAGAGCAGGATTGCGGTCGTACAAATATTCTATCCCTACTAGTTCTATTCAGAAAGGATTAAAAAGTTCAAAAATTTTTAGAGGGTTAATTACATAATTATATTTTATAGTTTTAATTATTTTTAAGTTTTTAATTTATTTTTAGAAACTACAAAAAAAATCTTTTGAATTTAAAAAAAAATTGTTTTAATTTTACTCCAATAAATAAAAAAAAAGACAAAACAATATAATTACCTTTAAAGAGTCATGAAAAATATCTTATAGACTTTAAAAACATAAAAATTCCTAAAACAAAACATCAAATTTCAAAAGAAAAAGATTTTAAGTTTTATGACTTTTTGAATATTAATACGTTTTTAAATTTTTCTTAAGAAGAAAAATATATTTTAGAAACAAATTTATTGGGTGTTTGGCTAGTTACTACAGTGTAAAGCTCTCACATGCTACATTAAAAATGGTTCCCACCAATGACTCTCACCACTAGCCAAACACCCAATAAATTTGTTTCTAAAATAAATTTTTCTTAAGAAGAAAAATATATTTTAGAAACAAATTTATTGGGTGTTTGGCTAGTGGTGAGAATCATTAGTGTGAACCATTTTTTTACTGTAGCATGTAAGAGCTTTACACTGTAGTAACTTTTTTTTTTCTTTTTACTGTAGCATGTAAGAGCATTACATTGTTTATAACTGAGTTTGTGGTGGGAACCACCCTTAGCCAAACAAGGGTAGTCTAATTAAGGGTATTTTTGTCTTATTTTTATATTTTTTGGTCCAAAAAGCCTACAAGAGAAAAAATTAAAACAAGTTTTTCAAATTTAGAAAATACTTTCGTTGTTTCTTAAAATAAAAGATAAATTAAAAAATAATTAAAACTAAATTATATAGTTTCCAAACTTCCAACTGTTACTTTTATATTCATGTGTCGGTGCACCATCTTATATGTTAAACCTCGAGCCAAAGGTAACAACGAGGTTGTTAAAGTACAATGCGTATATGAATTGTCCCACGTAAGTCACTTGATCATGGAAAATCAGTTTACAGAAAGGCAACAACCAAAAAAAAAAAAAGGCATGATAATCATGGGATAATTATCATGTTGAAGCGTAATGCTGAGACTTGTGATCTTTAGATTACCATTATCATTATGCTAAAAATATTTTCGATAAATCATTGATCATTGCGAACTTGTTATATATATATATATATTTTTTTTTTTTTTTTTTTCCTTTTTATAATAATGTTTGGCATTAATTGGTAACTTTTTAGTTAAAAAAATATAAAGCTATCACAGATTATAATAAAAATAAAAAAAATTAATAATATAAATTTTTTATATGTCATAATATTTATAGCTTTAAACAATTGTTATAGTCACAACGTTAAACACTCTGTCAGTTCATAAAACCTGAAATGCTGTAATGGTTACAAACTAGCGTTTGTAAAGGTCTATTTGGAAGGAATCTTCCAAACGACTTTAAACAAGAGCTTTTCCTCGGTATTATTAGCACCTCTGTCCTCCTCCCATTAGCTATCTTCCTTTTCGAGTCTGAGTTCTAACAAAAAAAAAAAAAAAAAAAAAGCCATTGTCGTAATGACATGATCAAATTGATAAAACATTTTTTTAGTAGAACAATTTGATAAAAATATAAATCATTGCGAACTTGTTTCTTGTAGACATATTCTTTATAGACATTGTACATAAAAGATGACTAATGCTATGACAAATACGAACTAGCGTATAAAAACGTGACGAAGAAGTCATTACCAAAATAATATGATCATTTTGCTAAACGTAAAATGTATATTAATTACCATTATATCATTATTGATATGATCATTAAACAATAGGGTGCTTGAGACATTGGTTCAAAACAATTATAAAAAACAATGTAAAGTTACAACATATTACAGCGTAAACCAACAAGTAATTACAGTATAAGATTCTTATATGCTATGATGTTTAAACTAAAAATGTTAGTTCAAACCAACATGTCAAGCACCCTAATAAGGCACGTCATCAAGATGTAAAGAGATTATTTTTAATCACCAAAGAGAGACATGACTACTTTCATTCCTTCTGATTGGAATATCCTTAATTTTGATACCATGCTTCTTTCCAGCATCTATCTTTTCATGTTGGGCGATCCACATAATAAACAAAAACTTAAGGACATAACAAAAAAATTTCCAATTTTGAGGACCCGTAAGAAAATAACTCTTGGCATTAATGATACAACAATCAATTCGGAAGCAAATGGTGGGTACCCAGAATTTCATTCCTTAATGGCAGGTGAAATGATCCTAACTTTAGGTGGGATCCAGGCTGCAACAAGCAAAAAAACTTCAACTGGACTTTCAAGTGGACCCACTGAAAGCAGCCTCCTTACATGAACATTACAAGAGTATTTGGAAGGATGGTGAGAGCTGTTGATTAGAACTGTTTTTAGTGTAGTATATGAGAGATTTATATTATAGCGATTTTTTTATTGTTATTGTAGCATGTGAAAGCTTTACACTATTTACAATTAAAAAAGTAATATGAACCACTTTTGTCAAACACAAGATACATAAACAAGCACGGCAGTCAATTTTCCTTTTCCTTCCTTCTCCAAAAACAAGATTGGTTTAAAATTCGATACTCTATATCACTTTAAAATTTATGTTTGGCGTATAGTTGTTATGTAGGTGAAACTAAGCTCATTTTTAAACATAATTAAAATTGTTCTGCTAAAAGGGGATTTGGAATTTCATTTTCAACCTATCAATTACAACTGTAAACAATGAAAAGTTATCAACAACTGTAGTAAAAATAAAAGTTGTTATAATATAAAAATCTCACGTATTACGGTTGTTAACCTTAAAATATCAATTATAATTAAACTTTCAAATGGAAACCGAGCCTTTAGATTTATGATGTAGAGAAATTGGATGGGAATGGGATGGTCATACCAGTAATTCCCCCCGCCCCTGCTTTTTTTTTTTTTTTTTGAGAAAAAGAAAATTGGCTATTGAAAAATTAGGTTAGAGTGTTCAACGTGGGGCCAACTGGGAATCTTCCTCCATAGACCCAAAATACAATGTTCCAAGTTGTAAGACTCGTACTTGACAAGAAAGCTTATTAATTGGCTTTTGTTTGGCAAGATATCTTTTGTCCTATATCTTTGCTTCAACTAATTGTAGAGCAAGTAATAAATGAGAAGCTACTTCATAATCTCTTCATGGTCTATTCTCCCACAGGGTTGTTTTAATGCATTTGGAGCATAGATTTAAGCCAGTTTAAATTACAAAAATGGTTTTAATTGATATTTGATAGAGTAATTAAGGGCAATTTAAACGATAGAGGTGGTTTTTAGCTTGCTAAAACATTCAAAATTTAAACTTTGTCTGCCCTCAAGTCCACAAGGTTTTGAACCATTTTCTATAATAAAAACGTTCCTATTCTGGTTTTTCGTCATAAACCATAATTTTCTATTCTCATTTTCTTTTATAAATCATAATTTTTTAAATACCAGTTTTCGTTTTAAACTTAATGCGATGTTTTATTCTCGTTTTAAACCTTTATATTTCAAATGCCATTTCAAAATCATCATTCAAACTATTACAGTTTAGAACTCACAATTCAAACCATAAAGTTCTAGACTATATTATTCTAAACCTGCATACTAAGCAAATTATATGGTCTTTAATGCATGGGTTTAGAGTGCTTCAAACTATGGAGGCAGTTTAGATTGACGTTTAGTGGAGTAATAACTGAGGCCAGTTCAAACCGTAGAAGTAGTTTTAAACTGGCAAAAACCACTAAAATTCAAACTTAACCCTCACCCATCAAGTTCACACAATTTGAACTATTTTTCACAGTAAAAACCATTCTCCTTCTTGTTTTTCTTTCATAAGCTATAGTTTTTCAAACACTAGTTCTTGTTTTAAACTTAATGTAATGTTTTATTCTCATTTTAAACCTTTATATTTCAAATGTTTGTTCAAAATCACTGTTTAAACCACATAGTTTAGAACACATAGTACAAACCATAAATTTTTAAATCATATTATACTAAACCCACACATTGAACAAACCCCTTGTGTTTCAAATGGTAAAATGTGAAATCAAAGGAAACCAAAAATAAGTTAAAATATTTAGTATGATATAACAAATGGCATGTGATTATACAAATATAATTCTTGATTAAAATAAGGGAGAAGCAATGTATTGCTGAGCGGGAGCCACGTGCGTATCTCTACTCAAATTTTGATAATTAAACTTTTACTTAGGAAGTTTTCTTAGGACTAATCAAAAACACGCGCTGCTGCGCACGTTTATATTAATCTATAACAAATACATGGATATACATTGAGAAAAGGAAAAGAAAAAAGAAAGGTAGGATGAAGAAAGAGAAAAAAAAAGATGAAAAAAATGGAAAAATAGAAAAATTGAAGGAGTAACACTTGTTGCATGTTGGGGAGAGCATCAAAAATGGTTTCTCTTTCTTACATATGTGTATGTATAGATTTAAGTTATGTTATTATTATTGAAATATATAACTATGTTGCTATTTAACAAAAAAAATTATGTATTATTTTTTTCCAAATACTTTATAATAAAAAAAATTTTCTAGGCTTTCTTAGTGTGAAAAAATTTGTTAATATATGTTTCCATAATTTGTTAGTATATGAAATCAATACTACACTACTCCATATGAGGTGTTTAATTTATTTATTTGGGAGTGATATATATAAGGCTATTCAAATGTGTTATATATATATATATATATTATATCAAGGGAATTCACATATATGTCATTTTTTATACTTAATTTTTATTTATGTCATAACATGTAAAAAGTTCTTATGTCATAAACTTGGTGTATGTCTCTTTGGGACAATTTGACATGTCCCTCTAAGACATTTTCGGCTGTCCCTTTAAGACATTTTTTGTTGTCCCTCGGGAACATTTTGAAATCCCTCCAGGACATTTTCAGATGTTCCTCCTCCAGAACTTTTTGACGTGCCCTTTCAGGACATTTTTTAGTGTCCCTCAGGGACATTTTTTGATGTCCTTTAGGCACATTTTTTGGTGTCCTAATAAGACTTTTTTTTTTCTCTTTTTCTCTCCTATCTCTGTCTCTCTTCACCACTGCCAACTCGTCTCCGGCACCTGCAACATCGCCTACGGCAAGAAAAACTGAGAAAAGAAAGGGAAAAATCATTCATTATAATCACAACAATGCTATGCTCGTGGAGGGACAACGAAACTTAATAATTTAATTAAGGTACTAATTTATGCTTTGAATAGAGTGTTTACAAAGGGAAAAAACAAACAATAGAGGCCACCATCAATGGACTCTATGGATTGAGAAGAAATAATTTGTTGTCATATGGGAAAAAAAGAAAGAAAACGAAAAGAAATAGCAAAAACATGACAAAAGAACAATCAAACCAGAACATTCTATTTTAAGAACAACAAGAACAATCAATTTAGAGCAATCTATTTCCAACTAGAACAACTATGGATTGATCAGCATTAATTCCATACTTTTTCAAGGCCAAATATATATATATATATACACACACACACACACACACATATATATATATATATACTTGAAGAACAATATTGTAAGATTAACAAAATTCAAGGAAAGAACAATCAAACCAGATCTGGTCGGATTTAAACTTCTTGTCGTTGTCACCGGATCTAGAAAAGATATTGTCGGTGTTATCACCAATCACAAACATGAAGTCGTTGTTTTCTCATTGTTATGATTCCAGATCTACAACAGAGGAGAGAAAAGAGAACTTTAATGGCGATGTAAAAGCTTCAACTAGCTAGAAACTCCTCTATCAAAGCTTCAAAATCGTCATACTCCTCTGCCTTTTTCTTCTTCCATCTTGGTGGATCTTGGTTGTCAATGATGAGGGACTTCACCGCGGCGGTGAATGAAGATCATCGGTGATCGACTTTGACGACCATGGTTGCACTAGAGCGGCAAAGGAGGAGGAGGTGAGAGAGAAAGAATGGGGAAGGGAGAGAGGCAGAGTCTAAGCATTGATTGATGGCCATGGTTGCGCTAGGGTAGCAATGGAGGAGGAAGAGGGGAGAGAGAGAATGAGGAAGAAAGAGGGGGAAAGTCTAAGCAAGGAAAACGAAAGGGAAAAAATGAAGAGTTTTTTTTTTGAAAAGGTTAAAGTTTGTGGCATTCAAAAAATTATGACTGTTATAACAAAATCAGTTGTAGATTGCAACAAATAATAGTTTGTAACAAACTTAGAAAGTGGTTGTAAAGTTAGTTAGGAAATAATCAGCTAAAGTGCTTTGTGATTGTAACTAATACACAAGTACAAATACACAATGAAATAACTTAGAGACAACTAACTCTGAGAATTCATTTTCTTCGTAACCAATCTTCCACATTTTCCTTTTCTTTGCTAAATCAGCCAAACAATCGTCTCCTTTCTTGGTATCAGAGCAATTCCCTTCGTAACCTTTTGGTGATTTCCTATGCAAGTTAAAGAGTTCTTTCATGGCTGATGTTACTTCTGCAGATTCCTCTTCTTCTACATCCATTCCTACTCAGTTTGCTCAATTCTTAAAGACAAATTCCTGCTCTCCGTTTGTGTCGACTCTGAGCACAGCCATTTCTGTCAAGCTTGAGGCAAACAATTACCTTGTTTGGAAATCATAAGTTCTTCCGGCACTTCGTGGTCACAATCTTCAAGGCTACATCTTTGGTACAAAATCCTGTCCCCTTAAGTTCCTCGAATCTAGGCAGCAGAATGGTGACATAACTCGAGAACTGAATCCTGAATATGAACAATGGATTCGAGAAGATCAAGTACTTCTCAGTTGGCTTCTATCATCACTCTATCCTGAAATTCTTAGAAGCGTGGCAAGGTTGCATACGTCTCACGCAATGTGGAACTCACTCGAGTGCCTATTTTTTGTTCGATCTAAGGCACGTATGCTAAATCTCAAGATTCAACTCTAAACCACTAAGAAAGATTCTCTTTCAGTTTTTGATTATTTTTTAAAAATGGAAAGTATTGCTGATTCTCTTGCTATGGCTAGTTACAAAATATCTGATGAAGATTTCATTATGTCAATTCTTGTTAGATGACCTATGGAGTATGATGTTATTGTTCCTAAGGTCAATGCTCGTCTAGAGTCCATGGATCTCACTATTTAAGAAGTTCAGGCCATGGTTCTCACTCAAGAAAGTCGCATAGAACAACAAAAAAATATTATGTCCCTCAAATTAAACAATGCAACAGCAAATTTAACAATGAATTCGACTGGTACTCGAGGAACTTTTCATGGTCGTGGTCATGGAGGTAGTTACTCAACTACCAATAGAGGCAGAGGTAAAGGAGGTCGCAACTCTGGCGGCCGTGGATCTAAACCTACTTGCTAGATCTGTGGAAAGCAAGGTCATATAGCCTAAGTTTGCTGGTATAGAATAGATGAGTCTTGCCAGCCAACTCTTCGTGGAACCAACCCCACAAATAACCAATTTAAAGGAAAAGCAGTTGCTTTCTTTACTGGACCTGAAACAGTGGTAGATCCATGTTGGTATGCAAACACTGGTGCTACTCATCATGTCACAGTAGATCTTGAGAATCTAAATCTGAAAGCTGATTACAATGGTGGTGAAAAACTGAAGGTTGGAAAGGGTTACTGTCTTGACATTACACATGTTTGTTCTGTCAATTTACCAACTCAATTCTCTACGTCACTAAAGTTGTTAAATGTTCTTCGTGTACCTTCAATTAGAAAAAAGTCTTATTATCATCTCTAAACTTACATATGAGAATAATGTTTTTGTTGAATTTCAGTCTACTTTTTGTGTTGTTAAGGACAAGCACACAGGGAAGGTCTTGCTCATAGGAACTCTTAAAGATGGACTATATCAAGTGAATGAACCAGTTTCTAATGCTTCATGTTTGATCAAGAATAAAGAAAGTTGTGATGTCTCCCAGTCTGCAAGTTGTATGTCTAATTCCGATATTGTGTCACATGAAGTTGTTAATAACACATGCTCAGTTCCTGTTAGTAATGAAACAATAAACCTACCTAAATGTTGTAATATTGAAATCTGTTCTGACAATTGCTTAATAGTGTCCAAGTCTGATAAACAAACTCTTTGGCATACTTCTAGTAGGACTCCTTCTACTGCTCTTAAAACTTGTAATGTTGCTATGCCAAATAATAAAGAATTCTTTTCTTCTTCATGCCAATATGGAAAAAGTCATGCTTTACCTTTTCCTTAATCAATAACAAAAACCAATCATCCTTTTGAACTAGTCCACACTGACCTATGCGGACTAGCCCCAGTTTTGTCCTCACATGGTTATAGATACTATATACATTTTCTTGATGACTACACTAGATATACTTAGATCTATCCACTAAAACTTAAATTAGAGGCCTTGTATGTCTTTCAAACTTACAAGAGATTAGTTGAAAATCAATTTATTTTTCCATTAAAATGGTACAAAGTGATTTGGGGGGAGAATACAGAACCTTTGTTCCCATTCTAGCTCATTTTGGTATTGCTATGAGACATCCTTGTCCACATATACATAAGCAAAATGGCAAAGTTGAACATAAGCACAGACATATAGTTAAGCTTGGACTAACATACTTAGCTTAAGCTTCTATGCCTCTCTCTTTTTGGTGGGATGCATTCTCTGCTATAGCATTTACTATCAATCGACTTCCCATTGTTGTCCTTGATAATGTCAGTCCTTTCCAAAAATTGTTTCAGTCTACTCCTAATCTTACCTTTCTCAAAGTGTTTGGTTGTTCAGGATTGCTTCATTTACGTCCATACAATAATCATAACTTCAATTCAGGTCTTCCAAATGTCTGTTTCTGGGTTGTAGTACTGTTCATAAAAACTATAAGTGTCTTTATCCCCCTGGTCGGGTTTACATCTCTCGAAATGTTGTGTTCAATGAAAATGAGTTTCCATCCTTTGATTTATTTGGTACAAGTCCTAATCCTCGTATACATACTTCTTCAGTCATAGTACCACAACTTGTTTTTACTCTAGGAGCACAAGCATCAGAAACTGGTACAAATTCATTGAGGTCATCTATCAACATTCCTGATGAAGTAAGTCCTGACCTTTCTATTGTGCCTTCTTCTTCTAATGACTAATATATTTCTACTACACCTATTGATAACACATCCTCACCATCTACTCCACCCCATTCATTCCCTGTTGTTGAACAACCAAGTCAAGTTTTATGTTCTGTTAAGAAACCACCAAAGTCTAAAATCCCAAGTCACCCTATGGTCACTCGTTCTAAAGTCGATGTGTTCAAACCAAAAGTCTTCACCAGTACTAAACACCCTCTATTTGTTGATCTTGGTCTAGTAGAACCTACATGTGTTAGTCAAGCTTTATCAAATCCCCATTGGAAGTAAGCCATGGAAGAGGAATACAATGCCTGTTGAGGGAAATCTTCACGATAAGAAAACCGTCTGAAGTTCATACCCTCTTAAAACAGAGCACCCGAACAGGTTGGCTAAAATGTCCAATCCGACCAAGACAGGACCTGTCGGACCAGGGACCTGTCCGACTAAGACAGGATCTGCCCAACCAGGGACCTGTCCGACCAGGACAGGATTTACCTGACCAGGGATCTGTCTGACCAAGACAGGATCTGTCTGACCAAGGATCTGTCCAATCAGGGTCTGTCTGACTTACCCAAAGACCACCACGTGGCACCATCTCAACCCTTCGTTGGGCAATCCTCCTTCTTCGGAGATCGTGACACCTGTCGTTGGACACCTGGGTTACGGGCCAAACCGGTCCATACCCGGATCCAAGCTAGACTCTATAAATAGGAGCATCAACTCCACCACAAAGGTACGAGCATTCTTCCCTTGCCTACTCTGCCTCTCCCTTAGCTCTTCCCGGTCAAAACACTGACTTGAGCGTCGGAGTGTCCTTGGCAGACACCAAACCGGTGTCCCCTTACTTCGAGGCCTTCTCTCCTCTTGCAGATCCTACCAGACTAGGCCGAGCCAGGCAGAACAGGAGGCAGAACAGGAAACCCGACCACCGTGCGTCCCCGCATGCGGTGTTGTGCCGAACACAGGCATCAACATTTTGGCACTAGAAGGAGGGCCCCGCGCCTTTCCAGTAGCCTCAGCTCTTCCCCCCAAACATTCCCTGAACGACCGAGACCCAAGGTCTAGGACGAAGAGTCCGACCAGGTCGGAGAAGGTTACGGCCGACCAAAGAGGCTAGGTCCAGGCTACGGCCGACCAGGTCCAGGACGAAGAGTCCAACCAGGCTACGACTGAGACCCAAGGTCCAGGACGAAGAGTCCGACCAGGTCCGAGAAGGTTACGGTCGACCAAAGAGGCCAGGTCCAAGCTACAGCCGACCAGGTCCAGGACGAAGAGTCCAACCAGGCTACGACCGAGACCCAAGATCCAGGATGAAGAGTCCGACCAGGTCCGAGAAGGTTACGACTGACCAGAGAGGCCAGGTCCAGGCTACGGCCGACTAGGTCTAGGACGAAGAGTCCAACCAGGCTACGACCACATAAGCCCAGGTCTAGGCTACGGCCGACCAGGTCTAGGACGAAGAGTCCCGACAGGATATGCTCACAAAAAATATTTCCCAACCACATCAAGACTTTGATGTTGATGACCTCCACCACTAAAGTCTTGGGGGGCTACTGTTGAGGGAAATCTTTACGATGAGAAAATCGTCTGAAGTTCATACCCTCTTAAAACCGAGCACCTGAACAGGTTGGCTGAAATGTCCAATCCGACCAAGACAGGAACTGTCAGACCAAGGACCTGTCCGACCAGGACAGGATCTGCCTAACTAGGGACCTGTCTGACCAGGACAGGATCTGCCCGACCAAGGATCTGTCCGATCAGGGATCTGTCCCCGCACCTTTCCAGTAGCCTCAGCTCTTCCCCCCAAACATTCCCTGGATGACCGAGACCCAAGGTCTAGGACGAAGAGTCCGACCAGGTCTGAGAAGGTTACGGCCGACCAGAGAGGCTAGGTCCAGGCTATGGCTGACCAGGTCCAAGACGAAGAGTCCAACCAGGCTACGACTGAGACCCAAGGTCTAGGACGAAGAGTCCGACCAGGTCCGAGAAGGTTACGGCCGACCAGAGAGGCCAGGTCCAAGCTACGGCCGACTAGGTCCAGGATGAAGAGTCCAACCAGGCTACGACCGAGACCCAAGGTCTAGGACGAAGAGTCCGACCAGGTCCGAGAAGGTTACGGCTGACCAGAGAGGCTAGGTCCAGGCTACGGCCGACTAGGTCTAGGATGAAGAGTCCAACCAGGCTACGACCACATAAGCCCAGGTCTAGGCTACGGCTGACCAGGTCTAGGACGAAGAGTCCCGACAGGATATGCTCACAAAAAATATTTCCCAACCACATCAAGACTTTGATGTTGATGACCTCCACCACTAAAGTCTTGGGGGGCTACTGTTGAGGGAAATCTTTACGATGAGAAAACCGTCTGAAGTTCATACCCTCTTAAAACCGAGCACCTGAACAGGTTGGCTGAAATGTCCAATCCGACCAAGACAGGACCTGTCGGACCAAGGACCTGTCCGACCAGGACAGGATCTGCCTAACTAGGGACCTGTCTGACCAGGACAGGATCTGCCCGACCAGGGATCTGTCAAACCAGGACAGGATCTGCCCGATCAGGGATCTGTCCAACCAAGGTCTGTCTGACTTACCCAAAGACCACCACGTGGCACCATCTCAACCCTTCGTTGGGCAATCCTCCTTCTCCGGAGATCGTGACACCTGTCGTTGGACACCTGGGTTACGGGCCAAACTGGTCCATACCCGAATTCGAGCTAGACTCTATAAATAAGAGCATCAACTCAACCACAAAGGTACGGGCATTCTTCCCTTACCTACTCTGCCTCTCCCTTAGCTCTTCTCGGTCAAAACACTGACTTGAGTGTTGGAGTGCCCTTGGTAGGCACCAAACCTTTGTCCCCTTACTCCAAGGCCTTCTCTCCTCTTGCAGATCTGACCAGACTAGGCCGAGCTAGGCAAAACAGGAGGCAGAACAGGGAACCCGACCACTGTGCGTTCCCGCACGTGATGTTGTGCCGAAATCAGGCATCAACAATGCCCTTATGCGTAATCATACCTAGGACTTAGTTCCTGCCAACCTACAATATTGTTGGAAATAAATGGGTGTTTAAACTTAAACTTCACCCTGATGGTTCAATCTAGCAGTATAAAGCACGGTTGGTTGCTAAAGGTTTTCTTCAAACCCCAGGAGTTGACTTTTTAGAAACCTTTGGTGCTGTCATTAAGCCATCAACCATTAGAGTTGTACTTACATTGGCTGTTCATTATGGTTGGCCTATTAAGCAGCTTGATGTCAATAATGTATTTTTAAATGGCTTTCTCTAAGAGATTGTGTTTATGCATCAACCTGATGGCTTCATTGATCCAACTCATCCCACACATGTCTGTACATTAAATAAGGCCTTGTATGGCCTTAAACAGGCTCCAAGAGCCTAGTTTGATAGACTTAGATCAACCTTTCTTAAGTGGGGTTTTACAAATTCCAAGCCAGATGTGTCTCTCTTTATTTACAAGCATAAGAGCTCTGTGATCATGTTTCTTGTACTGCCAATGATTTAGCACTAATTTCTCAGCTTGTTACTAATCTGAATGCTATGTTTGCTCTTAAAGACCTTGGTGCTTTACATTATTTTTTGGGCATAGAGGCTTATCGTGATTCCACAGGACTTTACTTGTCCCAATCAAAATACATTGTTGATCTCTTAAAAAAGACTAATATGGATCTAGCTAAGCCTTGGTCCACTCCTGTACCTCCAAGGTTCACTTTATCCAAGAATAAGGGAGAAGCAATGACAAATCCTACAATTTATAGAAGTGCTATTGGTGCTTTGTAGTATTTTACTGTTACAAGACCAGACATTTCTTATATTGTTAGTAAGTTGAGTCAGTTCTTACAAGCACCAATTGATAAACATTGGCAAGCTTGTAAAATAGTCCTCAAATATCTCAAAGGGACCATCTTGTATGGCATTAGTTTTAAACCAATCAAGCATCTGTCTTTAACAAGTTTTGCAGATACTGATTGGGCAAGCTATCCTGATGATAGAAGGTCTACAAGTGCCTATTGTTTTTTTCTTGGAGACTGTTTGATATCTTGGAGTTCCAAGAAGCAGCAGGTAGTTGCAAGATCCAGTACAGAGGGAGAATATAGAGCACTGGCTCACACAGCTACAGAAATTTCTTGGTTGCAGTCTTGTTGAGAGAAATAGGAGTCAATTCCTCTAGTAAACCTGTAATTTGGTGTGACAATATTGGTCCAGCCTCCTTAGCTACAAATCATGTTTTTCACGCTAGAACAAAGCACATAGAAATTGATGTACACTTCATTAGAGATAAGGTGTTGAACAAGGAGCTTGAAATTAGAAATGTTCCCACTCTAGAACAGACAGCTGATGCATTAACAAAAGGTTTATCTGTCAGAAGATTTTTGAAGATGAGGAGCAAACTCAAAGTGATAGAATCACCGTTTCATTTGAGGGGGAATGTTAGAGAATCGATTGAAGATATAACAGAATCAGTTGTAGATTGCAACAAATAATAGTTTGTAACAAACTTAGAAAGTGGTTGTAAAGTTGTTAGGAAATAATCAACTAAAGTGTTCTATGATTATAACTAATAACAAGTATAAATACACAATGAAATAACTCAGAGACAACTAACTTTGAGAATTCATTTTCTTCATAATCATCTTTCACATTTTCCTTTTCTCTACTAAATCAGCCTAACACTTGTCTCCTTTCTATGACATAAAAATTTTTAAGTTTTGCTGTTTGTGGCATAAACAATTAGGTTGTTTTAATGTATAGTATATAGTATAATTTTCTCCATAAATTATCTCGCCATATTTATTTATGGCTTGGAAATTGGAATTATATTGTGACTCAATGACAACCAAACTGTATCCACGACCCAACTTGGCCCCTAGTCAACCACTTGGACCTTAACATGATGATCATGGTACTTATGGCCTACTGTTAGACCCCCGAACTTCAAACTAAGTCAGTGGTGGCAAATCTTGGGCATGGGTGGCCCATGTCCAAGGCAAGGGGGCACGTGGCAACCTCTTTTAGATGGTTCGGCATGCAGGCACAAGGTGGCCTTGGCCATGCATGAGGGTCAGACGAAAAATGCGCACGCAGGTGGGTGTGCATGCGTGGCCATTTGGACAGGTGCGTGAGAATTTTAGACAGACAGTGGGACGTGCACGCGGGCGTGCGGACAAGCGTCCATGAAATTCAAGGAAACCAATGTGCAAGGACACAGGCATGCGGGCAAGGCTTAAGCATAGGCTAAGTCTTGGCTTAGGCATCACTCCACGAAAAAAAGGGAACGTGCAGATGTGGGATGGCTGTTGGGTGAGTAAGCGAATTGGCAGCCCACGTGTGTGAGTGGCGCGCACACGATCCGCGGAAGCAGTTGGCACAACGGCTAACTTTGAGACGTGGCCCTAATGTCTAGATACTCGGTGCACGTGGGTGCGAGGCGTAGGGGAACGTGGAACGTTTAGAAAGATTGCCTAGCCAATGGCTAGACCACGAGAGCGCCCCACGTGGCCCATGTACGCGCATCAGGAGGTGATTAGAAATTAACAGCTGCACATGGCGTGTAGAGGGCCAAGTCTCTGCCCGAGAATCATGGAAGTCGCCTACAACGTGACTGTTAGCACACACAAAGTCCCAAAGTTGTTCCCTAGTGGCTGGGGGTGTCAGCCACATGTTGTAAAATACTGTCTATAAATAGTGAGGCCTCAAGACACCAACTCATAGGAGATTAAGTGAGTGTTGTGGTGATTCGTGTGAGGCAAAACTTGTATTCTTTTTTGGGAATTAATAAAAAGGTTGGAAAGTGGTTTCCGTAAGTTGGTTTTGTGTGTTTGATTAACGGATCATTGTAGGTAAACACTAGGATAGGCTGACTAGGTCGGGTGACTTAATGCCGCATAGAGGCAGACTTTCGGTGAAAAAAATTTGGCCCATGTGACACCTACCAATATTCTTATTTTTTTGATATTTCCCCAATTTTTAAATGAACAATATTTACTTCAAATACAATTAATTACAATCATCTTGCTTTTATTTTTCTCTCTTTCATCTATTAATGTATTAGTGTAGTTTGGCTGAAAATTGCCAACGATTGGTGTCGCCATGATAAGTTTAATATTCCCCAAGAAATTAGTCTACATGATGGAAAGGAAGGCATGCAAAACAATATTTAAGTGTCTATCCTTTTAGTTCGTAGACTTGAACAGTGTTTAAAAATGGACATCTCTTTTATTTCTTTTGTAGGTAAAAACCAAAAGGCTATAGTTTAAATTTTTTTAATATAATATTTTTTTAAAAAGAATTAAAATGTTTTATTTTCTATTCACGTCTATGAACTAAATGAGTCAATTACTATAACAAAATGGTTTTGAATTGCCTACAAACAAATTAGTTTAAATTTTTTTAATATAATATTTTTTTAAAAAGAATTAAAATGTTTTATTTTCTATTCACGTCTATGAACTAAATGAGTCAATTACTATAACAAAATGGTTTTGAATTGCCTACAAACAAATTAATTGGAGAAACTTTAAAAGGAATAATCTTCACAAATATAATTTTGACATCTGTTTATCCTATAACTTAAGATACTAATTTGTTATTTCACTGAAAGAGACACAAACCAAACCGTCAAAAGAGCATATGTACTAGCAGCCATTCTAAAACTACTTGCAAGTCTTTTGTTTTGGACACAACTAGTGAATTGCTGACAAGTCTGTTTTCAAACAGATTTCATCGTCTTTTTTACGTTCTTCCCTTTTTTTTTTTTTTAATTTAACCGATCAAATCATAGACAGATAATTAAGAATGCATATTTTAGCTTAATTATTGGGGCAAATAATGCAGACCGACCAAAAAATAATTCTGTTAGGTGGATAAGTTCGACTCATGTAACACCACTTAACAAGTTTTCAATTTGTATGCTGTGATCGATGATGGGAAATTATAAACATTGAAAGGCCAGACCGAAAAACACAACGTCAAATTATAAAAATAATCACTAAACAGTTCTTTCTTTTTGGGTGTTTTCCATTCAAATGATCAAATAATATTCTAATTTTAGTGGTGTTAAGCAAACTTTATTAGATCTCATGGTTCCAACGTGGACAATGTACAGTTCAAAAATTCAGTTCCAATTTATTTCTCAAACTGCCTATTAGTTTTTCAAGTAGTATTGTTCTATTTAGGGCATTTTTGTAATACAAAGTATAACAGAAATAGCTGCTTCCCTTTTTTTTTTTTTTAATGAGTGGGAAGGGATGAAATACATACGTGCATGGTTATAGAAATGCAATATTGCTAAATGCTAAATGAGAGAATATATATGTGATCCATGCAAATATAATTACGTTTCAATATCTGGCATTCTCGATAAAAAGAAAAGAAAAAAATAGAAATGCATTGCTAATTCACGTAGTATGATCCATGCAAAATATAGTCAACACTTGAAAGAGACAGTTAATTACATTCTAATGAGACTAACTTATTACCTATATCTATTTATTAGCTATATTAATCTATCATCTGTTATCTAATGATTTTGGACCGACCTTATCGGTGAGTCCGGGCCACTTGTCCAAGCCCGGTAGCAAGTCTGACCCTTTGACCCAACCACGACTACAAGTTCAGTTCATCAACCCAATCCCTACAGCGAGTTTGGATCGACACGACGACAAGTTCAATTGGTTTGCTCAGCCTTGGTGGTAAGTTTGGCTCTCCAACCTGATTTGACAATGTGTCTAGTCCCTTGGCGCTACCTCGATGGAAAGTCTGGCTAGCTAGCCCGACCTTAGTGGTGAGTATGACACTTCAACTAGCCCTGAAGATGAGTCCAGAATGTCGGCCCGACTTCAATGGCTAGTGTAGCTCATTGGCCCGATCCTAACAGCGAGTCTGGCACGTCGATCTAACATTGACGGCAAGCCTAATTCACCAATCCAACCTCAGCAAAGAGTCTAGCTTGCTCGATCAACCCCAACGACTTTCACAATTGTTGTTATGCCACCTTGATTGCAGACCCAACACAAAGGGCAAGTTCAGCATGTCGATCTATCCCTAACCCGCTAGCCCGACCTCGATTGCAAGTCCAGCATGCCGGCGTCATCTTGATGGCATGGCGATCTCGACTTGTCAGGCCAGCCTAATTCATTGGAGACCTAGCTTTTAATAGTGACCATAACCTAAGATTTTTGTTTTAAAAAATTTGAAAACCACAAATTTTTTCCATCATTTAAAAAATTTGGTAACCAAAAACAAAAAAAACAAAAACGAGGTTAGCAAAACGTGTTTTCAAAATAAGTTTTTTTTTTTTTTTTTAAGACAAACAATTGCGTAAATAGGCATATCAAACAGACCCTATCTAATTTAGTTATTCATTCGTTTAATTACCAACACAATTAATCAACTTATTTTGAAAAGAATAGCTATTAACGCTATAATTATTTTATAATATTAACTATAAAAAAAACGCTTTTGAGCCACAAAGAGACGAGGATGACGGCAGTTCCCTGAACATTTTTTTATATAATTTTGCATATAATTTTTTTCTAAATATTATATTCTGTCATTTCTTTGTCAAAATTATTTTTCGCTCCCTTAAAATCAATTACGTCTTTTATCTTATTAATTCAATCACGTCTCTAACTCTATCAATATATATATATATTTGGCTTCGCCCTTAATTGCTGCCATATCTTTGGATGAAACGTTAACAGGTGATGATTGCGGTACACATCCTTTTACATATTCTGCCTTTAAAGTAACGAAAAAGCTAGGAACAAGGTGCTCTAAAATAATTTTAATGACGGTGCAATTTAGATAACTTAAAAATTATCATATCCAGCTGCGATGATGTCAATGTCCTTGCAATATCCTTAGGACATATCAAAAGCAAAAAATAAAAAAAAAGAACCATATAACACCTTATATTGATGTCACCGTTAGATTTTACATGTAATCACTATAATTGGTCTTTTTTATTAAGCTGATAAAAATGACACTACCTAACACATTTCTGATAGAAGAGTTGATATAGAGAATATACATATATATATATTTTATATATCTGTTATTATTCTCGATAGGAAAAAAAATCCACTTAATTTTATTGATCAAAATTACATCAAAATAAAAATAACTAAGTAAAATTAAGAAAGCTCACACGTAAGGATTTAAACACAAATTAAAGTCCGATCACATACATATATAATTTAAATAAATGCACATTTAATGAGATTATACATCTATTTATATTATATTTTAATATATGTGATGTAGATTCTATCAAAAGCTGACAAGGGAACTGTCGGATGGATTGAGATGCTTTGGCATATTCTCTGCCGTGCGATTATGCGGAGATCATTACACATGGACAATTCTTTGAATTCTTCGACGATGTTTAAGGTATGGGAAGAGAGAAGGTAAGAAGTGATCCGTTTTTCCTTTAAATAAATAGGTTTAGCTTTAAAATCAATGGCGAGAGTTTTATAAGTTTCACGTAATATAAAAAATAAAAAATATCAATTTTTTTTATATTTTTAGTTTTGATTTTTTTTAAAAAGAATAAATATCATATTTGATTTGAACAAGTAAACATTAGAAAAAAAATGTGATTATTTTCTATTACCATATCAAATAAGTAATAAGTAAATATCAGAAATGAAATGAATGATGCTCATTCTTAATATTTTACTCTCATTTTCAATCTTATTATTTTTTTTTATTTTTTTACGGTTTGATAAACATGCCTTTGGGGTATTTGAAAGAGTAGTTCAAACTAATAATTTAAACCATAAACAGTATAAAATTCTTACATATTAATGTAAAAAATAACAATATAAAACTCTCATATGTTATCGTTTTTAAACTTAAATTAATGGTTTAAAGTAATATTTCAAACACTCTAAATATAAGACGAAGCCAAGCCTTCAAGGAAATGGGGTGCCACCGCATTATAAAAAGATATTTGTCATTTAAAAAGTAATAAGACAAAAATTACAATGCGATGTTTCTGAATAATCCCAATATTATATCGATATTACAATATGCCTTTTATCAAATACTGGGCTCTAGCTGATTAGTCCAAGTCTACGTGGAAAACCACTACAGGGAATCCCAAAAAGAAATTTGAGGACGTGAAGCATTTTTATTGTATTTTATTATTTTTGCTCTGACAGGGACAACAAGTTTTTGAATTGTTTTAACATGCTATTTGCAAACTTAGAAGTCAACAACGGTGGACAATTATAAAAAGAGGAAAAGTTTAAGTGAAACACTAATTTTGTACATCCCTAAAAAAAGAATTATAATTATAATTCTTTCTATAATTATTTTCTTTTAAATTATCATTTTTTTAAATTTAAATTTTATTTTATTTTAGAGAAATTGTAATGAATAGGCCAACGAATCAAACATTTAGAAAGAAATAACCTACCCGTTAAACAGTATCCCTAAAAATCCCTGTTTGACATTATTTTTTAGTTAAAAATAGTGTAAAATTAGAGTTAGTTATAATAAAAGTAAAAAAATTGCTACAGTGTAAAGTTCTTACATACTACAGTATTTATAGTTCTAACCATCGTATCAAACACCTTAATAATTGTCCTAATAATTGTCGAAACGTTTCTATTACAAACTTGAGCCAAACATTTCATCTCACGGGTCCTTATCGCACTTTTGAATAATTTACTAAATTAGTGTAATCTTAATGATTCCTTTCAACGAAAAAAATAATCATGACAAATTAGGAGGACAATTTTTTTTTAAAACACTGACTTTGATGTAACCCGCCAACCCAGTACCGAACTTACGAACTATGACCGCTGTCCAATTATTATTATTTTTTTTTGCAAAAATTAGACTTTCTCTTCCCTCTCTAATAGTATATTTAAATTTAATTTTTATTATATTTTTATACAATAATTTATTTTTATCATCAATGATATGTGAAGTAAAAACTAGCACCATTTTTTTTTATAAAATTCATAAAATTTGCTGATAATTCTAACATTCTTCATCAAATAAACGGAAGGGTCCCTCTCTAAGGCTTGTGTTTTTATTTGCTCTCCAATGTACCCCTTTACCAAAAAGAAAAGAAATCCCTAAAACAATATTTTATTGCAATATTGTCTATCTTTTAGATAATTAGTGCTAGGTTTTAAAGTTACATCTTATTTAAAAAATATTTTATAATTTAATCTTCTCAAAAAAAAAAAAAAAAAGGGACGCTGTTTTGTCCTACAAATAAAGCAAGTCAGTTTCTTAAATTTAACTGCCCAATTTATGAGAAAGTCTACATTAGAAAAAATGCATGACACAGAAATGATCTTATGCGTAAACTACACTGTTAAAATTTAATATCAAACAGTTAACAAATCTTACTAATAGGATGTTTGGGAGCACTGGTTTGAACCAATTTTAGTCGAAAATACTGTAGCATGTGAGATTTTATATTGTAATATACTTTTTTTTGATATTGTAGCATGTAAGAGCTTTATACTGTAGCAATCAAAAGTTTTAGTTCTAACTCATATTGTTAAACACCACATAAAACAAAATTAATACGGTGTTTGATGTTTATGTTTTCAACCAAAACTTTTGATTGGTATAGTGTAAAGCTCCCAAACACTACAATATTAAGAGAAAAATAAATTCCAACGTAAAGCTTTCATATGCTATAATTTTTTTAACCAAAATTAATTTGACCTAAACACTTCTATCTCCAATGCAAATGCCATGTTAATGTTATATTTATAGCAAATTTTAAATTTTAAAAAATATTATATTATATAGTATTTTTTAACATTTAGACGTTAAATTTATTATTAACACGTCAATTTAATTTAATAGCTTTTAAGCCCTGTCATAAAATTTTGTCCTCTTAAAAGAAGGTAAAAAATGAAACTTATTTTCAAATAAAAAAAGGACAAAAACAGAGGAAAAAAAAACATTTTCATTCGTTGCCGTTACATCTACACCTTTTTGACCCTCAAACAGCAATTAGCTTCACCTTCACACCAACAAAAACCAAGAGAGAGAAAGAGCGAGCAATTTTTCTTTATTATTATTATTATTATTATTATTATTTTTAGTATTATTATTGCCATCTCTTCTTCCACGTCCTCGGCTGGCTCGGCTCCTTTTTCTCTATCTGCGAACTTTCTCACGCTTGTCTCTCTCTCTCTCTCTTCTTCTTCTTCTTCTTCTTCTTCTTCTTCCTTCTCTCAGTGGAAAACTGGAAAAAGGAAGGAAGGAAACGAAGCAGAGCAGCCATGGGAATCGCTCGGAGACAGCTCAAGGCTATGCTTCGCAAGAACTGGCTTCTCAAAATCCGTCACCCTTTCGTTACCGCCGCCGAGGTCTCTCTCTCTCTCTCTCTCTCCCCTTTCAAGTCTGAGAATTTGAGCTTCATCTCGCTTTTAATTATGATCGGTTTCTTTCAATTTATGCCGATATTCTACACTGATTACCGGTGATCAGAATTGTTTCAAAAGCAATCTTTTCCTTTTTTTGTTACTTTGTGAAATTCTGTGGTTTTTCAAGTGGCGGCTTTGGCTTTGGTTTTGGTGTGGTGTTGTTTGAAATTGTTTTGAGTTGAAAGTTTCTTTTTTTGGTTTTTGTTTCTCTTTCTTTTTTGAGTGTTGTATTTGTGTTTGAAGAAGAATTGGTGTAGAGATGTTTTATGATATGCTTAGAAGATTCAAATTTGAAGCTTTTGCCTTTTTCTGCAGATTTTGCTTCCTACAGTGGTCATGTTGTTGTTAATAATAGTGAGAACACGTGTTGATACACAAATTCACCCAGCACAGGCGTAAGTCTCTGACCATCTCTCCTTCTCTCTTCTCTTATGCGTTTGTTAATCTATGTTACTTATTGAGAGAATAAGAGATGAAGAAAAGGAAGGTTCTTTATATATATATATATATATGTATGTATGTATGTCTGTATGTATTCTGGGTAGAGGTACAAGTGGTTTCATTTTGTTCATCTTCTTATATGGGAGTTCTATTATATTAATTTGATTTTGAAAAATATTTCCCTCTTGAGTCATTAATAAAATGCTATAGCGGCTATATGAAGGAATGTGGCATAGAATGGAAAATAGTAAATGGCACGTGTTGCTTACAGTATTCGATCATTTTTCTGCAAGTGTTGGTGATAAATTTACAAAACTGAAATAGGTATATTCGAAAAGACATGTTTACGGAAGTGGGCAGAGGAATGTCCCCTAGTTTTGAACAAGTTCTGGAGTTACTATGGAGTGAGGGAGAGTATCTGGCTTTTGCACCTGATTCAGAGCAGACGAACAAGATGATTAACTTATTGTCGATTAAATTTCCCCTCATAAAGGTAGCTTTTGTTATTATTATGCTCTTTCCTGTGATATGTAATTTATCTTAAATGTTTAACTGTCTGTGCATGCAAACTTATCTAATATGGGGCTCTGAATCTTGGACTTTATTTTGAATTTGTTTCTTTTGGGACAAAAAAGTTCTTTTCATGTCTGTATATTTAAGTAATTTCTTTCTTTTATTGAATTGAAAATTCATTCTCTTTTTTTGGCTGTATGGTTTGGTTTCATTGGAGCAGGCTCATGTAATTGATATTTTGTTTCACGAAGAGAGTGAAATTATGAATTTCATACCATGATAATTTATTTCCTTTACGGTGGTTTTTGTGAATTGAAGCTAATGTTTTTGCATCATGCTTACAGCTAGTTAGTAGAGTTTACAAAGACGAAGAAGAGCTCGAAACTTACATTCGCTCAGATACTTATGGTTCCTGCAATCAACTGAGGTAAGTTATTTCCTGTATTAAATTGAAGCAAACTTGTTTGAAATATGGTGGAGTACAAGATGCCAATGGATTTCAAGTTATCTGTTTTTGTGCGGTATCGCTTGATCTTATGGATTCAGAATGTGCTTTTGTTTTCATGTTAAATATGCATGTGTATACATGAACTGGAGATGCTTGTTCATTTTTAGGTTCTTCCCATCATGGTAAAATGATCTGTCATAAATAGATGGTTAAAAATTTTTTGTACCATGAATTATTGTTCAGAAAATACACGATACAAGCCTTGTTATTTGTTCTGTCATCTCACTTCAAAGATATTATAATCTGTTTTGATTTGCCTCAAATGATAAGTAAGTTTTGATTAGAGTTATGACATTTGATGCTATGAGTGTTGCATTATTATATTCAGGTCATACCACTTAATGACCAAAGTGTTTTCTTTGTCTAGGAACTGTTCAAATCCTAAAATCAAGGGAGCAGTGGTATTCCATGAACAGGGCCCTCACTTATTTGACTATAGTATACGTCTCAATCACACATGGGCTTTCTCAGGATTTCCTGATGTTAAATCCATCATGGACACAAATGGTCCTTATCTTAATGACTTGGCATTGGGCGTTAATGGTATACCAATAATGCAATACAGCTACAGCGGATTTTTAACCGTATGTTTCTGTGCCTTCTTACTTTTGTTGTTTCTTATACATTATTTATTATTATTATCATCATCATCATCATCATCCCTGTTGCTTTTAACATTGTTTCTAAAAAAACTTCTGTCATATTGTCCGTTTTAATTTGCACATATATACGTGATGAAAAGAGCTTATCCATTCAGGCTACAAGCTGACTAAGAAAAAAGAAAGTATCGATATCGTGTCAAAAATTATGATATATATCTTCTTCTAAACTCACTTTGATTTTGTATGTTGAGTAAATTATTAAAAAAAGGTGATACAGCCACTCATTAGTATAAGATGTAAGTACTAGTAGAAATATTAAAGATATAAATGTCTCTAAACTTCATGAAAGAAGATAAATGCTGTAGTCTCTCTATGTGTTACTAAAAGAAATACTATTGTGAATAAAGTATAAGTATTTTCAGCACTGGTGATGAGATGATATTTTTCTTTATATTAGTTCTATTGTTTACTTCTTGTGCAGTAATCTGATACAATTTTTTTTTTCAATTGAATTTTCATTGTTGCCCTACTACTGCAGCTCCAGCAAATTTTGGATTCTTTTATAATTTTTGCTGCTCAGCAATCCGGGAGTGATACTTCTCTCCATTCCTCTGATGCACCATCTTCTCTCAAAGTTCCATGGATGCAATTTAGTCCGTCTACCATTAGAATAGCTCCGTTTCCAACTCGTGAATACGCTGATGATGAGTTCCAGTCAATCACCAAGAGTGTCATGGGTGTATTGTATGTTTCCTTTTGAATATATATATTTGTGTGTGTGCTGGATTTTTCTGATATATATTATCTTGGGTACTTTTCTTTTTTTCTTTTTTGGTTAATTTTTAAAGTTTTTACATGCTATATTTGGTAATCTGAAACTTGGATATGCAGGTATCTTTTGGGTTTTCTGTACCCCATTTCTCGTCTGATCAGCTATACGGTGTTCGAGAAGGTTTGGTAATAGTTTTAAATAGTATAACTTTTTAAGAGAAGTCACCATGCTCTGTTGACTTCCCACGCCTTACTGCCTTCAAAGTCTCTTGTTTGCCCTAAAGTTGTTGAATGTTGATTTGTGATGATTCAGGAGCAGAAGATAAGAGAAGGTCTCTACATGATGGGGCTGAAAGATGGCATATTTTATCTCTCTTATTTCGTTGCATATGCTTTGCAGGTAGACCTGTCTTGAGGGACCACCATCTCATTGAATGGAAATTTTCACTTGTGTCACTTGTGTCATGCATAACTTCAAACTTTCAGTTTTTTGGCCTTTATGTTGGAAACTACTTTTTTTTTGGTGTGCGTGGGTCAACTTATTACATAGCAACTTGGTGTGTTGTGACGATCAACTTACAATGATTGAAAATAAAATGTTGTTAGAAACTAAATGGACTTTAAGGTCTAAGCTTGATGAAGTTTGGACAAATATTTGGTGTTATGTTTTATGTCACATTTTTAGAATATATAAAACTTTGTGAAACGTCAACTGTGAAACTGCATGAAAATTTGACAATTTAGTTCTAGTGAGTTGGCTTTTTTGATTTTTTGCACATGAGCATTTTTTAATTTTTCTTTTGTTCATTGGTCCTTATCTTGAAAGTTTGAATTCTTCTGCAGTTTGCAATATCTTCCGCAATCATTGTGGTTTGCACTATGGACAGCCTTTTCAAATACAGTGATAAGTCACTGGTGTTCACGTACTTCTTTCTGTTTGGACTAAGCGCGATCACGCTGTCATTTTTAATCTCCACATTCTTCTCTCGAGCCAAAACAGCTGTTGCAGTTGGAACGCTTTCTTTTTTGGGTGCCTTTTTTCCCTATTACTCTGTCAACGACGAAGCTGTTTCGATGTAAGTGCTATGATCTGAGAAAATTTGTGGTGAATCCTTCCTTTCCTTCAAAATTCATAGTCTATAGAGTGCATATTGATTTATATTTTTACTTCAGGATATTAAAGGTTGTTGCTTCTCTCCTTTCCCCTACGGCGTTTGCTCTAGGGTCAATTAATTTTGCTGACTATGAGCGTGCTCATGTTGGACTTCGTTGGACCAACATCTGGCAAGTATGTCCTATAATTTTTTTCCCCTAAATAAACTCTGCTGTAAAAGTATTAAAATCTACCTCTTTGTCGTCTAAATTTTCAAAACAATGATTTTCTGTAGGCATCATCTGGGGTTAATTTTTCCGTTTGTCTCCTTATGATGCTGGTTGACACATTGCTCTACTGTGCAATTGGTCTTTACTTGGATAAGGTATTATATTTTTATGATACTGTTGTTAATCTTCTAATTGATGCTGATCTCTCACTCTCTCTCCCTCACTCTATATATTTACATGTATATGTATGTGTATGTATATATTTACGTATGTTAGCTCTTGAGCTCCTTTGAAGGGAACTGTTCTCCTAACTTGAAATTTAAATTTAGCACACCAGAATGTATATGAAATAAAATTTAGGTCAGATTTTATTATGAGTTGGTGAACGTTGATTAGGTTAGAATTGTGTAAACTAGGAAATTGGTATTGAAAGTAAGTGATGTAAGTATAGTTTCATCTAGAGGATTGTTATCTTACATTAATAGATACTTAGTGAGCTAACTCTCTCTCTCTCTCTCTCTAATTACACGTGAGTTCAATAATCTCTCTGATCAAACAATTACTATATTTATGAAGCCAATTTGGAGAGTGTTTGGGAACGTAGTGGAACTGTAAGTTAGAACCAAAACACTGTAACATGTGAGAGCTTTACACTTTGGCATACTTTTGCTTTATAATATAGCATTTGAGCTTTACACTGAAACGGTTGGAACTAATGAGTTGGAACGGCTTTACCAAACACTCTTGAATTCCATATTTATTTGTCTGTTCAGGTCCTTCCCAGGGAGAATGGAATTCGTTATCGATGGAACTTCATTTTCACAAAGTGCTTTTGGAAAAAGAAAAGCGTTGACAATGATCATACTTCCGCTCCTCAAGGTAACGTACATCAAAAGGATTCAGAGAAAAAGAAGACTTTCTTTGGTGAAGATAGTTTTAAACCAGCTGTGGAAGGTATCAGTTTGGACATGAAGCAACAAGAGCTTGATGGCAGGTACTTGTTTTTTAAATTGATTGTGTCAGTGTTTGTAAATTATGATCTGTAGTTGAGTATTTCCTCACATCTATTATTGACCATTAGATGCATTCAAATAAGGAATCTGCATAAGATATATTCTTCAAGAAAGGGGAAGTGTTGTGCTGTTAACTCACTACAACTCACCTTGTATGAAAATCAAATTCTTGCTCTTCTAGGTAAGTCTGTTACTACTATTGAATGATTTTATTTTTTATCTTGCGGTGGTTTATCGTTTTACTTTTATTTTTGAGCTCGATTCTTATAGCACTGGTGCAGCAATGTACATATTGAAGTTGTAATTCTTGCATCGATTGCGTAAATAGCTCATGTTTTCTTTCTTTTATGGTCTTCTCATCTTTCCTCTAACAATTGTCATTCACATCGTTTAAAGGAAAAAATGTAAATTAAGTTCACCAGGTCAATGGTTGAAGTTATGGGGTTATATTTTGGCTGGTACTGTTGTTTGATGTATTTGCTTATAGTTTTTCTGTTTCTAAATGGAATGTAGTTGCTTTTAAATATTGAAAAGTTTATTGTCTTCCCTCTGTGTGTGTGTTTTTGGAGAAATTTTCGTCCCAGTTCTTGTGTGATAAATGCATTTGCATTTTTCATATTCCTTTATCGTTTCTTGCTTGACCTACTTTTCACTTGGTTATTGTTTGGTTGGGTTCTTCATATGTCATATTTATAGGTGTTCTAGTTTACAATAGATGCATGTGGTTTCTAATCTCAGGCAGTTTTCACACTTCACGTTACCTTTTTAAGAGGGTGCTCTTGTTCACTTTAAGCTCGCATTATCTTAATTGATCCTGTTCATTCGCTTCTGCATCATTCATAGTTTTCATATGTGATTTTCCAGACTGCAGTTGCTTCTTAGCGCACATCTATGTCGACCTTTTCCCACACTTGCAGTTTTATGTTTGTTTAAAATTTTTTGTGTGATAAGAAAGACAGCCTTTATCAGCTTCTGCCCTGCTAGCATAGACTCCCTTCGCTACAGTGTGATCTATGATTTTGAGGTACTTATATCTAGTTTACTGATTTGAGTTATCAATTTCTTAAGGACACAATGGAGCTGGTAAAAGTACAACCATTTCGATGCTTGTTGGCCTAGTGTCTCCCACTTCAGGGGATGCTTTGGTGTTTGGGAAGAATATTATCACACATATGGTAAGTTATGCTTTTGTCCCCATCCTGTCTTCTTTGCTATTGTTATGTGGAGTTCTGTTTTCTTATATTCGTTCATTAAATATTCAATTCTAGTTTATTATTATTAATATCATTATTGTTTTTGTCATTAACATTATAGTTTAGGAATAATATTATTCATTATATATTTATTTTTAAGATGGTTGGATGTGTTTACATATTGCTGCTGTTTGATGGGAAATGTTATCCAAAGTTCTTTACTTTTAGTCGTTTCTATGAGCGGCATGATAAGCATTCTTATGCTTGCTTATATTTTTTTTCTTAGTGGAGTGTAGATTTTGATCCTCATGCTGTATCATTACAGGCATAAGCATTTATATAGTGCCTAAACTATGTGAAGATTTTAAGATATTAACTTTTTAAACAACTCATTGAAAAATCTTTCTTATCTTTCATATTAGTTCACTTGGTGCTATCATTACTTATTAATTTATTTGGAAACAATTGGATATAAGTATAACCAGGGATCCATTGTGCAGGATGAGATACGGAAGGGATTGGGTGTATGCCCTCAAAATGATATCTTGTTCCCAGAATTAACTGTGAGTTAGAAGCATGATTCATTTGCTAATTTTTCTAGTGTTATAACTGAACTTGATTTTAAGTTATTAGGCAACTTCTCTGCATAACTCTGATTATCACTCTTCCTAGGTGAGGGAGCATTTGGAAATATTTGCTATATTGAAAGGGGTTGAGGAAGATGTTTTGGAGAGAGTTGTTACCGATATGGTTGATCAGGTGAGTTCTTTCTTCAATGTCTCGCAATGTGACTCTAATACTCTGTAACAACAGTTCTTTTTGCGACTTTATCATGAAAATATAATTCTCAGCTATCCTCACCTGTGGATGTTAGCCCTTTTTTTTTTTTGAAACTTGTGACTCTCCATCTGAAAGTATTTGCAATCTTAAGGCATTTTATTGGAAAGGTTTTGCTATTTTATTTGCTTGTGCAGCTTGAATTTAGTATTAGATGATATGTGGTTTCAAATTATTGGAATTTGTAATGTAGCATTTCTGAGCGGCCTCATGAATTTTTCCTCTAGATTGTTCATTATTTGTGGATTTGATAATTCCCAATTCATTTCACGTTCGAAGATGGTGCCAAAATGTTGAAATTGGCCTAGATTTAGCATAGACAGAACACTTGCCTGATCGGTCCCTTTTTTTGTATCCCCTTTCCTGTTTTTTTTTGCATGAGGATAACTATTCCTCTAAACTCTGTTGAACTTTTTTCTTAATACAATGCATCCTCAAAAAAAAAAAAAAAAAGGAGAGAGAAGCAT
This sequence comes from Artocarpus heterophyllus, assembly GCA_025403435.1. NCBI lineage: Eukaryota > Viridiplantae > Streptophyta > Magnoliopsida > Rosales > Moraceae > Artocarpus > Artocarpus heterophyllus. Next base: position 25,434,575 of record CM046351.1, on the reverse strand, counting down.
ATGTAGAGCGCTCTCCTGATCTGTTCCTTTCGATAAGCCGTAGCATACATATACTACTCTCCTGATTTGTTCCTTTTGATAAAAGCGGCTCATTGTTAAACTTGACGAAGACTAATTATTTTGCAAGATAAAATATGGTGGATACTCTGGCTGTGAAATGAGCAACGGTATTGAGTTTCTTTACATATATTGATAGAAAAACTACCCGCCACTCAGCCTATAATAAAGGTTGTTTTGATTGCTGTTACATTTATGGCAGGTTGGGTTGGCTGATAAAAGTAACACAGTTGTGAAGGCTCTCTCTGGGGGGATGAAGAGGAAACTGTCTCTTGGTATTGCACTGATAGGAGACAGTAAGGTTGTTTGAAAAGGAAATCAAATCTGTTTTTCTTTCTTTCTTTTTTTGTTTCTTTTTATTTTATTTTATTTTTCTTTTAAATATCAGTGTGTGATATTCAGTGGAATATTTCATTGATTTCTCTTACAGGTTATTATTCTTGATGAACCTACCAGTGGGATGGATCCATACTCGATGCATCTGACATGGCAATTAATAAAGAAAATAAAGAAGGGCAGGATAATATTACTGACAACACATTCAATGGATGAAGCTGATGAACTTGGAGACCGAATTGCTATCATGGCCAATGGTTCCTTAAAGTGCTGTGGAAGGTTCGGCTACTGCAACATTTTTCCCTCTTCTCTGCCCCGCCCACAGAACCACACATGCACTTTACACAAACAGAAGTAACGTTGGAAATATGCGTTCTTTTTTTTTTGGGTACTTTGAATAGTCTAGACTATTACGAGTTAACCTGCAGTTCATGTTTCATGCCATGTGGCTGTACACCTAATTTTCCCCTCCTCAGGTTCTAATTTAGACTTTTATATGATCCTCATTTATCAAGGTGTTTTTTTTTTTTTTTAAGTTATTATTTACCAATATGATATTCTGATCCTTACCAGTATGTGGTTCTCTCCTTAAATCTCTTAAAAATGCGTCTTAGATTGATGCTTTTGTGATATCTAGATCTAGTCTTGGTAGCAGATTCTAGCCTTGGGTCTACATGCTTATGTTGTTTTTATCAAAGAAGAAAGCAGTAATAATAGGCTTATAATTATGTAAAAGAAATTAAGAGGAAGATAGTCCTCAGCTTATTGATAAAACGTAAATGTTTTTTAAATTCAAATAAAAAAAAAAACAGTTCCCTTGAGAATCTTACAAAAACATAGGACTAGATATTCCTAATAAGTCCCCTCAAAAAAAAAAAAAAAAAAAAAAAAAAAGATACTCCTAATAAGTGGGTTATTTGATTCATTTTTACTTTGTGTCCACACAAACACACACACACACACACACACACCCACCCACACAAACATTTTTTATGATTTTAAAGTATTGGAATCTTTACTCGAATCATGTCTTCAATAATTACAGTACTTGGAATTCTTAACATGTTACTGGTTTCCTCGTTGCTGTGTTCAATTTTTTTAACAGTTCCCTTTTCTTGAAGCATCAATATGGTGTTGGTTATACTCTGACTTTAGTAAAGGTTTGGTCCCTATCGCTTTTGTCTTTTTTCCTTTTGCTTTTTTGTGGCTCTCTCTTTTGGTGGTATGAGCATTGACATGCTTTGGTGTTACTGCTTTGCTACAGTCTGCACCCACTGCCTCTGTCGCTGCTGATATTGTTTATCGCCATATTCCATCGGCAACTTGTGTGAGTGAGGTATCCATGCTTTTTAATCCCGTTTTCTGTTTGATCAATAGAGTAGGTGATTTCTGCATTAAATATGCTTAGTATTTATTACCTTATCAGATTTTTTAGGTTGGTTTTTCAACCTAATGCATTGACTGATCAAATATTAAGCATTATCCTCAATAAGGAGCCAGCATTGCCACGTATAAAAAGGTCTTAATGTTTTTTACCTGATCATTTGCAACAGTATAGTTGCTATATTATGTTTAAGAAGTAGCAATTAAATGAGCTTAGTTCTTCAAGTTAAATTTTAGCTACTAAATTACTTAGAATATACCTTTCTTCTGATCTTGACCTTTATTTAGGGCTTACATTAAGGGAGCCTTTCTTCCAATTATTGTTTAATAAATAGTAGATAGGGGAGGGAGGAATATCTGTATGATAGCATGATTATTAACTGCATAAATGTAAGTCACCTGTAAATTGATAACTGTACCTTGTGTTGCTCATTTGATATTTTCATAGCTTACTTACTTGTGGGATTTGACATGCCTGTCCAGGTTGGGACCGAGATTTCCTTCAAGCTTCCTCTAGCATCTTCATTGTCCTTCGAGAGTATGTTCAGGGAGATTGAAATGTGCATGAAACGATCAGTTTCTAAGTCAAAAACAAGTGGCGAGGAAGAGAAAGACCAAGCTATCATAGAAAGTTATGGTATCTCTGTCACAACTCTTGAGGAGGTATTTCTCGGAGTTGCAGGATGTGATTATAATGAAGCTGAACGTTTAGAAGAGCGAAGTAGTCTCCAATTACCTGGTCCTGTGACTTCTCATGTTTCTCTTGATCCTGCTTCCAAAAAGCTTTTGCATGCAGACAAACTTTTTGGGAATTTCAAGTATATTCTTGGGTTCATATGTACTCTAGTGGGGAGGGCATGTGGGTTGATTTTTGCCACAGTTTTAGGTTTCACGAACTTCTTAAGCATGCAATGTTGCAGCTGCTGTATCATTTCGAGGTTGACATTTTGGCAACATTGTAAAGCCTTGATCATAAAGAGGGCAATATCTGCTCGGAGGGACAGGAAAACAATCGTTTTCCAGCTCTTGATTCCTGCTGTTTTCTTGCTTATTGGACTTCTTTTTCTCAAGCTCAAACCACATCCTGATCAAGAGTCTGTGACCTTTACAACCTCTAATTTTAATCCTTTGTTACGTGGTGGTGGTGGTGGAGGTCCTATTCCTTTTGACCTATCCTGGCCTATTGCAAAGGAGGTGTGCTAGTCATCGTTAATCTTTTAATATTTTGTTTCTTATTTGTTTTGGCTTATTTTTCTTCTTTTCTTTTCTGGATAAAATGTTGCATGATGCTTTGCAGCCTTTGTGCTGAAGAAATAAGCTTTTACTGTGAAACTTCTATCTGGTGCTTGCAAGAGTTCTTCCTCTTTAAATGTATCCATGGTGCAGGTAGCACAGCATATCAAAGGGGGCTGGATTCAGAGCCTTAAACCAACTGCATATAAATTTCCTGATTCAGAAAAGGCACTTACTGATGCGATTGAGGCTGCAGGTCCAACTTTGGGACCAGTTTTACTCTCAATGAGTGAATATCTAATGTCTAGCTTTAATGAGTCATACCAGTCAAGGTGTGTTGGTCAGAATTTCTTCTCTTTTATTGGTATTCTATTGAAGATTATAGGAATATGATAGGTGTAGTTTTCCTTTTTTCAAAGTTTGATTTTGTTATGGTATCTGATTGTCTGCAGGTATGGGGCAATCGTAATGGATGATCAGAACGATGATGGAAGCTTAGGATACACTGTACTTCACAATAGTTCTTGTCAGCATGCTGCTCCAACTTATATCAATATAATGAATGCTGCAATTCTTAGGCTTGCTACTCAAAATAAGAATATGACAATTCAAACACGCAACCATCCTCTGCCAATGGCTAAAAGCCAGCATCTGCAACGCCATGTAAGTTATTCCACTCTTTTAACTTTCTTTTTTTTTTCTTAATAAGAAATAAGAGTCATTGATAAGAATCAAGAGGAATTTTCATTCGGTTTTGCGGTAGATATAGGTTGGTTAAAAAAAAAAAAACTGCTGCTTTTTTTAGCTTTATATTCAACTGTTGAAGGCATTGTTTGGAACAGTGATGCCTGTGATATAAAAACTAGAGCTACTGAAATGCTCTCAATCTAGAAATTCCATACATTATGGAATCTAACAGCTTAAACTAAAGAAAAAATAGATACTTTAATCCCATTAAGGCATCCTTTTGACACATATGAGCTAATTATCAATGGTCGTTGTTTTCCCAAGTTCCAAGTCTCTAAAGTTTTTTTGTTTTTCCTTTTTTGGGGTACCATCACAGCCTACCATAATTTTCACACTTCCATCTGTTAGTGGCTTTGCTTTTTTTTTTTTTTTTTTAATTTATTTATTTCTCATATACATCTATATAGGATCTGGATGCCTTCTCTGCTGCAGTTATTGCTAGTATTGCCTTCTCTTTTGTTCCTGCCTCATTTGCCGTATCAATTGTGAAGGTATCATATAAAATATACTTGTTCTACTCTTTAATAAGGATCTTTTACTTTGTGAATGTATTACTTTTAAGTAGGCAGCTGTTGGTTCTGGTTAAATCTATTGCCTGGCTTGCTTCTTAATTGTCACTGGACTCTCAATAGAGATGATATTCCAAGGAACAGCATATCTATTCTGTGCAGTTTGCCCTCCGGGCCACTCTATTACTTTTCATACTGTAAGTAATTTTCTTATGCCATGTATCATGGGAAAGTATTTTTCATAGATTTGAACTGATGCAGGAGCGTGAGGTCAAAGCTAAGCACCAACAACTGATTAGTGGTGTAAGTTTATTTTCTTGAAGAAGAGATATTCTTTCTAATATCTGTATCACGAAGTTTACAGTAATAAATATATCCTTGCTCAGGTTTCCATACTCTCATACTGGGCTTCTACTTACATATGGGACTTCGTCAGCTTCTTATTTCCTTTCTCTTTTGCAATAATTCTTTTTAACATCTTCGGTACGTGTAGCTTTTAAACCTATTAAAATTTATGTTTATTTGTTTGTTTGCTTGTGTGTGTGTGCGCGCGTGTGTATTTTCAAACTTGAATGTTAAACTTTAGTTCAAGGTTCAAGAAGTTCATTCACTTCTGCAGTTCACAATAAGTTTGCTAGTTTCGTCATATTTGCGTCTTAGAACATGCACAGACACGTTTAGATATTTATCTGATTGTGTCTAAGTTATTTATTGACATTTGACACATTTATAAATAAACTATCAAATAATATGTGGATGTGTTAATTTTTTTGACATGTGCTTAACTAAAATGCCCGTGTTGTCCCATTAGATATTTCGGAATTACTAATTATGATTTAGGCATTTCAAGTTACGTTTGAAAACATTATTGGCGGACATGATGAGGTCGGTTGATATCAACAATCACAGTCCTTTTTTTTTTTAAAAAAAAGTTATAGATGAGCAAAGACTTCTATTAATAAAGTGTCACGAATGAAAAAAAACGTGAAAAAAAAAAACAGCATTGTTTCTTCCAAACAAAAAAAGAAAAAGATGCAAAAAAGCAACAAGATCATTTGTTTGAATTTATTTTTGGATAGCAGTAGTAAATTTTATATTAAAGAATATGACAAAAGTAACTTCGTTTTAGCATTTTGAATTTATTTAGAGATAGCATTTGTAAATTTGATATATCCAATCTGTCTTCTTTTGTCTTTGGTGTTCGGGCCTGTGCGGTCCGACGTGATCTTATACTGTAGGGTTGGAAGCTGATTTGAGTGTCTTAAACATCTCCCAAAAAAATGTGTGTAGGAAAATTTGTGAACTTTGTTTTCTTGTTGGCTATAAATTCAAACATCCAACAGAGTCGGAGTCAGCGTCTCAAAAAGAGATCAAGGGGACAACCCTTTAATCATGTTTGTTCAAGAGAGATGTGAAATGTACTTACTTTTTTTAGTGCAGTCCTTGTGTGAATACATGTCTACATATACACACATAAACACATGTACGTCTTTTAAGCACTTTTTGTAGTCACAAATATCTCACTGCATCGATGCCAAATTAGCAATTAATGTATCTTGGAAGTGGGATCCTAACATGCATCTTGATATTACTTTTATGCTTTAGGTGGCAGACTACACCATATGTGGAGTGTTCTTCTATCTAAACCTTCGTTGATTGGAAATAGAATTAACCTATTGTTAATACTTTGTGACTAAACCAAAAGAGTCAAAAGAAAATGATATTTTGATGCTCATTCTGCTGATCCAGCGACGATAATTATTTAAAGTTGATTAAGTTGTTCTCTTGTATGTTACTGTTAAGCTCTTTTTTTTTTTTATAAAAAAAAAAAACCATTTTCTCCTGATTACACTATATGTTGAACCTCTGTAGGTCTGGATCAGTTTATTGGAAACAGTCGTTTCTTGCCAACAGTCATCATGTTTTTGGAATATGGACTTGCAGTTGCATCATCAACGTATTGCCTTACATTTTTCTTTTCTGACCATACTATGGCTCAGGTTGGAAATTGTCTATCCGCTTTGAATTTGCCGCATTTGGCATATCAAATTATTATCAAATTATGTATTCATGCTTTCAATTGCGTTATTTTTTTTTTCCTATGCAGAATGTGGTTCTCCTGGTCAACTTTTTCACAGGGCTCATTCTCATGGTTATATCCTTCATAATGGGGCTTATTAAGACCACAGCAAGTGCAAATTCTTTTCTGAAGGTTGATTTCCTGTTTACTTTTTTATGTGTTTGCCAACACGAAATAGAAAGCTGTAGACACCATTTTTTTTTTTTTGGGAGACCAATCTTTTCATCACCATCAAAGTTAATAAGTTGATGACTCTGACACGTGGGTCATGCATGGTTGAACTCAATCTTTTGCACCACCATCAAAGTTAATGAGCCAAAAGAGTCAAAGTTGATGACTCTGACACTTGGGTTATGCATAATTATTCAACTTTTCTATATGCTAGGAAGGCAGGACTGGATTTCTTATTAAATTGCTCTTATATAACTTCCTTTCCGATGATATCTTTAAAAAAGCAGGTTCAATACAATGTCTTGTTTTGTAAGAAATTATGTGATTCCTAATGTATAAATCATTATGTGATTCCTAATATATAAATTATTTCGTTGTTTGGGATGAGATCAAATATTGGGTTTCTTTATGGGTGTATAGGGATAAAGCTTTTGGTGCTCCTACTTTTTCGAATTTGGTTGGGAATTGGGCTCCTTTTCTTCAGCCTCTGCTGAGGAAATCTCTTCCTCTATTCTTTGTATTTGTAGCCCTTTCTGTTTAATAAAGTTCGTTTCTTTTCAAATAAATAAATAAATCATTGTAGTAATCTTTATTTTTCCAAATTATCTTAACCTGCGCATCGAACACCACCTGCAGGAATGAATCTGAAATTTCTGGCTCTAACTATAATCATGTGCATGGTAAAATTTTTATATTACAAATATGGTGGTTCAACATACTGCAGTAATGCATGCTAAAACGTATAGTCATTTCTTCTTTTTAAAAAAAGGTGGAGTCCTTTCTGAAGTTTTGTAATATTATGTTTCAGAATTTCTTCAGACTATCCCCAGGATTTTGCTTTGCTGATGGACTTGCATCACTGGCTCTTCTGCGGCAAGGGATGAAAGATAAATCCAGTAATGAGGCTTTTGATTGGAATGTTACTGGTGCCTCTATTTGCTATCTTGGTGTCGAGGTTCATCTCTCTCTCTCTCTAATTAATCGCTATTTGCAATTTAGTTACTGAGAATTAAGTGTTTTACTTCATAAATATATGCAAAAGAGCAATAAAATTGCTTCTCAAACTAGTTGTTGTTTAGGTTATCTTCTATGTACGTTGTTTCGTTCATATTTACAGGACAGCAACGTTAAACCTTAAATTGGAATTAAAAATAGTATTTCCCTCTTTCAATTAACAGTAGATATATCCCTTTTATGTTGTTACATTGTAATTTATATGTCATACGAGTCATGCTGTTAGGTTGGTGGTTCCTGTTTGAAACAAATGATATGTATTTGGAAAGAAAAAATAACATTAAAAATGGTTAAAAGAGTTCACTGCTTGCTTAATAAATTAATATATTGTTTCTCAATAAAGTAGTAGCTTCAGAGAGTAATGTAGCATGGAGTAAAAACGAGATAGCACAATTATCACTCAAAAAGGAAAAAAAGAAAAAAGGACAACACAAATCCTTGTATGATCCGTTGCATTTCCTAAAAAGAACTTTTTAGTTTTGGTTATCGGGTTTAGAAAAAGGGCCTGCTGTAATCTGACTTGTCCATGAGAGCTTACAAGCTTAGGAAATCAGTTTACAGTGGGGTTTCTGTAATCTAACGTGGCTTTTCTCACCTGTGACAGAGCATTTGTTACTTTCTCTTGACACTTGGACTTGAAATCTTGCCTTCTTACAAACTGAACCTAGCTACATTCAAGGAGTGGAGTGTCAAAATTTTCCAGAGGAATAGTTCTTCTCCTTATTTGGAACCTCTTATACAATCTTCCTCAGAAGCTGTTGCTCTTGATTTTGATGAAGACATAGACGTAATAACTGAAAGAAACAGGGTACTTTCAGGCTCCATAGAGAATGCTATCATCTACTTGCATAATCTTCGAAAGGTAATTTTGACATATTCTTTGCATAAATATTACTTGTAGTTGAAGTGAGTTCTATAATAAAAAATATCTCAGCAATCTGTTACCATATTATCTACTTTCTTTCCCATTTCAGGTGTATCCTGGAGATAAGAATCATGGTAGAAAAGTTGCAGTACATTCTTTGACTTTCTCAGTTCAAGAGGGGGAATGCTTTGGCTTTTTAGGAACAAATGGAGCGGGAAAGACGACTACTCTATCAATGCTATCTGGTATGTCTCAGTTTTGCACTCCGATTTGATATTTATTTCTCTGCTACCCATTCTGCTGTAAGAGTTACGGATAGTATTTTGTAAAATGCCCTACATGCGTTATCCAATGCCATCCCTTTCTCCTCAATAGTAAATCATTATTTTCGTTTTAGTTTTTCACTTAAAAAGAAACACTCGGAATATTTTGAAGTCTCGTTTTATTAATTGGAGTCAAATAAATGCCATTGTGTAGGAGTTTGACATTGCCTTCTTAAAACTTAAATTTCTGCAACCTTACGTCCTTCACATACATATGGTTGATCTAACTGCAGGAGAGGAATCTCCAACAGATGGAACTGCTTACATATTTGGCAGAGACATAGTGTCCCATCCTAAGGCAGCTCGTCGGCATGTATGTTGTGATTTCCTTTTCCTCTACTGAATGTTAATTGTTCATTGACGTCATACTGATAGAACCTACCTAACTCTTTATAATTCAATTTCAGATTGGATTTTGCCCACAATTTGATGCTTTACTAGAGTATTTGACCGTCCAGGAGCATCTTGAGCTTTACGCAAGAATTAAGGGAGTACCAGATTACCAGCTAGACTATGTATGTTTTCACCTCAACAGTCAATCTCTATTTTTTGTTATAACAGGAAGATTAAATAAGATGTTTAACAGAGAACATCAGTTTTCTACACAAGGGAATACTTGTAATATTTAAAATTGTGTATTTATTTTAATGATCAAATTGTGTATCCTTATGCCTGTTAATCTGGTCAGGTGGTAATGGAAAAATTGGAGGAGTTTGACTTGTTGAAGCATGCTAACAAACCATCATTTTCTCTAAGCGGCGGAAATAAGCGCAAATTGTCTGTTGCAGTTGCAATGATTGGAGATCCTCCTATTGTCATTTTGGATGAGCCATCTACAGGTTTATAAGTGATTTTTTTTGTTTTTTGTTTTTGTTTTGTTTTGTTTTATTTTATTTATTTATTTTTTTTTGTTTTTTCACTGATCACACACAACAGTATACAGACACTCAAGGAAACTGCATCAGGCAAAATTTGTGGATTCATTATTTAGTCAAAAGTATCACCTGCTTATACTTTTATTTATTGACCTACGAGAAAGCGCAAACACATTTCCCCTACCTCCAGCTTTACAAAAAGCGCTGTGTGGTCCATTTGAATTTATCGTTTTTCCTTTATATCCTTGTTCTTCAACAAGATGAAGTGATTCAAGGTTTCTCCAATTATCATTATTTTCAGGTATGGATCCAATTGCAAAACGTTTCATGTGGGAAGTAATATCCCGAATCTCGACCAGACGAGGAAAGACAGCTGTAATTCTTACTACCCATAGCATGGATGAAGCTCAAGCTCTGTGCACCAGGATTGGGATAATGGTACCTTTTTACTCTGCTCATTAGATGTTTGAAGCACTGGTTGATGACAATTGCCAGCTAATGCTTGACCACTTTTCCCTTCCTTTTTCTTGACTTGAAGGTTGGAGGCCGTTTAAGATGCATTGGAAGTCCCCAGCATCTAAAAACTAGATTTGGAAATCATCTTGAGTTAGAGGTTTTTTTTTTTTTTTTTTAAATTATTTTAAGGTTCCTTTTGATGCAAGGTAGCATTATGTCATAACCTATGTAATCCAATATTATGCTTAAATTTCTGATTCTCTGTGCTCTTGTTTTTAGATTAAACCCATTGAAGTCAGCGCTGTAGAGATGGAAAACCTTTGCCGAATCATTCAGGGAAAACTTTTTGATATTCCTTTCCAACCTAGGACTTTACTTAATGACCTTGAAGTTTGTGTTGGGGGCGTCGACTCTATTACATCAGAAAATGCATCCATTTCAGAGATTAGCTTGTCAAAGGAAATGATAATGATGATCGGCCAGTGGCTTGAAAAGGAAGAAAGAATTCAGATGCTTGTCTCGTCGATACCTGTTCCTGATGCAGTTTTTGGTGAACAATTATCTGAACAATTGGCTCGAGATGGTATGAGGGATTTTTGCACCTATGGTTATATTCTTCCTACCTTGACTTGATATTGTGTTGTTATCTTTGCAAACTGGTGCTTCTTTTCTGCAGAAACATAGAGTGATTCATCACCTTTTTCTAGATTCTTCCCAGAAATTCTAGTAACTCTAGTTATTTGCTCACTATTTGAACCAATGTCTTTCATTTATCTTTTTTTCACTATAGTTCGCCTTCTCTCTTTTAGCGATTGTATTGATGTAATTACTTTATTGTCATAATTTTAGATAGCATTTCAATATCTTTGACCATGATTTTAACTGTATACTACGACGTTTGATTTTTATGTTTTGACAATGTTTGATTCTTTTGGGTTTTCAGGCGGTATCCCTTTGCCGATATTTTCGGAATGGTGGTTATCCAAAGAAAAGTTTTCAGCAATTGATTCATTTGTCCTCTCATCATTTCCTGGTGCAATTTTTGACGGGTGCAATGGATTAAGTGTAAAATATCAGGTACAATTTTGCAAATATCCAGATGTATGTGTGTCTATTTATAATGTATTGTTTTATTTTGGCTGTAAAACAAATAGATCCGCGATACAGTTAACATGGTAATTTATTTTCTTAAAAAAAAGTGGTAATTTATTTGAACTCTACTGCAGTTGCCTTACGGACAAGATATGTCACTAGCAGATGTTTTTGGGCACCTGGAACGGAACAGGTACAATTCATTGATACGTTTTTTTTCTTCTTGTTCAACAAGTCATCTCTGATCATTTTCAGCTCAAGGAAAATAATAATAATAATAAATCCCCCTGGATCCTTAAACTGACTTGTACTTTTTAATTTGCAATTCTCTCAGAAATCAACTTGGCATAGCGGAATACAGTATCAGCCAGTCTAATCTAGAAACCATATTTAACCATTTTGCGGCAAACCCATAACATATAGAGACAGGCCAAAGTTTACTTGTGCTTGGACAGCATACAAGTCAACAACACATAGCAGCGTCTCTCCCTTGCTCATTTTTTTTGTAAAAGGTTGAGACCGTCTTGTGTAAATACTGGAAACTTATTGTAAGTCAGAGTTACAACATTATTTATAAATGCAAGTTGTTAATTCCTGTATGATGCTTTGAGATCCAAGCTCTCTCTCTCTCTCTCTCTCTCTCTCACACACACACACACAGAGGTGTTCAAATTTTCCTTTTGGGTTTTCGGTCTAGGTGAGGTTTTTTCTAGTCGTCATCTAACCTTGGCTAGAGCATGTCAAAGAACTGCAGTACCCATTCAACAGGGGTTTATTCATAAGTACCCCTTACTATCCCTATATCCTAGTTCAAAATGCTCTAGAACTTGGAAAAGTGTGCAAATCCCCACCCTCTCATAAAGGATAGACCTTAGCTGCGGGACCTAGGTAAGTCCTATAGGTGGGATTTATCTTTTATGATAGAGCGTGGTTGTAGTCCCATGAGGACAAATAGAATTGATTCTTTGTATATAATATCAAGCGAATGATGATGTGACATATTGTAATTTTATAAATACCCTCAAAATTATTGATTTTATGTCATCTTATCTCCAAACTATTGATTTTATATCGACTTAACTTTTGATTTCTTAAAAATTTAAGGGACAAGTTGATGCAAAAGTCAGATGGTATTTTTGAAGTTACATTTGTTGAACGGGTGTCTTGTATGATTTTGTATACTTTGAAGGGTAAAATGACCCCTTCCAAAATTCAAGAGGCAAGTTAAATTAAGGTATATTTATGAATGAACTTAATCCATTTATTTATTTATCTATCTTTTTGAATTTATATATATATATATATGTGTGTGTGTGTGTGTATGTGTGTGTGTGTGTGTGTGTGTGTGTGAGTGTGTGGAGGTATGGTTTTAATAGTTGCTTCAATATTTTTCCATCTGTGGTATCTTTGTTCTAGCCATGTAATTGATAGTTCGTAAAAATAAAAAAAATATTATAACAGTGAAGGAGTGTTTAGTTTAGAAACCCCTTTAAATATGATTTAGATGGACAACTTGTTTGTGATTTGTTGACATAATTTTTTTAAATGTAAATTAAAGGTTTATTACATTAATTCTTTGTGGTTTAAAGGATTATTTGATTATTTGAAAGTTACCATATTTATGGTTCACTTTCAATTTATTAGATGTGGTTGCTAGCCATTTCTATGATCAATATATTGGTAATTGCAACTTGCATATGTTTTTTATTATTTTTTTTTCTAGGAGAAGGTAGAATAACGTTTATCATTTTTTATTTAAAAAAATATTGAAATTCATGAAAATATAGGCACGTGAATTTTATAGAAATATCAACGAAAATATCGATATTGTGAAAATTGCCATAAAATTTAGAAAATCATTTTAAAATATTTTATTTTTAAGTAAAATTTTAAGAAACTCTAAAATTGTTAGCAATATATATGGAATTATTAACCAAAATACCACATATGTAATAAATATAAATAGTAAAAAATAATCATAATATGATAAATAATAATATATGATCTCAAATTAAGTAAAGTAGTTAAAAGTCAACCTTATACAAATATTTTACATGCATAATTTCTTACAAAATAAGAAAACATCAATACCATAAAGATAAGAAGTGAATAGTTTTTATATAATTCTAAACATGTCATGTAAATATCTCTTAATCTTTACCCATTGTCTCTTCATGTATAGCAAATTGAGTTAACTTAATTGCCAAGAAGCAAAATTGTTAAGAAGTAAAAAATAATGCCAAGTTTTTCACTTCTTGATTTCTCATTCAGTTTAGTTTTATTATGGGACAGATTTGGTCATATAGTTATATAAAATTTATTATGATTTAAAAGATTTCGGATTACATTTAAAAAGGGAATAAAAAAAAAGAGAAATTACACAAAATGTTGGATTTTTAAAAACTAATTGCAAATTATGTAACAGGTTTTAAAAAATGAAGTATACAACAGATTTAAATAATACACTGCTTTCAAACAACCAAAAAGCCAAAAATGTCCCTACGTCAAATAGAACCTCTTTTCTCTCTCTTCTTTCTTTCCCATCACCCTCTCGTTGTCTGTCCTCTCTCTCTCATCCTTTCTTTGATTCCTCTCCTCCCTTCGTTTCTCTCTCTCTGTCTCTCTCTATCCACGTTCCTCGATCTTCTCGTCGAAGCCGCCCCGCGTTGAGTTTTCGAATCGGTGACTGCTGGGAGCGCGAGCAGACCTAGAATCGCATCGACGGAGTTTCCTCTCTCTCTCCTCTGCTATTCCGATTGTCTTTCTCCGATCTCAAACATCGGAGCTCGTCGCGCCATGGCTAGTTGGAGCAAATCTGGTCATGGTGGTCGCAATCTAGGTGGTGGTTAGCTGGAGCTTGTCGCGAGCTCGTGGTGGTGAAAATCTGGCGACGGAGGAGCTCCGACCAAGCCTTGGCAGGCTTTGAGAAGTTGGATCCGATGATGATATGATTAGACCTGTGAAAGACAAAGATAGGAGATCTGACGTCCACCGCAACCATGAAGCCAAATCGGATGTCTCGTCGTTAGATCACATAGTTTGATCTCCTCTTGCAGTTCACCGTCGAAGCTAGAGCAAATATCTGGTCTGCCTTAATCTCCTTCGTCGCGGTCACTACCGTGCCGGAATTGAGGTATCGAGGAGCATAGTGAGATGGGGAAAAAAAAATCTGAAATAAGAAATGAAAAAAATGATGTTTAAAAAAAAGAAAAAAGAAAAAGCAATGTTTTGTTTTTATTTTATTTTTATGACCATCGTGTTGTAATTTCTTTTTGGCAAAGTTTATAGTATTTTTTTGTTAGGATGGTTCCCTAAAAGAATAAATGTTTTAGTTGTATTTATGATATTTTTAGTAAAATAAATAATAATATAAATATTGTATGTATTAATAATGGTTTTGATATTATTATCATATTAATGAGTGTATATTAGTAAATATATGATTCGTGACTATTAGAACCAAGCCTAGAAATGAGGCATCTATGAAGCTTATATGCAGAAAGATTCGATTCGAAGATTAATAGCCTAAATTATATAGTGCATGATCTATGTATAGAGTTAGGCATTTTATACATGATAAGGCTGTAATGAGGATCTATGTCCAATTGGAGAGGCGGCTTATCTTGATTGTAGAAGCAGATTGACTCCATGGTAGGCACATTGGTGTGGTAAACCTAATGGTGGTCGCACACTGGATTAGACCAAAAGTTGAATTAATTTAATAATAATTTTATTTAACTTATACAATTCTCTCTGATAATCATTTATGTATCATCTTAATCTTGAAGTGAAATCATGACTCATATTTATAGCTCGTATCTTTTGATATGCCAACAGCAGGAGTTTCAATGATCAAAGGCTCCATTGTCAGTATATTGGAGATGTAACCTATATTTGATTAGAGTATAATCCACAAACACGGAATCCATAACTCTCTAATGAAGAGTTAATGTTGTCCTTTCAAATGCATTATTCAGGTATTGAAAAATATAACGAGGCCTTAGTCATCTGGATACATATGGTAACTAGATGATATTTCTTTTTTGTGTGTTATAAAAGGAATGAATTTTCTAATGTTGAAATAATAGAATTTTGAGATAAAATAGTCGGAAGGTAAAACAGAACAAGCCTTCATCCGATTATGGATATCCTATGGAAGTACACATAATATGAGAGGTCATGGACAAGACTTATATTACAAGAGTCTCGCAATATGGTATATTATCAAGAGTGCAACTTCAGGTTTATAGTAGAGAGACACTGAAGTTAGTAGTTAAATAGATAATTAATTGGGAATTAATTTATCTGTTATTATTGGAGCTTGATAAATATATGTCCATCGGTCCCAATGCTAGCTCACAAATTCCTTGACTAGTTGTGTAGAATGGTTTACCACAGGTAATATAGAAGTTTATGACAAATGTGTTACTGGACCTATCAATGTGCAAGCTTAACAATCTAAGTGGACTGTGGTTGGCATATGGCATGTGGCATACTCTTATTGGATTGTGGCACCTATAATAGAGGTAGTTATGGGAATTAGTTAATTAATTAATTAATTAATTAATTTCAAGAGAATATTTATTCAAATTTAATTATTGGATTTTGTGAAAATTAATTATTTAAATAATTAATTTAAATCTTAATTGTATTTGAATTATCAAGAATAATTGAATTCTAATTTAAATAGAATTATTTGAATGAGAATAATCTTGCATGTTGCAAATAATTACAAAGCCCTACATTATGATTAGCTGGGACTCGAATTCTCCCTTATCTTTAATTGGCATGCACAGTGAGGATAATCCCTTTTTAATGGGTGTGTAAAGCAAGGGAGGAGAGACAAAAATCTTCTCGTAATCCTGATAGAATTCTACCTCCTCTTGTAAGCTTTATAAATAGGTACCTCTACTCCTTATTTATTCTAAGTCAGACAAAGTGCTATTGTGCATATTTTATAATGACAAAAAATTAAAGGAGAGTCTGTGGTGAGTTTTTATTGAACTATGACTACACATACAATAGCTAGTAGGAAGAGAATAGCATTGAAGATCTAACGGTAAATATTCATTTTTGAAGAATTGTTCAGTCAGAATGTTAGACATGTATGCCCTAAGGAGTAAAAATGTAATACGTTTTTGAAGACATTTTTATCAATAAAGAATTTATTCATTTATATATACCAAATGTTGTCCTCTTTACGTTCATATTTGTTGAATGTATGATAAGCAAACAGTAGTCTGAGACTGTCAGTCTAAGCCTTAAGAATTGGGCATATGATGGATTGATTATGCGAAAGACACGATTCTTAAGGTGACAGTCTAAAACATATGATCCGCAATCGAGGGAATAAAGTTGGGCGCTTTATTCATGTAAAGATTGTTATGTTGTCTATATCCCTTATGGGAGATGGTTTGTCTTGATGATAACTCTAGTTTATAGAGTTATTTGGCCACTTTTAATTAACGAATATTACTATGTTTTTGAGAAAAATTACATGAAACATCCAACTTTTTCATAAAAGCATGATTTTATTGATGTAGGTTGAAGAAAGAAACAAAACAAAACAAAAGGGAGCAAGAGCACAAGAAATCCGGGACCAACTTTGCTGGATGATCACTCTTTTTACATTTTTTCTTTCCATACTACAAAGCCCTATCCTTGGAATTAGGTCAAGAAAGAACCTTTCCTTTGGGTCTACTACAACAACAATGTATGGATCACGAATATTGATTATTATTTTATTTAGTCATTGTTCTCTTTTTTTCCTTGAATACTAATACTATCTAGTATTTTTACCCGATCCTCAGTTTCTAGTCCGAAGCTAATAATAAAGAAAACCTTTCTATTCTTATATTACAAGTACTACTACAGGTACTGCAGGAATTTTAATGATAGAGGAATTTGAGGAATTATGTATTGAATGGTACAAGCCTTGTGATAGAGGTGAAACACGTACAAATGAACATCTTTGAGAAAGGAATCCCAATGTTAAATTTGAATAATTAATAATTCATTTTATTACTCGTACTGTACTGAAACTTACAAAGTAACTTGTTCGCATAAAATCCACTAACGCAAGTGCACGTTATCGATCAAGTAATACAATAGTGAGTAAGAGTATCGTCTCACAGGGACTGTTGTATAATAATCTAACTAAGTACTAAAATTGGATTAACTCTAAGGTTTATCTAGTTGATCATATGAGGTTGTGATTAAATAATTTACTGAACTAGAGTACTAAATTAAAAATAAAAATTGCAATCAATCTCAAAAGATACTTCAATAAGACAAGGCGTTAAGGCATTTGATTTCACCATAATCACTAGATATGAATTTCATAAAATTACGCAACCCAATCAATAATACACATGTGATGACGAAAATTCCTAAATTATTTACTATCCTATCTCTAGGTATAGCAAACCTACTCAGTTTATTAACTCACTATATCTCTATGTGAATTTAAATAAATCAGAATGCATTAGGATTCATGAACTTTCCAAATGAAGCCACACAAATAATATGGTATATCTCTATCCATATTTAATTCATGGTTATATGTTAGATGAAGCATTTGCATAATTCTCCCTTCTCAGTTTTGAACATGCACATCAGATCATTTAAATGGTAGCTAATCATTTAAAAGCATTAAACATAATAACACATAACTCACATGAATAAAATCAATTATGGTGCATAAATATGAAATTCACATTGTCATGATTAGGTTACTTCATAGCCCTAACTAAGAAAATTAGAACATAATTGAAAAAGAAATAAAATATGAAAATTTAATTGAATCAAACATCAAGAGTTAAGAGAGCAAGAAATTCTGTCACCAATTCTTCACTTCTTACTCCGGAATGCTTGACGGCTCCTAAGAAAAATAAACAACGCTCTCCAAAATTAACCGATAACCTAGCTACCCAAAACTATTCTATTTATACTACTCTTAAAATAACAAATCTCCTGTTTTTGCGTCCAAAAATCGTGGTTCAGTATCACTCTGGCGCCGCGGCCCTTCTTTTCCAGCGCTGCGGCGCTGCTCCTCTGTTTTTCTCTTCTTTTCCACCGTAGCGCCGCGGCGCTCCTTCCCCAGCGCCGCGGCGCTGAGTTTCTGCCAACGAAGTTCTTGCACTTTCCTTGGGCGCCGCGGCGCTGCTCTTTGGGCGCCGCGGCGCTTTAACTCTGCTAGCAAAGTTGGTCCCGGATTTCTTGTGCTCTTGCTCCCTTTTGTTTTGTTTTGTTTCTTTCTTCAACCTACATCAATAAAATCATGCTTTTATGAAAAGTTGGATGTTTCATGTAATTTTTCTCAAAAACATAGTAATATTCGTTAATTAAAAGTGGCCAAATAACTCTATAAACTAGAGTTATCAAAACCCCCCAAACTAACTTTTGCTAGTCCTCGAGCAAAATCAAGAAGTAACACAAACATGGACCAACAAATCCTTCAAGATGTCCTCCAAAATTTTTCCATCTTACAATTCACAGAAAAGAACAAATTCCATCCAAACAGTGAGATCGATTTGCTGGTTAAGACTAATTCTAATTTCATGACCCGTGTGTGTGTGTTATCCATTCTTTTCAAATTGTATGCAGTTCAGTAACATCCACATTACTCTGAGAAGCTTTGATGAGTTGTGCACAGAAACATGTTTCATAGGTTCACCTTTCATTTCTTTCTCCACTAATGTAGGCTAGTCATCCAACTAAAAATCATTAGGGCTTTATTAAGCTTGTAACGTTAGGCTGGGCTAGAGGTAAGATAAAAGTAAATTTTAGGCTCAATTCACCCCTCACATGTTGATTTCTAGACTCCAACTAGAATCCGTCTTGGTTGTATACCCTTAAACCACTTCAACTGTACAATCAACATTTACCCTTCTCTTCAAGCCATCCAACTTCTGACCAATTTAGACCCTATCCCCAAACTCACTCTATCGCCCTCAACTGCACTCAATTATGCACTTTCATTTTCTTAGTCACTTACTGTTGTTGTTTCATCCTTCTTTTTTTTTTTTTTCCTGGTTTTGTGTTGTTGTTGTTTTTCTGTTTTTTCTTTCTTTTTTTTTTCTCTTTTTTTTTTCTTTTTTTTTTTTTGGAATAAAATCATATGAAAACTAATAAGATTTTAAATAGCAAAATTAATACCACGTGAGACTCAAAAACTTCTATGCTTCAAGAAACAACTCAACAATTCCCTTGCTCCATTCTACCTCCCAAAATACGCTTACCTTCTTCAGAAATCAACATGTTTACGGGATGTGGGACAAGGTAAAAGTGATTGGCTGGTTTAACAAATGTGGGTGACAAAGAAAGAACGGTTAATGCATCAAGGCTCAACAAGGTGACTAGGGATATTTAACCAAGGTTGGCTTGAACGGCTCAAACGATCCAAAAATGGCCTAAATCATGTTTTCAGTCAGATGTAGCCTAGGATTTCGCCTCGAGAGAAAATCAGATGAATTCTAAAACATGGGTGAACATTAATGGACATACACACAATTCAAAAATTCAGGATTTTTGTGCTCAAGAAATAGATCATAAATTCAGAATTAGAATTAAACAACAAATCCATCACAAGTTTAGACAAAATTCATACCTCCTACAAATTTTAAGACATCCAAATAAAGGATTCAATCATATCCAGATTCATCAATGCAGGAATGTATCACTTCAAGTTTCAAAAAGGGTGAACACAAGTTTTAACAAACAAAAATTTTTGTTTCCCCCCCAAACTAAATAGAGCATTGTCCTCAATGTATAAATAAAGAAGAAAAGGTAAGGAAACCCCCTGAATAACAAATGAGGCCAATTGAACTTGTGCAGCCATGGGAACTCCGAGAAGTGATCTGGACAACAAGGAAAACAAACAAAACAAAAACCTTAAGAAATTGAGAATGAAAAGAAAACCGAAATAATGAAATAAAAATGGCAAGTGAAATTAAGGCTCAGAGTGATCAGGAAAATGCGGTGGAGGTGGAAGTTGAGATTCATCCATGCCCAAGTGTCGAGCAATTGCCCGCGTCATGGCAATATTATATTCTAGGCCTAATTCCAAACGACGCAAGCGATCACTGATTGGTAACTCAGGGGCAGGGACAACAGGCGGTTGAGCTATGGGAGTGACTTGTTCGGGCTGAGGGGGTTGGCTCGAGGCGGAGGCACCAGTGTCTTGCCGAATCGGAGGGCGTACTTCTTGGTCTCTGAAGCTTCCCACGACCTTTCTGTTAATGATTTTCATGGGTTGCAATAATTCTTCCTCTTGGTCGAATGGGACTCCGGCGTCGAGGCATAAGCGTGTGATGAGGGAAGAGTGACCCAAACCACCAGTCGTAGAACCCATAGCAGTTCTCAGAATACTGTCTTGGATTACTTTTCCCACATCAATCATTTTACCTGTAACAATAGCAAATAACAAGGCAGCTCTGTCCTTGGTAACATCAGAAAAGTGCATTACAGGCATTAATTTCGATGCAATAAAATACAACCACGCTTTGTACTCCCTGTTTAACGCGGAGGAAGGAAACGACACCGCTTCGCCTCCCCGTGTTAATTTCCATGTGGTGCCTGCAGTAGCTATGGTGCCAAGAACCTCCTCAAAATCTAAATGTTCATTGAGGTATTCATAATAATCATCATTATCAATATTTCGAAGCCCATAATACCTGTTAATGGTTGTTTTATCAAAACGAACCATCTTACCGCGTACACTTACCTGGAGGTTAGTGTGCTCTGGAACATTAGCATAAAATTCCCGGACAAGTGGAACTACAGCCGCCTCGGGTTGTTCGAGAAATTTGCTCCATCCTCTTTGCATAATTGAAGAGAAAGACGAACTGAAAGGAGATGGCAGCCACAACGTTGGAGGATGAGGATGGCAAAATTTTCTAGAGAGAAGGAGGAGAAGAAGAAGTGGGAGAGAAGAGTTTTGTTGTAGAGAGAGAAAGTAAATGGTGGGAATGAGGGAAAGAAAGAAGGATTGTTCGGTTTAAAGCCATCCTTTTTTTTTTTTTTTTTTCGGAATCACGCACACAGCGCCGCGGCGCTTGAATTCCAGCGCTGCGGCGCTGTCATTCTACCTCTTTTTTTTTTTTTTTCATGGCGCCGCGGCGCTGATGTTATAGCGCCGCGGCGCTTTCCTTCTGCCAACGATATTTTCATTCTCCAAAACAGCGCCGCGGCGCTCTCAATTGAGGGCTGCGGCGCTTGGACTCTGCCAAAAAAAAACAGTTCACCAGCGATTTTTGTTTTGATGCTCCCTTATTGACTTCGACTCCTGCAAAACAAAATGATAATGTTAAACAAAAATAACCTAAATTATTTATTTATTATTATTATTATTATTTTTTTTTTGAACATGATAAATAAGAAAATGCTTGGGTTGCCTCCCAAGAAGCGCTTGCTTTATTGTCTTCAGCCAGACTGTCTCAATGTCACTTGGTAGGAGCTTGTAATTCGATGGTGATTTTATTCCTGTTAACTCCACCTCCAAAGTAAGGCTTCAAGCGCTGACCATTGACCTTAAATTTGCCTTTGGTATCATGTGCCACCTCTATTGCTCCAGATGGAAAGACTTGTGTTACTGTAAATGGTCCTGACCACCTAGATTTCAGCTTACCTGGAAACAATTTAAGACGAGAGTTATAGAGCAAGACCTGTTGACCAACTGCAAATTCTTTCCTGAGAATGTGCTTATCATGCCATCTTTTCGTTTTCTCCTTGTAAAGCTTTGCATTCTCATAAGCATCAAGCCGAAATTCATCCAGCTCATTTAGTTGCAGCAACCTAGCCTCACCTGTCAACTGCGCATCAAAATTCAAACATTTAGTTGCCCAATAAGCCCTATGTTCTAGTTCCACTGGCAGGTGACATGCTTTTCCAAAAACTAGCCTGAAAGGGGACATCCCGATGGGAGTTTTGAATGCAGTCCTATATGCCCAAAGAGCATCATCTAACTTAATAGACCAATCCTTCCTAGAGGCATTTACTGTCTTCTCCAAAATCCTCTTGATTTCCCTATTTGAAATTTCCACCTGACCATTAGTCTGAGGATGATATGCTAGTGCCACCTTATGTGTAACCCCATATTTTCCCAAGAGTGCCTCAAATTGCTTACTACTGAAATGCGATCCTTGATCACTTATGATTGCCCTAGGGGTGCCAAATCGGGAAAAAATGTTCTTTTTCAGAAATTTGACTACGACCTTAGTGTTATTTGTTGGTACAGCAGCTGCTTCTACCCACTTAGATACGTATTCAACGGCTACTAAAATGTATTCATTCCCAAATGAAGGTGGAAATGGTCCCATGAAATCAATACCCCAAACATCAAATAGTTCACACACAATAATGTTGTTTAAAGGCATCTCATTTTTCCTAGAAATATTTCCCATTCTTTGACATCGATCACATGAGGCTACATAGAAATGTGCATCTTTAAAAAGTGTGGGCCAATAGAAACCTGATTGTAATACTTTAGCAGCAGTTTTAGAACCACTAAAATGACCACCAGCCTCCCCATCATGACAAAGTTGTAAAATGCTTACCATTTCGTCCTCAGAAACACATCTTCTTATCACTTGATCTGCGCAAACTTTAAACAAGAAAGGGTCTTCCCAAAAATAGTGTTTAACATCAGAAAAGAATTTTTTCTTTTGTTGATATGAAAAATCAGGGGGTAGAACATTACTTGCTAAAAAATTTACCAAATCAGCATACCAGGGGACTCGCGGGGATTTGATAGAGAATACCTGCTCATCAGGGAATTCCTCCAGAATTGGGCTGCCCACTTCATCATGATTGGGAATTCTGGATAAGTGATCTGCAACTAGGTTCTCAGTTCCCTTTTTATCCTTGATCTCCAAATCAAACTCTTGAAGCAACAATATCCACCTGATTAACCTGGGCTTGGATTCCTTCTTTTCAAGTAAGTATTTCAGAGCAGAATGATCAGAGTAAACAACTACTTTTGAACCAATCAAATACGAACGAAATTTATCAAAAGCAAAAACTACCGCCAGAAGTTCCTTTTCTGTAGTTGTGTAATTCAGTTGTGCTCCCGACAAGGTTCGACTAGCGTAATATATAGTTTGAAAAATTTTGTTCTTTCGTTGGCCCAGCACTGCTCCAACTGCTGAATCACTTGCATCACACATGAGCTCAAAAGGTAAATCCCAATCAGGCGCTGCCATGATAGGTGCTGACACAAGCTTTTCTTTCAAAGTGTTAAAGGCCTGCAAGCATTCATCAGAAAACACAAACGGGGCATCTTTAACCAACAAGTTAGACAAAGGTCTAGCAATTTTTGAAAAATCTTTTATAAATCGCCTATAAAATCCAGCATGCCCCAAGAATCCGCGAACGAGTTTGACAGATGTGGGTGGAGGCAATTTTGCAATAACCTCCACTTTAGCTCTATCAACTTCTATACCGTCTTTGGAGATTTTGTGTCCAAGTACAATCCCTTCCTGCACCATAAAATGACATTTTTCCCAATTCAAAACAAGGTTAGTTTCCTCACATCTTTGTAACACCAATGCCAAATTATGTAAGCATAAATCGAATGATGTGCCAAAAACAGAAAAGTCATCCATGAAAATTTCAATGAATTTCTCAACCATATCAGAAAAAATGGCCATCATACAACGCTGAAAAGTTGCCGGTGCATTACAAAGACCAAATGGCATCCTTCTATATGCAAACGTGCCATAGGGACAAGTGAACGTGGTCTTTTCTTGATCCTCGGGTGCAATAGGGATTTGATTATACCCTGAATATCCATCTAGAAAACAGTAAAATTGATGTCCTGCAAGTCTTTCCAACATTTGATCAATAAATGGTAAAGGAAAATGATCTTTTCTAGTGGCGTCATTTAATTTCCTATAATCCATACAAACACGCCACCCAGTAACTGTTCTAGTTGGAATTAACTCATTATTGTCATTATTTTGAACAGTCATACCTCCTTTCTTCGGCACAACTTGCACAGGACTTACCCATGAACTATCAGATATAGGATAGATGATCCCGGCATCTAATAGTTTGATAACCTCAGCTTTCACCACTTCTTGCATTTTTGGATTCAGACGCCTTTGGGGTTGAATGGTGGGCTTGTATTTCTCCTCCATAAGAATTTTGTGCATGCAAATGGAGGGGCTTATTCCCTTGATGTCTGCAATCTTCCATCCAATTGCGCCTTTGTGCTCTCTTAACACCCTAAGCAGTTTTTCCTCCATAAGATCTGTCAAAGAAGAAGAAATAATTACAGGTAGTGAGGAATTGCCATCTAAATATGCATATTTTAAATGAGAAGGTAAGGGTTTAAGTTCAAGAATATGAGGCTCTTCAATTGATGGCTTAGGCCTTGTGATGGACTGTCCCACTTCTTCAAGTTGCAATGCCTTATGCCTTGGAATTGGTGGATTTGCCTCCATAAATTCTACATATTCCCTTATTTCCTCATTCTCAACATCCGCACCAGTAGATTGGGTTAGACAAGCTTCAAGCGGATCCTTGAAAACATCTTCCTGAAAAATCTTAGATACCAGTTTATCAATGGTGTCAATTCTAAAGCAAGAATCATCAGTTGAGGGATATTTCATTGCTTCAAACACATTAAAGGTGACATGATCATCTTGAACCCTGAGAATTAATTTTCCTTGTTGCACATCTATCAAGGTTCTTCCAGTCGCTAGAAAAGGACGGCCTAAAATGAGTGGAACTTCATGATCTTCCTCCATTTCTAGAACAATGAAATCTGCAGGAAAAATAAACTTGTCAACCTTTACTAGTACATCTTCCACAATACCTCTTGGGTGCTTAATTGTTCGATCTGCTAGTTGAAGTGACACTGTGGTTGCTTTAACCTCTCCTAAACCTAATTTCTTAAAAACAGAAAAAGGCATTAAATTGATACTAGCCCCTAAATCACATAATGCTTTTTCGAAATAAGAGTCACCAATAGTACAAGGAATAGTAAAACTCCCTGGATCTTTTAGTTTAGGTGGCAGCTTATTCTGCAGAATGGCTGAACATTCCTCATTCAATTTTACTGTTTCATAATCCTCCAGCTTCCTTTTGTTGGCCAAAATCTCCTTCAAGAATTTTGCATAGCTAGGCATCTGGGCTAAAGCATCTGCAAAAGGAATGTTAATATGTAATTTTTTAAACACCTCAAGAAATTTAGAAAATTGCTTATCTAATTTGTGCTGCTGGAGTCGTTGAGGGAATGGGATGGGAGGCACATAGGGCTTGGGATCATCAGGAAAAAGCTTGCTCTTGCATGTTTCCTTGGATTGCTCATTACTCTCTTCTTCTTGTTCAATGTTGACCTCCTGTTTAGCATCCTCTTGTCCCAATTGTTTGCCACTTCTCAAAGTAATTGCCTTTATGTTCTCAATAGGATTCTTTTCTGTGTTGCTTGGTAAAGAACCCTGTGGTCTACCTGAGATCATATTAGCCATCTGTCCTATTTGCATTTCCAGATTTCTGATAGATGACTCTTGATTCTGGAGTCTTGCATCTGTACTCTTCATGAATCTTGAGTAGAGGTCGCCAGCTTAGCAACAATATCTTCCAGATTCGGCTTTTTCACCTCCTGTTGCTTGAATCCTGGTGGTGGTCTCATCGCATTTTGATTGCCCCATGAAAAATTCGGATGATTTCGCCACCCCGGGTTGTAAGTGTTGGAATAAGGATTATTTTGTGACCTGTTAAAATTTCCAACAAAATTAGCATTTTCAGAAGGTTGAGCAAAATTGTTACCTACCTGGCATTCATTGCTGGCATGTCCTCCACCACAAAATTCACATACGGCATTCTGAATTTTCATAGCTGAAGCACTCATATGGTCTATCTTTCTGTTAAGTGCTTCAAACTGAGCTGTGAGTGCAGATAATGCATCCACTTCATGAACTCCTGCCGTTCTCCTAGTTTGTAGCCTTTCAGTAGGCCATTGATAGTTGTTTGATGCCATCTCTTCTATTAGATCAAAAGCCTCCTCAGGTGTTTTATTATTTAATGTCCCACCTGCAGCTGCATCAATGGTAGCCCGGATACTTGCGCTAGACCCATTGTAAAAAGTTTGTACCTGCATCCAGACTGGTAATCCATGATGTGGGCACCTCCTT
This sequence comes from Artocarpus heterophyllus, assembly GCA_025403435.1. NCBI lineage: Eukaryota > Viridiplantae > Streptophyta > Magnoliopsida > Rosales > Moraceae > Artocarpus > Artocarpus heterophyllus. The sequence continues at coordinate 25,408,297 of CM046351.1, read as the reverse complement.
AGCAGCTCCTTGAATCTTTCCCATTCTTCGTATAATGACTCATTGTCCATCTGCAAGAAATTAGTGATATCGTTACGCATTTTTGCAGATTTTGCTGGAGGGAAAAACTTACCAAGGAATTTTTGGGCCATAGTATCCCAAGTGGTGATTGATCCTGCAGGAAGAGATGTGAGCCAATTCTTGGCTTTATCCCTCAGCGAGAATGGGAACAATCTCAGTCTAACTGCATCATCTGACACTCCATTAAATTTAATAGTGTCACAGATTTCGAGAAATGCATCAATGTGGGCGTTTGGATCATCACAAGGTAGCCCACTAAATTGCACCAATTGTTGAATCATTTGGATGAGAGATGGCTTGATCTCAAAGTTGTTTGCTTGAATAGCTGGCCTCCTAATGCTTGAAGTGGCACCTTGAATAGTTGGTGCTGCATAATCTCTCAAAAGTCGGCGAGGGTTTTCAGCTTCACCTGCATCCGCCATTTTCTCAGTGCGATTCTCTGTTCTCTTAACAGTCTTTTGAAAGTACGCTCGATTTCTGGATCAAACTTAACAAGTTCCCCTTGTTTAGTTCTTCTCATACACCAATGCACTCCTAAAAATGAACAAAATAAAAGAAACTAGATTAAATCAAGGGTTATCCGGTATTAATATTAATTAGTATTAAACAAATAGTCCCCGGCAACGGCGCCAAAAACTTGTTCGCATAAAATCCACTAACGCAAGTGCACGTTATCGATCAAGTAATACAATAGTGAGTAAGAGTATCGTCTCACAGGGACTGTTGTATAATAATCTAACTAAGTACTAAAATTGGATTAACTCTAAGGTTTATCTAGTTGATCATATGAGGTTGTGATTAAATAATTTACTGAACTAGAGTACTAAATTAAAAATAAAAATTGCAATCAATCTCAAAAGATACTTCAATAAGACAAGGCGTTAAGGCATTTGATTTCACCATAATCACTAGATATGAATTTCATAAAATTACGCAACCCAATCAATAATACACATGTGATGACGGAAATTCCTAAATTATTTACTATCCTATCTCTAGGTATAGCAAACCTACTCAGTTTATTAACTCACTATATCTCTATGTGAATTTAAATAAATCAGAATGCATTAGGATTCATGAACTTTCCAAATGAAGCCACACAAATAATATGGTATATCTCTATCCATATTTAATTCATGGTTATATGTTAGATGAAGCATTTGCATAATTCTCCCTTCTCAGTTTTGAACATGCACATCAGATCATTTAAATGGTAGCTAATCATTTAAAAGCATTAAACATAATAACACATAACTCACATGAATAAAATCAATTATGGTGCATAAATATGAAATTCACATCGTCATGATTAGGTTACATCATAGCCCTAACTAAGAAAATTAGAACATAATTGAAAAAGAAATAAAATCTGAAAATTTAATTGAATCAAACATCAAGAGTTAAGAGAGCAAGAAATTCTGTCACCAATTCTTCACTTCTTACTCCAGAATGCTTGACGGCTCCTAAGAAAAATAAACAACGCTCTCCAAAATTAACCGATAACCTAGCTACCCAAAACTATTCTATTTATACTACTCTTAAAATAACAAATCCCCTGTTTTTGCGTCCAAAAATCGTGGTTCAGTATCACTCTGGCGCCGCGGCCCTTCTTTTCCAGCGCTGCGGCGCTGCTCCTCTGTTTTTCTCTTCTTTTCCACCGTAGCGCCGCGGCGCTCCTTCCCCAGCGCCGCGGCGCTGAGTTTCTGCCAACGAAGTTCTTGCACTTTCCTTGGGCGCCGCGGCGCTGCTCTTTGGGCGCCGCGGCGCTTTAACTCTGCTAGCAAAGTTGGTCCCGGATTTCTTGTGCTCTTGCTCCCTTTTGTTTTGTTTTGTTTCTTTCTTCAACCTACATCAATAAAATCATGCTTTTATGAAAAAGTTGGATGTTTCATGTAATTTTTCTCAAAAACATAGTAATATTCGTTAATTAAAAGTGGCCAAATAACTCTATAAACTAGAGTTATCACTTGACCATCGGAGTTGGACTCCATGATTAGAAACATTGGCACATTGTCATAGGTGATAATGTGTTAGATCGGGACATAAAGTGAATTGATTTGGATTAATAATTCTGTCTTACCAAATCGATTCACTTTAGACAGTCATTTGTATTGTATCTTAACCCTGAGATGAATAGTGGGCCCGTTGTCTCGACTTGTGTCTTTTGATGTACCAATGGGTGACTCCCACATCTCTATAGTGGTATGCATGCCGGTACGTTGGAGGCATGACTCTTGATAGCGTAGACTTGTTATTCATAGATATGGAATCCATAGCTCCTCTTTAGGAGTAATGATATCCTCTTATATGCGTTGCCCTGTAATTGGAAAACTGGAGCGCTCAACCATTTGGATACATAGGTGTAACCGAATGGTATACTATCTTTGGATGGTAAGTTTTCTAATGATGAGATAATGGAACGTAAGATAAAAATAATCGGGAAGGTAAGATAGAACTTGTCCTTAAGCTGATTATGGATTGTCATATGGGGATACGATACACTTTGATATGTCATGGAGACTTAGCTACACGAGCTTCGTAATTCTATAAAGTTCGAGAGTGCAACTCCAAGCTTTTAGTAGAGTAGCGTTGGAGTTGATAATTGTGAAATGTATATCTGGGATATTGGGTTTCATAATTATCATGAGCTTGAACTTTATAGGTCCATTTTGGTCCCCTTTGCTAGCTCACAAAGTCCTGTAACGACACGGTGTGCTTTTCTAATAATTGGTGACTTATGTCGGATTTATCAGATTGGTTTAAAATTTATAAGAATCAAATAATTCATGTCTGTTTATCGGTTGAATTAATTTTGTAAGAAATTAGTTCAAGATAAACTTGTTGAATTATTGCGATCAGATAATTCTTGTCTGTTTATCGGTTGTTTTAATTTTGGACAAATTAGAACAAGATAAACTTTTAGAATTATTATCAATCACAAATCATCATCCAATCATAACCAATCATCGTAATTATCTCAATCAAAATTTTGGAGAGATCGCTGCTGATTGCTCATCAGCCATCTTCGGCCTGTCGACTGCACAGTTCGGCCTACCGAAGGCATGGAGTCCGGCCTGCCAATGAAATTGCATCGGCCTGCCGTTCCATGAGGACAATTCGGCCTGCCGAACTGCCATATTTAAAACATTAAATAAATTGTTAAACACACTACATAAATGACATGAACACCTTGAATACATCAATTCCATGTGGTCGTCACCTGTCATAATACTTAACATAAAATAGTTAGTAATATCATAACACATATTAATGTCAAAATTATTTAATGTCAATATTCATTTAACCTAATCCGTTACATAGAAATTGACGGGTGTTACAATTCTCTCCACCTTATAAGAGTTTCGTCCTCGAAACTCAGAACAATTGCGGATACTTAGTTCTCATATCGTCTTCGCGTTCCCATGTAGCTTCTTCTACCTGGTGATTTTGCCAAAGCACCTTGACCAATGGAATTTCTTTGTTCCTCAACGTCTTGGTTTTCCGATCAAGTATCTCCACTGGCTTTTCTTCATAACTTAAGTCTTCTCGTATCTCGATCACTTGTGGCTCAATCACATGCGTAGAGTCTAGAACATATTTCTTGAGCATCGAAACATGGAACACGTCATGCATTGCGGACATTTCTGAGGGCAACCTCAGCTGATAAGCTACTTTACCTATCCGCTTCACAATTTCATAAGGACCGATGAATCTTGGGTTTAACTTGCCTTTCTTACCAAATCTCATGATTCCTTTCATTGGTACAACCTTCAAGAACACAGATTCGCCTATAGCGAATTCTAAGGGTCTTCTTCTTCTGTCAGCATAACTCTTCTGACGGCTTTGCGTGGTCTCTATTCTTCTTCTTAACAACTTTATCATCTCGGAGGTTTCGTTAACAAAATCAGTCTTTTCATCAACAACGCTTTCCATCTTCTTCTTCTTACCAACTTCATGCCAACATATAGGCGACCTACATTTCCGCCCATATAGAGCCTCATAAGGTGCCATCCTAATTGTCACCTGGTAGCTGTTGTTGTAAGCGAACTCTGCTAATGGTAACACTTTACACCAGCTAGTCTTGAAGTCAAGAGTACAGGCCCGAAGCATATCCTCTAAGATCAAGTTTGTCCTCTCCGTTTGGCCATCTGTCTGAGGATGAAAAGCTGTACTGAAATGTAACTTGGTCCCCATTGTAGCCTGAACACTTTTCTAGAACTTGGATGTGAATCTGCCATCACGGTCTGAGATGATAGACTTAGGAATTCTGTGAAGTCATACGATCTCCTTGACATAGAGTTCTGCTAACCGTTCCATAGAGTAAGTGATCCTGATATGAATGAAATGTGCCGTCTTAGTCAGTCGATCCACAACAACCCAAATAGCATCATAACCATTCATAGTCTTGGGCAATCCAGTAATGAAATCCATTGCTATATCCTCCCATTTCCATTCCGGTATCTGGATTGACTGTAATTCACCACCGGGTCTCTGGTGTTCCGTTGTAACTTGCTGACATGTCAAACATTTCTTCACATACATTGCAACATCACGTTTCATTCCAAACCACCAGAAGTTATCCCTTAAATCATTATACATCTTTGTTGCACCTGGATGAATTGAGTAAGGAGTATCATGAATTTCTGTCAAGATTCTTTCCCTTAAACCATCAACTTTGGGAACACATAAGCGGTCTTTGAGGTGTAGAGTTCCGTCATCCGTGACACGAAACTCTTCACATTTCCCTTCTTTCATTTCTTGCTTAATCCTTACGAGGCTTACATCTTCATCTTGCTTACTCCGAATCTTATCGTGTAGCATTGGAGCCAGCGTGAGTGTTGATAGCTGCCCTATGACTAGTTCCAAACCGAAGTCTAGAATTTCTTTTCTCAAAGGTTGAGACATTGCTTGCAATGACATCAATATAGCAACTGACTTCCTACTCAGAGCATCAACCACTCAGTTACCTTTTCCAGGATGATAAAGGTTTCACAGTCATAATCCTTCACCAACTCTAGCCATCTTCGTTGTCTCATGTTCAGGTCTCTCTGCGTGAAGAAGTACTTCAAACTTTGATGATCAGTGAAGATCTTGCATTGGACCCCATATAAATAATGCCTCCATATTTTTAGAGCTCAATTGGTACTCATGAAGGAAATAAGAACCTCTTAAGGGAGGTTTGAGGTTCGAACCATGAGGGACGCGAAATAAAACCTTGAGGGACCAGTGGTCCTAGAGGGGACAGTACGGATGAGTAGGCCCGGATGAGCCGCAATAAGAGCCAATTATGCCAGGGGCCGACCTACGGGCCTCATGGGGGCTTGGGTGGGGCTGGGTACACCACAATAAAACACGCGTTTTATTGTGGTGTATGGCACCGTCCCACCTCTTTATGTGACGGCCGCCCGCTCATCCGTACTGTCCCCTCTAGGGCCCTCAGACCCCTCAGGGTTTTTCTTTCGCGTCCTTCACGTTTGAACCTCAAACCTCCCTTAAGAGGTTCTTATTTCCATCATGAGCACCAATTGAGCTAGAACCTCTTAAGGGAGGTTTGAGGTTCAAACGTGAGGGATGCGAAAAAAAAACCCTGAGGGGTCCGAGGGCCCCAGAGGGGACAGTACGGATGAGTGGGCGGCCGCCACATAAAGAGGTGGGACGGTGCCGTACGCCACATGAAGTCACCGGTGAAATTTTGTATTTACACATTAATACTGTATTACCAGGTTAATACTGTATTTCTTACCCGCTAGCAATTCAATGAAGTCATTGGTCAATTTTTGTATTTACATGTTGATACAACATCACCTAGTTAATACTGTATTTCCCTGTTGTTGGTGGTCCAACAAAGTCGTTGATAAATTTTTGTATTTACATGTTAATACTGTATTTCCTGACCGCTAGAGGTTCAGTGAAGCTAGTGAATTTTTGTATTTAGATGTTAATACAGTATTAAAAAGTTAGTACTACATTTCCTACTCATTGGTAGTTGAGCGACGTCATCGGTGAATTTTTTTTATTTACACGTTAATAAAGTATTAGTAGATTAATACTGTATTTGCTAGCCGCCCGTGGTTAGGCGATGTCATTAGTGAATTTTTTTATTTACATACTAATATAATATTACTATGTTAATATTGTATTTGTCGGCCGTCCATAGTCTGACGATGTAGTCGGTGAATTTTTGTATTCAGACGTTAATATAGTATTACCAAGTTAATATTGTAGTTCTTGACTGTCGGCACGAGGAAGGAGATTGAGAGATATAAAGGAGAAAGAGGTGAGAGTATTTTAAGATTTTTGTTCTCAATTTTTTATAAGATATTACTCAATTCTCATGTTATACATTTGGAAACTATGTAACTTTATTTACTCAGTTTTAACTTAAATACGCTATTGTGCTTTTTCTCCCATAAAAATATGAATTTTATAACATTAAAAAAATAAATTTTATGAATGATTATATTAAAAAAATAAAAATGACATGAATTTTATAACATTTTTAAAGTAAATTAAAAAAAAAGAACGAATATTTTGTTGATAATTTGTCAATATTTTGGTGGAGATTTTTTTTCTCGATATTTTGTTATTTAACACTACAATTGTTTATAAAAATTGATATTTTATCAAAATATCAATATCTATATATATTTTTATACAAATTAAAGGTATAACTCGTCATAGGGTGGGGATGGGTATAAAGGTCCATGACTCTATTCCTTGTTTAGTTTATATATGTTTTTAAACTATAATGCATAATAGGCTATAAAATATAATTTTAAGTATAGTCAAATTTTAAAAATATAATCTTCTTTTATTTTTCACTTATAATCTTATATACGTGCGTTAATTATTTTATATTTTGTCATGAAATAATTAATCAGGTAAATGGGATACCATGAGTATCCCAAACCTTTGATGGAAAACTCGCTCCATTTTTCGTTAATTTATGTGGGTTGATGGAACGGCATGGGACTTTTTTAGCTTTTGTTTTTTAATTTCGTAGGACGGTTTGGCGAGAAGACTATTCTCTCCCAAATTCGTCTTGTTACCGTCCCTAGTTATATGAAACTAAATTTGTAATTTCATTTTAGTGGTGCAGTTTGCTTTTAAAAAATATTTGTATAAAGCACAATTTTGGTGTATTTATTATAGTTATCCAACACAACCGCCCAAATCGCATCCAATTCACATCATAAATTGCTAAGAAAAGTTTAAATTGATCAATTACTGTATTTTTTTTTTTTCGCAGCCTTTGAATGGTCACGTCACGAATGCTCAAATCATGAACTCATGATGGTAGACAAAATGCAAAACAACTACTGTTGACACTTCCCAAAAACTTTGACAACCTGGAACCACAGATTTTTGAAGAAGACAGACAAGTTCATTAAAAGCAAAGAAAGGTTCAATAGTCTACGTGCAATAAATACGAGCTTTCATTATTTCTCTTCATTTTATCGTATTCTAAATTTCAAAAAGATTTCGTTTGTTGATTGTTCTATTGTTCTTATCCTTTCCTGGAATAAATATAAGCTTGCCAACTGTTTCCAGGATTTGAACATTTGGGTCAGTTTGACTTGTTTGAGAGAGATGAAATACTGAGCTTGACCAGCCCAAAGAGAAATTAATAAATACATTCAAGGATAGTCTTTGGTAAGACATCATAACCAATCTCATAAATGTAATATTTTTAACTTACAAATGTAATATTATTTGTGTATTTATATAACATTTAATTTGTTTAAATATAACGTATTTAAATATAACGTTGAATATTATATGTATTAGACTACATTTATTAAATATTACATATAAATAAATTATATATTACACATATGCACGTTAAAAAAACGCTACATGTGTCGTCTCGGATGTCTGAAAGAGGAAGAAAGAACCACAATATCAATCCCGGAAAACCTTTAATTAGTGGCTGAGGAAACATCCTGATTGATGAAATTAACTGCAAAATAAAGCATCCCATACCACCAAATCCCAGTAGTGAGATGAATTCCATAATTTGCCAGTGATTTGCAGCTTTGTTACTGTAACGTCCCGAAATTTATTTAATGTTAATGTACTATAAATGATGAATTAGTGTGCCATAATTAAAGTTTTAACATTTATTAGACTATTTGGTTGGATTTTTGAATTTTTGGTTGTTTTGTTAAATTAATGAATTCGAAGGATTTCTTATTGTTTTAAAATGATGTTTTGAGTTTTAAAACACAACAATTTGTAAAATGTTAAAAATACTCCGTTTTGCAAAACCGTGGGCGGCACATGGTCTTCGCACAGTAAAACCGCCCACCGATTTTCTCTATTTATTTCCTTCCTTCCTCTCTCTCTCCTCACTCTTCGGTTCTCTCTCTCTCTTCTCTCCTTCACCGTGAGTCTCCCTCTCTCTCTCAATCTCTTTCAAAAATTTTTGAAACCACATTCGAATCCAAGCTTCGGAACAGCAAGGAGGAAGCTCGGGGACGTGATTCGGCAACCGAGATCGCGGATTGAAGCTTCGATTCGAGGTTAGATTCGAAATTTCTAAACTTTTTACAAAATTTTCAATTTTGTGTGTTTTTGAAATCTAAGTTTGTTTTAGCTTAGAAAACCGTGGATTTGTGTTAAATGAGCTTAGAACAACTAGGATCTAAGCTTAGATTGAAGAAAAACGGATTGAATTCAAGATTTTTCATTTTTCTCCTCTTTTTCTCATTTTTGGATTTTTGAGGATTTCGAGTTTAAATCTTGTTTAAATGAGTCCAAACATGTTTTAGAATGTTTTTCTATCAACTATGATTATTTTTCATGCCTGGGAATTGAGAAAAACAGGTTGGAATTCAGATTTGGATTTTGGGGATCGAGAAACCCGTGGCTGGGATTTTTGGGTTTTCCCAGTTCGGCAGGCCGAAGTTCATGTTCGGCAGGCCGGAGTGATGATCGGCAGGCCGGTGTTCTTCCGACCGGCAGGCCGAATCTGGAGAAATGTTCGGCAGGCCGAACCTTGTTTTCGGCAGGCCGAACTGTGCAGTTCGGCAGGCCGAAGCAGGGCGTCCGGCAGGCCGACCGAGGCATGGAAAATTTTGTGATTTTTTTACCCGTTTTCACTGTTTTGAACCCAGAGTTAAACCCCAACCTTATAGGATGATTTTAATGATACAAATGGCACACTAGGACATCATGAAATGATTTAGTAACATAGAATGTCTCGAACTAGATATTGATTGACTTAGTTTGTATCTAGGATCGTTCGTGGTTCCGTGGAGCTAACGTATAGCGGATCGGGATTACGGTGTGGGGTACCGGCACGAGTACTGAGGTAGGACTTCCATCCTATTTCTTTGGTAGCCTGGTTTTGAAATGATTTGGCTTTGAAAAGGATTTCTATCCAAAATGTTTTCAACGGTTGTTTGAAAATGGTTTTATCGGTTATATTTTAATATACCGTGATTATGAAATGAATTTCATAATAAATGTAATTGACAACACTCGGTAATTGGGTTTTGAATGATAATGATAATAAACACATGGGCATGATGCCATATCAGAGATCGGGTCGTGTAGCGATCGACCTTGGGGGCAGGTCCCGAAACCCAGCTGGGCCACTACGGTGGTGATTTCATGGTTTGCCTAGGTAAAAGTAAATTGGTGTTTTGATTTGACGAGTAGACTGTTCTGTGTCAGGACGGTTCTACTCAAATTGTTTATCTATTTATTTATTTAAGTTTCCTTTGAATAACTTCTAATAATGCTGTGTTCCTTTGCGTTAAACTATTTTTATAAAACATAGTTCTACTGAGCCTTTCGCTCACGTTTTATCTGTTTTAAATTTTCCCTAGGTGGCTTCCCATTTAGGTTTAGAGAAGATTCTTCGGACCGAACTCAGGAGCAATAGGAGAGTTTATTTATATTCTGTATTTATTTAATCAAGGCATGTAAGACTTAACTTTATTTGTACTTGGACTGTAATTGTATTTATGATATTGTCAGAACCATGTGTGTACACAAGTTGTGGGTTGTGGAACCCATATTCGCGGTTTTTATTCATTTATTGTTATTTGTTTAATGGTTTTAAATTCTTTTATAAAATGTGGTGGAAAATCTCTTTATCTCTTACTTAATTGGATTCTCAAGCTCTCGGTTTTTAATTAAATTCTCTTTTAATTAATCTAAATATTCTGCCACGTCACCTCCCGTACTCCGGGGCGTGACAGTTACCTTCCCATAAATATGCGAAACAAAGAAGTTCAAAGAAGAAAGCTTATTAATTGTCATTGACCATCTCGCCTTAAGCTTCTAGAGAATAAAGTAATGTCTATTTTTGAGAGCTCCACAACGTAAAAGAATCACTCTCAAATTAGACATTATTCCAATTAATTTTATAGGCAAAGTCAACAATTTTAATGGTCGCGGATCTATACCTGAAAGAAAACACAAATAAAATACTTCTAAACATATATATGGATATTCTAAATTTTTCTTGATGAAGCACCAAAAAGAAAACCTACATAAATTGTAATACAGAGATTAAGAATGAACCGAAATTAACGAGCAGGGTTGATAAATTTACATATGATTAGACTATATAAGGTAGAGAGTTTGAATTCTCTCATTGCTTAAATTTAAAAGGAAAAAAGAAGAAGAAGAAAATTAACGATGAGGCTGTGACAATTAAAGTCCAACCAGGCTTGTGCCTGACTTTTCTCACCTTGTATTACTAACATATGCATCATGTTCATGGTCATATATAATAATTTTACATGTTTCTTGAACTGTTTTTTTTTTTTTTTTTTCAGTTCATTTATGCACTATTACGTCCAAATATTACATGCTTAATATTTGAAAGCACAATTACCTATCTAAAGGCCCCCACTCAAATTACATCTTAACATACTATATATGTCTTATCTTACCACTATATATATTTTTTCTATTTTTTGTTATATTATTTGCATGCTTGAGACAATAAAATGCTTGCGCTCTGACTGACTTCGGCTCTCTTTCTCTTCCTCTCCATCTCTCCCTCAACTCCCAATCTCACTCCAAACAGCTTAGGCCTCTGATCATGGCCACGATTTTCCTCTTCTTTCTGATCATCCAAACGAGTGTACTTAGCCACCAAATCAAGAAGCTCTTTACACTTGCTCTTCATGCTTATTAGCTCAGAACTCAACACCCCATTTTCCTTCTTGAGCCTCTTGTTCTCGTCCACTAGGGTTATGAACTCCGACGACGAAGAAGTCGACGAAGACCTTTGGTCTTCATCGACGATGGACTCTTGAGGCAGCGGAGGCTGTGCAGGCACGGCTTGCTGCGGCTTGTTGGCCCACGCTTTTCTTCTACGAATTTCGCATAAGTTGTCCTTTTCGCCCTTCCGGAACTTTTCGTTGCAAAACTCCCACCGGCTTGTTGAAACTTTACGGAATCCCTGGGTGAATTAAGTTTATAACATTAATTATGGTGGTTTTTTTTATTAGCCATTTGCATGAAAATGGACAAAAAAAATAATTAGGAGCTGAAGAATAGAAAATATTAGAAGAACAATTGCAATCATAATACTCATGGCAATTATGATCTCTAAGTTATAGTGTTGGACAAGAGTGTTTGTTCCAACTTTTGGAATCAATCAATCAAAAATATTAATTTAATGATCAATTATTACTTTTAAGGTGATGTTCTACCAAACTTGGACAAAAAAAAAAGAATAAATATTGAGATGAGAGGTACCAAGTGGAATATCATATTGTACTGCCAAAGCATGAAAAAGGAGGAAAAAAAAAATAAACGATAATACTATTAGAGGTAGTTATATGCGTAACCTAACGTATTAGAACCGCCAATTAATTAAGTTGAGATAATTATTTTTTTGGTTTAATTAATTATTTTTTTGGTTTAATTACTTTTCAACTTACGTAACTTGAAGTTTTACATGATGGGTGAGGAAATTAGTATATGAGATTAAAATATTCCAACGACTTTGCGTAGGGGACCAAACCTCTAATAGATATAGGGGTGCCGGGTTCTAATTTTGTCGTGTTTCGGGTCTCTTTAGAAGTGTGTAAATTCATGCATTACCATTGAACAATCTGATATTTTTTTAAAAAATTTTTTTGATTAATTTCTTCCTTTGAAACAAAGCAGAAGCTCTTATGATCCGATCTATGTGTAATAATTTCCATGAACACATTATATGTAATAACTCTTTTATTTTTTTCCCCTCTTAACACAGAAGAAAACTTTTTTCTATAGACAATTCCAGTTAAACTTTGTAACTAGAAGAGAAAACTAAAATAAAAAGATCAAATGTAAGCACCAAAGACTAAAAGTCAACCTTTGCAAACTTTGATCTTCTTTCTCCAAACTTTTTTATTTTTTTAGATCATGTTATTATCTTTGCTTATCTAATATGGAGATAAACTTGCAAAGTGTATGTATTAACTAAAAATTTGATACAAAATAATGAAAGTAGACATACATATGTGTTAAGCTGCCTGACAAAGCTAGAAAAGTTGCTATGCTTGAAGAGGGTGGGGAGGAGATCCCGGGCAAACTCCACCGGCTGCCACACCACGAACGCCGTCCCTTCTACGTTCCATGAGATGACGTCGTCGGTCGCGGGATCCTCAACCAGCATGTATGTCTTCAACAAGAAGGGTGGTGGAGTTGACTTCTTCATGTGTTCCACCAAACCCTTTTCACAAACTACACCTAATTCCATGAATCTAATTTGAAGCTAGAGATTGAGTGGATTTAGAAAAAAGCAGGAGTGCAAAGAAGAAGAAGAAGAAGAGAGGATCAAAAATGAGAAGAGAAGAGAAGAAGGGCAGTTAAGAACTCCCAATCCCCAACAATAGAAACCCAACACGACTCCACAGTTCATGAGAAATGCAAGGGCTAATTTCTTCCTCTACTTTCTTCCTTCTTTCTAAACAAAGGAAAAAAAGATATGGTAATTGAACGTATTCTCTAAGTCTGCCTGCTTCTTATATAGTGGGAATAAATAATAATTCAACATAGCATGCACAATATTTCAACTCAGTCTAAAATCTACAAATTAAAAATAATAATAATAATCGTTTTCATGTATATAAAATATGTATAGTTTTTACTAGACGTACGTACCCTAAATATTATATCTATTACTTAAAAATATATGCACCATTGTCAACCCTTTGATCTTCTAATGAAACTCCTCAAATTTTTTGATGGCTGGCTAGGGTTGGATCTATATGGCCAGTCAAATAAAGACAAATACGTATACATCAACCATATTTAAGGGGCCCCCAGATCGGAAAATTACGCAATATGATTTTCTTAAGACCAGGTAAAACATTTGCACAGTAAAGGATTACATAATCAAAAGAAGATATTAATAGTATAAGATATAGTTTTGATGATCAATTAGTCAATAGTCAAGATGAATGAAATCCTGAGAAAATTAATGATTTTACAAATAATAAGATAAAGTCGCACACTTACATAATGATAATTTAATGTATTGCAATGCGTATATATATATATATATATATATATATATATATATATATATATATATATATAGCACAATATTGACGTGATAAGGAAAAGATTATATGGGTTTTGCCTTTGTGAATGAAGGGTGGAGTTTGGTGAAAACGTGGAAAGAACAGTATGCATGCTTCATTTTTGACACAAACACATATATTACTTTTAAGTATTTTTGGTGTGCTGGTACTTTCTCACGGCCATTAATAACTCTCTCTCTCTCTCTCTCTCTGTATACAATGACGTGCTAATTCCTCTAGCAAAAATATCTAATCTGATTGTCCATTTTGACTTCTAACATCGATAGTGGTCTAATTCTTTAGGGGGTATTTTTATTTATTTATTTTTCCTCTGATAGAAGTGACTTTTTGACTTTATGTGCCAGACATCATTTTCTAAAGTTCTCTTGTTAATCAAGTGTACGTTTAACTAATTAATTAAGCGAGTACGTACCACTCAGTTACAGTTTCATAAATCGGTAGAACTTTGGGATTGATGGCGTACCAGTTGATTTATGATGAGGGGATGAAATAAACTGCCGTGAATAGATCAAATATTCCTAGCTTTCATTCCCGCCGGTAAATCGGAGATGACCATTTTGTATTGTAATTCATAATACAATTTGAAGATTGTCTTCTTTATATAATAATTATGAACTTTAGAATGTGTAAGATTTAACATTTAATTTTTAAATTTATTTAAAGATGACAATATCATACTTGTACTTAAATCAAAATGTCAAGACATTAATCAATAGCAAATCAATTAAATGTCAAAATTTGACAGGTAATGCTATATTTGGAGTCCCATTTAGCTCGTCAAGTTTTGACATTTGTGTATCAATTGGTTCATATAGATTTGAATAGAAATTCAATTTTATTTGAAAAAAAACCCTGTAACAAAAAGGTTTAAACTGCAATTCAAACTTAGAAACAAATTGATTTATGGTTTGTTATTAGCTGATGTATTAAATTTTTCATTGCATGTGTCAAATTTGGTTAAAAAAAAGTATTGCTTTAGAGGGTGATTTTTATTTTTTACTACCTAAATGCCATGATATTGGCACTCAAACTTCACACTGTATTCGAAATACTCTATACTTTCTTTCTTGTAAAGTTCATCAAAATTAAGCGATTTGTCAATCTTTCCACCAAATACTCTCTCTCTTTCTATTTTTTTTTTTTTTAATTTTCCACCTATTACACAATCATTCTTATTCCAAGAATTTATGGTCCATTCTTATAGGGTGCGTGCACAGCACGCGCCGGTGTGAACATCTTTATAGAAGGATTAGGGATTGGGTGAGAAGGAATACATGGCATTTGGACATAAGCAAAGAAAGAAGGCTCTTTATTTTGGTTGGGGTGCAGCTGAGCTTTCTTGACCAGATTTTAGTCTTCTTTATCTATATTATTTTTTCCTTTTCCAAATAATGTACAATTTTTTCTCCTTTAAATTTTTTTTAAAAAATGTTTGGCTGGTTTTTGTCTTAATACGCTGTTCTCACCAACCACTAAGTTTGTTTTTCCATTTGGAATAGAAGAAAAAGATTGAAGGCATACAATGTGAAAAAAGGTGCTTTTTAGTCTTTACAACGACAAACTGCGGACGTTTGCAATGCATTAGATCATCTCTGTGGGCTTTTTACACAACTTGACCTAATCAAATAGGGACTTGATTGTATAATAATATTGGCTTTGTTTGAAACGTTCCTACTATGTAATTTAACTGTTATAATGTAAAGTTTTTACATGTTATAATATAAACTTCTTACATGTTATAGTATAAAATAAAAATAAATTATAGTATAAAGTTTTCACATGTTATAAGAAATTCATGCTTTTTAGTTTTAATTATATTACCAAATGCACTCATTATTGTTTCTCTAAACATGTGGTCGGCCGATTTCAGTTTTCATTTTCTTCTTCTTCTTCTTCTTCTTTTTTCTTTTTCTTTTTCTTAAGAGCGCACTCAAACTTGTCTTATCCAAGACCTAGGCCCGACAAACTAAACGAATGGTTTCCAACCCTATGCTAACCTACATGCTCATAAACTAAAGAATTTTTTTTCTTATTAAAATTTCAAAGATCCATTTGAGTTGAAGAAAAAAAAAAAAAGAGAGAGTCAATTGTCGGGTGTAGAAAGAGGCACTACATTATTTTACTGATTACTAATAACGATCGAATAATGTTATAGGCACCCACCACACACTAACAAAAAATAAGTCTCATAATACAATACAGCATGTTCTGAGTATTTTTTATTTAATATATTTATTGAGATGTAGGTGACAAATTGGCCTCTACTTTAGGCGAAGGAGGTTAGTTTCCATGATTTAAAATATTTATTAACCAAATTAATAGAAATAAAAAGGACCGATGAAGCCAAGCTAATGAAAAATTAAAACTAATTGTGGTTATGGGCATAATCTAACAGTAAAACCGCATTCATCTTCACTTAAGAATTTGAATTCCTCCACCCCAAGTTAAAAAAAAATTCAAACTAATTGATTTTGTTTGTTCACTTTTCATGTTTGTCTACTTTTGAACACTCGTAACTGATGATTGCTGGTCGATGATTGTGATTAGCATATCGTTATATTTTACAATCTCTTAGGGATACTATTAGTATCTTAGCTTTCATTTCAAATTTCAATTATAACTGATGTTTTAAGTTTAAGAACTGTAACATATAAAAGCTTTGCATTATAGTAACTTTTTGCTTTTACTGTAGCTGTTGAGAGCTTACATTGTTCATAATTGTTATTGATAGATTGGAACAAAGTTCCAAATACCTCTTTGATATGATACTTTGTGGCTACTGACAGGATACGATTGATATCTTATTATGTGTTAATATTATGGTAATTAGTGATCGTTGATCCTGATACCATTGATTTTCACACCAAGGCGTGTTTAAACTTATCTTTCAAAAACCAATACATATTTATTTCACATTCACAATTTCAGACAAACACACACACAAAAAGAGGGAATTAAAATACAATATCAAAGAAAATCCTAGCCATGTGAGAAAGGGGGAAAGATATAGCATGAAAACCTAATCTGAAGTTTGAACTGAGAGGAATTAGTCCGAGCAATTTTTTGAATCTTTAAAAATGTGGTATTCAATAAAAGAAGTTTTGATGGGTGACAAATATCAATTCGCCCATGACTTTCAACTTTAAGAAAATATATTAGATCGTTCCGTTCCCAAATTCGAACATAAAATTTGAATAAAAAATTTAATTTTTTGTAACAAAATACATCATCATAAAAAGACTAGAGTTATAGTTGAATATATAAAAGAAACGAGACATGTCACTCTTAATTCTCTTCTTTAGTTTTGGGAACCTTTTTTCTCAATGATGCGGTAAGGAATTTTTGTATGGGGGGCTAATAATTGCAATAAAACTTTACTCAAAATCAACGGTTATTGATGTTCTACAATTATATCTACCGGGTTTCATACTTTGAAAATGACCAATAAATAATATCATAACAAAATTGAGGCTAGTCACAAAATTGAAAGAAATAATTTCAAGACTTAGAAAAGTTAAAAAAATTTGAAAACTATGATTAGGCCCATAAAATTATAGGAATAAATCAAGGTTGCTCTGGAGTCTTTAAGATTATAATAAAAAATAAAATACAAATATAAAATTTAAATGAATACAAAATTCAATTAATGCTCAAAGAATAAGTAAAAAAACGGTTGCGCGTCTTTAGTCAAAATAAAAATCCAAATAACAAATAAAAACAAGTTTATAAACAATTAATTATCTAATAGGGGTGTTCATTCTATGTATCTTCCATGCACTGACAAGAAATAAAAATGTAGGGAGAGTATACTAGTTGAATGGTGAGGAGTATCGATAACAATCCAAGTCTTCAAGTAACAATCGACTAACCTAAAAGGGAAAGTTAGGGAGGGGGTAAGCACACAGTGCCTAGTAGGAAATTTATTACTTGTCTCTTGGTTTTTTTCTTACCATTATTACCTATAAAATCCTTATAAAGTTAATAAACAAATTCTCATATCAATATAATAAATTCATTGAGTTCACAATATAGCAAACCAATCAATAACCCAAAATCTATAATTGTCACTCAAATTCTCTCACTCACATCCCAAGTTGTCAGTGAAGGAAAAGAAAGAAAGAAGGGGTATAACAAGTTTCTTTGTGTCCCAAATGAGCACTTTGTGTCTATTGTACCTCAAATGAGCACCTCTTAACGACCCTATCTACTTGGCCTTCACTTAATTTAAACATGTTCGTAGCTTAAGCATACTTTAACATAAAGTACTGAAATTTTAGAATAATTTTTTTTTAAATGGATTCTTGTTATAGAATCCTTAACATAAAACCTGAAAGGAAATAATAACCATTTGCCAAAACTTAATTTCGAAAATCTAAAATGATAATTAATTTCACAAACGTGATAATAACGTAATTATAATTATTACATTTTAACATAATCATAACATTTTTCTTGAAACTTATAGTGACAATTGCGGCAGCGAGGTTAACATAGTGGCAATGTTTCAAAATCACAAAAAATCTTAGTCCCTAGGATTTATCCAAAACTTCTAGATCTAAAAATTACATAGGCCTGAAAACTCTAAAATTAACACGTAAAGGGTCCATATTTGAGCATAAACAATGTAACCATATCAAAACATATATTAACCATACTCTAACCTAAACAATCATAACTAACTAGGCATATTCTTACAACACCACAATAAATGCATGAATAGAAACTTATTTACATGTCATAATCACTAAAAATCATACACTAAACCATACTTAATGCAAAAGAGGAAAGGATTAGTTCATATTACCTTTGGAGAACAATCTTCCAAAGAAACCTTCTAGTCCTCCTTCTTTATTGATTTTGGCTAGTATTTTTTTGTGAGTGAGGGAGTGAAAATTTTTTCAGAGATAGGCTTCGGGAGGAACTAGTTTTGTTTGAAAGAAGTAAGAAGAAAGAGCCAAAATTGAGCTTTTGAAATAGGTGGTCATATTTCAAGGAAAATAGACTATATATCGTTTAAATCTTCTTAGTTTCTAATCAAGGAGTTCATGGGTCTCACGTGTTAGTGATGTGCCCTAGACCAATTATGTAATGACCACATTTTGACTATGTTACATTTGCACTTTATTAATAAAGAGGCATTTTCATTATTGTTTTTAATTCTAATTCCATGAATAGTTTATTTTGCTTAAGTTCATCAATTATGTGACTTGATAGTAAAACTCTTAGGTGAAAATTGAATTCTATTCTAAATTATTCTTAGTCGGTCATTATTATTGGGATAATAATGAATGAAGACTAGTATGAAGTTTGACTGATGATTATGTTTTACTAATCATGTGTATGAGATACTAAGTCAACACATAGATACATATTTAAGATATGATGTATTGGATCGACCCGTTATGAGAATACTGCATGGATAATTGTCATAAGTGATTCTCATCACAATAGTATTATCCTAGTCATCTGACCTGAAATCACCATTGTTTCCTACATGACAAGTTCTATATTTTGACACATTCTAATATTATCTTTAACAGGATGATGGAATGGATTGTTGTTGGATATAGAGTGAATCATGTGAGGAATATGAGTGATTAAGAAGGAATTTGTCCCTCATTTATTATGAGAAAGATATCTATGGGCCTCTCGATAAGTTGGACTGAAGAAAAATATATGGCCATATTAGAATGAATTGACAAGGGTTATCAATATCAGTTTATTTAAGATCGAGAAATAATATGATTGAATAGTATAAGGTTGACATAAACCATGCCTTATATTCAATCAAGGTATCTAGTGACAAAAAGACTTTAATACTTATTGTGGATTAGGTTGTGTCAGATTATTGGCATTTGCGTAACTTGGGTAATGTCTTGCTAGAGGCTGCTTATGATTTGTAGGCCAGAAACAAAATTTCAAGCCCACTACCAACGTTATGTGAACCTACAAGGTTGCACACTTAGAACAGACCAAAAACAAATTTTGGGTTTACTGTGTCTAGGTTCAATGAACCTGATAATGTCCAGATTCGATGTTCTAAATATGTCTAGGTTCATTGAATTTGACATTATCTAGATTCTTTGAATCATATTCGAATTACTGACATTATCTAGATTCCTTAAATCATATTCAAATTACAGTTACCCTAGTTAAAATCTGACTCTATCTCGAAGTCAATATATATATATATATATATCTGTTTTAGGGTTTCTAGTCAAATTAATAAGAAAGAAGGCGTTCTATTATTCTAAAAGGCGAGAACATTAAAAACCCTAAAAATTAGAGAGAGTCATTTAACGCAAAGGAGAGGGTGCTAGCACACCAATTCGTTTTGAGAGAGTCTGTTCGTGTGGATACTTGTAGAGGGAGTTGCTCTAAGTAACAAAGTCTGAATCTGATCCCGAATACAAAAAGCTCTAGTTAGGGTGTCACCGGAGTGAACCCGCTCTCTTCCTTCCAAAAATCTTGTCCCTTTTTGTTATCCTAGTAAGATTTTATGGCTTTCCTATCAATCTAATCAAATTGCATGGATCCTGCAAGGGTTTTCTGGGAATTAATTTTAATTTTTTGCTGCTTATTTAAATCACAAAATCCAACAAAACCCAACATCACGAACAGTTAGTTGAGATAAAACTTGGTCCAATTATCCTTTAAGTGTGGTGCCAATGCTTAAGAAAATGAAGAGAAAATTTTTTTAAAAAAAAAATCTTTAACAAGTCAAGTCTCCATTTAACTTGACTATTCAAGGTGTCGTGTATGTATGGTCTCCCTCCAAGACAAGATCTTCTTATGGAGGTACTTTATTGACTTTGGTGACCTTGAGTCTCCATACAATCAAAATTTATACAGTTCTATCTACTGGTACTGTTTAAGTCTTAATTAAAAACTAATCTCTGAATTAATCAACAACGATGCTCTTTGTAAACTGCGTAATAAAATTGGATTGCTATCAATCTTAAAATTATTTATAGACTAAATAAAACCTAAACTTGACTTTTTCGTACACTTGCTTTGGTAATGACATAGTCTTCAACAGTGTCCATTCTTGTGCTCAGTTAGTATTTTTATTTTTTTTTACTGAAAATACTACACGCGTAACTCTAGTTCTAACTAATAGGCAATTAAAGATTTCCCATGTGTTAGAGTATTTCCCGATATATTGTTAACACCATGCTGCACTTGAAAATCTTCAACAATGAATTTTCAAGTTAATTTTGCTTGGAAGAGCCATGTTATCTAGATATAATAATTAATATAGAATTTTTGGAATTTATTTTATAACTCCATAAATTCTCCAATCATAAAACATAACATGAGATTTTCCATGAAAAATCTCCGACTTAAGTATTTAAATATCAACATTATATTCTAGGGCTTTCTTGGTCATCACAAGTACTGACTAAGCTTATAACGCTTGTAATACTAGTTCATTGATCTCACCAACATGAAACTCTCTAAATTAAGTGAGAGCTAATCTATGTGGTTTAACTGTATTAGAGTGTCTTTCTATACACTTCTAGTGCAGTACCATAGTTGAAATTCTTATTTATTGAATTTCAAGTTTTTTATTGATAAACTCCCTTCATCTTGCTTTCAAGATAGAGGTTTTCTGATCTGAACTAAATTCTAATTGTTTCTCATGACAGTTAACAGTATTGTATACTATCTAAATTTTCTCTAATTATAGAATCATGGAATTTAAGTTATAATTTCATGCGTTTTTACGTACAACAAATGTTCAGGTTTTCAAAAAAAACCCTTGACTTAAATACTTCAATTCTATCGATTAATATAACTAATTGAATACTTAGTTATTGAACCAAAATTTTCTCGAACTGTTAAGGATGTATTTGTTTATCTCAGGTCAATCATTTTCTTAAACTTTTACACTCTTTTATAGTCATTAATCTTATTCTTTACTATCCTGGTACACCGTTAAACCTTCTAGTTAAAGCTTCATGGCTATTCCTAAACTTTCTCAACATGCATAATATGATTGAACGTATCATACGGTTGTCGTTTGCAACCATTTAACAGGAACTTGCGTTTTTAGAGTTTAAACTCTTACTTTTTTATGAACTTAATGGCATAGTTAAAAAAAAATCCTTAATTAATTATACTTGTTAATTACTTGATTTTTTTGGACACTACAAATGTGACCTACTTGTTGACAGAACTTCACCACTCACGATGGTTGACCTCGTGATAGGGTTGTGTCAGACTTTTGTAGTGCTCGCATTCATGAAAAGTTTTAATTGCAGTAGGATTGTGATGAACCTTCTTGACCAACAACAGTCCCTTATGAAGTTATGACCCATAATCATTGCGATTTCTATCACGACATCTGTCGCCGTGGGAACTTTAGCTGAGGGTGCATTGCCACAATTTGTGGCTATCTAAGGCCATCGGTGACCCCCCTCTTGTAACACCCAGGATTTAGTTAAGTAAGGTTAGCATGTAAATAGTGGATTAGTATGCCCTAATGTGATTTAAACTTAATTTAAACATTTTATGGTATATTTTAAAGTTATCTCACTTTTAGTTATCTTTATTCGTTATTTTAAATTTTTGAAACAAACAATTTGTCAAATGCCCAATATGTCCATTTTTGAAAACCATGTGTTGGAACATGGTTTTCACTCTGTAAAACCACATTTTCTTCTATTTAATCTCTCTCTCCCTATCTTCTTTCCCCACTTTCTTTCTCAGCTCTCTCTCTTTCTCACACGTTACACTATCCCTCTCTCTTCCATTTTTAATTTCAAAATTTTGAGTTCAAATTTTGAATCTCAGCTGGGTTTGAAGCTCGGGAACGCGATTGGGCTTCCACATACTTGATTTAAAGCTTGGATTTTAGGTTAGTTTAATAAATTTTCAAAATTTCAAACTTTTTCCCAAATTCTCTAAATTTCTTTGAATGTTAAAATTTGAGTTTTTAGAGCTTAGGAAACCTTAAATCTAAGTTAGTAGAACCTAAATCATCATAAATCTAAGCTTGATTTCACTAAAATTGGATTAAATTTCATTTTCCTATTTTTCTCTATTTTTGAAAATTTGAAAAATCCTTGTGTAAATCTTGTTTAAAAGCATTAAAAAGTGTTTTTACATGTTTTTCTACCATTTATGAACATTTCCTATGCCTGAAAACCTAGAAAATATGTTAGAAATGGAATTTTAAATTCGGGGAGGCCGAGACTCGAAGTCTCGGGTGCCCGAATTTTTCTAATTCGGTAGGCTGATCATGAACATTGGCAGGCCAGACTCATGTTTGGCATGCCGGATTCATGCCATTGGCAGGCCGAACCTGGGCCAGTTCGGCAGGCTGGTGCTATACATCTGGTAGGCCAAACTTTACAACCTGGGCCAGTTCGACAGGCTGGCGCTATACATCTGGCAGGCCGAACTGTACAGTTCGGCAGGCCGGATGAAGGAGTTTGGTAGGCTGACCAGACTTTATAAAGTTTTGTCGTTTTCATCTGTTTTCACCGTTTAAAACCTAGATGAAGACCTTGACCATGTGATATGATATTTTTATTATAAAGGGCACACCAAAACACCATAAAATAGCATAATAGCGTAGAAGACTCTAAGTTAGAATTTGATGAAGTTTAGTTTACTTTCAAGGTTGATCGTGGTTCCATGGAGCTAACACATAGCGGGTCGGGACTGCGGTGTTAAGTCACGATGCAGGATATTGAGGATTATATTAAGATGAAAAGTACAATTTAAAGAAAAATACTGTATAATAATACAAAAAATTATACGGTATTAAAATAATACAGTGTAAGGAAGTACATTGATAAAGTTATGCAGCATGAAAATTACACTGTAAGAGTAAAGCAGTATAGGAATTAGACTGTTTAAGGTTATGCCATATAGAATTGGACTGTGTAGAGCACATGTTTTTTTTTTTTTTATAAAAGTGCAAAAAGAAAAGAAAAAAAAAGAGAAAAATCTCACATAGAAATCAGCTCTCTCTCTCTGCTTTCTCTCTCTACATTTTCTCTCACTCTCCTCAAATCTCGATCAAGATTCTGGCGTTTGTTTTCGACACCTCCCACACTAATGGAAAGCTCTCATTGAGCTGAGTCCAATGAGGTGTCGTACTGCCCAAAACGTCGCCAGAGGAAGCCACACGCGCCGCCCGAAGTGACGGTGAAACCCATTTCTTCCCGACGTGAATTCTCCGCTGTCCGACCACCAATTGACTTGACCTTGGTGTCTATGGACTCAGCATGAGGAGAGGAGCAAGATGGTAATAGCCTCACCGTCTAATTCTAGCTAGAGCGGCCCAACAGAGTAGCCTCGTCTTTGCCATGGAGCCACCGTCGGACCCGTCGTCTCCGGTGGCGGTGTGGCACACCGCTGGTGCCAAAAGGAGCAGAGAGAGACGGCGAGCAAGATGCCTTAACCAATTTCAGCCACGAATAGCCGCACGATGGAGTTCGAAGCTGCCACACCGCCGCCACCATGGGTGACGTTGAACTTGCCCTACGGCCACCATCGAGCCCAATTGACGTGGCCATCACCTTCAGACCGACGAGGGGAGGAAAAACGCTCCCTCAATTCTGAGAAAATCTCACCGCCGATCGGAGTTCCATGAACACCGCCATGAGCCGCCGTGGGATTGTTGAACCTGCACATTTAGCCATCGTTTCATGAAATTGGCAAGACCATCGAGTTCAGAGGAGCGCGAGAGAGCTTTCCCCCCTCTTAATTTCACGGTTGCACTGTCGTTCGTTAGAGAACGAAGCAGTCGTCGTCACTCATAGTCCTCTGCCATGATCCTAACTTTTCCAACAGTGTTAAGCAGCTCCACCTTAGGGGAAACACTCAAAAACCTATGGGGATCGAAATGCCCAGGTTAATTTCAAGGTAGCTTCATCGGAGGGAGATGATCGGAGTCTCCATTTTTGGCCGTCGATGTTGAGCTTCGATTTCCTATGTTAGAGGCTGAATTGGGTAAAATTGACCCCACCAATCAACTCAAGAGGGTCAAATTAGGGGGGTAGGCCCAAGCTCAGCACCCAATGGAGCCAATTGGCACCGGTCAATAGCGGTCAACTTTAGTCAACAGCTAGTCAACGGCCACTTTGAGATTTTGTGATCCGGACCTCTGATCAATAATCTGAGACTGCCTCCTAACTCGCTTTGATGCTCTAAATGCAATGGTGACCTCCGTTAGTGTTAATTCCACTCCGATAAAAATTACCCGGTACTGACTACACATAAATCGAGGCAATTCAAACAATAGTGACAGAGTCCAAAATGACAGTTCTAGTAATGTATGATCTCCAGGAAGCATTCCTAGCCATTCATGGTCACTCGAGGAGCACTGCAGAGGATGCTTCGCATATTGTAGATACAACGAGGTGTAACTAGACCTGCTTAGCTTGGAGTCCAAGTAAGTAGGAATCTCGCCTACAGTATGAACCGTTTTAAAATAAATTGTTTTAGATGCTTTCATAAAAATTTATGAAAATGTATGATCAGTGATTATTACACTGTTTTATGTGAGAATGAGTTTTATAAGGTTACGAAGGTGACGAAAAACCCGTTAAGGATAAAATTGTCATTATTAAGGAAACAGCTAGAACGGAGTTGAACACTCCGATTTAGCATAACGTTCTTAGATGAAAAATATTTTGTGATATGTTAAGTAATGAAATCGCTAGTAAGACGGGAAATTTAATAAGGGATGTTTAAGTAAACGAGAGGTAAACCGATGGTTTGTAAAGTTAAGTAAAGACAACGGTAAACGAAAGTATACTAGTCAAGTTAAAATGAAAGAATGGTTAATGTTTACGTTTTATTATCAATCGAGTGGATTGATAATAAAGAAAGTTAACTAATAAGTCGGCTGTCGTTTGATCAAGACATAGAGGCTGACTAATAGAAGAAAAAGGAACAGAATAGAGAACGCTAGAGCATAGTTCGGGTAAGTTCAAATCTCACCTATAGCATGAAGTAAATGATTTTTAAATGCTTATTTATATGTTTGCAAATGTGTTTGCAATTGTTAAACAAGTTGTTTTTAAAGTGTATTTGCATTTATTATGCAAAAAGTTTTAAAGTTCAAGAAAAAGATTTGCAATGAATTTGTAATTGTTATGTTTAAAATCTATTTGCATATTGATATGTATAACGTTTTTTAAAAGTTCAAGTTATGATTTTCAAAGTATTTAAAGTATGTTTTGCATTATGACAATGCATGATGTTTTATAATTTAAGTTATAAGTTATATAATGCATTGGTTATGCAATAAATTGCATTTGTTGTGCAATTAGTTTTAGAATAAAAGTTATAATTTGCAAAATGTGATTTCGTTATATGTTACATTTGTTATGCAATAAGTGTTAGAATACAAGTTATGATTTGCAAAATGTGTTTGCGTTTTATGATGCATTTGTTAAGCAATATGTTGCATTTGTTATGCAATAGGTTTTATAGTACAAGCTATGAATTGCAAGTGTGTTTGCATATGATGTGATTGCATTTGAAATGCTCACTAAAGTTAATAAGAAGGTAACGTAAAGATAAAAGAAAAGTGTCATACCAGCCTCTTTGTTATGAGGTAATGAAAGTAAAATTAAAGTTTGACCTCCTAGATGTGAGATACAAGACCTCAATGTTTGATGGTCTCAAGTCTTCTGCAAGGGAAGCATTATGTTTATGATCTCATGATTAATGATGTTGGTACGAACACTAAAGTAAAATAAGGAAAGTTAAAGTAAGATAAGAAAAGTTAAGGAATGAAGATAGAAAGTTAAAGTAAGAAAAGAACGTTTATAAGACACTCATAAATGAAAGTTTCTAATTGAACATAAATGGAATTATGCATTCTGATTTTGCCTGAATTCCTTTTTATGAAATATTTATATGTTATGTCATGAAAGACATTTTGAGAAATGTTTTACGTTAAATGTTTATGAAAAACATTTTCATGTTTTCAAGAAAAGATTTATAAATGACGTTTTAAGAAAAACGTTCAAGAAATGTTTTACGAAAAACGTTTATGCAAAACGTTTCAGAAATGTTTTATGGAAAATGTTTATGAAAAACGTTTTCAGAAATGTTTATGGAAAACGTTTTTGAAAAATGTTTCAAGAGAAAGGTTTATATGAGAAAAGTTTTAAAGCATAATTAAATGATTTGTGAGTTTATATTTGAACTTACTAAGCGAAAACTCATTAAAAGTTTCTTCATACTGTAGGTAATTTATTGGTAACCAGTAGGACCTGTTAGAAGAGCTGGGTGCTGCGGAGGACATATGCGAAGATTTTGGTATAGATACCACTACTGCTTGCTTCCGCTACGCAAAGAAAAGGGTTTTCCACTATTTAATATAGTGTTTTCAAAGTTTAAAGAAAATCAGAGTTCTAAGAATTGTATTCAAAGTTTTAAGATACAGTTTATGAACTATTTTATGTAATTATAAAGTAAAGTTTTAAGCTATGATTTAATAAATGTTAAGTTTTAAGAAATGATTTGAAATGATTTTAAGGGCAAGTGTTAAGCGAGGTCTCAACTTGAAATTTTTAAAAAAATTATTTTAGTATTTTTCTTCCTAAGTAAGTAGGATTACTATTTATGAAACGATGTTTAAGAAAGTAAAGTGATTGCCCGAAAAAGACGGGTCGTCACACTTTATTTGTTTTAAAACCCTTTTCCCCTAGGTGGATTGTAGCTTAAGACCAACAAGGAGGGAACATGGTAAACAAGTGAGTCGTAGGAATACTGTTTTAGGTTATTGCTTTATTTAAATCAAGGCATGTATTATTTAAATGTTTATATCTCATATTGGATTGTGATTGTAATATTTTATTGTCGATACTATGTGTGTACACTAATGTGGGTTCGGTGGGGCCCGGTATATGTTTAACTGTCTTTAATGTTTTACTTCCTAATTAACTGTTTCAAAACAACGATAATTTTTTAAAAATGTTTTGAACTATCATGTTTTTGAAAATAACCCAATTATTTAATTGGTGATTTTAATCAAAAATCTACTTTAATTAACTTAATTAATCCACCACGTCACTACCCGTGCTCTGGGGCGTGACACCTCTGTTGACAACAACAGAGGAAAAAATTTAGAATGTATGAGCTCATTTGATTTATGATGAACTTGTCTAGTTTTGATAGTTAGATTTTGATCTAATGGACGCAAAACATGCCTTATTGACAAGAAAAAAAAATGGTGTATCTCATTGTATTTTTTTCCTTACAACAAAAACAGAATTCTTAAAATAGAAAAGATAATTTTGCTTCACTAGTGAAACATAGTATTTTAGCCGTTGAATTAAGAT
Source organism: Artocarpus heterophyllus (assembly GCA_025403435.1). Taxonomy (NCBI): domain Eukaryota; kingdom Viridiplantae; phylum Streptophyta; class Magnoliopsida; order Rosales; family Moraceae; genus Artocarpus; species Artocarpus heterophyllus. The sequence continues at coordinate 25,380,366 of CM046351.1, read as the reverse complement.
TTTAATAGTTTTACTATTAGCTGTTTATGTTAAAATTTTATAGCGCGTGATGTAAAATTACTTTGAATTACAAATCAGATTTTTAAAAAACACGTATTCTCATATTCTCAGACGGTGAAGTAAAATTATCTCTTTTAAAGTAAAAACTTCTCGGTAATAATACTAAACCATATGTTTTTTTTAATCACCACCAAAAACTAATTTTTTTAATAATAAAATTAAAAACAAGCTAGGAAAAAAATATATATTATAGTTATATATTTATCAGGCAATGAAAGCCAGTGCGAACGCGCCAAGTAGAGATAAGCCTCATCGTCAAGTGTCCCAAGTCCCGAAGTAGCAACCCCCAAAAAAAACAGAATCGTAATTTCAAAGACTTTCTCTACTAAAAAAAAAAAAATCTTTCTGACACCAAAACAAACGGACAAACAAACAGGCAAAACAACTTCTCTCCTCTACTACTCCCATTTTGTATGGTCTGAAAACCATTTGGTTATGGCCCTCAGGATAGACCCGGGTATCGGCACGGTTCCGACTCACCGAGTCGCCATGTTCACTCTTCTTCTCTCTCCTCACTCTCTCGTCTTCTTCGGCGCCTTCCCTCCCACTCGCCCACGCGCCGCCCTCCCTCTCCACTCGCTCCGTTCTCGCCCTCCCCTTCTTCGTCTCCGAGCTTCCTCCGAGTCCTCTCCTTCCTCTCCAGGTTACTCACCGGCACTTACATCTCTCTCTAGATTCTCTCTGTAGAAGCGTGTTTATGTCTGTATCTATAGGTGTATCTATATGCTAAGTTTTGGAAACTGAAAGCAGCAAAATTCTTTCCAATTTTTTCTTTTCTTCTTTTTTTTTTTTATAATTCTTTTTTCGCGAGCTTCAATGAATACTGGTTTCTCTATATGAATGTGCTTCTTGCAATGCTTGGTGAATTTTGAGGCGTGGAAGTTGAGAATTGACTGTAATGAAATGAAATGGCCTATGCCAGGATTTCAATTGTTTATTTATTTATTTATTTTTTGTAAATTATTTGAATTTATCAAGTTCAAGTGTTTGATGCTGAAAAGCTTTTTGTATTGAAGTAGGGATGGTGAATTACGTAGAAATGTTCTCTAGGGTCAATAGCCAATATACCCATGAACATGATGTGACTAAATTAGGTCAATGTAAGTTTGGATTATTGGACTTAACACTCGAATTGCGCTAAGGGGGAGCTCACGACGATTTAGAGAGACATAATGTAGTGATAATGGTTAATAGAAATGCTGTAATAAGGGCCTTTGTGGTGGAATGTTGAAATTGTAATAATGCTTTTCTGTGTTGAATGGGAAAGTTACAATGATGTGTTATCTGCATAATGACTATCATTTAGTTGCTTAATAAGTTGCAAAGTTTATACTTCCCATGTGTTTTGGTCAGTTGGCCTCGTTTATTATACCAATTTAACCGCTAAGCTAAAGCTAGGATAGAATATCTGAAACACATTGCCATTGAATTATTAGGTTATTTGATATTTTATCCAAATTACTCTGCATCTTAAATGCAATGCTAAGGAACTAAACGGTTGCCCTACTCCTGCAGCTGATGAATATTATTAGTTGACTGTCATTCTTTGATTCCATTATTACTTGGTTATAACAGTTGAAATATATGTTTGGTTCTTGCAGCGAAAGGTGTTGAAAACGTGGTAATAATTGGCTCCGGTCCTGCTGGATACACAGCTGCAATATATGCTGCTCGTGCTAATTTGAAACCTGTAGTGTTTGAGGGGTATCAAATAGGTGGTGTTCCTGGGGGACAGTTGATGACTACCACTGAAGTGGAGAACTTCCCAGGGTTTCCTGATGGAATAACTGGTCCAGATCTAATGGATAGGTATTGCATAGGAGGCAGACTTAAACTGGAGTCAAACTTTTTTGTTTTATTTCATTTTATCTTTTATGCGAAGGAACAACAACTTTGATTAAGTCAGTAGATGAACTTCTGTGCATTGTGAATGTCTAGGATGCGACGACAAGCTGAGCGGTGGGGAGCAGAATTGTTCCAAGAAGATGTTGAATCTATTGATGTAAAAAGTAGTCCTTTTACCATCCAAAGCAGTGAACGTGAGGTGCGTATTCTTGTCTACAAGTGTATTAGAAGTTAAAATTAAATAAATGTTGCCTTTCCATTGCTTTTTGTTTGTTTGTTTGTTTGGTCGCTTTTTTTTTTTTTTGGAGTTATTGTTTGAAAGGATTTTGAATCTTTTTGAGTAAATGTGTGAAACGGTTTTAAATTTAACATTTGCAATTTTGTTCATTTCAATTAAAAGTTCGAACCACTCATACAATAATTGTTTTTTGTTTAAATAGGCCGGATTGTCTTCTAATAGTGCAATTATATGGTTTGCACAATATTATTATTGCTAAAGATAATTCTTGAAATGCCAAATTTTACAGATTTTAATTATATTCCCAGCTCTGTGAAGTTTAGTGTTGCACATGCAAAGCAAAGTAAATAATTTGCAAAATGCTTTCATTTGGCCGTGTTTAGTTTGTAGATATAAGCTGAATATCTTGCGACTTCGACAGTCTCGTTTAATTAGAATCTTTGTTTAACATGGTGACATTTGCTCTCTGGTTACTGTATAATGTATTTTAAATAAAATCTCTTATTTTCATTTACATTTCAGGTTAAGAGCCATAGTCTAATCTTCGCTACAGGGGCTACTGCAAAAAGGCTCAAATTACCTCGTGAAGATGAATTTTGGAGTAGGGGAATCAGTGCCTGTGCAATTTGTGATGGAGCATCACCGTTGTTTAAGGGGCAAGTTCTTGCTGTTGTTGGAGGGGGAGATACAGCTACAGAGGAAGCCATATATTTGACTAAGTATGCCCGCCATGTTCATTTACTCGTACGTAAGGATCAGCTAAGGGCTTCAAAAGCAATGCAAGATAGGTGAGCTTCTGATGAGTTATGATCGTGGAAGCTGTTATGACATGCCTCTATTGCTTGCAAAATTGTATGTTAATTTTAATTACGTCTCCTGGAATGTTCATAACATGGTTTTCATCAGCTTTTCCCAAAAAAACAAAAACCGGAAATTTTTCATGGTTGACATTGTTTATTAAAATTGTGAACTATCTAGATAGTTCCAATGCTGTGGATCAAATCGTCTAGCACTGACCCTCTACTTTGGTCTTTGGCAGTATATTTTTGTTGCTTGTTCTAGGGTCTTTGTCGTTTTTTTGAACTGTGGCTAAAGGTTTTTCTATTATTTTCTTATGGAGGTTATTTTTGGTTTCACCATTATTAATAGGCTTTCATCATATACTGATGAACAATTTGTATGAGCTTTCAACTCCCTGAATGTTTTTTTAACAGGTTGATTATCGCGAATGTTTCAGAGTGGTCAACAATCCAAATATCACTGTGCACTTCAATACAGAGACTGTGGATGTTGTTAGCAATACAAAGGGTCAGATGTCTGGCATTTTGATTCGGAAAGTTGATAGCGGGGAAGAATCCGTGCTTGGTGCAAAGGGCCTATTTTATGGTATAGGTCATTCGCCAAATAGTCAGCTTTTGAAAGGCCAAGTTGATCTGGACAGTACTGGTTATGTCTTGGTTGAGGAGGGAACTGCAAAAACTTCTGTTGAAGGTGTATTTGCTGCAGGAGATGTGCAGGTAATCTTATGAAAAACTTGATTCCACCAGACCTGCTTTACAAAAGAAAAATATTCACTAGACATTTTTGGCAGAAAGATGGTTAAATTGCTGCATTGTTACAGAACCATTTTATTCTCTACATATTTCTATTTTGAAATATCGCTTATATAGATTATTTTGTGGTTCTCTTCTCATACCTGAATAGGACCACGAATGGAGGCAAGCCGTTACTGCTGCTGGGTCCGGATGTATTGCTGCTTTATCAGTTGAGAGATATCTTGTGAGCAAAGATCTACTCGTCGAGTTTCACCAGGTATTTAGTGCTTTATGAAAATATTTAGGCCTTGTTCTATCATTTTTTCAGACCATTCACTTGTTTACCATTCAATAGTTTTCCTATTTTTCCTTTCTATATATGAGGACGTATGGGAGATTGGAGTTTGTCTATTGTGTACGCAACATTTGTTGGTTTTTTTATCTTTTGCAAATCATCTGCTTAGGTCTTTGCCTCCTCGTTCTCCTTCAATGATGTTGGTTTTACTCACCCTTCTCATTAACTGTACTTCTCACAGCCCCAAACCGACGAGGTTAAGAAGGAGCTCACAGACAGGGATGTTCAGGAAGGTTTTGATATTACTCTAACGAAACATAAAGGACAGGTTTGTATTATTTGTCATAGATGCTAACGCGGAAATGACTCTATGTATTATTCTATCTCCGTTATGACCCTTCAATGCAAAGCTCATAAGTTTTGTTTTCTGTTTCTTCTCAGTATGCTCTACGTAAACTGTACCATGAAAGTCCAAGGCTTATATGTGTACTGTATACGTCACCAACTTGCGGTCCATGCAGGACTTTGAAGCCAATTCTCAGTAAGGTACGTTTGTTAAAGATAATTTTGTATGATATTCATATTATTCAATTTCAATGCTAATGTAAATAGTCCCCAGAACCATGATCTTGAATTTGATTTGGATCCCAATAACACGATCGAGGAAGAGGTAATTTGTAATGAATGTAACTTATGTATATCTTGAATTTAGTAGTATTGTTATGGCATCGATAATCATCTCAAAATCATTTTGTTATTTTTACTTTTCACCTAAAATGACCGCTGAGGACTTCTACAAAATGTACTGAACTTTTTTTTTTTTTTTTTTAAATATCTTTCATTACTGGCAGGTGATAGATGAGTTTGATCAGAATGTACATTTTATTGAAATTGATATCGAGGAAGATCCAGAGATAGCAGAAGCAGCTGGAATTATGGGTACACCATGCGTTCAGTTTTTCAAAAACAAAGAGATGCTCAGGTTGGCTATATTGGCTCTCTTGTTGCATGTATACCTTTTATTTTTTATTTTTTATTTTATTTATTTTTTTCCCCACATTACCCCCCATGGGATTTCTGTTTCAGGCAACCCCTTCTTCTTTTTTTTTTTTTGCAGAAAAGGGTCTGAATATTTGTTTTTCATTTGTCATCCATCCGTAAATACAGCTTCACCACAGATTGTCGTTTGTTCCAGGTTGCTAACTAAATATACTTTTCTTGTTGTGCAGGACCGTATCAGGAGTCAAGATGAAGAGAGAGTACAGAGAATTTATTGAATCGAACAAATAAAAGTATTTAAAGAGAACTTGTTTGCGTGATGTTTGCATTTTGTGATTCAATTTTGTTCCCTCTAAAATGGCTAGCCCAATAAACCCTCAATTTTTACGATGAATCAGCTGTCTTTCATTGATCATTTACACTGTAAATTCTACTTGCAGAGTTTGCCAATGCGTTATTGCGGAATTTGATTTTCTAATAAATCATCGTTCCAATTTCCATCAGTTTGTACATTTGGCAGATTTTCGTGAAATTGTTTGCTTGTTTTTTTTTTTCTTTTCCTTTTTCATGTTTTGTTTTTGTTTCTGTTTTTGTTTTCTTTTTTACGTGAGATTTACCTCTTAATCCCTTTTAATTTAAAAGGTTAAAAAAGGAAACTACAAATATAAATTATATGCAAACTATAGTAAGTAAATAAATAAATAAATATATATATAATTAAATTGCGCTGAAAGCTCCAGCTATTATTGTGAATTCCACGTTTTGCCTTCTCACAAATGGTCATATTGGATGCAGAGCAAATTATTAGTATCTTATATGCGTAAAACAATATCAAACATAATTTACAGCGGAAGAATGAAGGATTAAAATATCTCCAGCCATTGGCGATGATATAGCTTTCTGAAACCGTGCTTCTCCGTTCCACTGAGTTTGAGAGCTTTGAAAGCCTTGTTCAAGTCTCAGAATGATGCTGTAATAGTGAATAAAACGGAAGGGTCTTAGGAACCCAAATAGCATTTCTTTTATAGACTTTGTCCATCATAAAGTTTCCGAAAACGATCTCGTAAATCATGGGATTTTGGACTAATTTCAAAAGAATACCAAATGTCAAAATCTTTAATGGAAATTTGAAATGGAGGAATTTTGGTCCACTTTATAGTTTCCCAATTTGGTTTCATACCAAATTTATTCACGTTGACGTGAATTATAGAGAAAAGTTTACATTCTTCCACCTGGCCTAAAAGTTCTATCAATTCCTATAGTAAGAAACAAATACATGAATTATGGTGATATATTCTCTTAAAACGAGTATTATCTTCTATGTATCACAATATGTTATGTATCTTAACTCTAGTCCATGCAACTTAATGAATAAACCTTAAGTTTATTCTAGGTCCAAATTAAAATGATATTTCTCCAACAAATAGATAAATATGTACACAGAACAAATATGAGAAAACATCATAACTGAAATAGAGTTTCATTATAAATAATATTGGTCCTCACAATAAAATCATACTAAAAAACCAAGTCCTATTCGGTCACATGATCCTTGAATTTGAATAGTGGCATGCCTTTAATCAAAAGATCGATAATCATCAATTCAGTGTTAATATCTTTAATGACTACTATTTTATTTTTAAAACGTTACCTTATGGTTAGATATTTAATGTCGATGTGTTTGTATCAACTACCACTTTTGTGTTTTTAGCTATAAAAACTGCAACTGAATTATCACAATATATTCTCAATGGCCTAAAAATAGAATCTATAATTCCAAGCTCAGAAATAAAACTCTTCATCTATACACCATGCGATGTAGCCTCAAAACACAAAATGAACTCAGCCTTTATAGTGAAAGTAGCAGTCATAGTTTGCTTTGCACTTATCCAAGATATAACTCCAGTGATAAACATGAAAATGTAACCAGATGTTGATTTTCGTGAATCAACACAGCTAGCAAAGTCTAAATCTGAGTAGCCAATCACCTCCAAATTATCCGTCTGTCTATACACAAGCATGTAGTCATTCGTCCCATGAAAATACCTCTGATATCTTATTATATTCCAATAGCAAATGCAATGTCAGGCCTTATGCAAACCTGAGCATACACTAGGCTTCCAACAACAGAAGTATATGGAATGTTCTTCATTTGTTCCCTCTCAAAATCATTTTTCAGACACTAGTTCAAATTCAATCTGTTACCCTTCACAATGAGAACTATATTTGGTGAACAATCTTTCATCTAAAGTCTCTGTAAAATCTTATTGATATAGGTTTCTTGTGATAGACCCCAAATACCTCTAAATCTGTCCCTATACATTTTTATGCCAATGACATAAGATGCATCACTTATATCCTTCATGTTAAAATTTTTAGAGAGAAATTGTTTTGCCTCATGTAGCAAACCCTTATCATTGGTTATAACTAAAATATTATCCACATATAAAATAAGAAAAGAAATTTTGCTCCCACTAACCTTCTGGTATAGACATTGATCCACAATATTCTTTATAAAACCAAATGAAGAGATGACATCATAAAATTTTAAATACCACTGACGAGAGGCTTGTTTCAATCCATATATGGATTTTTTGAGCTTGCATAGCAAATGCTCACCATAACTAGAGGAGAATCCTTCTATTTGTTTCATATACAACTCCTCTTCTAGATCTCCACTAAGAAAAACCATTTTCACATCCATTTATTGCAATTCTAAGTCAAAATGTGAAACTAATGCCAAAATGATATGAAGATACGAAGAGAATCTTTCTTGGATACAGGAGAAAAAGTCTCCTTGTAGTCGATTCCTTCCTTTTGAATGAATTCTTTAGCAATGAGTCTTGCATTGTATCTCTCAATGTTACCTAACGAGTCTTTCTTATTTTAAAGACAACTCAATAAGATCTCAGACTCCGTTAGATGCCATAGAAATCATCTTATCTTTCATGGCATCGTATCATAAATTAGATTCGTTACCACTCATGCCTTTGTGAAAATGTTTTATGACCATTTTCAGTTCCAATGTTATAGTTCGATTTTTGTAGATATATAACATAGTCATCATAAATTGCCGACTTTCTTTCTCTTATAGATCATTTTAATGTTGGTACAACATTTTCCTAAGGGTATGTTGTTTAACTAGTTGTTTAACAATTTTTGGCATTTCTTGAACAACATGATCTACTGGATTATTGTCAGCAGCTTGTGGAACTTCAACGTTTAATTATTCAACACCCGTTTAGACCTAAGGAGTGTTGTGAATGACAATCAATCTTTCACTTGAGATGGAAGGTTGATCTCTTTCAAAGATTATACTCAGTGATTGATCACTCCCACTGATTAAGTTATTTTCAAGAAACTTTGCATTCTTGATTCCACAATCTTAACGCGGTAAGATGGACAATAGAATTTGTATCCTTTAGACCTTTTGGCATATCCAATGAAATCGCTAATGGTCCTTGGGTCCAGTTTCTATTCTTGTGGGTTATAAACTCTACTTCAGACGGGCATCCCCAAATGCATATATATCATAAACTTGGTTTCCAACCTTTTCGTAATTCAAATGGCATATTTAGAATAGCCTTAGTTGGAACTCGGTTCAATATATACACTGTCGTTTTAAGAGCTTTAGTCCACAAGGATTCAAAATGCTTGGAGTTGCTATGCATACTTCAAACCTTGTCCATTAATATTCGATTTCTTCTTTCTACCACACCATGCTAGTCTGGAGAGCTAGGCATAGTGTATTGGAAAACTATCTCATGCTTTTGAAGAAACTTTGCAAATGGTCTAGGTGCTTGTCCATTCTCAGTGTATCTAACATAATATTCTCTATCTTTGTTAGTTCTCACAATCTTAATTTACTTACTGTATTGTTTGTCTACTTCAACCTTAAAAACCTTAAAGACATCTAATGCTTCGTTCTTTTTATGAAGCAAGTAAAGATACATATAACATAAGTAATCATCAATGAAAGAGATGAAGTATTTTGGGCTATAAATATCTATGTCTGGACAACAAATATTTGAATGTATGATTTCTAAGATGTCTATACTCCTCTTGGCACATTTCTTTGACTTGTTGTTGTGCTTTCCTTTAATATAGCCCACACAAGTGTGAAAATTAGTAAAATCTAAATTACTAAGTACTCTATCCTTTACTAATATCTTAATTCTTTCTTTGGAGATATGTCCCAATCTTTGATGCCACAACATAAAGGAAACTTCATTCATAATACATCATTTATTACCAGTGTGAACACGCATAACAGTATTATGTTGTAGATTAATAGAGAAAATATTATCAGACAAAGTACCATTTCTAACAAGATCGGATTTATAAAACAAACTAAAAGATGTTTCTGAAAAATTAACGAAATAGCCCAAAGGTATAAGTTTGGAAACTAAAATCAAATTTTTAGAGAAACTTGGAAGATAAAATGTCTTTTCCAAATCTAAAACATACCCATTATTTAAAACTAAAGTGCATGTTCCAATAGCCTCCATATGTGAACTGATCTTGTTTCTTAATAAGATACTTTGTGCACTTTCCCTTAGCTTCCTTAGGTTTCGTATAGCCTACAAGGTATTTGAAATATGGATTGTAGCATTAAAATCAATCCACCATGTATTATGATTAACATCAACTATATTAGATTCATAATAAGCAAATGGGATTGTTTTACGATTCTTTTAGGCCATTGCTGAAATTTTATGTCATCCTTCTTCATGTATCCTTTCCTTTTATAGAAGAAGCACTTGGATTCTTTTTTAATTCTATCTTAGGGCAGTATTTTGCTTGGCTTGGTTTTGATTCTTTCCTTCGTTCTAGTCCTTTTCTTGTCTTGCCAATAATGCACTCTCACCCATTTCCATGACTAGCCTTCCTTCCTTCTAAATACACATGGTCAGAAGTTCATTAATTGACCATTTATACTTACGTATATTATAAAAGATTTTGAAAGGCCCATATTGTTGTAGAAGAGTGTTTAGTATGTAGTGCACAAGGAAGAATTCAAACATATCAACCTCAAGAGTTTTCAGCTGAGTTGCAGTGTCCCTTATTTGCATGTGTGCTCACGCACACCTTGTATACTAGTGCGCCTTAAGGATGAAAACTTCATTCTTAGGGTGCTGGTAAGTGCCTGAAGTTGCAAATTGTTAATTAATAGCCTTCAGCAACGCTTTGACAATGTCATGCTAATCGACTAAACCTTAAATACCAGCATAAATTTTGGTCTTTATGAACATCACACTAAGTGATTAGATCGCTCCCATTGTTCATAAAAAGCCTTTTTATCTAAAGTGTTGGTTGGAGTAATGGTCGATTCAACTTTTCTAATAGCATAATCAATGTCCATCAATCCTAAATGAAGGAGAATTCTCTCCTTCCATATCTTACAATTGTCCCTATTTAGTCCGTGAATTTCACACTTAATATCAAAAAGATTAAACAAACATGTTTGCAATACTTAAATTTGAGACTAAAAACATATATTATGTTTTACCAATATAAATACATGTTCCAAAAATTATAAATGTAGTGACATAAAACTTGCTTGTGGGCTAAAGTTCTAATTCAATTTGATTTGTTTAACTTTATGATAAAACTATCAAATTATATTCCTTTTCTTAATTTCTGTGGATAAATTAAGAAATATAATATGATAATTTTTCTTAATTAATCATACAAATATAGTAAAAATTCATGTGAGATAAAATTTATTATATCAAATATGATTAATCACAGTAAATGTCATTTTCTTATATGTGATCCTAGACCACTTAATATATAAATTTGCATAATTAAAGGTAATGTGGCTAAACTCTAATTACTTAAAATTATATAGATTACTAGACATTTAAATTTGATTCTAAAAATTTGTTCATATATAAATTGTATGTAACAATAAGCAATACATATAAATATGAACAAAATTTAAAAATTTATGCAATAAAATATCTTTAAAAAAATTGTATGCATAATCAAGAACAATAAATTATACATACAAAAATTATGTAGAAATTGTATGCATAATCAAGAACAATAAATTACACTTACAAAAATAACATGATTTTAGCACATAATGATACAAAATTATTTCCACATAAATATATAATATTCATAATAAATGCAAAAAAAATATGAATATTCAAAACGATGATTTTTTCACAAAAAATATCAAAATTTATTAAAAATTCATAAAAATATTAAAAGTGTGAATTTTATGATAAGTTCATAAAAATATTAGACTGAGAATTTTTTAAATAAAAAGTACCTAATTTTTTTCAATTTTTTTTTATTTTTAATTTTGAACCCTAATAAATGACCTGTCGTTTTGGCCAAATTGTCCAACACAACGTGTCGTTTTGTTCATTGAACAAAACGCTACCTTAAGTCCAAACGATGCAACAATGCCAAACAACATGTCGTCTTCAACCTTCAGACATAGGTCGTTTTGACCCATTTGACCTAATTTACGAACCAATTTTAGACTTGATGATTTCTTCGCATTTTGGACACTAAAAATGATGGTTCAAATCATCAAAATGTTAGAAAATCAATTTCTTAATAATTTCTAACCTTAGTTTCCATTAAAAATTCCAAAAATTAGACTTTCAAAATCAAAGTTTCATTTGGGTCTTTTTCATAAATAAACTTAGATTGCATAAACAGCGAAAGAATGAAAGATTGAAATACCTCCAGCCATTGACAACTATTTCATTCCATCAGGTTTGAGAGCTTCTAAAGCCTCGTTCTAGTCTTAGAATGATGGTGTAATAATGAAAACAATGGAATGGCTTTAAGGACCCAAAATACGTTTCTTTGATAGATTTTGTCTATCACAAAGTTTTTGAAAACAATCCTGTAAGTTATGGGATTTTGGACTAATTTCAGAAGTACCCCAAATGTTTAAATCTTTAATGGAAATATGAAATGGAGGAATTTTGGGCCACTTTATAGTTTCCTAATTTTGTTTTTATACCAATTTTATTCACATTGACTTGAATTATAGAGAAAAAATTTACACCAATTACATTATAGAATTACAAAATCCTTAATTTGTATCAAATTAGTCTACCATGCAGTAATCGGTATTTTGTACACATAGGGCACATTTGGCACATGGTATTAGCACTATGTATTATATTATTTAAAAATAATATGATGTTTGGTGACATCCATGTATTGTGTTATTTAATACGGAATCAAAAATTAATACAGTACAAGCCGTGAGATCATATACGATTAAAAACTCTATATTAGATTGTATTGCATAATTTAAACCAAAAGTTCATATCAATAAACCAATCAAATATTTAAAATATATTAAAAATTGATATAGAAGTTGAACTTTTAGAATGGGATTTGAGATTAAGGGTTGGGGTCGAGGTTGAAGTCAGGGTCATGATTCAAGATTGGGATAAGGGTCAGGATCTGAATTTGAGGTTAGGGTCGGGATTCATGGCCAGAATTTGGGTCCAAGGATAAGGATTCAATTCGGGACCGGGGGTCTAAGGTCGGGGTCAAAGTTAAGATTCAAGATTAAGGCTAGTATTGGGACTTGGGGTAGGGGTTAGGGCTCGGATTTAGGGTCGACATTTGAGACTGAGGTCAGGGTTAGTATTCGGGACAAGGGTTAGGGTCAGTGTCAGGGTTGGGATTTGAGACTGAGATCGGGGTCAAGATTTGAGTTCAAGGTTAGGATTCAGGACCAGGGTCAGGATTCTAGATGAAGGTCTAGGATCAAAGTTGGGATTCAAAACCAGAGTCGAGGTTGAGATTTGAGGTTTAGGTCGAGATTCAGGGTCGAGGTCAGGATTCAAGGTTGAGGTCGAGGTTGGGATTGGGGTCTGGGTTGAAATATGGGACTGGGGTTTGGGTTGGGGCTAAGATTCGGGACTAGGGTTGGGGTCGAGGTAAGGATTTGAGATCGGGGTCTAGATTGGGATTCAGGACTGTAGTCTGGGTCGAGATTGGGATTGGGGTCAGAATATAAGACTGGTCGTTATCAAGATTTAGAAGGAGACCAGGATCTAGGGTTGGGGTCGAGGTCAAGGTTAAGGTCTAGATTTGGGACTAGGGTCAAGGTCGAAAATTGAGGTCGAGGTTAGGATTCAAGACCAAAGTCTAGGGTCAGGGTTAGGATTAAGATTCGAGATTATGGTTGGAGTTACGATTGAGGGTCAGGATTTGGGACTAAGTTTGGGGTCGAGAATTGGGACCTAAGTCTAGGGTCAAAATCGGGGTCGGGATTCGGTCAAGGTTAGGGTGAGGATTCGAGGTTGGTGTTAGGATTCAAGTTTGGGGTCAAGATTCTAGATCTAAGTAGGGGTAGAGGTCGGGGTCGGGGTTTGAGGTATGGGTTAGGATTTGAGGTTGGGGTTGGGGTAGAGATTTGGGGTCATGGTCAGGTTAGGGATTCAAGACTAAAGTTGAGGTCAAGATTTGAGGCCGGGTCAGGATTCGACTTGGGGATTCTGACCTTACCTAAGTTTTGAATCGTAATCTCGAATCCCGAGCCCGATTTCGAAGACCCTAAACTTGGTCTTGAATCTCAATCCTAACGCTAACCCTGAATCTAGACCCTGACCCCAACCACGGTCCTAAATCTGGACCCCAAATCCTGACCTTGACCCTAACCTTGTCCGTGGTCTCAAATTTTGACTCCAATTGTTGTCTTGAATCCTGACCTTAAACCCTAGTCTCACATCTGAAACCTAACCCCTAATCCTAACCCCAACCTCAGTCTTGAAATTGACCCTGATTCTGACCCCGACCCTAATGTCGAATCTTGACCCCGACCTTGACCCTGCTTTTGACTTCTAAGCCCGATGCCAAATCCTGGTGTCAAATCCTCACCTTGACTCGAATCCCGACCCTAACTCCAATCCTAAATCCTGGCTTTAACTTTGAATCTGCACCTCAACTCAGTCCTAAATCCTGACCTGACCTAGTCTTGAATTTCATAGTTAGGATTCAAGGTTCTCAAATAATCTTATTATTCAAATATTATTAGTTAATTAATTTAAAAATAATATTTAACTAATCTCATTAGTTAAATATATTCAATTAATTAATTAACTAATGCTCAGTTAAATTGTGGCAACATTTATCACATTACATTATGTGTCATAGAGAACATTTTTCTATGTCACGTTAATAATTCAAGTGTGAAATAATTAATTTAGAATTCAATAATTTCAAACTAAATATGTATAATTCATTCTATGCATTAAATCCAATATAGCGTTACAGAGGCAGCATTGGGGACCTATGGACCTATAACCTAAGCTCCAATAAATTTGACAATTAATTAAACTCTTTAATTAATGTGCAAAATTTATTAATTTCAATCTTACTCTACTAAAAACCTGAAACTGAACTCTTAGGATTATAGAGAAATTACTCAAGGAAAATTAACAAGTAATCTATTGATATAATCATTACATATAAGACAGTCTTCCATAAATAGTTCATAATAAGAGCTAGGTTCAATTTCCATTCATCTCTCTTATTACATCTTTATTCTTGAGTTCCAATAATTCTCTAATGAATAATTAATTCATAATCTTATTATGAACGAGTGCTCTACTATTCAAACATCAAATTATCACTTAAGGAAACTATGTTTCTAACTTCCTTATGAATGGATTCCATATCTGTATAATAACATCCAAGATGCTAAGTTATGATCTGTATTTATATAAATCTTAAGAGTTAATAAATACTCAGGATTAAGACTGTCAAATATATGATCATCATAGTAATAAATTTGATTACTCTATTTGTAACGGATGGTTATTAGAGATCCATAATTTATCTGGTCCAGTCCTGTATAATCTCATTATATAAAGTACCTCTAATATAATGTTTCTATATTAATAGCCTAGATAAGACTATTTCATTCTAAATGAGATTGGACCGTACTTGTAATATTTAATTAAAAATCCTAAACTTTAATTAATTATTATGGAATATTTAGATTATTATATATAAATTTTATCCCTAAGCATATAACACTTGTATGCTAAATTTGTAGTCACATAAATAATCATAGAATTTTCTTGATGTTTATAAATGTATTCATAATGCATATAAGTAACCATAATAATTATAAATGTCATTTTATTTATTTATTAACAATATGTACAATGTCACAGTTTATAGAGCACCAATCTCAACAGTAACCCAATATGAAATTACCATTTTGCCTATCATTGACAATCTTCTTGTCTCCACTCGTTGCTCTCCACCACCCAACTTTAGAATCTGCTTCCAATATGTCTCGCTTTACTCTTTTCCCATTCATCGATTTCGGTACTTGAATTCTATGCACGAAGTAGTATCTTTCATAATCGTGTAAACATTGGACATGATTCCCTATAAACAAAAGATATACGTTAATAAACTGATGAGCGTCAACAACAAGCATCAACATAGTAAGTCACAACAAAGTTACATATATATACATATACACACAGATATATAAACAATTAACCTATATTCAAGAATATAATTAAAGATTATTAAGAAAGTTGTGAAAGCAAAAGAAGAAGAAGAAGAAGAAGTAATTAATAAACATATAACTGAGATTCCATGGCTCACGAGCATAAATGTCTTCATTGAATATAGTATTTTCTGTTGAGGGTAAAGTTTGTTTTTATGCTGATATATTTGTGATTAGTGTGTAAGTTTGTTTTTTTTATGTTGGTTTTATGTTATGCATAGAATTTTATTATTATTTTTTATTATAGTGGGGTTTGTTAATGTGAATATTATATTCAGTGGGTTTTGTTAAGGCGGGGTTTTGTTAGTGTGATTATTATATTCAGGGCATATTACTGATTATCATTAATGTTATAACCGAAGAGAGATTCCGGGCCCGTTTGGTTGGATATTCGAATCACGGTTCGAATCATTTTGCTACAGTATTTTCTCTCACAAAAATTTAAATCTTCATTCAAATACTCTACTCAAATACTCAAACCATCATTTTTTTTTTTTTGAAATTTATGTTCTGTTGTTGAATATTGTTGTTTAATAGAGTACCTGTAGATGTTATCCTCATTTAAAAGAGTAAAAGTGAAAAAGGTTTTGTTTAATAGAGTACATGTAGATGTTCAACATTGTATCATGATCAAAAAGTTACTCTTAAGCCTAAGCCATGACCCGGTATTGTTTTTTGCATTTTGTTTTTTGTTTTTCTGTTTTTTTTTTTTTTTTTTTTTTGTTTTTACTTGTGAAGTTCCATAATATATACGCACGTATGAGTGTTGCACTAGGCTTGTTTTGTCCAAGTTGTGATCTGATATGCCAATTGCTTGTTTAACGGCTTGTTTGATTGAATATTTTTCATTATGTCTGTTGAATATTTGTCATTGTCTTTGTTTGTATATGGGTTTTTTATTGCAAGTCTGAAAGAGAAGATGAATGGTTATCTGTTATTGTATTTGTTTGTATATATCTTGTTGTATATATAAACATAGAGCTGTAAATCTTTCAATAATAACAAAAAAGCCTATTCAACCAAATTTTTTGGGTTTTATTTGATTCGTCTCTGTTACAAGTACTTGTTTTTTGAATTTTATACTTATTGCATTGTAATATATTGAATCAACCATATGGCTTTGTGCTTGTTTTATTTGATAGAATATTTTTCATTGTGTTTGATTGAATATTTATTATTGTCTTGTGTTTGTTTCAATATAGATTCTATGAATGTAACACCCCGAAACTTAATTAAGTATGATTAGTGTGCCAAATAGTGAATTGGTGTGCCAAATTTGTAATTTGTTTTTAATCTAATTATTTTGTGATGATTTCCCAATCGATTTGAATTTTAAATTACCTTAATTAGTTTTTTATTTATATTTGTTAATTTAGATTTTTAAAACAAAACAATTTATCAAATGCCAAATATGTTCTTTTTGTAAAATTGTGAATGTACACAGTTTTCCTCTCTGGTTTTACTCTTCCTCCCTCTATTTATTTCTCTCTTTCCCCTCTTCTCTCCTCACTTTCTCTTAGCTCTCTCTCTCCTTCCATGCTCTCTCTCTCTCTTTCTCTTCCTCTTTGCGTTTTCCCTCTCTCCCTCCTCTCTCTTTAATTCAAAAATTTTGAATCCAAGCTTTGATTCTTAGCTGGATTGGAGGTCAAAGGACGTGATTAAGCTTCCACAAACTTATTTTAAAGCTCCGATTCTAGGTAAATTATTTATTTTCAATTTAGAAAATTTTGAGCTTCAAATTTTGCTTAAAATTTTCTAAATTTCTTTGAAACGTTGTGATTCAAGTTTTATGAGCTTAGAAAACCTTAAACCTAAGTTAGTATAACTCATAAGATCTAGAATCTAGGTTTGGTTTGATGAAAAATGGATTTAAATTAAGTTTTTTCATTTTTTTCATTTTCAGATTTCTTTAAAAATCTCTATGCAAATATTGTTTAAATGTGTTTAAAAGTGTTTTAGTATGTTTGCTATCATATATAAATGTTTTCTATGCTTGAGAATTGAAAAAACAGGTTCGAAATGAAGATTTGAGCTTGAGAGGCCGAAGCTCAAATCTAAAACTTTCCAGATTTTTCTAATGCGGCAGGTCGAACTTCAAGTTCGACAGGTCGGATTCATGAGTCCGGGAGGTCAGACTCATCTCTTCGGCAGACCGAACCTAGGAAAGTTCGGTAGGTCGGTCCTGCCTGGCCAATAGGCCAAACTATGTAGTTCAGCAAGCTAGACCAAGGAATTCGGCAGGCCGACCAGCCATAGGAAAAATGGCTATTTTTCACATATTTTCACTATTTTAAACCCAGATTGAGAATTTAAACTTTATAGTATGATTTGACAGACACAAATGACACACTAGGACACTATGAGATAGCTTAATAGTGTAGCATATCTTAAGCTAGATACTGATGAACTTAGTTTACATTTTAGGTCATTCGTAGTTCTGTGGAGCTAACGTATAGCAGGTTGGGACTACGGTGTTGAGTTACGATATAGGATATCGAGGTAGGGCTTCTACCATTTTCTTGATAGCCAGGTTTTTAAGGATTTTGACCTCAAAGGATTCTTCCAAAATGTTTTCAATAAAAGACATAATGCTTTAAATGTCTTCAAAAAGGGGCTTTTGGCCACAAAATGATCTCTTTCAAAATGATTTCCTTCAAAGTGATTTCCAATAAAATGATTTCTTTTAAAACAGATTTCAAGGAACGGTTTAGATAAACTTTTTAGCAATTTTCATTATTCATCAAGAATCGAATGATCATAATGAATCGAATAATGAATGCAATTGAGAATACTCGACGACATAGGGTTTAAATAATAATAAATACAAATAAGAGCCATAATCAGAGATCGGGTCGTGTAGAGTGCGACCTTAGGGGCAGGTCCCGAAACCCAACTGGGCCACTACGGTGGTGATACTTATGGTTTGCCCAAGAAGGACAACAAGATTATTTTTGGACAAATTGATTTCGGTAAGAATAATTTAAATAAATTTATTTATTTAATTTTTTTTCTAAATATTTTTCTCAAATGATAAATTTTATATTCAAATTATGTGTTTTCAAAATTTAGTCATACTGAGCCTTCCGCTTACATTTCTTTATTTGTTTTAAAACCTTTCCCCTATGTAGACTATAGCTTAGGACTGACAAGGAGACCACTGGGCAACAAGCAAGTCGTAGGAATACTGTTTTAGGTTAATGCTTTATTTAAATCAAGACATGTATTATTTAATCTTTTATCTCTCATATTGGACTATGATTGTAATATTTTATTGTCGATACCATGTGTGTGCACTAATATGGGCCCAGTGGGGCCTGACTTATGCTTATCTATCTTTATTATTTTATTTTTTGAGTAACTATTTTCAAAATAACGATAATTGTTTTAAAATTTTTTAAACCATCATGTTTTTTGAAAAAACCCAAATTATTTAATTGGAGTTTTTAACCAAAAATTTGCTTTAACTAACTTAATTAATCTACCACGTCACCACCCGTACTTTTGGGCGTCACAGCCAACCCCTAGCTTTATACTCTAAAAGTGCATCATAGGGGTGATATATTTGAAGAGCATGGTATTTTGAGTTATGTTGGTGGGACAACGGATTTCTTTGATAAGGTTAATTGTTTTCGCTTCTCATACAATGATTTGGAATATGTAGCTATAGTTTTAGGTTATGTGGAAAAGATGGACTTTTATTAGAAGAGCGTGGCTCGGCATGAGTTTTGCCAAATTGTAAGCAACCAAGAACTCTTTCAAATGTTTGAAGATCATGGGCCGATCTAAATTTACAACATAGACATGTCTCAAACCCTACCACCCTTTCAGATATTAGATCCTCGAATTGATCCAAACGTGGATGAGTACATTTTCACAGGGGAACAAGATGTACCATTTGATGTTGACCCCACACAAGTTGAATTAAATGTTGATGAAAATAACCCTGAGACATGTGAGATCCCCGTCCCCCAACCTTTAAATGAAGACAACCCTGAGCCTGTTGATGACGACGAAGAGGAAGAAGGTGAGTCAATGAATGATTCTGAATTCGATGAGTTTGATAGAGAATGGCATTATTTGCCTCAGAATGATGTGGATCATACCGCAAATTGGGTTGCTTTCAATGTGTCAACCAATATTGAGGCTAAAGACTAGGTTTTGATTTGAGCTTGGATATTCACAGCGCTAGTTCCGAAGAAGAAGATGCTCCCTTAGATAGTGGTGATCATGGTAGGAGGATTCAGCCTAAGGAATTCAATGAGGCCATTGATATGCGCAGCCAAAGTTTTTTCTTGCACAGGTTTTCCCAACAGCCGAGCTAATGAAGAGAGCCATTAGGGAATATTCAATTGTCAACCATAGGAATATTAAGTTCGCGAAAAATGACAAGACCCGGATTCGAGCCAAATGTGAAAACTAGTCTTGGCAAGTATATGCTAGGGTTCAAAGTGACGAAGTGTCATTCAAGGTCAACACATTGAACGACGAACAGAGTTGTAGAAAAGACTTCTCACTAATAAAAAAAGATTATAGAATACTGCCCATGCAACCACTAAAGCAAGGTTATTTTTTATTAAATAATATACTGCCTTGATGATCAGGTACTCCACTTACTACAACTTTTCTATTCACTTATGAATTTGTTTGGTTTGTTGAATCTTTGCTATAGGTTTGAGGCCGAGATGGCAAAAATGAAAGGCTTGAACAAGGAGGCATGGGAGTGGATTACCAAGGTTGATAAAACCACTTGGAGCCGAGTCTTCTTTAGTGAGAGCCCTAAGTGTGATATGCTTCTCAACAACACGTATGAATCCTTCTACAATGCCATTAAAGAAGCTCGGGATAAACCCATTATCACATTGCTAGAGCTAGTTAGAAAATTCATCATGAAAAGCATTGTGACAAAATATAAATCTGTTGGCTCTTGGAAGTTTGGATTTGAACCAAAAAATTGAAATCCTTTGGAGTCAAGTAAGGAAGCCGCCACCGAGTGCATAGTCGATTATTGTGGATCCTTCAAATTTCAAATAATGATGTCATTTGATATAAAATAATCTGTCACATTGTTCTTTGTTTACTATTTATACACGTACAAAAAATTGCACTGTTCAGGTCATATTAAAAAAAAGTTCTTTGGCCCCGTATGCGTGATACCACATAGGATATTAGTTCAGATTTTAATCTTACCAAATGTCATGTAATAACAAAATGAGGAATGCTACAACTTGTCGAACACATTTGCTGATAAGGTTGTTTATATGCTTCTATTGTCTGTTGATATTTCAATTTCATGTTGAATTGATCTATGGCTGGATTTTTAAGATAGTATAAAATTGAGTAATGTTGTTTTTGAGTTCTTTAAGTAGTATATAATATATTTAAGTATTGCCATTTTGTTTACAAGTCCGATGTAGGGATTTCAACCAATATGTAGTTGATTTAAGATCCAAAAAATGTGCTTGTAAACGTTGGGGACTTTGTGGCATACCATGTCCCCATGCCGTTGCTCACATAAGCAACCGAAATCTCAACATCATGGATTTTGTAAATGAAAGTCTCTCTAAGGCATCTTACATAGAGGTTTGTTCTCATCATGTCAACCCAATTAACGAGGCTGAAAGGTGGAAGAAAACTGGCAAAGGATTTGTGGTAGCCCCAGACTTCAAGATGCAAAGAGGGCGGCCAAAAAAGAACAGACGCAAACTCAAGAAATTGAAGAAGCAACCAAGACCAAGAAGCTCACAAGGTCTGGAATGGTAATGAGATACAGAAGCTGTGGTGGTGAGAGCCACAACAAAAAATCTTACAATAGACAGTAATCAAGGAATGAAGGAAATAGCAGCAAACCCGAGCCTGTTCGACTAAACAGCACACCTGCACCTAACCAAGGTCCTTCCACATCCACCTTCATGCCAACCCCACTGCAGCAATGCCAAGAACATCGCAGGCTCACCGTCCTAAGTGCACTACTAGAAGGGCAGCCAATTAAAATACCAAACCTTTTGTTGAAAAACCTATTATGTATTAAAAACTTTTGATACTAACTTATATGGTTCTTTAGTTTATGTTTGCTAGGTGCGCATATAGGTTGCACAGGTTTTTTGATTAGGTACACGTGTTTGCACTGTTTCTTTGTGTAGGTGCACGCATAGATTGCACATATCACAGGTTTTTTTTGTTAGCTGTATGTATCTTAGGTGCATATACACTGCATAGTTACTGGCCCTTCTAACTTCAGCAGCTTTTCCTTTTGCGTATACAATGAAAGTGTATATCATATTGAAATATGAAATCAAAGTAATTATCTAATCAATTTTCTTTTTGAAGTATATAGATTTCTTTTTTCAAATTTACTCTATTTTATCCAACACAATATTATATGTCACTTAGTCAATTAAAGTTAAATAAGTGTGTTATGAACAATCTAGTGTGTGTCAAAATATTCATTAATTACAAAACAAAATAGTAAATTCAACAACAAGATAAAACAAAGAATTAACCAAAAGAAAAATACAACCAATATTCAAACAAAAAACTAATAAATAAAGTCATCAAACAACTTTCATTATCTAACACATCAGAAAATAAATTAATAGAGATTCTAAAATAAAGTGTGCAGAATGTGACAAATTAATCTCCAACATTACAAAAAAGGTGAAAAATTAGTCCCCAATGTTGCAAAAAAGGTGACAAATTAGTCCCTCGAATCAGATGCCTCTTTTGATCCAGACAACAATGTTAAATTTTCTTCAAATATTATCTAGATTTCCATTAAATACAACAAAACACACCAAAACAATAAGGATAATACCAATAACATTGCAAAAACTTAATATACAAGCTAAAAATTGAGGAGGACAACGAACTTGATCTCTCATTTAGGCTTCCAATTTATTTATCCTCCGCAACAAACCCAAAATAATCATCCTTGATCTTCTACACACTGGCGGATCATACCATCTAAAAAACTCACATCCACCCGTCTTCACATAAAAAGAAAATAATGATTAAGACAAAGTTTCAAATCTTTGAAATAATGTCTTCAAAAAACCGAATTAAAATAGAGGAAAACACCCACTTACATCAACATTCTCATAAACATAAAACCTCCGTCCTAGGTTCGCATCAGTCCACGAAGTAAGCATCTTGCTCAGCCTCGGACACGAACAAAGCACATTGGCAGTTGGGTCACCATTGTCGCTGGTGGAGATGGAAGCAAATGAAATTTTAGGCCCTAATTTATATCAGATTACCCAAACTAAAGCCCTAACTCATATGCCCAATTTTTCACGCCAAATTTCATCCCTAAACATTCATTTACCAAAATTCCCTTAAAACAAACTCACTTTGCTCCTCATGTAATGTCTAAATTGACGTCCGTGAGTTATGTTGGTCCTTTAGCACCAAATTTGAAAGGTTAGGCTTGGATAAATTAAAAAAAAATTAGGGACCAAATTGCAACTTTTTAAAAAAGTTGGGAACTAAATGAGTTATTTGCCCTTAATAAATATATATGTTTCTTTCTATCTTTTTTCTTTTAATTCATAGAGTCTAGATAATCATATAAATTTAAATTATTATTATCTTTATCCCTATGTGACAAGAAATGTGTCTTTTCCTCGCTAAATCCATAGTCAATATACGCTCTCTGTTAAAGATTTTTTCAAATAACATTTTATGAAAAATGGAAACAAATTAAAATCAAACAAAAAGAACGAAATAGACATTTTACATCACAAAAATGACGAGGAATTTTTATAAGTGCCATCTTTTAATATTTACTTTTTATAAACACACACATGTTTACTTGTGGTATAACTTAACATAAAAAATAAATGACAGTATGGCATAATTTTTTCTAAATATGGCTTATGAATAAACACTTTTAAAAGTATGGCATAACATGTAATTTTCTTAAAAATAACTCATAGTATTAGAACAAGATTTTTAAATCTTCTTTCATATTTTTTAAATAACAAGGTACCAATTTTATGTTTCATAAAACTATTAGGTACCCCAATCATACTATTCCAATGTTTTGTTGTATTTCTACATTTTTGCTAAACAAAAATTAAAGGAAATTGTAGTCAATGTTACTTTTTTTTCAAAACTAATTAGTGTAAATAATTTATTCACCTCCTTATATACTTTGTAAATATATATTTTTTTTTTACATATTGAATAGAGTTAAGATAGTTATCTTCTTGTTTATAGTGTAAATAATTCTTATTTACACAGTAAATAAATTATTGACATCGTAAACTTGTTATTTATTATAAATATTTTTCAAAACCTGATATTTACTTCAAAAACTTTTATAAATCTAACATTGCAAAAGTATGTTATTTACTTACATTAACGATATAAGACAGTGACGCTGATGCATTGAGGATGGATTTCGATGAGGGAAGCATTATGATGTTACCAAAGAAGTTGCAGGTAGAGGTGTTGATGGAGTTTATGCCTTTTTAATTGTGCATATTTGGTAAATATTTTAATTGCTTCTGGTAATTGGTTTTAGTACCGATAGTATTAATTATAAAATTCTCCCTTGACTATAACTCTTATAACATTATACCTTCAAACTTTAAAGCGTAGCATTTGTTTCTCTGATCTATGAAATATTAACCAAAAAAATCTTTAAATTCTGAATTTTATATAAATGACATAATATCACGCAAGTAATTAAGATTAGTGATAATTTAGTGAACCATTACACTCTTTTCTTACCTTGGTGTCGTCACATAAAAGTGAAAGAAGAGATTTTTTTTTTTACTTTTTAAAATTTTTAGTTTATTTTTTAACAATGAAAATTTTTAAATTATATTCTTTTTAAATTCAAACTAGATTTAGATATGATACAATTACCAAAATGATCCTATATTATCAGTAAAAAAAAATACTCCTATATTATGCGCTAAATCTTAATTATGTATCAATTTTTATTAATAATTAAAAAAGGAGCTTTTTTTTTTTGTTAACGTTTCACGTATTGAGAAAATACATGTTATGTTTTGAAATTTGTGAGCATAGTTGAGAAGAATTTTTTTGTAATTAATCCTCATTGATATTAATATGTTGCAGTGACTATTGTTGATTTGCATTTATTTTTAAATTTCTTTCACAAATAGATGTAAGATAATGAAGATAAAGAGAAAGAAGAGGAAGTTCAAGCAAATGAAGGAGCTGAAAAGAATGAAAATTCAGACATGGTAATTTTGACAGTTACTGCTGCTTTTTTATACTAAAAAAATTATAACTTTGTATTAATGGCTCTAATTTCAATTGGTACCAAAAATATCCCTGACAGTATTCCGTTACAATCCTCCACCGGTGGTAGTCTATTGTATTACCAACTATAACCTTTTATAATACTGAAGGTAGTTTGCTGGATTATAAGTATTTGATTGCTACTGTGCTAATACTGGTAGTCTATCGTGCTACCAACGTTTTTTTTAATCTGAATACTAAAAGGAAAAAATAAAGGGAGAAAGAGGAAAATGTTAGATTTTTGAAGCTTTTTAAACTAAACGTTTGAAAATATTATAGTAAATAACACAATAAAAATAACTTATTTATTATGTAAATAAAAAATATTTTACATTATAAATAAGGGTAAATACATCATTTACACTATAAATTGATTTATTGTAAAGAAAGAATTATTTATAAAAAAAGAAATAAATTATTTATACCATAAATTTGACATTTATTATAAATATTTTCAAAACCTGCTACTTACTATAATTTGTTTTAAATAAATATTTACTACAGGTAAAAAAAAATTAAACAACTTAAAAAAGCTTAAATCAAGAAAGTTTCGCCAACAAGCACTCGCTTGATCCGGCCAACAAGCCTCAAACAAGCAAAATCCATACCGAAGTGCGACCGTTTTACACAAAATTTGTTCTTAAACAACATCATTTCAATCATGGAAAAAAAATCTTAAAACACAAATCAGGAGGAATAACAAGTGTTTATATCACCAAATCATGATTAGCTAGGTAGGCAGATGTTCTCTTCCTTTTTTTTTTCTATTATTTTTTTTAAACCCCTTCTGCTATGGTAAATCAGTTTCTAAAATATTCTCCCTCCGCGTTTTTAAAGAGTAAGGAGAGAAAACATATATCAAATAAATGTGTTTTAAACAGACGCAAAACAAATATACCCTGTATCGCTTGCAAACCTCTCAACATTTCCCAAAGAACAATTCAACGGATAAGAATTAGTAGATATCATCATTAGCCTTATTTTCTCTAGGGGGCATAGCTACATTAGGCCGAGGAGGGAGAGGTGGAGTTTGTGGCTATCTCCTGAGATTAAAAGCAGCTCCTTTTAATTTTGTCCCTCTAATTTTTTTCATTATTTTTCTACTACTCATCCTCCCTAAAATCTTATAATTAAACTCTATTTTGGAGGTAGAATTTTAAAAATATTCTAACTATCTTAAATTTTTATTTTGAAATATACTTATCTTCAAACTTAGAACTCTTAAAAAATCAAAAACCATCCATGGTGTTATGGAAACATATTTTTCAGCAGAGCAAAAAAAAGAAAAAAAACTTACATTTTTCCGGCTTTAAATTTTAAAAATGAATTAAATTTAACTACATGCTTAGTTCATTTAAAAGAAGGACAAAATAGATAGAAGAAAGGAAAAAAAAAAAAGAACAAAGTTAATTACATATATACAATAAGTATAATTAAGTTGTCGTTGTTGTTGTATTAAACCCCTAAAAAAATTTTCCGACTCACCCGCTCATTATAAATATCTCTTAGCCTCAATAACAACTTCACAACTTAAACCAATTGATATCTCCAAATTATAAGATGTTTATATAAAAATATACATATTAGATGTTATATATAATACGACCCGATCAATGAACTCCATCCACTATATATATATATATATATTACAATATGGGGTGTGATACCATTGCGAATGGGAAACGATCAACACTTGTACAAGCTTGAAAATATCTTCGCATAGGGGAATACGTTGGTAAGGTCTCCCTATATTATAATTGCATGGCCATTATGTATACTTCTTCGCATGTTCTAGGTCTCACATGGAACTGTGCATTACTGACCTATAGATATGGGTGCCAAAGCCCAGTGTTGCAAAGACAAAATATTCGTGTCCCACACTTTCTTCACTGCCTACAAATGGTTGCTGCAGAGAATCCCAAGCAAATCGACGTAGGCAAAATATTGAATATGTAAGAGAGTATATATATATATATATATATATATATATTTTTCACATGTTAGATCCTGTTGTTTTAGGAATTCGAATCATAATGATTTAAACTCTTAAGTTTAAGATAAAAAAATTTTGAAAACTATAGTTTAAACTTGAATTTGAATTGACGTTTGAATATACAATTGATTTTATATTTAAAAAGGAAATAAAATTTAAAATTGTGTTTGAATATGAATTTAGGAATACATTTGAACTGAAATGTTGAAAAAAGAAGTTTGCTGACTTTGAATCTTTTGAAATCAGGGGTTGGCTAATTTTAAGTTTGGGTCATTTTGAATTTAAGTTTGGTTTTAAAATTGTCCAACTAAATACCTATTCAATTAAAAATTCGAGTTCAAACTCAACGAGCCCTTAAACAAATAGGCCCGCAAGTGATCATAGGACTTGGTTGAGCCACGTCGACTTTGATTAGGAACTGTTGAAAAAGTGTCTAAATTAAACAAAAATATCTCCAACATATCTGATGTGGGATATTTAGTTGGATGAGGCTTAAACAAATATCTAAGATATCTTATATTCGGATAAATATAGCTGTATTAGGGGATTAGATAGATACCCAAAATGCAAAAAAGCTGTCTCCCAACGACAAGATATTCTCTGAAAAATATCTTATTAGACCAAGAAAACAAGATCTTTCCATTTTTGTGCAATTAGGTTTGTTTAAATTTCTTTTTCAGTTTATTATTGATTATTTTTTTCCTCATATATATGCTATAACATTGAATATTACGCTTTCCATGTGGCTGTCAGCTTGCCTGGATAACCATATGCGGTTTTTCATTATTAATTCCCATGTCTTTTAATATTTGTTGATTTAGCGGCATGCACGACCATATTAATACTTATCTTAATATTAGTATTGTTGTTAATTATATTCTGTTGCTCGACCAGTTCTTGCCAACCATTGGCGAATAGAATCGAAAGCTCTCTTTCCAAGGAGGTCGAATGGTACCTAATTGGTGGGTGCAAATAAGTAGATTCAACATCTACCTCCCTTTGTTTATGTTCCCTTCAATATTTCTCTGATTAATAAGATAAAATAGTCATGTCAATTAAAATGTTATTTCAATTTAAATACTTTAAAGGAGACACGTACTGGCCTAATCTAAGAAATAAGTATGTTTGCTAACTCAAACCTGAATCTCTGCTTGTAAAACCGTTACTTATTAGGTCAAAGATTCATTTGGTATGCGGGTTCAAAATTGTATGGTTTTAAACTTTGTAGTTTGAACTGATGGTTCTGAATCTATGTTGTTTAAAATGATGGTTTGGAACTGACATTTGAAATATAAAAAGGTTTAAACATGAAATAAAATATCACAATCAGATTACTGTTATTTAGGAATATCATTTTGAAATATGGTTTATGAAAGAAAATAAAAATAAAAAGGTTTTTACTTAAAAAAAGTTCAAAATAGTTAGAACTTAAGAGGATACCAAGTTTTCAAAATTGATAGAATTTAACTCGTTTTAAACCATCCTTGTTGTTTTGAACCATTGTTTTATTTTGTTTATTAAGCACTTGTTTAAGTTAGAAACATAAGTTCAAAAGGTGGGAAATATGTATAAATCGGGACAGGAATCTTACGCTCTGTTGACGATGTATGAGCGTAGAGTGTAGTGCTTTATTTGTCATGGTAGAATTGATCACTTTGGTTATTGTAAGTTTCATTCAGACAAAAGTGGGTAAAATCTCAACAAATTGTCGACAAGGTTCGTCAATAAATATCGTTAAGTAAGTATTCTCTTCAATTATGTGTGTTTGTTAATCATAGAGCATGCTTAAAGAGAAGACGCGTTGTGTTTGATACAAAAGAAGGCCAATTTTTCCATTTCAAAAAACTATTGTCCCAACCTTGGCAAGAAAATTTGGTTGTTGGGGTGGATTTTCAACATGATCTAGAATTCTAGTATATAAATCTACATTCCTAGAGAGCGTAGTAGATGAATTTTTGAAATATATATATAAGTGTGTGTGTGTATATATATATATATATATTGGGGGTGACAAACTTTCGAAATATTGAACTCTACTTAAACCATTTTCCGTAAATAAGTTTTGGAAAATTCATGAGCACACTTACACTATTTTTTTATTTTTTTTTGGTGTTAGTACAACAATTCCATTTTGTTGAGCGAAATAGAAGCACAGCTCAAACTTAAACATGAAATCGGATGTGGATAGTAACAGATCTTAGTGCTCGATCATATTATACCACTTAATTAGAAATAATATAAAATCTACTTATTTGATGAATTATACATAATATCATGTTTAGTACAATATTAAACTACTCCATGCTAGAGAACTAGCAACAAATTAATTATGTGGTTATCCAAATTTTATTTTATATAAATATGAAGAGAGCACAACTAATATTAGGATAAGTAGTACTGGTACATTTGACTAATTAAGTTAAGTCACTCTCTCAGACACCTCTACATAATGTTTGTTGGGTGTTTTTTTTTTTTTTTATTTAATGCAAAATTAAACTAGAGCGCCCAACAAAATTCAAGTTCAACCCATTCTACTTAATAATTATTGACACCTCTACAGGAAATTTTATTTGAAAAAAAAAAAGTTACAGAACAATACATTAAGATACAACTATGCAAATTGATTCAATCATCATATACATGTTACTAACACAGTTTGTCGAAACCCTACAACCAAGCCCCAAGAATTTAAAATCTGAAATTTACTATTTCTACAGCTTATTAATTTGTTTGAGCTTGTAGAGGCAATTTGATATGATCATGGATATAATTGGTTAGACTCTATATATATATTACCTACATATATGTATATATTAATGGAAGTTAACGAATATATATATGTATATAATAGGACCTTATATATTTGTATATATTAATCGAAGTTATTGAATATATATATATATATATATATATATATATATATCCCCTGCAGTAATGGTATGGAACATGAAAAAGTTGAGAGTAATGAATTACTATTAGTAAAAATTGTGTTTAAAAGAAAAGGAAAATATGGGTGATATATGTTGGGTGCATAACAGATCTCTCCATATGCATTGGAGAAATATGCATCGCTGTAGACTAGTGTGTGTATGACAGTGATTCCTAGAAAGATGCTCTTTTTGTCACCAAACAACTAGTTCAGAGCTCCTAGTTGGATGATAGCTCGCTTTTCCACTAAGGACGGAGATAGGTGCCTATAATATTAGAAATATAATACATACATACATAGAGAAGACATATTTGATACATCTTATTACTTGTCGCTTGTCCCCACCAGAAAGAAGAAAAGACACAGAAACTGGGAAACCTTCTCTATTTGTAATTCCATGATGAAATATTAATTAAAAAATATTTGTATATATATATATGTATATGTATATGTATATGTATATGTGAATGAATTAAAAAAACGAATTAGTTGAACCAATCTTCTAATACACAATTTAACAAGTAGGATCTCATAATAAATTAGGACATCGTTCGTATGGCATTTGGCAGCCACTCGATTGAGTCATCTTGTGTTTTACAAATAAATTTAAACTTATAAGTTTGGACAGTTTATAATATAAAAGAAAAAAATGATACAATATGAAAACTCTTGCATACTAAAACCTTTGAACTCATTTTTTAAGTTCAAGCACATTTACAAAACACCCCTATAATTTAGACTCAAACCTTGGCATATAAAAGTTTATATGTTTTCTTATTTCTTTATCTTCCCTTTTTTCTTATAAAGCATAATAAATTTAAATCAGTGGTAAAAATTTAAAATTCTCATCTTCCTTGTACAACCCTTAGAGACATAGCATATATGCCCCACTTGCCCAAATAACTTCTTTATGATTTACGTCTAACATTAATTTTTTTTACACTTTTTTCTTATTTTACCTTTACTGTAACTTATTCTTGATAATATTTATATTAAAAGTTTTTAAAAAAGTGTCAACTATGCCCCTAAATTTTATATTTTGAATTTTTAGGGCGTTTAAAAACCTTAGTTTAAACTGTTTGATTGAACCAGAAATACTACAACAATTTAAATTTTATAAAAAAACACTATAATAACTTTAGTTTGAACCAAAAATAATTTTTATTTAAACTAAAATTTTCAAATAACTTATTATAATTTATTTTTAAAATACAAAATAAATAACAACTTAATTACAATATTATATAAATTTAAAATTTTGTAAATTGTAAATGTCAAAAATTATATTAAATTCTATTAAAATAGTAATAATGTACTTTAGTTAAAATTTTTCGTTTGATTCACTGAAAATTTTTTCTCTCTCCATATCACAAATATAATGCCGTTAAAATACACGTATTATAATTGACCTCGTCTTTCCAAGCCCCTCTTTGCTCCTCCATCTAGAAACAAGTTTCTTAAAAAATATGTTTCTCTCTCTCTCTTTGGGTATCTTCTCTATCATTGCTTTTGTAGCGTAGAAAAC